>OY776299.1:26329043-26929043 GCA_963675345.1 Trididemnum clinides | reverse complement strand
AATAGCGTCGGCAAGAAAAACACATTATCTCTGCCACAAACTTTGTGCCAAGGTCTTTTTCAAGAACACCTTTATAAAGAACGCACGAGAGTTTAAAATCACAACCTATCCGCCGCAATAATAGCCTAATCACGCTGTGCTACTGTTGCCGACAAAAACCTTCGCCTTCCTTAGAATTTTATGATTTTAATCAAAAATTTACTTGAAACATCATATTTCCAAAGTTTTTCATTCGTGACTACCCGTCAGAAAGAACGTTCTGCTCTGACGTTTTTAGTCAAAGAGGGGGCAATCTTCTCCTTGATGTAAAAGCACCATTTAGCCTAAGGTAATTTTATTTGGACAATTTTGCCTAAATCTAGATACAGACACAAAGTTTCGAAACTACTTAATTTTAAGCAATCTTAAAATTATGTGCCGCAAACCATCTGTTCAAAAATTAACTAATGGAGTTTCACTTTATCGACTTCATTCAACGAAATTACAAATAAACGAAAAAATAAAGTGATCCAAAGTTTGTTTTATTGGTACAACGATTTTAGTACGGACATTGAAATTTGACACGTTTTCTGAGAGAAAGAGTTCCGTCTTTAGCTCGCAGCTTAGACTGCAATGAAAAAATGTGTTCTAACGAAGCTGTTACTGATCGGCAGGGACAAATAAGTTCGAGTATTACCCTAAAAAACAAAGAAATTGAAGTCAATCTAACAAATGAAATTGGCCTAAACACAGAAAAAGCAACTTTTTGCAACTTATAAATTCGTTAATATTTAACCTACGGCCCTGAAATTTTGTTTCAACATTGCTTTTATTATTCTTTACAATCAAAAAAGTAACTTTATTGACCTTAAATCGCCATGCTGATTATGATAAACCTCGTAATATACTGTGGTACACCGTCTCACAAAAAAACCCACCAGCACAGCGCCCGCAAATGAAATGTTAGCATAGCTTGCTCAAATGAATGGTTGTCACATATGGGGTAAACTGGATGGGGGTAAACTTTTTGAAGCGTTATCAGGCGTATTTGTAATTAATCATTGGTCATTAGATTAACACACTCCTTGCTAGTTCCAACATCTACCTCTAGTATCGCTGATGCCGAACCACAAGTTGTTAGGGCAATCATTTTTCATTAGTTTAGAGGTGTAAATTTTCTAAATTTTTAGTGCTTGTATTTTGGTTTTTGAGTGGGTGAAAATGAGAAAAAGTAGTTAGGCCTATCTGATATGGAGAAGACTCAGGCTTTATGAAAGATAGAACACGTGATACCTACGCTTAAAATAGCAGCCGATTTGAAAGTTTTAAGGCAAGCCATTTGCAAGTTGATGAAGCGTGCGAGAAGTCTTCTGAAGGGCACTGTTCTGAATAGAAAGCTTAGTCTGGAAGTAAACCAACAACATTTGGTGGGACAGATTGCATTTTAAAAGGAGAAGTACTTGCCAGCCCATCCATCACGGCTGCATGTTTGAGAAAGAAGCACCCAGAGCTTCTGGAAGGCGTCTTAATTTGGACAATCCAACATCGACTGCAAAAAGACTAGGGTCTCTCTTCTGGGCGTTCAGTCAAAAACACCTTTGCCTGTCAAAATGAAGACAGTTTTGCTGAGAATTTTTTTACGTCGGACGTCTCAGCAGTGAAGAAGAGTGATGCTTTCTGATTAGAGTACGTTCCAGATGGTTAGAGACCAGTGAGAAGTAGCCACAAAACGCACCCAAGCATGATCCACATTACGCCTTTAAGACAATAAAGCACCAAGATAGTGTAATGATTTGGGGTGCACTTAGTGGTATGCGGGGACAATGAGGATTCCCAAAAATGTTACTATAAAAGGATACAACTATCTCGAACTTTTAAACGATCACTTGCTGCCTTTTTTGAGGTTTACAAGCCCACCCATTTTATGCAAGATGGTGCCCCTGCACACAAAACCAAACTCGTAACAAACTGATTAGAGGAAACCGTTACACCCATTTTAGAGTGGACCAGTAACTCTCCTGAACTTAACCCTTCAGAAAATGTATAAAAATTAATAAAAGATAGAGTCCAAGAAGCTCAATTGTCAAATATCAAAATACTGAAACACTGGTTGGTTACCGTGGACATCTGAAATTTTGAAAAGTTGGCGAATTCGATGCCTAAAAGACTGAAAAATGTCATTGAAGCCAAAGTCCGTACGGCCAAATATTTATTATCAAAACTGGCATTGCTTTAAAAACACTTCTTTTTTAATAATGCACGTTTTGTCTAATTTTATTGCGTAATGATTTCATTTTTTGTATAAAAAACACAAAGTTTGTCTCAAATTTATTGCGTAAACATTTCATTTGCGGACGCTGTACATATCTCAACGTAGCATATACCAATATTACTGCCAAGTGCATAAATATTGACGGTAGCTAATCTGGACTTATTATTTTCAAACTTGCGGAATTTACTAAAGTCTAAAACCCCATACTTGATTGACAAAATTTGTCATAGCATTTAGCACTTCAGTCATTTTACCTCAGAACATTTTTATTAAATCGGTTACAGCTTCAAGATGTTGCTCACAATTTGAAGGAATGGTAGGTTGCTATTTGAGACAGGCAACTACTTATGTGTAAAATCGATGTTTTGAGCTAAAACACGTAGAAAAAATACTTTGGCATTCTTATATGTTGTGCTAGGCTTACTTATGAGTGATTTTGTTGAAGTCTCTTATGTGCTTTAGCCCACAGATAAGTGCTTTTTGTCTTACAAAAGTTTTAATAATTGACATACGTATATGACATTGTATTAAGAAATTTCCTATTATAATTTATGTGTTTGATATTACGTAAGATCGTTAATTGTTTGTTAACATTTTCAAGAGATACATGAATGTGGTGTTTACCAATTTTTATGTCAAATTTACAAAGCTCAATTCTGCCTGTATGTACCTATGCTTTAGCTCCTCCGAAACTACTGGATGTACAAACATCAAACTTGGCAGAATTGATCACCACCTCGGGGTGAGTATCAAGGATGCTCGTGACGTCATGATGACGTCACAATCAAAGATAATTTTTGCAATTTACATTTCTTGACAGAGCAAACCGTTTTGGGCTCAAACAAAAGCTAGCATCCAACCGATTATATTACAAAACATTTTTTTACCTTTGGGATCTAGGATGACATCACAATCAACTCTGCACAATTTCCTAGCTGTATTTTCTCAAAAACTATTCATCGTAGAAACGCGGTTAAGCGCATTTTCAGGATATGCTAATAAGGTGATTTCAATAAAAACAGCTCTAAACAATTTGAACTCATTTGACAATGCAACGAACAATTGTTCATTTAAGCATTTTAAACCTTCTAAGGATGCTTCTTCTCTTTTTCGCTTGCACGCTTACAATTCACTCTATGATGTTATAATGTCGTTTGGTGCCATTAACAATTTTTTGCTAGAAGAAATCATCAAATGATGTTTTTTTTTTCTAAAATTGCAACATTTTTAGAAAGTCAGTTTGCTTAAAAACTGATTTGTGACCTCATTTCTCAACCAATTTTCAAATTTTTTTCACCAAATTAAAGGTTATTTTAAGAGTATATAATATGCATCTTTAGTATTACTTTTTAGGCTAAAAAAGTTAAACTTTAAGACCTATAGTGTAACTTTTTACCCCTTCCAAAATGTGGTAAGCTGAGTGAAAACAGGTAAATTTCATACATAAAAGCTATGATTACGTACCAACAATTAGTGTCCTTTGAAAGCTTAGTAAATTTTCTTTCTAGCATTATGCGACTCTAATTAGTTAGGGCTAAAGATTAATTTGTGATTGCTGATAAAATATTGATTGCGATACATCATGTTCTATTTTTTAGTTGAACAATTATCCTACTTAATCTAGCCAACTTGCAATTGTTAGACAAAGTTTGTTTGTTGGTACATTATGACTACTTTTCCTCACAAGCAGTGGCTCTTTGCCATTATTTGTCAACGTTTTAAAAAACATTTATCAAAAATGAAGTCTCCAACCATTTGCAAAATGTAATGTATGGGTTAAAAACACTCACAATTTTGGTGCCTGTATGTCACAAAATTGCAATTTCTACAAAAACTAACTATTTTGGATCATTTTGTCTATTCTGTTTAGAGTGCTTGGATCTTTGGCATCATCGATTAAAATAATCAAAAACAATCATCGACAAATAAAGTGTGTAAACATTTTAAACAGTAGCCTACTCCAAGCACAACATTTGGTGATCACCCAAGACAAATAGGAGAGGAAATAAAGATGATCCTGTTTAATCTTTTGCCACTACATACTAGTGTCGAGCGACATTGTATCTAAATGTTGAAACAATTTCTTTTGCAATTAGATGAGGCTGGCGCAGCCAGCTGATTTGGTATTCTTAACTCGACATTATTAATCGGGGCCCCGCTATTGCAATAACTTAACTGTGAGTGTTTCATTTCGGGTTACTTTGCTTTTTGCTTGGTTGCGTTTATGCCAGGACCAAGTAACATGCCTGCTGTCAGAGGTGTTAGCTCATACAAATACGCCTACACTTAAGGAAAAGTCGTAAGTAGTGGTCCTAATATTTGATGGCTAAATCCTGAAAGTACATATCAATCAATTTGGCGCACACCCCAAATTTGATATTCTTTCAAGCACTTGCTCAATTTAACATATAAACTTTGTTAAGTTTAAGAACGCATATGGTAAAGACAAGACAAATAAGACGTTGCCAGGAACTCGATACACTTGGGGCAACACCTTACTATGCCTTCCTCCTATTTTTGCTTATCAATCAATCACTTCGACGCCAAGACCAATTCAAATATTTACCCCATTACTTGTTTCATAGAAGGAATGTTCCAAAAACATAGATAGGCGTTCCGGGATCACAGCTAAACTTTTTACACAAAGCACACCCTACTTAGCGTCTTTCCTCAAGCTTAAGCACCAGACAGAGCAAATAGACGTATGCAATAAAGCAAGGATTTTTTCTTTGGCTGATATACTGCTTTTCAACAAATTTATATCTATTCTATTAAACAATGTGATAACATCCCAAGAGTAAGAAGAAATCAAAATAAAACCATAAACCTAACAATTTGTAAAAAATGAATTTAGAAAGAATATTTGTTTGAAAATTACTTGGTCTGATGGGCTCCAATTGGAACATCGTGGATGAATTTGGGGAAGCCATAACAGCTTTTATCGCTATGCTGGAAACAAGGCAAATAGCGCGGCAAAACTACCCTAATACCCTAAATATTATACAAGCCAGGCCGCACCAAATCGCAAAATAGGCTTGCCGTTAAGTTCTGTAATTGTGAAAGGAACCATTATTTGGCCGTCAGCATCATCTGTGACTGTGTTTTAATCCTTCCTGCCTTACACTTTTTAAAAGTATTAATGATAGTTTGTGGTAACATTTTTACTTCATGAGCATTGCCAGTGTTGATTAATTGAATAAGATGATCGCTATTGCGTGTATGGGAATCGCGAAAGTGCATATAATTCATCAATCTTTCGTTACTGTTCACGTAAGGGACCGATGGGTGAAGCCGGCTTGGCCGGATTAACCAATATCTTAAACTCCGACGTTACTGATGGGAGTCCTACCGGTGACGCCAACAGGGCCAGCTAGTGTTCTATATCACACAGAGTTCACGAGTTACAAAGCTTTTTTATAAAAGTAATTTTATTATCAGCGAGTCAGTCTAGTTTGAATTCGAGTTTAAGTTGTTTTAGTCGAGTCATTTCTTTCAAATGACTCCAGACTTCTCGACATTGTCATTGATATCATGGCGTTTTACCCCCCATATGTCATCATAGCGTTACAATATCTATCTTCCCTTCTGGATGTTGTCCTCAACATCGAAATAGGTTCATACATCATCACAGCCCATTTTTTTACAAATACGCCTAAGAGGGACCCAAGGGGGGCCATCGTTAAAGCCTCGTTTAAGCAAGGCCATCTCCAGCTACCTTCGCCAACTCAACAAGTTTAATTTTAAGCCTAGATTAAGTCGCCCCGCTTATTGTAATAAACTCTTGGAAACTGTTTTATTTCTTGAGCCGAAAGTAAATAGAGTTTGCTTTAAATACACAGTAATAAGGTCAGCTTAGAAATTTATCTGTTTATAAAGAAACTTTCATATTTGTACATATATATATGTCTAAGCTGACTTTATTGCTGTTTATTTACAGCAAACACTAGTTACGTTTACAATATATGGAGTAAAATCGCTGAGAAAGGCTATCCTACTTGTGCTTGATTACTTTTTCTCTTTAAATTTTCCTATTAATTTACTCAACAGCGCACAATGTCATTTGAGCCCATGTTATCGATGGCCCACTCGGGCAACGTCAACATAAATTCAAAAATTAGTTTTTATCAACCTCCAAATATTCTCATTACTTTGTTTACAGACAATGCTGTAAGAACCTCACTCCTAAAATGTTTTCTCCCTGTCTGTCTTTGTTTTTCAGTCAAAATGTCTCCAATAACGGCTTTTGTTTTGCAATTTAAGCTCAGCTTTGCTCAAAAAATATGTAAAAACCAAGAGTTTTAAAAAAAATGATTGATCTGCGCTATTTCATTCTATTTACCATTGTTCCTCAAGCTGGTTTATATCTTGGGACGTGGCAAAAGCTTTGATGGAGCGTGTGATGGCAAATACAAATGACCTTCATGTATAATAAAGAATAAAGTTGACCTCTCCGTTTACGCCTCGAAACCAAGGGTATCAGAATTGGAGTCTGTGAAATGCTTAATGAAATTTGACAGACTAAATCGTAAGTTTTGAACTAGGTAAGATTTGTGTAAGGCAAAAAAAAGAAATACGTTAAGATTTGATATGGTTTTGGTTTTATTTTCATTAAAAAAAGTGAAAGGCAGCAATTGCTTGTTATCCTACTTTTTGGAAAAGATGGTAAGGCAAGAGTAGCTCATTTGCAACATCAAAAATGAGGACATATTTTTGGGATCATAATTAGAGCCAATTTTTGTTGTTTGTGCTCTTTCTGATCTTGAAGATTTATTTTGAAGATCAAGATTATCAAACCAAATTTTGTGCCGTTATTATTTGGGAGATGCACAGCAGCCTGTTCTTGGGCCTAGGTCCGTATGTACTTCCTGGATCTCTCAGAGAGCGATGCTGATTGTGCCACTATTTTGCGGGCTTTCATGCTGAAATTTGTGATGAATAATACCAGGGAAAACATTTAGGGATTTTTAAATATTCTCGGATAACAATTATGTTTTTCTTGGAAAAAGAGCATATTTTCCAAAAAGAGGACGTAAGGTAAGTCTATAGTACAAGCCGAAAGCTCTGATATAATTTTCAAATGGGATTTAGGTCAAAAAATTTAAGAAACAATAACTTCTACAAATGCTTTTCTAAATTAAGATCTTTGCGTAAGTTTAAAGATTTGTCAACGAAAACGAAAAAATTCATTTTCTTTTTACAAACTAAATGTGGCCATGGGACAATTAAGATAAGAAATCGAAACCGTCTGTACCATAACTATTTTCTAAAAAAGCTTTGACCAAAATTACGAGCATAAGGCGTTGTTGTATTGTACATAATTATGGCAGTAAAATCATGACAAAAATATTTCATTGACCAAAGAGGAAATTTCGGAAACGAAAGACTTTTCTAAGCTACAATAATAACAAGGATTTTATCCAGCAAAACAAAGAAAAGTCCAATCTCTGAGAAGTACAGCCTAGCATTCTTCTACAGATGTTAACATATATTTTCTTTTAAAACTTTGCCCTGATGAAATTCACGCAGTAAGACGAAAAGCTTTGGTGTTTTGTGTTTTTCCGCGTTAAGCGAAATAAAATCCACATATTTGTAACAGTCCACAAATTGATCAGCTGTACAAAGATAACAAGGTTACCTCTTGTAATTCATTGTTCTAACAGTATAGCTTTTTAAGCGTGTAATAAAGATCTAGTGTGGACGAATAAGAAAATATTGAAACTAATAGACTATCCACATAAGAGAAAACTTGTAAAATGCGCTTTGGACCAGCCAGAAAGTATTGATAGTTGTGCAAAAAGCACAACATGATGATAGCTATGGTTTGCTAATATTGAAAACTAACCGCTTTACACAGATCTCAAACTGCTTCGTCCTCATTGGCAACCATGTATGCCTCGTTAACTTTACCATTTTGGGAAGTATCTCTGGAGTTATTTTTAACACCATTATAGGTGTGATTATTTTCATCGGAGATTTTTTCTTTGTTAAGATCGGTCACTTCCTCAAGAGCATTGCCTTTTTCTTCATCATTCTTTTTCTTGCAACATCGACACCATCCGAACAACTTCATGATAACCCGGTCATAAGGTTCTAACGATCTGAAGTATATCGGAAGGAATTTCCAGTCGCGTAGGATTCCAGGAAGAACTTCTGGCTTTTTGGCTTGCAGGATTTTTACAATAACAACAAAGGCAGCAAACAATCCAACTACGATCAAAATTCCTCCCATCACCCAGAGTGGCCTGATCAAACTCAAACCAAAAATAATGGCAGGAATTATAAAGAAAACGACCAGCAAATAGGCCACGGCAAACCATCGGTACTTTGCAGTAGTTTTGCCTAGAAATTTTGCTCCATTCAAAGGCACGCGCCTCATAAAAGGAATGGGATACCAAAGCAAAATTCCAGAAATGTTAAAGAAGAAATGACAAAAAGCTATTTGGAGAGTTTTAGCCAAATCTTCCCCATCTGCCGTTAGTGCGGCAAGGAGACTGGTTGTAGTTGTTCCAATGTTAGAACCCAGAGTCAAGGGATACATTCTTTTTAAACTGATGACTCCAATTCCAACCAAGGGGGTCATGGTTGAAGTGAAGACGGAACTGCTTTGAACGACAAAAGTTAGACCAGCTCCAGCGAGAATTGCCAGCAAATCTAAAGAAATGAACAACACGAAACATTAATGAAGTTCTTCACCAGCACCAGGTATCAAAATACAAAATATTATATAACTTGCTTCCACTCGCGCCACAGGAAAGTTATATAACTACACAAATTGCTTTAATATTGGCTTTATTTAAAATGTCGTTTTGTTGGCCAAGACGGGCAACAGCATAGCATGTTTAGGCGGATCTACTGTATTTATATAAAATCACGTGACGCAAAGTTAGCTACAATCGCAAAAACCATAGTGAATATAAATACAGCCCTAACAATGTCCACTGCAACTTTATTTCACCTATACTGTACTAGCCGGCTTTGCTGGCGTCACTCGGCCGGGCTCCCATCAGTAAGGTCGAGATTAACAATAACGGTTCAGCTGGCCAAGCCGACTTCACCCAATAGATAGTTGTAAAAACGGTAATAAAAAGCTGGTGTTTTTTCACATTTTTCACAAATCTCGTTCCGAAATAAAACTATCGTTTTTGAAACGCAATTGATCAAAAAATATTTGCGTCGGATTGCGTGGGATTATTCCCACATCTGTGGGAATATAAAGTCATACTATTGGTGTTAAAGTTCAACCTTTTTAGTATAAAAACTAATTGTAAATGCACATGTCATCTATTATCGAATCGCCTTGAAATACCCTCTGATTTTTTAAAAAAGTTTGAAAATCGGTTGAGAAATAAGGTCACAAACCAGTTTTTAACTAAACTGATTTTAATTAAGTAGTTACACACGAACAATAAGGAAGCACCAGACTGGTTTCGCCCTTATTGGAGCTCTTCAGTGATGCGTATCCGATAACCGAATCTTCAAAATGTAGGCTTTCTGTCCATGGTAATTACCACTAGATCACCTGGCTGGACGTCACGAACCCCCTTATGACACTCACCCCGAGAAGATGATCAATCGTGCCAAGTTTGATGTTAGTACGCCTGGCAGTTTCGTAGGAGTAAAGACAGACAGACACACACACAGACAGAATTGCGCTTTTTATATTAAATATTGCCAGTTACTGTGACAAGGCAAAACAACCTGCTGACAAAAAAGCTACAGTTTTTTCCTTCAGCTACAAAACCATGCTTGTCAAGATTTTTGGATGTTCAAATCTGACTTACCAGCAACCCATCCAAACGGATACGGAAATTTTGAGTTGATCACTTTCTTAATTACTTTTGCAACACCACCTTTCATCAATGATTGCAATACTTTAACCATGGTGAGCAAGCAAATACATAAAGCCACGAGCGACAAAATAAGTAGAAGAATTCCTATTCCAGCATCACTTAAACTTGTATACTCGAAAACACCTTTGGGTCGACCAGTGTCTAAAAAACAGCCACATGTAAAAGAATTAAGAAGTTAATGATATGACAAAGAAGTTGCGTAACAGCTGACTACCATTAAAAGTGTATTTTGGGGCATGACCGCCTAATAAATGTGGAAACACGAACTTCTAGTTTAACATCAATTTTGCAGTTTTTTTAACCAAAAAAACATGATTGTATTTTTCCTTGGTAGCAAAATGAACCAAAAGCTCGGAAAAGACTTTAGCTTCGGGAGTTAAAAGCAAAATTCCTTGCCAGGTAATTAACTGAACTTAAAACTTGATCTTTACAATCTTCTTGTCTAAAATGCTTTAAATACGATGAGCATACACGACTTAGATATATTCGTTCTCTCAAATAGCATGTAGCTTACAAAAGACGTACCGGTACACATTTTAACAAATTCTGGAGTCGCCGTTAATCCCGCAGAGATAGGATCTAAGGTAGAGTTGGTACCCATCAGGTTATCGATTTCATATACTGGAACAGTTTCACAAGCCTTAATTGTCTGCAACAAAAATTTTTGCTTAAAATATAGTGCTATGTAAATTCTATGATGTTTTTTGGATTAAAAGTTCACCTGTAGCAGAGGCGTAGCTAAACTGTGATCCCCTGCAAGTATTTCATTGCGCTCCTTACTCGAAAATTTGTTGGTGAGCAACTAGTTGTAAAGATGTCAAAACACCAAAGCAGAACAGAAAAAAGCACGAGAGATCTCAATTCTTTTAGACGTAGTGACTGTTGTAATGTTTGTGGAGAGCGCTGCAGTTTACTTATCAGGTTACTTCGGTTTGTGGGGGCGCTTCTAAGTATGGCCCTAAAATTTCGACCTCCTCATCAATGCTTACCTTTACTATTCTTTTATTATCAACAAGAGATGAATCTCCCTGAGCGATTTGTTTGATCACATCTTTGTTTACTGACACAATTTTCTTCGTCAGTGGATTGGTGATGACCTGAACATGAAAAAAATATGAATACTTGTAGGCTGGGCGGCTGCATGCATAAAAGAAACGGAGGATTTCCCCCTCAAAAATGCAAATTTTGAAAGATCAATGATTGGTGCCGTTTTGGGACCTAATAAGAGTTTTTTGGAAGATATTTCTCCCCGTCACAGTGATTTCCAATTGAGAACCCTTAGAGGTTCTCGAGCAGGTTTCAAGGGGATCTTAAATGCTTTGGTATGTTAAAATAAAGCTAACCATAGATTTACATAATGGTTTGTTCAGTTTTTGATCACATTTTTGGATGGTTTGCTTATTCAACTAACACCGTGATTTGCCAACTGTAAGTGACGAACCTTAAAATAAAATAAAGGAAAAAGATAACCACATTTGTAGAAAATTTGTAAAACCGGGCTTTGAATATGCTAATCTCCAAAGAAAAAGCCTTCACATTTATCTGTCAACGAAAATTTGTTAATGCGAACATGAAACATATTGATAGAATCCGCAGGACTGGCGATTTCTATAAAATGATCGGTGACTACAAACATGTCGGGAACCGCTTTCTTAAATCATAGTTCAAATAGTGCTTCAAAAGCGCATTTTGATCATTGTCAAATTCCGAGTTAATCTTATTTCAATCAGTTCTGTAAGTTGGCCACCTGATTAGAATTTGATATTTGTTTGTTCAATATATTTACCATTCCATAGAGTCATTTCCGTCTAAACATTAAATATTTCATAAACTATGCCCACAATACCAACCTCCCTACAATTAAATTAAAACTGTGCTTACTTACAAACATCAAGTAATTTCACAAATTTTCTTGCGTTCATTTCAATAAGCGTATAATGGGGGCATAAATTCAAAATCACTGAAGGACGCTAACGTAACTGATGTATTCACAAAAATTAAGCTCTGAGGTAATAGAACTGCTACTTACAATTTTTCGTAATTGTAGGCCTAGTTACACAACTTGAAAACTTTGGCTGTGCTTATGTTTCTTGCTTTCGGCACAAAAGCAAGCAGGGGAGGGCGAAATGGGTTAAAGTGATAGCTTACTTGTGTCAGTGCTTGTTGGATGATAGAAAAATGCTTGGTGAGTAGAAAACTAGTGTCATTGTGGCTATTTTTAAAAGAAAGAGCGATGTGGTGAGCTGTGAATCATATGGAGAAGTGAAAGTGCTTGATCATGCAAACAAAATTGTTGAAAAGGTACTAGAGAGGCGAATACGAACACAAATCAATTTGAATAGAATCGAGTTTTGATTTATGCCAAGAAAAGGAACAGCAAATACCATATTTATTGTAAGGAGGATGCAGGAGAAATATCAAATAAAGGAGTAGAAGTTGCAAATGTGTTTTTTTGTCATAAAGAAGACATTTGACTTCCATAAAAGGTAAAATAGAAAATTTTGCTTAAAAATGATCACCCATATTTTGCGATACCATACAGCAATCAGTTACATGTACATCATATTAATAACTCGCGACCCGTTATTGACGTGATGTAATAGATTGCTGTATGATTCTGTAAGACGTTGGTGACCATTTTTGAGCAAATTTTTCTATTTTACCTTAGTGTGATGCTGGAGAAAGATTCTTCTTAATTGGAGATAGCTTGAAAATTGCTACCTAGCAACTAGCAACCTCTAAATTTCTTCCAAAGGAGGTGATGGAGTGGGCCATGAGGTAGAAGTGTTTATTTGAAGTAATGGTTCGAGCAGTTACGAGCTTGATGATGGTGCAAAGACAATAACGAGGGTGTGATCTGCGAAAATTTAGAAAAGTTTGAAGTAAACGTTGGTGTATATCCAAAATCTTTTCTGTCGCCTCTGTTATTTTTCAATAGTTGTAGATGCTATCACAGAAACTGGAAGAAGGGGTATAATTAACGAGGTATCATACGCAGATAACCTTTTTTTTAGGAGCAAATCCACGGAAGATTTGAAAGAGAGGTTTTGGAATTGAAGATAAGCACTTGAAAGTAAGGGTTTAAAGGTCAGCATCAAAAAAACAAAATTAATGGTTAGCGAGTCGGAAGAAGAGCTATTCAAAAGCAAGATAGATTCGTGCAGAGTTTATGGGAATAGAATGATGGCCGATTTAATGTTGTGCACTAAATACGGAAACAGGTTTTATGGCAGATGTTGGAAAACACAGCGGGTTACCTCAAGGTTAGCAATGCGTTTTGCTTGTTCAAGATGTAGGAGAATGATGGAAGGAACAGTAGATTCGATCCAGAAGTTGTGTGATGAAGAGGAGGCAGTGAATGGATTGTAATATTTGGGAGACAAATTGCTGGAGCTGATTGTAAAGCGGCAGTCTCAGCAAAAGTAAAAATCGATTGGATGAGATTCAGGAAATGTGGAAAATTGTTACTTGGAAATAGGTTTTCGCTGAAGATGAAAGATAAAGTTTATTGTTATTGCATAAGATCAGCAATGTTGTATGGAAGCGAGAGATAGTGTTTGAGAGAAAATGAGAAAGCAATTTTAAGGAGAGCGGAGAGAGAGGTATGATGAGAACCATGTACGGTTAGAAAGTTACAGACAAAAAGACTACTGAAAAACAGATGGACATGCTGGGGTTGAAGGAAACTGTAGACGGGCTGGCAAAAGCAAATGGAATTAGATGGTACGGACATGCGCTTAGAAGGGATAATGATAGTGTTTTGAAATTTGGCCTAGATGTTGAAGAAAGCGGCAAGAAAAAGTGAGAATGGCCAAAGAGGACCTGGGAGAAGCAAGCGGAGAAGGAGACAGAAAAGTTTGATTTGAAGACAAAAGACGCTCTTAATCGAGCGATGTGGCAGAATGAAGTAAGAACAATTGCGGAAAGAATGGGATTTAATCCGGCTAACTCCACTAAGGGAAAAAACGAATTAAAATGAACTACTACTACTACTACTACTACTACTACTACTACTACTACTACTATTACTACTACTACTACTAATATAGTCGCTAATATTACATTTTAAAAAAATGAAGAAAACAAATTTACAATTAATCGTTGTTATGAGGTCATCTTAGTTCCTTCAAGGGTGAAATTTCTTGAAGCTGGTATGTCAGGTTCTGGCTTTCGTTGGAGCAAAAAACTGCTTCCTCCGTAAAGAAGTGCGAATTTAAAATTTATTTTCAATTGCGACGTCATCGTGAAGCCCCTGACCCCATTATGACACTCACTTCGGAATGTTGATAAATCATGCAAAGTTTAGTGTTCGTACGACTTATTATTTCGGAGGAGTTACAGACAGACGCACAGAAAAAGAAAAAATCTATGTGACCTTTTTCTGCCTAATCACTGCTTGTATGATCAGCTTTACATAAGGATATCAGCTTTAGTCCCTAGTTGAGCGGCTAGCAGCACGTCAAAACGAACCTCGTTCAAAAGTAAGCGGCACGTAAGTCTTGTGCGTTGTGTTAGTTTGTTTTATAAAAGTCAACGTTAATGCTATTAGGGGGATCTCTTGGTCCTTGGCAAGTCCTGTTGATGAGTCCAAAAGGACGAAACGCGTCCAGGGATGGCTTTGTAAATTTGAAAATATCTCTCAATAGCATTGCTCCCTTCGGAAGTCTCGCGCCTTCAGCACTCGCTTTGTTGTTTTATTTCTCGCTTTTAAGACGCTCTCTATCGATCGTAACCACTTGGAAGTAGCAATATATTTTATTTAGATAATTTGGCCACTTGATGACTTGAAGTGATTTCAATTGTTGCGTCAAGTGTTTTTAAAAAAGTGTTTTGCATATAACGCTTTGATCTCGAGCTAGTACAAGAGCGCTCAATGACGTACGCATAAGAGCTTATAAATAACTATAGTGAAAGATCACGTATTGTATAACAATTTGACTTCAATCACGCAACAGCTCTTTCGCCCGAAGTCTTATCGGACACAAACAAAATCTGAAACAAAAGCAAAAAATGCCACTAAAGTTTGATGAAATGCGATCGTACAGCAGTTGGTATCTACTTAGGGTAGGGAGGAATAAATTGAGGTTTAAGCTAAACTTATGAATTGAATAGCTTAAACAATGACCTTTATGAAGAGGGAAGAATAAATTTAGTTATACAGGGTTTTCAAAAAGTCATCATCTATTTTTAAATTGTTATTACATCAAAAATATATTTCCGATAATAATGAAACTTGTACACTATAAACAGTATACATTGAAATTTTGTTTTACTAAACCATTTTAATTTTTCCATCTTGTTTTTAGCTTTACCACCATTTTAATTATCCAATTTTGTTTTTTAGGTTCAGGACCGTTTGAAATGTACACAATACAAGTACGCGTTAGAATAGTTATTCTTATGGAAAAATACGAATCTGTTACAGCAGTTAAAAGGCAGCTTACAAAAGAAGGATTTCAACATAAACCTACTGATCAAACAATTCGTCTTTTGTACAAGAAGTTTTTGGAGACAGGTTCTGTTGAAGACAAGGTGCGATCAAGGACACCAAATTCATCAGTAAATCCAGAAAATGCACAAAAAGTTGTTGCAATTTTAGAGGATAAAGAAAATTCAACAGAACCTGTCTCCAAAAACTTCTTGTACAAAAGACGAATTGTTTGATCAGTAGGTTTATGTTGAAATCCTTCTTTTGTAAGCTGCCTTTTAACTGCTGTAACAGATTCGTATTTTTCCATAAGAATAACTATTCTAACGCGTACTTGTATTGTGTACATTTCAAACGATCCTGAACCTAAAAAACAAAATGGGATAATTAAAATGGTGGTAAAGCTAAAAACAAGATGGAAAAATTAAAATGGTATAGTAAAACAAAATTTTAATGTATACTGTTTATTGTGTACAAGTTTCATTATTATCGGAAATATATTTTT
Organism: Trididemnum clinides; assembly: GCA_963675345.1. Lineage (NCBI taxonomy): Eukaryota > Metazoa > Chordata > Ascidiacea > Aplousobranchia > Didemnidae > Trididemnum > Trididemnum clinides. Next base: position 26,913,009 of record OY776299.1, on the reverse strand, counting down.
GATGTAATAACAATTTAAAAATAAATGATGACTTTTTGAAAACTCTGTAGAATAACCCAATAATTTAAATCGTTTACATTGCGATCTTTATAAATAAAGAGGAATATATTGAGTTATAGGTTATATGTATAAAAGTCGCTATTTAAGTCACTGCATGAAATGGTCTAAATAGCGACCTTTTAAAAATATTTAAATTCACTTGTAACTCAATTTATTCCTCTTTATTTATAAAGGTCGCTATTGAAGAGATTTATTATATAACTCAGTTTATTCCTTCCCGGTTGAAATAGGTACCAACTGCTGTACAATCGCGTGCAATCAAACAACAGTTCGCAGATTTTTAGCTTGTGTTTCAACTTTTTCACAAGCTTGATGCGCTTGCGGCCGAAAGAGATGTTGAGTGTTTAACTTTAAATTCAAAATACCATGCCATATATGATCTTATGTAATAATTGCATGTTACATATTACATGCCGATTATACAACCGTTCACTCAGTGGCGTGGTAGGATAAGCAAAGCTAAGATTACGGCAAAGTGTACGCACTGCACACGATTTCCTAGAATGCAAGGCAATTGTTCCGTGAAAAACTACAAACCCCTTGAAATGCAACGATTTTCACCGTATTTTCTGTGCTTTTCTTTGACGCTTTTGCAAATGATTTCAACATAACGGATCAACGGTGTACGCCTAAGGGATTTTTAAGCGCTTTTTGTTAACGGTTATGCTTTAGATTGCAATGGCGTAGTGGATAGAGCTTTCGGTCTGCAGTCCGTAGACCTTGGGTATATTTCTCCAGTTGGGTCATGCCAAAAGACTTCAAAAAATGGTGTTGGCAGCTTTCCTGTTTGGCGCTCAGCCTTGAAGGGGTTGTGGAGAACAAGCCGGCAAGCTAGCTAATTATGTCCTTGGGTAAGACACATAACGCAATGCCTCCGTCTTTATGTGGTTGACAGATGGTGGGGGCAAGCAGTCCACCCGTCGTGGAGGCCTGATTTAACTGAAAACTAGCAAAAAGGACCAACGAGGAGCTCATAATCTGAGAACTTACTCCAAAAAGAGAGGTCTTACACACACGAAGAAGATGAGTAAGCATGACTGAGTTAATGCGGTTAATACTTCGTTCTTTACATTATTCCAATTATTGAGCGCCAAAGCAGACATTTTAAAGTTCTTGGTGTGACTGACATGGGAATTGAACTCAACTCTACCGACAGCAAAGCGGATAGTTGAACCACAACATCGCAGCGTGGGTTGAATAAAATGACGTGCTAGCACAGCAGCAATGCATTGGTTATTTATCACCTTTTGGTTCTAATTGCCGCCAACTTCAAAAGCTTATCATTTTTTAAAACTGCGGGCGATGTTTTGTCTGTTTGATTACGCATTAATGCCGCACTGTGCGGAGGTGTAGTGATAAGAGCGTTCATGATTTAAGTTTATTCCTCTTGTCGTTTCAAACCAAAGACTTTAAAAATGGTATTCACAATTCTCCTGTTAGGCGCACGGTAATAGAGGATGTGAACGATAATAAATGAATCATACAAAAATGTATCAGTCGTAATTAAAACATCTCCTGACACTCAGGGCTTTTTTGAGAGAACAGTCCGAGCCCGGTACCAACATTAAGGCCCGGTACCAACATTAATTCCGGGCCCCCTTTTACAAGGATTTGGCAGACTGGAGTTGCCAGGTTTTATTCAGTAACACAGTGGTTCTCAACCTTTATTCTCACATTTACCCCTTGGCAAATTTCATAATCAGAATTTACCCCCAAATGTTTTCATATCTATTCACTTTCACAAATGCCAATTGCATAGGTTTTCACAATGCTCCGAGAGGGCTCTGTAGACGCAAGTTCGGCCGAAACAGAGGTCACTGACCTTTTTTTTTCTTTTTTGGAGAACACGATGACCACGTGCGGTAAAAAGTCGATGCGAGGTGGCTACGCGTGACATATATATTAAAAATAACGATTGGCTGACATCAATCGGCAAAAATCTATGTGTGTCTGTTTCTAGAAATATATTGTGGGGCTCCGTAGGCGTTGGTCAATCTTATCGTGGGCTCCGTATGACCAAAAGTTTAGGAACCTTTGGCCTATTGTAATGGGTAAAAGTGTGAATTTTTTGCTAACAAAATTTACCCCCAAGGCAGGTCAGATTTACCCCCAAGGGGTAAATTTATCCCCGGTTAAGAACCCCTGCAGTAACAAATGGATGAGTGTTTGGCACAATTGGTCAGAAATTGCTTTTCTTTCTGCGCTTTTTTTTAGCTCCACACTGATGCGAATAAAATATTGCTGTCTGGCTACTTTACTATTCAAATAATCAAATTTCTATATGTGGGGTAATAAATCAAGCACAGTTATAACACTATGTCAATGAAATAATATAAGGCTAAAAGTAAGTAAACGAACAAAATGTGAATAACGTTCAATCCATCATTATCAGTCACCAGCAATCGGCAAGCAAAATGCAATCTTGCTGTTTAATAGAAATAACAAAACATAATAGAATTGATGTGAAATGATTTTGTAAAATCAGACTATAAATAAATTGATTAATCTTTATGGCTCAAAATTATGTAACGTTCAGGAAGTTATGTGCTTAAAGAATTACAGAAACCAAATTTTATGTTTCTGGCTACGGGGCCAGGAGGTATTTTGAAGGAATCGAATTTTTTTTAAAAGGAGTATTTAATCAAATTTTCTGTGGCCAAAATAAAGAAAACATTAGTCATCATGTCACAAAAATTATTGCATAGGTTATTTATTTGTTAGCAGAAAAATAGAAAGCTAAAGCCTAATTTATTGCTATCATTGCGCGCGAAGCTTTTAAAAAACGGGTCCCCTAAAAATTTCCGGGCCTGGTATCAAAGATACCCCCTGGACCCCCTTGACAATGCTCCTGCTGACACTAAAAAACTACTGCGATTGAAAAGAGACAAAAAAATCAATTTTTTATTTAGAAAATATTGCGTTCGGTATTCACAGTTTTGCTGTCAACCTTGCCTTCATTTTCTTGCCAAGTCTTGTCAATGCACATGTCTCCTGCTTTAGATTGCATAGCACAGGGGTGGCCAACCCGCGGCTCGCGAGCCGCATGCGGCTCTTTGCCTGGTTTCAAGCGGCTCTTTTTCACAAGCCTTGTTTCTTCTATCAGCAGGTTGGTTTTGTGAAAATCTACCAGTAGCCTTGCTAGCTCTGTAGTATTTTTTGTACACGTGGACAGGCTAATTATATTTGCGTTTTTTAGCTTTTCGTATATTTTAGTAATAATGGCGAAGGAAAAATGCACAGCAAAACGAAAATATGAGGATGAACACAGGGCGTTTTTAACAGAGTGGGAGAGCTTAGATTTTTTTGTTGAACGTAATAGCAAGCCATTCTGCCTTGTATGCCAGGCGTTATTAGTGCATTTCAAAGCTTCAAATCTTTAGCGCCACTTCAGGTCACTCCATGCTAACATCAGCCGTAAATTTCCGAAAGAGACTGAACTTCGCAAGCATAAATTGATCACTTTGAAAAGTCAAGCAGAAAAGCAGATATAGGTTTTCCAAAAATTCACGAAGCACTCAGAGACTGTAACTCTTGCACCGTATTTAGTGGCTTGGAATATTGCAATGGCCAAAAAGACATACAATGAAGGGGAGTTCGTTAAAAAATGTCTCTGTGACATTGTTGAAATCTTGTCTTCCGAAAACAACTAGCTGAAAAGAATGTTATCAGATGTCCAACTGTCCCTCCACACTGTTGAAAGCAAAATATCTGATATTAGCATGGTTATTGAATCACAACTGCACTCTGACTTCCAAGCTCGCGAAAATTTTAGTGTCGCATTATATGAGAGTTGTAACATACAAGACAAGCCTCAATTGGAAATATTTGTACGATTTATTTCAACGGATTGTTTGATCAAAGAAGAACTTCTTGATATTGTGCCACTGAAAGACAAGCACCCGCGGCATAAATGTGAAAGAAGCAATGATGGCTGCAATCGAGAAAGCAAATCTGTCCATAGCTAAACTCGCTGCAATAATCACGGATGGAGCGCTAGCCATGAACGGATTTGTGAACGAACCTTTGGGGCTGTGCAAAGCTGACCAAACATTTCCTAAGTTTTGGAATTTTCACTGTATTATTCACAGGGAGCAACTCGTGTCTAAATCATTGAAGTTGGACAAGGTCATGAAGACTTTGATGGAAATCGTCAACTACATCCGCCTCACCACCGACAATTCAAGAATCTTATCGCTGAGCTGGATCAAGGGCTCCAGGTGACCTGCCGCTGCACTGCATCGTAAGGTGGCTGTCAAAACGCCAGCTACTCTCTCGTATTTTTTAGCTTTAGATGCTGTGAAACTGTTCATGAAAGAGAAGAACAAAAACTATCCTGAGCTCTCGGACCTCGAGTGAATTATGGATCTAGCTTTTTTGGTCGACATGCTGTGTCACTTGAGCAGATTGAACCTGAATTTGCAGGGTCAGTTGAAATTGCTGCCTGACCTGGTGCAAAATGTGTCTGGTTTGTCAACAAACTGAAGCTGTTTACGGAGCATATTGAAAGGGGAGATTTGATGCATTTTCCCATTCTACTAAAACTTTACTATCACTACCCTAAATAAGCAAAGAGCTATATATGCAGCACTTTTTGAAACCCTGAAAGAAAGCTTTGTGTCGCAGTTCCGTGATCTACAAATGAAAAGGCCGCAGATTACGCTCCTTGTCAACCCATTCAATTGTGAGACAGACTGTTTGAAAACCTCTTTAGTCTCAGATGAGGCTGCGTCTGAATTGGAAATGATCGATTTTTGTGAGGAAGCCAAACTGAAACCTGCTTAAGGGAAGGGACCACTGAGTTTTGGAAAAGTGTGCCAATGGAAAAATACCCCAATATCAAACGAGTTGCACTTAAGGTGCTCTTAATGTTTAGGTCAACATACATCAGCGAGTCTGTGTTTTCTATCCGACATCACGTGAAAGCAAGGCACCAATCTGTACTGAATGACACCGATGTGAAAGAGTTACTTCTAGTGGCATCAACGAAATAAGGAAGATTGTTAAAGAAAAGAAAATCCAGAATTCCCACTGACTAAGTAATATGCATGATAATAAATAGCTTGCAAATTTCTGTCATTATCATGTTCGTGTGTGACATTTACAATAAATCTAGCTGAGCAAAGGTATGTGTTAATGTCAGTAAGTAAGAGGTGGGGTGATGTTCATGCAATCATTATATCTTGAGTATAATGTGGCTCTTTCCAGAAACACAGAAAGAAATGTGGCTCTTGGTTTCTAAATGGTTGGCCACCCCTGGCATAGCATTTCTAAATCTCATGTTTGGCGTTTAGCAACAGATATAGTGTGGGAATGATATATCCAGTTTCGAAACGTACCGGCGATAAATAGGCATAGCATCATAGCAGCACACTATGGACATTTTATCATCGCGTTTTCTATGACAGCTCATCTATGTTATGGCCATTCAGCAAAGATTTGAAGCTGTGACTCACCATTTGAGAACAAGTTTCGGCACGTTACTAAAAAATGTCATATTTATACTCTTTTTATCACAGTTGATGCCTAGTTTTTTGGCGTCTGCGTTCGAGGAATAGGGTAACAAAAAGGTCGAGGCTATCTTGAAGTGGAACTGATTATCTGTTGCAATATTTTGGGTTTTAGGTCATATGATGAAGCAGCCGAAAGTCCATTTTTCAAACAAACACAAAAATATGAATTTACAAGAAGAGATCTCTTGCGTGTGTTTATGTCGGCAATGATTGTACAATAAGCATATGTGCAAAACGATCGCTGAATCTTTGCGGGAGATTTCTGAATAATATTATGTTTTTGAACTTTTGATGTGACTCTACCTGTGAAGTGAACTTGGAGTCTACAGACGAAGTGAACGCTCAACCATATTTTATTATATGATGTTGTTTGTTGTTAATAAGCCAATCTACAAGCTCTAGCAAGGGAAAGCAAACAAATACCCCTCTTCCTTAGTAAGAGTTAAATCATCCAGGAGAAACTAATTTTTTTTTATTTTGATGAAACGCCATTTGTTTGGGGAGCGATTAAATGAAAATATCATTCGTTTCAAGATATCCAGCCTCATGTTCAATCTGATGTCTTTTGTTTTAAGATAACATTTTTTATCAGGGCAATTCGGTATATTTTTTCAGAAGCATTTTTTGTCATCCATCGGTTTTTTCTGAAAAATCTTCTACCCTTCAGGCAGCCCCGTTTGAAACAATTTGTAATCCTCAAATATGGACTAATCTCGGATAGTCCAACACCAACGGAATAGCAGCAAAATAGTTTTTTCATCAGGAAGGTCGCATTAGTGAAACAAAACATATTGCATTGAAATCGATCGATTCGGATCTTTTTTAAAGTAGTCACGTGACAGATGCATTAGTTATGTTGACTCCTTTTCTTTCTGGATATGAGAACAAAACGTGAAACAAGTATATTTTTTCCACACCATATATTCAGAAATGTTGGCAGCCATTTCGAACCAGACATGAATTCAAATACTAAACTGGTAGCCTTTCCGCCAACGAGACAGACTGCCATTGAAGAGTGCCCTAAACTCGTCTCTTTTGACATGCTTGGTAAACGGCTTCACAATTCTACACCAGTGAAGCTCGGGGGAAACACAAAAACGAATTTTAACTGGGGTTTCGCTTTACCGAAAACAAGTTCAAACGAACCTTCAAAATATCCGGTGGGTCTTGGAAATCAGTTTTGTAAAGAACTTTCGTGATGTTGCTGGTTACATTGCCCGTTGCATCCTGTGCTATTGGTATTTCTTGTCTGTAAGGAGCGAGTATACTATCAATAATCGCTTGAGTCAGTTTTTCGAGATAACCGGAAATAACTTCAAGAGGAAGAAGCACCAACACACTGAGCAAATTGAATATATCATGAACGGTAGCTCCGGCGAAAGCTCTGAAAATAAACTTTGTTTTAGACAGACTATTATTACGGAAAAAGAGAGCTGAAAATTTGGGAAAGCAAAATTAAGCATAATCTTAAAAATTAAACTACGTGGGTGTTGAACTATTTTTAATAAAATAAATACGGTGGCATGGAGGCGGATTTGTACAGCTTTTTGCTTTTTATGATGACGTTATCGTATCTTAGCACCGTTGCAAGCGCAAAACTTGAAAAGGGAACGGCGGCACTCCCTCCACTCTCTTCCATTCGACGAAGACACTGGTTAGAGATTTGAAACGAGTTGGTGGTGATTGAGCTGTTACAGAGTCGGCTTCAGAAAAAAAAATTGATTTCCGTTGCTGAACTGAACCATCGCCTTTTGTTCTCGCACGCACGGCTTTATTTTTTCTCTATTTGGCATTTGGTAGCTTGAGGTTGAAATGCAACTTTCGTGCGTTTTTTGCCTAAAACCGGGCGAGATTTGCATTTTGATTAGCTGGCCTCTCGCTCCAAACGGTAAATAGTAATGTTTTTGCATTTCTTAAGTAATTGCTTAAGTTTTGTTGCTCCACCAAGGTTGAATTTTGTTACTGCACTCAATTTATTTTACGAAGAAACCCTCGGTGAACTTTTGCTCTTTCTTTTTATTTGCTATGGGAAGTTATTTTAACTGGGTTTTCTGCATTCCATTTTATTTAAATGAGTTTGCCGCAATAAAGAAGTTTTTTTCTACTTAATTGTTGTGGTGAAGAAGGAGCGAAGGCTCTGGAGTTCCTCTCGGGCACTTGTGGACAAATTTTCGTTGACCGAAGATTTGTAACATGAGCAACAAACATCTGCGCCGCTTGGCGACGTCAATCGTGTTTGACTAAGCAAGGATCAAAGGCCAGGAAATTGACTTAAACTATCACTTAAAGTTACTTCCAACACAATCCGTTAGCACGACCAACTTTGCTCATTATATCAGGTTGAAACAACACAATCATTGTGTCTCACAAGAATAGAACCAGTTTGCTAGGAAATTTTGCTGGGAACAAGTTTTATGTCATATGCATATATCTGGCGTTACCAAGTAATATGAATGGAAATGTCGAACAGTTCAGGGTGACATGCCCCACGTCCTCCCCTTAAAATATATCCCTGTTTACTTGTAGCTGTTATTTTTTCCATGTGCTCAAATCATCTATTCTAACTTGATTGCTGTTCGACGTTTGGCCAAACTTACTGCCTACGTGCAAAAAGTGATGCGAAAAAGGTATCTTAGTTGGATCGTGTTTGGCATCGGTTTGCTTTCAGTTGAATGTTGGTATAGCTGGAGACCATGAGGTATAGAAAGAACTAAATGAATGTTGCTAGCCGGTCATTTAATAAACATGGAGAGCTGGCTTACAGCAGAAAATAAAGAAATTTATTGACTACTCACCTTCTGAACTGGTTGACGTGCATGGACTGACTCAAGGATACGATCGTATTTGTCACTGACGTGCCAATATTTGCTCCCATTATCACCGGTATAGCATGGCGCACTGATATGACTGAAATAACATGATCAAATCATTATTTTTACCCTCAAAAACGTAAGCTTGTATATAAAAACCTTTTGTTTTGAAACCAATTTTGAAACTGCCAGTACTGGTGGCACAATGCATTTCTATCACAACCAGCGCAATCACGTTAAGGAAATAATCGCAAAGTGTCTTTTCAAAGGGCACAACAGCGTAGAAATTGAGCAAGGATTGAACTTTCATCCCTCAGTTCGTAAAGCCAAAACCTAAATAGTAAGTACGAAAAAATGCCAAAACAACAATCGGAAATCAAGCGCAGAAACGTGCGCAGTCATCAAAGACGCTGTCGTACAATGCATAGCGATAACACTGTTTTTACCAATTATTTCTTATCCGGGCATTTACGCTATACGTTTATGTTTACAGTTTGAACATGAAGTAACCTATAGCAATGATTCAAGAGGACAGAGGTGTTTTGTTATGTAATAGTTGATGAAGTGGTTTTAAACCAAGGCTAACTAGCTTATAAACTTAAACTCAGAAGTTTAAACTATTTGAATAAGAATTACCTCCTGACGAGCCGCCTTAGGTGAAACAGACTGTTGAGATGTTTTTTGCTGAAATATATTTCACTTTATTATAAACTCAGAAATTGTTTAGATGCAGTAAATATAACTAGTCCTTTACGGCGACTAGAAGTAGGAAACGAACTGTCTTCTTCCTCTAGTCGGCTGGAAAGGACCAGCTATATTTATTACTTATAACCGCCCTAACCACATGGAGCAGTTTACCATGGTAAATTGGAAAACATTTTCTTTGTGCTACTTTGCTAGGGTACCATATATAGAAAATGTTTTCAAGAGTACAAACGCAGCTTGCATCTACGTTGCCCTAAAGAGATCTTATGGATTGAACTAAGCAGTTGCCCTAAAAAGATCTTGAGAAATCTAATACCAAAAGATCTTAGTGATAGCGTCAGTTATCATGGAAGAATTTTATACTTGCATCAAGGTAGGCGAGTCGTATCAAAAATGGAAACAGCAATAAAGTTGAACACAACCAAGACTGCGAAGTCACATGCAGTTTCCCAACGACGAAAACAGGACAGATGTTTTCGATTTACAAAAGGAAATCAATTTTGTCCCTAACAATTTTGAAGAAATTGTTATCAAACCAGCACAACTACTAGACTTTGCTTTAAAGAACAAAAGTACTGCTTTAAAACTTACTCGAATACTGAAAGAAAACTGTAAAGTCAAGGACGTTTTTGCCTACGCATGCTGCACTAGGAAAATGGGGATAGATCATATGCCTCATCACTTCCTTAAGCATCTGATCTTTGACTATATTTTTAACAATAATGGTGAAATAGTTAAATTATACCAACAAACTGATCGATATGGTATTCTAACCGGAGTGAGGATACATAAAATGCAAAAAAAGGATCTGCTGACATCTCCATTATCCAATTATTTATACTTCGGAAAATACAAGTTTTATGCCAATTGGGAAGATGAGGAATCCACATGCGCATTTTGCGCAAAAGTCGAACACAATGAAAAGAATTGTGATAAGAAAAACAAACTTAAAACCAAAAACGAAAACAAACGCAAATTACAACAAAAACTACCGACTGACGAAACGGGTATAGAACCAGGAAAACTACCCACTATTAGACACAGCATACCAAGAAGAACGAAACAACTGCCCAATTACACCAAAGTGAAAAACTACCGTAAGATCGTACAAGCATGTAACAAGACTCACACGTGGCTAATGTGCCACGCCCTTGTTACTTCACACTAAATTTCGACTCACACGTGACGATTACGCAACAGTCTCGTAACTGTGCAATGGAAGCAACAGCAGTAACAACAGTATTCAAAGAAAGCCAATCAACAAAATTACAAGAGGCAGACTACGACGGAAATGAAGAACTAAAAAATAAGCAAACACGTGAGTCAAATAAAAGAATGAGATCACCAGATTCGAAATTTAAAGTAAGTATTCCCCTGACAACAAAGCTCTTAATTTATACAAATCTACGAAAACAAACATATACAACAGCCAACTATCTTCTAATTCGTCCGAATCAGAATCTGATTATCAAGAGAAGATTTATAGCAAAGCATTTTTTTGTTGTTGCAAAAAACGAATAAAATCGCGTACAAGAAACCATTTTAAATGCAGATGTGGATTACAGTATTTCAAATGTAACTGCGATTGGAGATTGATGGACAGACGAAACATGGCTTTCGATGTTTATGACGACTTCCCTCAGGCGTATTGTGACAAATGTTCTATTTATGTACGATAAAATATGTTTTGTGATACACCTTGTTTTATAAAACGCTTGTTTTTGTCTTCTTTTACTTTTGTTGATTTATTTGAACAAGTTATAAACAATGACATTAGATCGAAACAGCTCTGCCGGCATTGCCAATTGTTTTGATGATGACAATTATCCTTTACTCTTCTTTGGGATTTGGGTACGGCGGGTGACGTAACATCCACAATCTCCAACGGCAAGCTAAGTCAAGTAAGCCGAAGTTTGCCGTTGGTATGAGGAGAAAGATATTTTTTAAAATCAGTTTAAAGTTTAGCAGCTCCGCCACCAACAAGGAAATTTCCATTGGTGTGCTCCCAAACGTTACCACTATTAACATGCTGAGTGAGCAGCTTCATTATTCCAACCTGCAGAAAAGCTAGTTTCAGGGAATGGAATTCGTTTCCTCAGATAAGCACGATAAAATGAACAAAAGTGACGTCTTTTAAACAAGATGACTATGCATAAAATTGAAATATGAGAGGCGGAAGGAAAATTAACCTTTTCGCGATATCTCAAATGTCATTGTTAGAAACCTGCGACTCTGGTACCCGAGTATCTATATCTAAAAACTTATTGCCAAACTTTATCTTTCCTCTCTTCTCTTAGGTTTTGTTGCAATCCCTCCCCCCCTTTTTGGAGCGAATGCCTAAGCTTAAAACAGCAATTAAAACCCCAAACATGTTGATACATTAAGTTCTAAGCTACTTTGTTCTATTTCCTCTTTGTCCTGCGCTGGATTGGAAAAGAGAAGCTGCTCATCCAGCGAACCATAACGCGCGATGGATCGCTGCGTGAAGAAAGCGTCCATTGCCAAAATTGAAAAAATAAACAACACTTCATGTGATCAACTCAGGCTTCCTGCTTGCGAGACTCTCTGCTTGGCCTTGTCGTCGAAAATATTGTTGGGGTGCGAAAGCTGAATCATACTGTATTAGGTGGTAAAATTTGTGTTGATGCAGGTGCGAGAGCGCAAGGTTGAGCGGTTGCTTCTCTCAAATCCTTGAAGACGAATTACGTGATAGCTCAAACTTCTATTACAAAACACCATGTCAAAAGAAGTAGTAATCACTGTATAATTGAAGGATATATAATTAAATTGCAATTATAGCTGGCTGGAAAACGGTTTATAGATCTAAATGCAGCCTGTGCCACATCGGATTGAGACTAAATTCCATAAAAATCTCGTAATAGAATGGATTCTTGCTTTGCAAAGTTATATATACACATATAAAATAGTCACTTAGCTTTACAGTGCTCGACAGCAAGCTTGCCGGAGTCGTAACATATATATTTCTATTTGCACACACACACACACACACACACACACACACACACACACACACACACACACACACACACACACACACACACACACACACACACACACACACACACACACACACACACACACACACACACACACACACACACACACACACACACACACACACGCACGCACACACACACACATGCACACACGCACATCCAAGCACGCACACAAACACAATCGTTGCAAGTTATTCTCACTTTGCTTATAAATTACTCAACAACAATATCGGAGCAGTAAATCAACAAAAAAGCTACACAAATATTCTTTTGTGTAAGGTTTCTAAGATATATACGAACAAAACTTTTTAGTTTGAGCAAGACTGAAGAGAGAATGATAGATTGTGTGGACTTGATATTTTCGTCAGTATATTCGGCGCATGATATGCTGTTGCTGAAAGTTATTGGGACTAAGTGAAACTTCCAGTGATAGTAGCAGATAGCCAGTGGCGGATTCAGGATTATGAGGGCCTAAGGCAAGATTTCAGGAGGGACACCGTATTGGCTAAGTACTCATTAAAGGCCTTTGGTTCTTTTGAAGACTACTTCTATTTTAAAGGTCTGCAATTGTAAATTTGTGGTAAACTAAAACAAAAACCTCTTTTTTGGTGATCATTATCATTTTGAAGGGATGAATTACGTAAACTTGTTTAAAATTAGGGCTCCCGCTCAAAAGTTATTGGTGAAAAGCTTTTTACAAATAACTACTTTGATGAGCCCAAAAGCAGATTATAGGGCTTTTGCGAAAGGGGGCCCGAGGCAGGTGCCTCTTCCTAAATCTACCACTGCAGATAAGCACCGTTGAGGTTTAAGTTTGTTAATTTGCTTAAATATATTTCTTGTTGTTCGGACAAGAAATGATGTTAATCTACTGTTAGTAGATTGATCACGAGCTCGTGAAGTATCAAAGTATCAGAAGATCTTGCGGTTAGACAAATTTTTCAAGTGATACTCTACATTGCTTCAAGTTTTCGATACAATTGAGTATGAAAAAAGGTGTCCGAAAAAAACAACTTTTTATCAACAAAGTAGTTGGTCATAAGATATAATTTTTAAATAGATTTATATTTGGACAAAAAGCTAAAAGGATGAAGCTCATCGTAATAATGTCAAAATTATCACAAAATATCAACGTTTTTGACATTGAAAACCAAAAGGGTCATTGCAAACAGGAAGGTCACTCACACATTAGTTTGATGATAGAGCCAAATGCTCAAATCACAATGTTGGTAAGCGTATTAATAAATGTTTCTGAAAAGATTCAAAGTCGATCTGCTTCCTCAGGAAGAAGAATCAAGAATGATGCAGAAAAAATATACAAGTGATAATGATTCTGTCTTAAATTGTTTTACAAATGTTAAGATAGTGTATGGAAAATACAGGCAAGCTCATTGCAGAGTAAAATAGTTAGATTTCTTCGAGAAAATTAGGACTACAGTCAGACCGCGTAAATAAGCTTGGATAATCGGGATTATCCTTTATCCGACACAAATCTGCTAAAACAAGTTTTTTCCATTGCGCGTCATCTCTTTTATTTCTTGACACCTAAATTTAGAAACAAAGATGCTCTCTGCATCTGAATTTCGCCTCGCAGTCCAACCCAGAACCATGAAGTCCACAATCAATTACACCTAACGGCTCGCATCTGTAGACTACTTTTGGTAAATCATTGGTTGGCATTTAATGTAGTCCGACTCTGACACGTAAATTTAGAAACAAAGATGATCTCTGCATCTGGATTATGCCTTGCAGTCCAAACCAAAAAGACAAAGTCCACAATCAATTACAAGTGACGACTCGCATCTGTCAATTACTTTCAGCAAATCGTGGATTGGTATTAATGTAATCCGACTCTGACACGTAAATTTAGAAACGAAGATGCTCTCTGCATTTGATTTATGCCTCAAAGTCCAATACAAAAGCATCAATGATGCGTCACCTATGCATTAAGTTTGTGGTTATAAACTACTTTTAGCCAATCTTGGATTGTCATTAATGAGACAAAACCTGCTTTTGTAGCTGCCTAGTCTCCTTTAGAACCAGGCTTTGGCAAGCAATATTGCGCCTTAGTTTATACAGCGCATCGCCACCCTTGTTTACACAACATTTGTTCAATCCCGATAATCTACCTACCTCGCCAAACTCATACTATTTATTAAAACAAAGTAGGTCGGATCGATGAGGTTTGATGGTAATAATTTATTTGGCGCTTTCAAGGTCGACTGCGAAGTGAACAGCCATCTTGAGTGATCTCTGTGAGAAGCAGAGGTGTCAGCTACTCATTAGCTCTGTCACTGTGACGCACTTAGGTCCGACAGAGCAGTGACCATGGGGGCTCGCACACCACCAATGACATACATCAATTACATCCAAATGTAATCTTGAATTTCATCAAGAAAACAGGTAGATTAGGAAAAAAATGAGAAGTCTAACATAAGCGTGATGAAATGGAATGGACCTTATGCCTTGAGCATATAGCCACTCGTGTACATAGCCTATAAGCACCATACAACAACAGTTTCAAGTGCTGAAAGTTTTGTGTAGTTTCTTCGCTCGAACAATCAGCATGGCATTCGTACGGAATATGAGTTTCTCGAGGAAGTCCGCCACTTCCTCCACTTTCACGAGAACCAGTTTGAAGAATCTAATCGTTTTTGTTTCTGTTTATCGGTGCGCACAATTCCCACCAATTTTCACGTTGATAAACTTTACAATGATGGACTAAATAATTCGAAAGCTTGGTCCATTGCACATGTGGACGCCGAAATGTCCAAATAAAGGCGTGGCATGTGGATGACATTATTCGTCTGATGGAAAGCAATTTCAATTTCAACATTTTTGCGGTGCTTGCGTGGTATATCTTGGCATATTTCCCAGCACTTCCTTAGTATCAAAAACAACCTTCAAAGTCTTTACGACAGCGATTCTCAAAACCTTTGGAGCAGCGCCCGGCTTGAAAGTAGCCATCATAATTCGACTTCAATTTATCTTCAGACATAGAAGCGTGAAACAAAGCAACAAGCCATACAAAAGGCCAGCCACTTAGTTTTGAGCGTAACTGCAGACAGTTCGCACTGTTTCGACTTATCCGGTCTCATGGGTATAATTGGTGACCGAGAAATGGCCAGTAGGTTTAAAATAGAGTATAATCTAAAGCTTCACTGATATGGGATCTAAACTAGATCTACTTCAGTGAATTTCTGTCAGCGTTCTGCGAAGCCCTGTCATTTGTGAATGAGTGGCGATTGTTACAGACACTTTACGTGAAATATCTTATTAAAACACCAGTGCTGTCTCAGTTTTGAGGTCACCTTCTCGTAAATTTTAAACAAGGTCACCAGTTGCACTAATGAAATCTGATAGGTCAAAACAGAGCACACTGTGCATTGTCTGCAGTTACGCTTCAAGTGACTTGCTTGCCAAGTTAATTATATAATTATTATCGGTGAAGAAATTCGACAGATTTCTGTAACAAGTAGGACTGTTCAAGCAATTTTGTTAACATGGGCAACTCTCACCAAAATGGCATCTTGATTAGGAAGTACTTGATTATGTGTATAACACGCTTGTAAAGATATGTTCGATCATTTGGCATTTGACATTTTTTCGGCTTCTTTACAAACCTTACACGCCTCCCACCACGTTTAAGAATCAGTGTCAAAACAAAAAATATCGCATTGTTAACAAGATTACTGATTTTTAAATTCAAAAGTAATTTAATAAAAAGTTGCATATTGTTTTGCGTCACCGGAATAAATCAGAAACCGAATACCGTAAATATAACGTTTCACGCCGCGCTTTTATGCTAAGGAAGAGTAGGAGTAGACCTCAAAACTTTTACTGTATCATATCTATCACAGTCAGAACAATGTTTCTTTCTTCTCTGAACACTCATAATAGTCCAATATGTAATCAAATAAAAAATGGATGTGGCGTAGCATCTTCAGTTACTCGAAAACACGCAATTAAAATAAATAACCAAAGAAAGCCCTAGAAAATGATAGAAGCACCCCTGTTCAAGTGTCTAAGGACTGGTTTCAAATGTGACTTACTATTTGCTCCCACCATCGTGGTCACTACTGACGTTGAAGTGGAGGAACTTTGGACAAGGACAGTGACCAGAATCCCGATGATGAGTCCAACAATCGGATTGGCTAAGATTGAGCTTTCCCCAAATATATATCCAGTCGTCTTTCCGGCTGCAACACAATGTCAATAAATCCAGTTAAATAACTCAAGATTTATAGCTTATAGCTTATACTAGTGCCAGGTGTTAAAGTCTATGTTAAAATAATGATGGCAGGTTGGCACAGTTTGCATAAAAATTGACAAATTGACTATGCAATGCCAAGAAGAAACAGAGAGGGACTAACTCAAAAAGCCTAGGGAGGTCGTTTAAGTACTTGACATTTAGAATAAGGGCACTATGATGCAGTGGTTAAAACTTGCGATAGACCTAGGTTTAATTTCCAATTTGAGTCATATCGAAGTCTTTGAGAATAGTATTGCCAGCTTTTCAGCTTGACGCTCAGTACAAAATAGATGGCGCTCACAAAGAACAAGTTTGTTTGCTGCGTTGTTCTGCAAGAAGCATAACAGAATGCCTCCGTCCTTATGAGGCTGGTAGGTATTGGGGCCCAAGCAGTGTACCATTTGCGATGGCCCAGCTTTACAGCGCAACAACGCTGCCATCATGAGGTTTCAACGCAAATCATTTTCACCATGAAAAGGCGGCCCAACTCGCTCGACTACACTACCGGCAAGTGATAAACACCGAAACCGGCATCGTTTCTCCTCTTGAGCTCAATCACCACCTGCAAAGTCGTCAATGTGATCAAGTGAGTTATAGTGCCGTGCAATGGCAACAATGATCGGATGACCATGCGTTTATAGCTCACGATGATTCCGTCGTTGTGCCCTTAGAAAAGGTACTTTGCAATAATTTCTCCTGCTTGGCTGATTTTAACGAGCAGTAAATTTATTGAAAGGAAGATCGAGCATTTCAAGTGCAACGTAAAAACTGGAAACTTTAAAGGAGATTAGTGCAATTGGCCTATGTTTAGCGCTTCTGTATTATCGCGCGAGTCTGATAGATAAAAATTCAATAAACAAACAAACAATAGGCTATGAAAATACACAAAGTCCATGCACTAACCAAGAATCTGAAAAGAAGACCCCATGATGCTGAGTGAACAAACGAATAGATAGAGGCATCCCAGAACGACCACGATTTTGGCGATAACAACCGCAATGTAAGTGGCCCGCTCTTTATTATCCATATCTCTCCATTTTTTGTAATCTAAAGCGAAAATATATCAGTAATTATAATGAAAATTTCGTCATTATGACAGGAAGTTAATTCACTTGACGGAAATTACGCCACGTAAACGCATAATCACAGTTTACGTCATCAATAGCTACATAATCGCAACCAAGTCGTGATATATAGAAAATATTTTGTTACAAAGCGGCACCAGTAAGAAAAACCATCTTTATGGAATCGCACAGACAACCAGGATCTTCGCAAAAGCAGTGAGGGGGTGGCTAGCTCAAAGAAATTTCTAGGCATCGTAATAAAAAAATTTTGAGGTGAATTGTTGGGCTTTTTTCTGGTAAGAGGGATGATTTGGCCCCTTAACTTTCCTGGATGGAATCTGAACATAAGATTACAGGAAAATCTATCAGCAAATATAAACAGTCATCCAAAACTTTATCGTCAGATGCCGCGGTAAGGAGGTTGAAGGGCGAATACAATCGTCAAAAAATAGAAAATTGCCTCATTTCGTTAAATTATTGATAAAAACCTACCTTTCTGGTCATCGTTCACACCCCATAGATCGTCATCATCTGCAAAACACAAAATTTATATCGAGCTGACATCACATGGCAACTCTTTGATTTGCGCCAGTGCGTCACCTGCCGACAAGAAAACATAAATCGGTCTCGGCCGTCTCCATCACACATAATTTTTGTGACAACAAGAGTAAAGCCATCATTGGCTTTGCAAACGGCTGGATATGCGTTCTTGTGCTACAGGTAAAAGCGCTTGTGGTCAGTTTCTTCAGTTTGATCGTAGCGTTTGTAATAGAAATGTATTTATTGTACTGGCTCCACTAGCATTCCCGAGGTGAGTTTGAACGCACGATGTTCTGCTTGCAGCTCAGCAATGCAAATATCATGAAGAGAGAACTATGACTGTGAAAAGTTTATCTTGAAAGTTTTAAGCGTATTTTTGACCACACGTTTAATCGTGACTGTAATTCAAAAGTGTCCTAGCTTTAAAAAAGCTACTGCATTTGAAAAAATTAAAAAGTTGCAAATTTCATGGTTGGTAGGCCTGCGATTAGATTTTTTCAAGCCTTACCAAAGATGTTGAAAATGATGTACATAGAACTGCTGCGTGGTGCTTTGCGATACGAATATAATGTGGCGGACGAAACATGAAACTGATTTTACTCAGCTAATACAAGTATGCCCTTTAGCTGCAAAAACCGTAACCGTTACAAAAAACCAAAAAGTTTATGAGTTCATTGAAGACGCGAAGTTGAAATGCAATTAAATTCACTTTTATAAGTCTGTTTGCGAACTTTAATTACTGAGAAATTTGTTTCTTTAAGTTCTATTAAGTCAAAACTTGAGTACAACGTAGAAAATCATGTACTTACTTAACTTAGCGTTCTTTTCTTTCGATGCCATTGTTAACAAAAACTTGTTCAAGGCCTCTTATTTAGAGATTATTTACCTGCGTAACAATAATAGTAAATTATTATCGATAAAAAAATTTGAAAAGCCAAAGCTACACTCATTAATAAACATTTCCATTAATTTATCTTCATCCTAGTGCAGAAGCTACTACGAAGCAAGATAATTTTCCAGCTATAAGCTAAAGTTAATAACTGTCAAGTTGCTCCCCTCAGCAAAATTTGTTCTGATGCTCGCCCAGGTCCAAGCAAAC
This sequence comes from Trididemnum clinides, assembly GCA_963675345.1. Classification (NCBI taxonomy): domain Eukaryota; kingdom Metazoa; phylum Chordata; class Ascidiacea; order Aplousobranchia; family Didemnidae; genus Trididemnum; species Trididemnum clinides. Next base: position 26,893,952 of record OY776299.1, on the reverse strand, counting down.
AATCTTTGGGAGTCAAGCATGCTAATCGAATATTATGACATCTTAACAACAACAATGCAATTGCATCATCTGTCATCACACTTCCACCATATTTTGCCACAACGCAACTGTTTAATTTATTTTAATTAAAGTGTCCACTTGCTCCAATGTAAAGGAAAATTAAAGATTCTCTAAATATTGTGACAATGTTTAAATTACTGACTCTATATTCTGTACTTTGTCGCGTAGCCCATGCGAGAATTAAACCCATGCTTCATCGCTGCAGGTCACGTACACTTGTTCTCGTAGCAGATCAACGCCTTGGTGCTACTACAGCGTGAGGTCTACCGACATAAGTCACCTACCGAGATGCAGGGTGAGGTCTACCGCTTGACTCGCACCTACCGAGGTGCAAACCGCGTGAGATTTGGGTTAGGGTTAGAACCACTGCCCTAACCCTAACCCTACCCAATGATTTGTTTGTGTCATTCTTAGAAGATGTACGAAGTGTGTATCGTTAGAATAAATTTACCTTTGTGTGTGGAATGTATTATAGCTATAGTAGTAAGTGTGTAGCTATAGAGGGGTGAGGGATAAATAATTCAGTGGTAGAACTCACGCTATAGTAGTAACCGGAGGTAGATCTCATGCTATAGTGTGGTAGACCTCACACTATAGTAGCAGGTCAACGCCTTTGCATTGTATCACTGCACTTGTTTACTTAATTTGGTCATTGCAAGATTGCACTTCAAGCGATGCAGCGGTAACTGCACTTAAATGACGCAGCAATACTTTATTTTAAAGCTAAAGCTTAGAAGAACGACCGATTATTTGGTTTGCCGAGTTCGGTTCTTGAGTTGACATGATATCTGAAGAGAGGCTTATACATAGCGAAGATGAAAGTACCGTACAAATTAAGTCGATCTCTAAATTATTGGTTGTTACCGTGTGACGTAGAAGTTAATTGGGTTCAAAAATAGTTGCGAAACCACTAAGCTACGCATCGCCTTGTTTTGACAAACTTTCCTGCATTGTGATTTTCGTAATTTCCATCCTACATTGTGCAATGAATGTCGTTGATAACAAATATCGTTAGATAACAATTGTGAAGGAAATAGAGAAGTTGCGGAAGTGCAAGAGAAAGCAATCGTGCGCATTTCAGTATCTTTCAGTTCGTCACTCCGTACAGCGGCGATGTGTCTCGGCTTCAGAACTGTCCGAAGATCTCGATTCAGCGAATTCGTTACAGACACTGTGAAACGCTTTTGAATGAAAGAAAATGAAAAATTTTTCTCTAGCGAGACGTTTTTTCGTTTTGCAAAAACAAGAAACCATAGGCTGCACCAAGAAATGTTATTTGATAGAATCGCAAGCTACAAGCTTCGTCATCTTTATGACAATAGAGTTAAGCACACTCAGAGCTGAAGGTTAAAGCTCAATGATTTCGCATATCGCTTGACAATATTTGGTCTGTGTGTGTAGTATCTTGAATTGGAAGGCTATGACTGATCTTTCAACTGAGCTTGAGTTCATGCGCCCGTGGAAAAGGCATTTTGCAAAAGATTATGGAAGGGTAAAGCAAATTTGTCAGTAATTGCACTCTCCAGTTTAAAAGCAAAACCAGTGGCGTAAGCGATGGGGATTCCTATTTCGTACTTGCAACAGTAGGACCTATTAATTATATTGATAAGATCATTGTGACAAGCAAAATGCCTAGATTTGTCCCCAGACAATGTTTTTACGGCTACGCGCCTGACTCAAGACTTAAACTAATATCTGATCATTTCAGCTTTCAAACGTGCTCTTAGTACGGAAAAATTTTGAAAAATGATCAGCGGCGATGCAACTTAATCTTAAAACATGACGAGGTTTTAAAAACATTTAATCTTAACACGTTGATATGAAAGAAATCTGGCATAGCTTGTTGATGCGTATTCTGTTGACAAAACCGCCAATGTTAATCTCGTACTATAGAAGGGAGAAGGGGGAATCATTTCCCTTTATAAAAAACCTAATTTTGTTTAGAGATCTGTATTTTTACATCATTTAAAACATTTTTTCTCATCAGGTTAATTCCTCTCCTCGAGAAACCAGTCACTGAATGAGACCTTGACCGATGACGCAATGACACAGATTTAATACATTATTGCGTCACATTTAAACAAATCAATTCATTTCTATTGTTTGCATATACGAGAAAACTTTTTTAATTCAGGCGCATAGGTCTGTGTGAAACTACATTCCGCAACCAGTCCTTTCTACTTAAAATTAAATTGTTTTTTTCGAAGCATCTCTAACTGAGGTCGTCGTTACCACTTGTGGTCAACCGCTCTGTGCCGAAGGCGTGTCTTCACGCGACTTTATAGTAACCGCTCCACGCCAAACGAAGCATTTGTCTTTTTTATTTTCTGAAAGGTCCAACAAGTTTCATCACTCTCACCCGCACGTCTAGCGCCAGAAGTACCACGCTTAAATCACACGCGCTGAAGCACTGCTGGCCCATGTTGAGAAAAAAGAGAGAACATTTGCTGAGTCATAAATTTTCCCAACCAATATTGGTACCAAAGATTGCCTTGTTCATTTGTTTTATTTTCGGAGGGAAAATGGAAAGATGAATGGGTCATTGGCCAGACAGATGGTTGGGGTTGATGGCCAACAGAAAAAAAATTATTAATCTAAGAATGTAAGGTCCTAATCAAAGTGGTTATTTCAAACAGGTAATGCAACTTAGTAATTCAACTTTGATTAAACAATGGGGCAATTGTAGACGTCTAAAAGCCAACTACTCGTTACTAGCCTAGTAACTTGCAACTTTTTCCAGACGCACTTAGACTATGAATAAAACCAATGACCCACTGAACAATTTGATCTCTTACAGAAATCTTCGACTCAATAATGGGGAAGCTTGCGATTCGCTTCCAGTCTCAAAACGACGCATTCGTAATCCTCGCCATTTCCGTTTCTGGTCAACATTAATTACAAAACTGAAAACGTGTCACAAAACTTGGAGAACGCCGAGTGTTATTGAAACTTTAAATAATTTTGAATGTCATTCTAAGTTAGTTTTTTGACGTTTGGTTCAAGCAATTCAAAGCGTATGACGTCACTGCTTAATTACGGTTTGGCGCGCTAAATTTGCGATTTTGGCACAACGTTTCAGGTAATCCAAGACGAAAATATGAACTTCCAAAACTTAAGGAAGACTTACTACACAGGCACTATGCCAGAAAATAAGGTTTACTGCATCTGGTTGCCAAAAACATTGAAAACGTAACAATGAAATTCGTGACAAGTAAGGAGAATAAGAAGCAAAAATAACTTTGCTTTACGTGGAAAATATGATTCCAATCAAAATCTAAAGGCTATCTTCTTACAATTAAACGCTTTTTTGTACAGAAGTCAAAGTAAGGTAGAAATTTGATTGCGTGGCTGTTGAGTTTGTTGTTTAGGTCTATTTCTAATAAGAAATTAAAATTCATAAAAGCAATCAACCAAATTCTTTAAATCCAGCTTTTCAGCGATAGCAAACATTCTGACCAGACCAATTCTAAAATTACATTTAGGTGGGGGTAATTGTTTGAATAGCGTCGTATGAAACCAAGGGCAAATGGCATCTAATGCAGAAATGGCTAGCGGCAAAAAGCCAGGCGAGGGCATGTGGCATTTTAGTTATTTTATGGCATTTTTTCCTTCCAAATTTGCATGATGGACACGGAAGAATTGTCTGGACATACAAAAAAGTTTCCAAGATTTAATTTTTTCTTGGCATCACTTTTGAATTGTGTACTTGCTGCCCAACAAAGGAAATCATCGCAAAGTGTATTTCAATACCATAGCATCGCAATCATGGTGAGGTTTGAGCGCAAAACCATTCGATGATTGTGGCTAAAAGACTCCGCTTCAACCCACTTGACCACGTCGCCGTCTGATCAAATTCAATCCCAAATTATAACACCGTACTTCAACAACAGCAGAAGCAACAGCAGCACGTGACTTAAAGCTAAAACGTTTCGTTTATGCAGTCTTTTGCTTTTGTAGCCAAAATCTACCAAAGAAAAATATAAGCGTTGAAAAATTCCCATCTGTAAGCCTGTGCTAATTAATAATAGTAAATATTTGGTTTACCGGTAGATTATGCAATGGAAAACACCCAAACAGTTGATTATCAAGTTGCTTACACAAAATACCACAAATCTGATTTGTTTGAAATAACTGAACTGGTTTCATGATAAACTTGTTTGCATGTTTAGTTTTTGAAAAGATCCGTTTGTTCAAAAACTAACAAAAACGAAAAGATTTTAAATAGTTTGAAGTATTTTGTCTTGCTAAAACTCCAAAAGTAGTTTAGATCATCTCCACAACATCATTTAATTTAAATCAACCACATTAAAGTATCATATTTAATTTAAATCAAGGTCATCAAAGTGTGCAAGCCCCGAGGCGTGGCTAAGGCTTCCCATTCAACCGCATTCTTTCAGGGTCTAATGGTGCTTTGTCGACAGCATTGCAATCATTTATTGCCCCTAATTTTTTCTTTTATTTTGATCCCTCACCCCTTCTCTCGATTAAAAACAAGAATGTCTGATGTTATAATTACACTCCATTCTTTCAGTTAAACTCTCGCTAATGAAGGTAGCCAAGTGCAAACTTTTTTCTTTAGGGGGGGGGGGGAATATGAAGCTGTGGTCAACCTTTTTTGAATTTTTTTAAGAATTTGTGACCCCCTGCACTTTTTTTTGGAGAATGAAATTTTGTAGCCGTCATAATTAAAAACACTTTTATTGCTTGATTGGATTTTAGAAATTTAGGGAGGGCAATGACCTCTATGGTCTCCTGGCTATGCCTATGTCGCCAGAGCAAGCAAAGTAAGGAACACAAAGGTAAAGTGGGGGACACTAAAATAGTGATCGTTTTCAGCTATTGCTGATTGTTTTCACAATTACAGAAATAAATGATTAAATGAAAGCCATATTTCGCGATTGGGGTGTATGCATACAACACGTTTATTCATTTATTCATTCATTCATGCGTTTGAGCTCTTATCAGAATAGACCACCACGACAGGTAAGCTGCTGGGCTCCAACACCTGTCTGCCGCATAAGGATTGAAAAATCCAGTAAAGTTCCTTCGTCGTTTGGGCTATTTGTTTTGAGCATTACAGGAAGATGCATATGTGCTACGTGAGTGCTCATGCTCTGTTTGCGAGTCTTCAGTTAGACTGGGCCACCACGACGAGTAGACTGCTTGGCCCCACCATCTGTCTGCCACATAAAAATGGAGGCATCCCGTTAAGTGTCTTACCCAAGGTCACAACAAGCAAGCTTGTCGGTTTGTTCTCCACACTATTTCTATTTTGCTGAGCCCCAAGCTAGGAAGCTGTGAATACCATTTTTTAAAGTATTTTGGTATGATTCGACTTGGGAAATGAATCCCAAGCCTACCGACTGCTAAGCAAACACTTTAACCACTACGCCATCGCGCCAGTTAGTAAAGTGCCTGCCCAAGGGCATAACAAAGAAAGTTGCAGGCAATTATCCCTCACTATCTTTTTGTGCGGATCATCAAGCAGAGAAAAGTCTTTAGTATGACTCCTAAAGAGAACAGAACCCAGGACTATGGACTGCCAAGCAGTCGTTCTGACCACTGCAACACAGCACCGCTCCGGTCACTAGTTCATGTAAATCAGTAATGTTGAAAAAAGCATTTTTATTTTGAAAGAGGAATTATGACAATGACCTCAAAACATAATCAATGTTTAAAAGTGAATAACTGTCGTTAGAATTTCAGAAGAAGGGGAGCACTCTCCCGAGATCTTCGCGAAACAACACTGGCAAAGCCTCCATTCGTTTATGAATTGATTTCAAGTAAGGTTCTCGACGGCAAGAACGTCCCTTATATAAAATTGTCTTGTGCTATGAAGGTGCTAATTTTTAACCAAGGTTGACACAATTCTGGAAAAAAAGGATGTGATCCTCAACCACAACCGTAGAAACTTTCACTAACACTATTTGCTAAAAATACTATTGAGTGAGAAAAATTAATAATTTTTACTCATTAGTGACATCTAGCAGTAAGCAATATATTTACAGATGGCTACACAATCATACGATAATACAAGGATTGTAGCCGGGCGCACTGGCGTATAAACCCTCAGAAAGACCTGCTTCGCGGAGTAGAAGGGATATAGGGAAGACTGTTGGGTATATCTGGCTTATGGGATCGGCATTTGAATACAAGCAGCAAAATTTGGTTGAAGGCCAAAATTATGTTTTCGCGCACTTTGTCCTGAATTTTTTAAATTTGACATTTTGCTGCCATTTTGCTCGAAAATAGCTTCTTTCTGCGCTTGAACAGGTTATTGGAGGCCATGGTCTCTTCACCTTCTCTCCCCTGGCTACCCCCGCGGTCGAAGGCAGTGTCTATCAAGCAATCAAGCGTAGATCAGGAGCTCCTTTGAATTATGTTTTGGTGGGTAAGTGACGTGCGATGGAACTAGGATTCTCTATCAATAAAGCCAACGTAATCACTCAAACAATCTATCCGACTGGAAACTCTACCGAGACTTTGTTATTTCAGTAGTAAATGCCTAAAATACCATCTGTCGATCAAATGCCACCTCTTGTTACAAACAATGAGAAATATATTCACAAACAAACTTAACTTTAACTGCCGTACCAACTACAAAACTTCATGACAAGAAAGGTTCAAGCTGGTTAAAGTACGAAAAGTAGCAGAGCCGTTTGATCTTTGCGGCCTTATCAACAACCAGCCAATCTCCGAACAACTAACGCAGATTCACATTAACATAATCTATCTATTTTTCTCTCTCTTGTTGAAGATATTTTGTCATTCCTTTTGGACTTTAAGAGTAGAATATTCAAGAGGTTCTAGAAGGTTTTACTATAAGCATCACTGGAGATTACTATGATGACGTAAGTTCAAGTTTTCTCGTTGTATCACCGACAAATGTTACGTCACAATCACGATCTTATGATTAAAATATTCTTAACAAGTTTGTCTGAAGCGGTTGATCGTGGATTGTTGACTGTTGTAATAGATTATAGTATTGTACAGTAAGATGTTGATGATTATTTTTGACCCAATCTTTTTTATTCCACCTCAGTATAGTGCTGAAGGCAGATCCTTCCAAATAAGAGATTGCCTGATCACTACCAGCAAGCAACTAGCACCCTCTATACTTCGTAAAGTGATGAAGTCTCATTAATAATTCCCATCAGGGTTTACCGATGTGACTTTTTGTTCATATCATGTGTGCGTGTGTCCGTAAATAAGACCTCTTGATTGTATTGTATCATTTTGTAAGACATCGTCTTTTCGCACATAATGGCAAATCTGTTGAGTATTATACATTTTTATTATTGTGTGTTTTTACGCCACCCTGATAAGACCTCATAAGGTCAAAACTGGTCTCGCATTGTTGACGTGCTGTAATAAATTGTTGTATTGCACAGTATAATGTTCATGATCATGTTTGAGCTAATTTTTCTATTTTACCTAAGTTTGGCTAAATCTAGAGTCAAGTTACATAACATTAAAACAATAGTTTTCAAAATTGTTACTGGTTTTGATTCGTGACAACAATGGTCCTGCTGTTGATCAGCATAGCCTGGAGAAGCCGCAGTAGCTTCGCCTCAAATTTCTCGGACACACTCCCCATATTAATTTGAATGAATTTAATAAAAGTTGACCGCAATCAAAAATGCTTTGATTTTTGTTTTTTTTGGTAAATTTCGCATCTTTAATTGCGTAACATACCTTGTAGGTTTCACCGAAACAAATGACTGATTTTCTGGAATCCATAGTAAATGAGGGTAAAGATTATAAAATAAAAAATTAGAGAAAATATCGAAAAACTTTAAACTTTTTTGTTGGCGTAGAATTTTTGCTTTTTTTCTCATAAATATCTAAAAATGAGAATCTGGATTCGGTAATAGAAATTTGAGGGGATCTTAACGTCTAGTTAGACCTATACTGTTATCCCTCATACTGAAGTCATAGACATCACTTGGGAACCACTGGGGCCATGAACCCATTGCTCTTTAAATCTGATAAAAAAATAAAGATGTTTACAGTTATAACAACTACAAAACGTCAAACTCCGAAGAAAAAAGATCATCCAACAAATCTGAAAAATCTTAAGACCGAAAAATATATGTGGCTTTATCCCCAAAGTTTGCTTGTGGGTCACTGCATTTCATTTGAGTAAAAAACTGAAGCTGTTTTAAAGAAATCGATTTTTTAAAGCTCACCTTATGACTGTTCGTATGGAACAGGTTGTTTTTGCGGTCTCTGATTTTGAGTAAAAATGCCGAGGGAGTATATCGTGTCTTTCAAATTTTTCATTTGTAGCTTCATGGTTGTAACGCCATTACTGAGCAGCAATATCTAAAAACCTTTCAAAGTTCCATTGAAAATAACAAATAACAAATTTTGATTACGCTTCCTAGTTATTGCATGTGAAGCATCAATGGTACAGCAAACTGCAATTAAGTGTAGGCTTTTATGAAGCTGAAATTGCCGGTTATCTGTGAGAACGTATTCATGACCTCAAAAACTTAATTGTTTCAAAACATTTTGAACAAATTCTACGCAATTTTTTACAAAACCTGCATCACTTTTAACGACAAAATTCCTTCAAGAGTGAAAAAACATATTTACTTTGAGCCAGCTTGAAGCCAATCGAAGAAAAAGCATCTGCTTCAACGACGTCACTATGATGCTACGTTACATTGAATTATGATTGAACAACAAAGAGAATTAATTATTAGGTCAAATCTAGTTCTTGCATGTGACGATCAAAAATGTTTATCATTTCATGATAAACTCGTAGTCGCTAGTTCATTGATGGTAGGAGATTTGCATTATTGAATTCATGTTCGAGAGTACTCTGAAGTGATTTTTGTGCGGTGACTCGATTGGGTTAAAAAGTTGTGTAAATGCTAACTATCAACCTATCGGGAACGACATATCAATGCCGTTGGTGTGTTACATGTACACGTTCAACACAGTTGAGGTCCACACTACGCCGAGATGCTACAAAGGGGCTTATACCCGTCGAAAAAAGATAGAAAAAGTTTGTTTAAGGACCAGGGGCGGCTCGTGTATGGTACTGTGGAACTGCAGCACCCCCAGTCCCCACTCCATCTTATCGATAACATTTGATATAAATAATTAACCTTTTTTTTCTTAATTTTTCTTATACTTGTAGTTACATTACATAATACATAAGGTTAATCTCAACAACCATCCTAAGATTGTGAAAAAAATATCAAAATCTTTTTGCTTCAAAGCTCCTGTGATATGGTGTTTGAAATTAGCAGTAGATTACAATACAGCTGTAGAAAGAGTACTGTCGCTCATGCAGTACCGACCCTTGTGTGCTGATGTAATAAGGGTTTCTTTTTGACGGACAACTGGGGAGCTGTGTGTGTGTGTGTGTGTGTGTGTGTGTGTAAAGCTGATAGATAGTCACGCAGCCCCCCGTTAATTTTAGCTAAAAGCCGCCCCTGTTAAGGACACTCAACAACTCACAACAGACCACATTTTTTTACAAGAAAGAAGACTGTAGTATTGTCAACCTCCTCCATGCTAAAATCCTAGTTGTGCGCCTGAGGAAGAGGGCGAGATCAGGGCTCATTGACATAGAAAGACTTGTCTCACAGATTAACGAACTATTAGACTGTTCTATAATTTTTTGGTCTGAAGGTGATTTAAGATACGAGCGTTCACAGTATCTATAGTTTGCAGTGCTTTAAAACTACGACTCCCCTGTATCAGTTTTATCCGTTTATTCTATTTTAAAACAAACTGCCCAAGCACCATTTGCAAAAAATAATTCGTCTGGCTTGTAGGGGACAAACCATTTTATAGAAAAATTTGAAACTCTGAAAAGACACCGTTTGCTGATCGTTTAGTCTCCAAACGGCCGGTACACTTTTGTATTTATTTTGCTTTTTGAAGCACATGACTAGTAGTTGTGGGAGAAAAAAAGGTTTTAGGGGTAAAAAGCATATTTTTTGTGATGCACTTTCGTAAAGATTAAAATAGCGTTTGTAGCTGAAAGTTATACCACAGTTAGTTAAAACATTCAAATATAGTTTTCCACATTACAGTTGGATGCCAGGTTTGACGCTACCGCAAGACCCGAAAGAATGCTGGCAAATACAGGCAAGGGAGCAGTGGGAAAAAATTTGGGGCACTTGTGGGACATAGTTGTTGTAGGCCCATTAATATTATCTCATGGAATTATCATCTACAGTGGTTGTTATCACACTAGTATTTCAACGGCCAGTTTGAGAGAATAAATACTAATGCGTTGTGCTTTTTAAGTGGTATTTTTTAGACCAACTGTTAGATGAAGATTAGGCTTCAGTAAAACATTTTGATATACAAGCCGTCTTACTTGTGCCCAGTCAATGCGGATCAAATATAAGACAAAGATTATCACTAACTTTGCTTATGACCGTTCGTTGCTTAATGTAGGCTAAACTAAAACAATTTCAGAAGCTTCTCCCACTCTGCCCCAATGATTGTCCCACAGTACCCCCACCTGGGGTATTATGCTGCATGTACAGTCTACGTGTTTTTCAATTTAGTTATATTCTTCACAATAGAGTGTGGTTTTGCACATCAAGTGTTCATTGTTTGCTGACTTTAAATAAAACCGCAATCATTAGAAATAACTTTTTTGTCCCAACGTGCCCCACCTTCTTCTAGTGTGTTGTTGGTAGTAAGGTGCACGTAGACAAAATGGACTGACTGCGGACCGCGAGGCGAAATCGTGCGACCCGTTACGAGAATGTGATTTGCTGCCCGTCTCCTCAGACTGACAGGCCAGTCAAGTCTCATGATTTTGTTGTAAGTTTCCCAATTTGGACTCTTTCTCCCGATCTCTTGATTTAAGCTAAAAATCTTTCTTATTTTGCTCAAAACTTTTCTTGTTTCAAAAAAAAACACCCTTAAGTTTTGAAGCTATTTTATATTATTCTCGTGAGACTTTTTTTTGTATACCTTTTAGTTTCGTCCACCGCCTTGTCAAAAATGTTGAATTCGTTTTCCACCAAATGAGCATTTATCGTTAACCATTGAGACGCAACAATAGCCTTTGGTTTTGGCGTCAGGTTCACCACTGTGTTCAATAAATTGTGATGCATGAATATATTTTAAAAAGGCTTTTCTCGGAGGAGAGCGCGTTAAAGGGATCAACTGGATGAAATATCAGTAAATTAGTTACTGGTAGCTGAGTAGCAAAAGTACACCAAGAAACTTAAACCGGAGTGGTTGAATGTTTACCCACTCATTTCTAGGAGTCGTAAAGGCAGTAGTGGATTGAGAATTTTAGAGGCCTGAGACCAGATTTCATAAGGGGCCTCCCTATTGGCCAAGTACTCATTGGAGGCTTCTCTTTTTTCATTCATTTGGAGATGGTTTCGAAGGTCTGAATTAGAGACACTTGATGAAAACTAGAGTTTCAGCCCAAAAATTTTTAAGAAATGACGTATTTTCTTTTTTGGAAATCATTTCTATTTCGTTGACTTAATATACACAATGTAGTTTAAAATTAGGGTTTCCGCCCAAAAAATACAGGCACAGATCTTTTTCTGAAGATTAGCACTCTTTTGCAAGGCCAAAAAGCAGGTTATAAAAATTGCCTGAAAGGAGAACCCTATTCTTCACGATGGGGGCCTGAGTCAGCTGCCTCACTTGCCGCACCCTAAATGCACCACTGCCTAAAGGTAACAAGATTTTTGAATGCTGTTTTTGAAATTTAGATACTATAATGCAGCTAGAGATTGAAAAACGATCTAACGAAACATATGATATCATAGAATCACAGGAAGAACTGTACAACTGCCTGCGAGACTCAGAGAATTACTAGCTTTTGCAACAGGACCAGATGATATACAACGTTTGTAATGTTTGTCGCGAAAAACAACGAGCCCTTCAGTATCTGCGATTAACTTTCAAAAATAGGCAGCGGCAGGTCTTCGGGCAGTGAGCTGGCCAAGAAGTATGGAGCTGGAAAGACCAAAACCACAGAAATCATAAAAAATAGGGGAGTAATTTTTTGGTTTTAAAGAAAATAAATGTGGACTGTGTGTATTTGAGAAGATAATTTTAGAGTGGTTGTTCACAATTTTGGTGTTGTTTCTTTGTCTTTATCCTCTTTTTCTTGTTTTTCTTTGTAACGAAAAAGTGACAGAGGCGCTACGCATATGATAATTCCATAGGACCCTACTGGCTTCAAAGTCTCCATTTTTTCGATGGACTTTTCTAGTCTCTTGTTCAATTTGCTGTTTGAAATCCACCAAGCAGATACAGCTATCGTGAAACATCTTATCCAAGGATACAAAAACGAAGGTTAGGTACATAGGTGGAAGTTGAACGAAGATTGTGTAATCGTGGCCCTCGGAATGCATGACCGATACTCTACATTGCATGAGCACCAATCATGCGTAGCAGCATAAATTCAGGTGAAGAAAACAAGCGCTAAGAATTGACTGGTGTCTGGTGGCATAGCTCCAAGGGTCTGGTTTTGCTCGCACTAAATATTTTTTGATCGGACAGTTTTCAAAGTTGACAGGTATGAACCGATTGTATAGGATATAAAAAGGTCTTTAGCTTAATTTGTTCTTTTGAGGTTGATTTTCAAAAAGAAAAGTAAAGGAAAATATTGGGAAGGCAGCGTGCCCGACCCGAGCTATCATTCCTTTGAGAAGATTTTCCCGCTTATAAAAAAGTTAGTGCACCCCGATCTTAAAAAGTTATCGCCGATATCAGAGACGCCAAAAATGAGATAAAAGCCGTAAGCGTTAATGCTAAGCAGGCCCGATTTCTTCTGCATTTGAACTACGTTTTGAACTTGATTTGAATTGAATCATTCCATTTTGTTTATTTGCAAAAACTCATGAGCATTTCGAAATGTTTACCCGTGAGCCTGCCCCACTTTACTGCAGTATAGGTGACAATTTGTCATAAAACAGGCAGTTGGCAAAGAACGTGACGATGATTACAAAACCATAGCTAGAACAACAACCTAAACAATTTTGCAAAAACAGCACCAACAGCAACAACAATAAAAACAAATTCAAAAATCAACGCTTTGCTAAGGCTAGCTCCTAGCAAAATAAGGTTCACTACTACCAATTTCTTGACTTCTGGGAAAATTGCTGCAGCCAGCGTTGGCGCGAACAAAAAGTTTACGCCGTTAATTTCACTGCGAGAACGTACAGCACTGGTTTTTATTAGCGGTGAGAAGTAGGTTACTTAGTTGCCAGCAACATGTTCATTAGAAACCTCTGATTTCTTGGTATTGTCTATACCCGAAAACTACCATAAAAGGACAATTTTTGCAAAATTTTTATTTTTGATACTTTGTGACATAGATCGGTTTTCCCACACTTATTGTTGCTGAGATAAGAGCATTTTTATGAAATAAATCTTTTGGAAAACTGTGTGGGAGCCTGCATCTTGTAAGTGATGCCAACCGCAAATTTTGTCAGACAAGATGTTTTCCGAAAGAACTATCTCGTTAGTATACTTGACTTTTCGATTTAAAAGAAATATACCGGTAACGTATTTTCCTCTATCATGTAAGCAGCTTTGCTCATTGCTTCGTGATTGTTTGTCAAGATTCTTTTTTTTCAATAGCGGTCGTGCTGTTCGTGGATCCTGTAAGCTGTGACCTCTCCTTTATTCAACTCTAGCAAATATACAGTATATTGCAGCATTGAGTAGGCCTGTGACTTATATTGTGGCATTGGCGATCTTGTGACACTCTTAGCCTAAGTGATGAAAACAAACGGAGACTTTCTACTGTTTTGCACGAGTACATGGTCTCCTTTACCATGCGAAAAACAGTATCAAATAATAGGCAATCACGGACCATGAAGCAGCAAAGAACCAAATGATTATCTAGTTAGCTGCTTCCTAAAACCTAATCAAATCCACAAATATGAAAGAAACAGGGTGAAATATTTAGCGAAAAAAAACTTATTTAAGTCGAGAAGCACTGACCTAAGGTAAACTTTTAAATCCGATTAAACTCTTGAATCTGTATTTATAGTTTCTTAACCTTAGCCTTCAGGGTTATTTCTTGCGAAAAGGCTATACGTTATGCTTTTGTTTGGTTTTCTATCTCTTATCTACCGTGAAAGGAAATAATCATCCTAACGTTATCATTACTGCATGGGAAACATCAAATTAGGAACTATTTGTGTTATAAACATCTTTTACTGGACATTCAATTATTTGTGAATTGGCCTGCAACGCTCAGAATAATTCTTAAACAGCCCGATTTTTGAATGTGACACTCAAGCTACACATTAATTTGTAAATAAATGCATAACATTTTGCCAACAGCGTTCAAGCCACGTGATATTTTTTCACCAACTTATAAGTCTTGTATTGAAAGATTACTATCCGGCTATGCTGGCGCCTCCCGCAGGGCGCCCTCAGTAACGTGGGAGTAAAGAATATTAGTTTAAAATGCGCTGATAATCAGCCAGTACGTATCGCAAATTTTGCAAAAAGCACAACATGATGATAGCTATGTTTTTTGTTAATATTGAAGATTAATTTTTTCACATTGATCTCAAACTGCCTCGTCCTCTTTGGCAACCATGTATGCCTCGTTAACTTTACCATTTAGGGAAGTATCTTCGTAATCTTTTCTAACACCAGTGTAGGTATGATCATTTTCATCGGGGACTTTTTCTTTGCCGAGTTCGGTAATTTCCTCAAGAGCATTGCCTTTTTCCTTATCATTATCTTTTTTGCAGCATTGACACCATCCAAACAACTTCATGATAACCCGGTCGTAAGGTTCTAACGATCTGAAGTATATCGGAAGGAATTTCCAGTCGCGCAGGATTCTAGGAAGAACTTCTGGCTTTTTGGCTTGCAGGATTTTTACAATAACAACAAAGGCAGCAAATAATCCAACTACAATTAAAATTCCTTCCATGATCCAGAGTGGCCTGATCAAACTCAAACCAAAAATAATGGCAGGAATTATAAAGAAAACGACCAGCAAATAAACTACGGCAAACCATCGGTACTTTGCAGTAGTTTTGCCTAGAAATTTTGCTCCATTCAAAGGCACTCGCCTCATAAAAGGAATGGGATACCAAAGCAAAATTCCAGAAATGTTAAAGAAAAAATGACAAAAAGCTATTTGGAGAGTTTTAGCCAAATCTTCCCCATCTGCCGTTAGTGCGGCAAGAAGACTGGTTGTAGTTGTTCCAATGTTAGAGCCCAGAGTCAAGGGATACATCCTTTTCAAACTGATGACCCCGATTCCAACCAAGGGGGTCATGGTTGAAGTGAAGACGGAACTGCTTTGAACAACAAAAGTTAGACCAGCTCCGACGAGAATAGTGCAGTAATCTAAAGAAATGAATAACAAGACACATCAATGAAGCTCTTCACCAGCACCAGGTATCAAAATACAAAATAAATCTTGCTTCTACTCGTGCCACAGGAGAGTTATAACCACACAAATTGCTCTAAATTGACTTTATTTAAAATGCCGTTTTGTCGGCCAACACGGCCAACAGCAGAGTATCTTTAGGTGGGTCTATTTAGATAAAATCACGTGACACAAAGGTAGCTACAATCGCAAAAACTGTAGTGAATATAAATATAGTCTAGTGGCGTCACCGCGACTTTATTTCACTTGTACTGTATAATACCAGATACTGACAAGGCAAAACATTCTACTGACAAAAAAGCTTCAGTTTTTTCCTTCAGCTACAAAACCATGCTTGTCAAGATTTTTGGATGTTCAAATCTGACTTACCAGCAACCCATCCAAACGGATACGGAAATTTTGAGTTGATCACTTTCTTAATTACTTTTGCAACACCACCTTTCATCAATGATTGCAATACTTTAACCATTGTGAGCAAGCAAATACATAAAGCGACGAGGGACAAAACAAGTAGAAGAATTCCTATTCCAGCATCACTTAAACTTGTATATTCGAAAACACCTTTGGGTCTATCAGTGTCTAAAAAGCAGCCACATGTAAAAGAATTAAGAAGGTAATGATATGACGAGGAGCTTGTGTAACAGCTGACTACCAATAAAAAGTGTATTTAGAGGCATGACCGCCTAACAAATGTAGAAGCGTGAATTTTAAATTTAATATCAATTTTGCAGTTTTTTTAACCAAAAAAGCGAGTTCCTCTTTTTCCTTGGTAGCAAATTAAACCTAAACTGGGAAAAGACTTTAGCTTTGGGAGTTAAAAGCAAAATTCCTTGCAAGGTAACTAACTGTACTTTAAACTTGATCTTTACAATCTTGCTTAAAATGTTTTGAATACGATGGGTATACACGACTTAGATATATCCATTCTCTCAAATAGCATGTAGCTTCCAAAATACTTACCGGTACACATTTTAACGAATTCTGGGGTCGCCGTTAATCCCGTAGAGATGGGATCCAATGTAGAGTTGGTACCCATCAGGTTACCGGTTTCATATACTTGAACAATTTCACATACTTTAATTGTCTGCAACAAAAATTTTTGCTTAAAATGTAGTGCTATATAAATTCTATTATGTTGTTTGAATTAAAAGTTCACCTGTAGCAGAGGCGGAGCTAAACTGTTATTCCTGCAAGTATTTCATTGTGCTCCTTACTCGAAAGTTTGTTGGTGAACTACTAGTTGTAAAGATGCTAAGAAACTAAAGCAGAACACAAAAAATACGAGAGATCTCAATTCTTTTGCACGGAGCAACTGTTATAATGCCTGTGGAGAGGACAGAGTTTACTTCTCAGGTAACCACGGCTAGTGGGGGAGCTTCTAAGTATGGCCCTAAAATTTCGACCTCCTCATCAATGCTTACCTTTACTATTCTTTTATTATCAACAAGAGATGAATCTCCCTGAGCGATTTGTTTGATCACATCTTTGTTTACTGACACAATTTTCTTCGTCAGTGGATTGGTAATGACCTGAACATGAAGAGAAAATTGAATCTTGGGCGGCTGCATGTATAAAAGAGACGAGGGATTTGTCGTGGTTGCAATTGTTACGTGTAGTGTTTTTAAATACTCATATCACATGATACAATTTGATCTCGGTAGTTACGGTAAGAGTGCTGGATGACGTACGCATAAAAGCCAATTATCAATTATTATAAAAGATTTACACATTGTGTATTATTTTGAATTTAAATTCTATCACGCAACAGCTCTTTCAGCAGAAGGCTGATCAAACGTAAACAAAATCTGAAACAAAAGCAAACAATGCGCTAAATAGGGTTTGATGTAATGCGATCGTACAGTATCTGGTACCCATTTAGGGTAAAGAGGAACAAATTGAGGTTTAGGTTAAACTTGTAAATTGAGTAGTTTAAATAGTGATCTTTATTAATAAATTTGATATCTACGAGTATGAAATGCCAAAATCATTCTTTATGATAAACCCAGTTCGGGGATCCAGTCAAACAAGGCGCATACTATCAAAGAAGAAAATATGTATTTGTCAAACAACCACTCACAAATAATAACATAGTGTACACAATTTCAAATCAGAGAAAAAAGGCAATATGATTAAGAAGAATAAATTGAATTAAAGGGTTAACCAATCAATTGAATAGCGTAAATTACCCGTGCTTCACCGGGTTAGAATCGTGAAGCTGCTCACTCAGTATGTCGTTAGAGGCGACTCTTGGGTACCCACCAATGGCAGTCGGCCTTGTTGGCAATGGGACTACCAGTCGGTAATTTGCATTTACGACTGGTTCAAAATGGGCTGCCGCTTTTTCCCTAGCCTAATTCAGTTAGGTTGACGGCATGAACCTGGGTTTTTGTTCGTACAGTACCTCCATCCCAAGGAAGACGAGGGGTAAGCCAACCAACCAACCTTTATCAATAAAGAAACTTGAGTTAGTTTCTAGTTGAATTTTAAAAGCAGCTGTTTAAGTCACTACCAGTTATGGTCTAAACAGCTACTTTTCCAAATTATTTACATAAAACTTTGTCTCAATTTGCTTCTCTTTCTTTATAAGGGTTGGTTTTTATGCGATTTAATTCACAACTCAATTTATTTCTCCCTACTCGAAATAGGTACCAACAATTGTACGGTTGCATGCAATCAAACCCTATTTGGCGGATTCTTGCTGTTGTTTCAAATTTTATGCACGCCTGATAAGCCTACAGGCGAAAGAGATGTTGCCTGATTAAATTTGAATTTCAAGTGCTATTCAATGTGCGATCTTTTATAATAACTACATGTGACATGTCGTATATTGGTTATGCCAGTGGTTCTCAAACTTTTTTTGTTGCTACGCCTTTGCAAAAGTATGCTGAGCTTGCGACGCCCCAGTCATCAAAACACTGCTACCGAAGTTCTATTTAGTAGTATCGCAACACGTAATGAAGAGAAGAAAAATCAATGAAGAAAAGAAATATAAAAGAGAACAAATGGCCTATCAGTTAGTAATTTAGTTCAAATCTAATGCGACGTCACTGACGTGTGGGCTTGTTCATTTTTGAAAAGATCGTGGAACCTTGAGAGAACCTTTGAAACTGCCACTCATTTCTCTTTCAACGCCTATTCGTGACGAATATTTGAATTTAGTGACGGCCATCGCAAAAAATCCAGCTTTGTATAAATAAGACGTAGCGTGCGGGACAGGTATTCGCAAAGTTTCTTCGTCAAAGCTGGGTATTCGTCATTCACTGAAATCCAAAAATTTGTCAGATTGACTGAATTAAACTTCCTTTTTAGGGACCTGTCACAGGTAAGATCAATGTAGTCTTCTTTTTCTTCTTTCGTGAAGGAAGATGTGATAGGTAGCACGTAAGGTTCGCGAATCCATTCATAGCGTAATAAATCTTCCAGAAAACAAAGTGCGAACTTCAACTCGAGCTTGGATAGATGTTGCACAAATACGCTTTGTAAATCTGAAGGCAGCATCATACTTTTCTTTTCAAGCAGATAGGACAAAAAGAGAAGTACTGAGAACTTCCGGACACATTTCAAATATCTTCCTTCCACAGAGACAGCTTTTTTGTAAACGCTGTGGTGTTATCTCAAATGTCGAATATATTTTTATCAACCCCTTGCATAGACAGGTTCAGTTTATTCAATTTAGCAAACATATCACACAAATAATCTTATTTTAATAAAAATTCGTTCTCAGCTAGGCAATCAGCAAGTTGATTCTTTTGTTTTTGCAAAAATGCGTGGAGTTCGTCCAGCAGCTCGTGGACTCGTTTAAATGATTTCACAAGCAAAAGGCACCTGGATGAACAATAAAACAGCAAACTTCGATACTCTGCATTCATCTCTGCACAAAGTTTTTCAAACACTTTTGACTTTAACGGCCGTGTTTTGATGAGGTTGATAAGTTTGGTGACGATTTCAACTGTAGCACCAAGTTCCGGGCTCAGTTCACGAGCCACCAATACCTCTCGGTGAATTGTGCAATGCTTCCACATGGCCATTGGAGCATGTTCTTAAATTAGACTTCGCACTCCAGAGCGACTGCCAGACACAGTTTTGGCGCCATCTGCCCATATGCTAATGCAGTTTCTCCAATCTAAGTTATTTGTAGAAATAGAATTGTCGATTATATTGAAAAGATCAATTCCTCGGCAACCAAGTTCAATAGGCTCGCAAAGTAGTACCTCTTCTACCAAGTTTGCTCAGAGAAGCCAACAAAACGCACATAGCAAATTAGGTGGGCATCTCGACTGCCATCAGTCGCTTCCTCTAATTGCAGGCTGAATTCTCGCTGTTTCGCTCCATCGATTAGTTGATTGTAAATGTCCAACGCCATGTCACCGATCCGACGACACACGGTATTGTTGGATAACGGTACTAACTTTAATTTTTCGGCAGCTCCTTCCCCTATTATCGCACTTGCAAGATTGATTGCAGCAGGCAGTATTATTTCCTCAGCAACTTAGCAATTCTGTGCGCAACTTGATAGAATGCTAATAAAGCCTATGATAGGAGTTGCGTAAATTTCGAAATGGTAGATACTTGGCTCTTCATATTATTTAATTTTCGAGCAAAAAAATTTCATGGTTTACTTGCAAATTGTAGATGTGATGATATCAAATGACGTTTAAGCAATAAAAATGAATTGAACTGAAGAAATGGCTATTACGTAATAATAAAAAAAATTCGAATGTGTGAAGCGTGAGCCGGCGGAAACAGTACATTAATCAAGTATCCTCTTCTGCTCTCGGTATTAAGAACGGTATGTTTGCTTAGAGTTACAAAACTGTGGTTTTTGCATTAAAATTTTCTGTTCTTTGCTTATTAGAGAGTAGTTTCGAACAGAATGACTGTGCGACGCCCTACGAGATTTCAAACGACGCACCAGGGCGTCGCGACGCACAGTTTGAAAACCGCTGGGTTATGCAATCGTTTTATCACGATGACGCGACACGATAAGCTAAGCTAAGATCAGATAACACAATGCATATTACCAATTACGTAAGGTAAACTCAGTGTATACGATTTCTTATAATACAGGGCAAAGTCCCTTGAAAAGCTACAAACTCTTTGCAATGTGGCAATTTTCACAGTAGTCTCTCTTTCTTTCCATGTCGCTTTTGCATATAATTTTAAAATAACGTCGCTGGCTTCTTGTAAAAATATGAATTTACAAGAAGAGACCTTTTGCGTGCCTTCATATCTGCAATGGCTGTACAATAAGCATATGGTCTAAACCAGGGGTGGGCAAAAAACGGCCGGCGGGCCGCATGCGGCCCTCCAGAGCATTTTGTGCGGCCCGCGAACACTTGTTGAAACTTCGTCATATATAAATTAACATGACCAGGGGAGGAAAGCTTGCCGTATTTAAGAGCCAAAAACTTTGTTAGCTCCCGCTGACGCATTTTCCGTCTAAGGAACAGTTTTTTTTTGGAGACATCATCGCTTTTGCGCCCTGTAATATGACATTGTTAGGACATATCGCAGAATTTTAAGCTAACGCAATCTTTTTCATCGCATGCAGCTGTACAAGATTATAAGCACTGGCCCTTGACCACTCTTAAATGGACAATGCGGCCCTACGACTAAAAAGTTTGCCCACCCCTGGTCTGAACGATCACTGAGCATAAGCAGGAGATTTTCGAATAATTAAATGCTTTTTAATTTTTGGTGTAACTCTACATTAGAAGTGAACTGGAGTCTACGGATTTCGAAGCGAACGCTTAACCATATTTTATTGTGTGATATTGCTGGTTGCTCATAGGCTAATCTACAAGCCCTAGCATGGGAAAGCAAAACAAACACCCCTCTTTTTCTGTAATACCTAAGTCATCCAGGAGAAACTAAAATTTTCTTTAGTTTGATCAAACGCCATTTGTTTGGGGAGTGACTAGGTGAAAATGTCATTTGTTTCAAGATATCCAGCCTACTAGCGTCAGAATTATGTCAAAATGTGAATGGTTTTGTGTGCCAAGAATTTTTGAGGACTAATTTAGCATGTATCTAAAGTCCACTGAGATCGCGCACATGCGTGTGCAATGGTTTTACACTGCTTAATTTCTTATTGAGTAACAGACAGATTTAGTTAATTAGGCCTAATTATTTAATAACATCAAGTGCGAACAGTGAATAACGTATGATTGACAGATGCCAACAGGCCTGTTTCGATCTATAAGATCTTTTCAGGGCACCTCCGTCAACCTCCATCAAATACCAAGTGCGGTTTCTAGTTTTAATGAGATCCTTGTTGTCGCTTCTCCCTGCTCGTCTATGAAATGTTTTGACTACCGTTATTTGGTTATACTTTTAGTTGACACACATGCTTCAGATTGATTTACCGCAAGTTGACAGCGATGGATTTCCCAACAAATAATTGTTTTCAATCGTTTCTAGTAATTTCCGCAAATCGACAAATTTAGATATCCACAACAAGGATGTGTTAAAATTGTTTATCTTCATCTGGAAGTCAGTCATGTCCATCCTTTCAAAAAAAGATAGATCCAGGTCTTTGCTGATATGTGGTTTGATTATAAAAGATAACAGTGAGCCAAAACGCTGAAAATCTTGAAATTTTTTGCAAAGTTGAGGCTTTAGATTGCACATGTCAACATCAATTTCACTGGCGTTAATTCAGTGATCCAATGAGAATTTCTTTAAATGTTTGAAGTAGCGGAAAGTTGTAGTTTGGATGTCCCGTGTGTAGACAGCAGGTTTGGCTACAAGACCGCTTCATGTTTCAAAAAGATTCATCCATGTTCGTCCTGGATCCTGCACACAAAAATTAAGTTTTGTTAAGATGCGTTTTGATGTCCACAAGAAACATGAGTTTGACAAACCATTTTTCATCTTTCAGTTTAAAGTAGGCCTTGCCTTGCCTTATTACGAAGGTCCTTATCTCGACTACACATTCGACAAATCGCAACAGAACCTTGCTGCGACTCAGCCATCGGGCTGTGCAATCCAGGGACACACCATGGTATGCAGTCTCCATTTCTTCAAGCAAAGACCAAAACTATCTGTGTGTTGTGGCAGAGGGCGAGATCAGGAAATTCACTGCTTTCGACACAGTTGACATTGCATCATTGAGGGCTAAATTTGAAATCTTCGCGCAAAGATTTTCTCGCCGGATAAGACAATACAAGTTCACAACAGGGTGCCCAATCTTTTCATCTACCAGAGTAACAAACCAAGATATTGTCCCATTATAACAGGTGCGCCGTCGGTTGTAACTGCAAATATCTTCCGCAGATCAATCTCTCTTTTCTCGAAATGTTTAGTAAAGGTATCAAATATACCTTTTCCTTTAGTAAAACCATACATCAGTAGCTTTCAACCTGCATAACTCTTCACGTATCTCGCGGTTACTGCAGTATCTAGCAACAATCGCTAAACTTGGAGTGTTGTTGATGTCAACACTTTCATCAAGAGCTACGCTGAAAGAATTCGAAGATTTCAACACAACAGTTAGCTGCTCTCTTACATCTGTACCCATGTCCATAATGCGTCTCGACAGTGCTGGTAGAAACAAGCACATCCTTGATCCTCGAGATAATGATACTTTTGTTTGGCCAGTGATCAAACAACACGTCAGAGCAGCAAAGAAGGGCCCCCTTTAGAAATTCTCCGTCAGTCAATGATTTTCCATATTTACCAATGCCCTCTGCGACTTTGTAGCTACAGCAAAATACCGCTTAAGTTCGCAACTTGAACATGAGTAGCTTTTGCGAACTTGAGTGGTAGGTGCGAACTTAGCTATTTAAGTTCGAATCGCTAACTGCTTATGCTTTGACTGTAATTAATTGGTCTACTTGTTTTGTAAACACAGTGCAATACCAGTATGCGTATTATGACGTAATACAAGGCTCAGTCAGCAAAACTTTGAAGAGGCTGATCATTATACAGTTAGTTATCGATTCGAGACTGATAAATAAATTACAGCAACTGAAGCTACTAACTTAATTAGTATAAAGCATATACTGTAATATTAACAAACTGCAATATACTATTCACATATAGTACACTGCTAGCCGGAAAAGTCAAGCATGCCCGGCAAAATCAAGCGTTTGAATGAGTCACAGAGGTGGAAGTATTCTCTAAGTTGAGTCAGCCAAATCCTGCCAGTAAACGAAGCATTGCACGACAGTACGAAGTGAGCGAAAAAGCCATAAGAAAGTCTGGATAAACCGTGAAGCTATTTGAAAACGTTCTGCTCTGATGTCTGAAGAAACAAAAAAGAATAAGTTTCGAGGATCTCTTGGGAGGTTTGCAGAACTGGAAGATAAGCTATACTTTCGGATTGATGGTATGCGTCAAATAAACCTTCCCGTTCCATCTTCACTCGCCATTTTAAAAACAAAGCAACTCGCCGAACAACTATCGATATCACAGGAAGGCTTTAAAGCATCATGGCAATGGTTCAACAAGTTTGGAGAACGCCGAAGATTACGATAACTTCTTCTTCATGGTGAAGGAGCAAAAGTGGACAGAGATAAACCTAATCTTCTGGGGGTGTTTTACGAGTTATGTACCATAATTGCGCGGAATGATCTCGAAAATGTATACGATATGGATGAAACAGGCCAATTTTTCCTGCTGCTGCCTAGGTATACCCTACTTATGCGATTCGATATAAACAGTTGTATCTCAAAGATGTTTTGGATTGTTACAAGCTTGATAAGAAGTTGAATGCCGTAAAAAAGAGCAAGCAAAATGAATACCTAGAGGCGCAGCAAGTGTCGTTTATAGCAATCCTGCTCACTTGCTAGATGCAGTTCAATATATCAAGATTGATTGGGATGCAATATCGGATGGTTCAACAAAGAATGAGTCCAAAAAGTCTGAATTACTAACGTTGCAAAGTGAAGCTGATGAGGAAGTTGATTTGATAGCTGATCTATTGGGTGGCTATAAAGCGTTAAATATTCCAATGGATGAAAGCACTATAGAAGAGTTTGTGCACATTGATGACGAAAACGACGAAGTGTTTTCGAAAGAGATTTTAGATGATGTCAATGAGATGTTGGAAACAATGCGAGCAGCAAACGACAACTTAGAACACGAGAGTGATCATGCGGTTTCCGAAGTTTGCGCACAATTTCCGGAATTAGTAGAAGACAATGTCAATTTTGGTGAATTTGAGCTTATGCACAAAAAAGTCGTTGAAGTTGAGGATCAGCTGTTTTGTCCTGATGTGCAAGCTGAAGTAGGAGATGGCTATAATGAACTGAAAAATTCCTTCGAACACTTTCAGCAAAAATTATGGCAGGTGGCTTTGGAAGCAAAACACAAAAAGAGAATCTGTTATGCATTAGATAACAATTCATGACATGTTCAAACCGGAAACTTTTCCACTGTAAATAGCCCACAATAAATTATTGAAAAACTTGAATCTAAATTTTGTGATAGCTTTTTTTTACGAAGTTAAGCGGCAGGCTGTTGTACTTTCAATTGTACGATTTGTGCTTCGAATCACCTTCTTGAAAACGCTGCTTTGCTTTTCGTAGCGAGATATTGCCTTCTGCAGGGCTTTGACCTTCTCAGCCTCGTCCTTGAAGAATTTCTCGTGCTTTGTTACAAAATGTCCTTTTATGCTTGATGTTTGGCAATTTTTACAACAGAGTGCACAACCAGATTTGTCGTATCAAGAAACGAAACCGCAATCTCTTGTCCACAATTGTTGAAATGATCTGACGTCTAATTTCAATCTCTTGTAAGTGCCAATCAAAACTCGTTTTTATGAGCCAAATCATGTAAATATTCACACTATTATGACAACTAGAGAGCTGCAATAAATTAAGCATCAATTAGATATCAGTTCTAAACTGCAGCGATTTTGTGATAGCGTCAACTTACGTGGTGTGCCATGAAAAATCATCTCAGCTGCCTCAAATAGTCGGCAGAGGTTGCCGACACCTGGTCGAACACATAAAGCTGAGTCTTGTCTGTCCGTGCGCTTGAACTCCTTCAAAACGACAAGCATGAAACTTTGCATGATTGATCACTAACACTGGGTAAGTGTCATAAAGGGGTTGTCACGATGACGTCATATTAAAAGACTGTTTTTTAAATTTGCATTTCTTGACGGAAAATAGCTGTTTGTTCTCAAACGAAAGCCAGCCCCAAGTTTATCAACTTACAAAAGTTTTAGGGCTTAAGATGACGTCACAATTAACGCTTAATTGCAAAATTAGTTTTGTTAATTTTCTCCAAAAAGAATGACCGCAGAAACGCGGTTAAAAGCTTTTCCGGAAAATATGAACAAGCTGCTTCCAAAATAAAATTACAAATGTTATAGCATTTTTAACAACGCGAGAAGCAATTCTTTTTTTAAGTTTATTTTGATTGTAAGCAACCTTTTCTCTGCTATTCATATTAAGCGCTTCAAAATACATGTGTGATGTCATAATCAGTGTTCCAACTAAGAAAATTTTGCACTGAGCAAATATTTTTTTAATGAGCATGAATATTTTGAAGCTGAGTTAGCGAAATCCTAATTGAACGACAAACTTTGTAAATTATTAAAATAAATTTAAAGTTTTGTCAAAATAGAAACAACGTAATGAACACATTTAATTCAAATTGCTTCTTGTTTTTTATGTTTTTTTAGTGTTTGTGCACTTTGTCCAGGTTTATTGCTGAATCGTGATAGGTAGCTGATTCATCCTGACTGTCATCCTCGATTGTTTCTGACGTTGTAGTCAAGACATTTTTGACCATCATCAGTGGGTACAGATGATATGGCTCTAGCCTGGGTCTGTTTTTGGTTTTAATTCTGTTCGTCATGCTGAAGCCTCTTTCACAGTCAGCGCAGGACGCTTGAAAAGAAGAACATATTCGAAGGAGGCAAAGGATAGTGGAAAACTTTTCGTGCCTAAAGCAAATTCCAGCCAAATCACTTAAGCCACCTGCTACAAACGTTTCCTTTGCCAAAAACTTGAAATCATTATAAGCTTTTAGAGTATCTTTTTCATGTTTATGGCCATAGCAGTGAAAGAAGTGGCTAAACTGCTTTAAGAGTTGTTGTAACTCGTTTAAGCCAAAATTGAAATTGGCTTGTTTTATGCAGCTGTTGTCAAATATACACCAATTACATAGTTTGTTGTCTTCTGGAAATCGGTCTTTCAAATGAGTACAGAGTCTTTCAATAAACCTAACTACGGGAGCCATTTTGTACATAGTTAATGCTGATTTATTATTCAAATTTTGAACAGTTACACTCCAGTGATTCTGTTCACTCAAGTACTGCGCCTGGAGCTTGGCAATCTTGCTGCGAGCAACTGCTTGTGCTTCCATAGGAGTGATATCGCCCTTTTGAAATGTCCTTGATAAATCTGAAAGTTCTGTTTGGATATCATTTACCTAAACTGCCACCGGATCACGAGCACCTTGTTCTTTGCAATAATCAAGAAGTACATCATAGTTTTGTACTAGTGCTTGTATAGCAAAATGACGAGACAGCCACCTCACATCATGTATGGCTTTGAAAGAGATTAGGTTGTGACCAGATGCCTGAGCAACAGCTTGCAATCCTTGCTTCTTAACTGACGATCTTCTAAACATAGTATAGACGGTTCTTACTAATGTTTCAATATCTTGTATAAGGAATACTTTTGATCACACATCATCGATTCCCAGATCTTCTCGGTGAGCTGCGCAGTGCTGTTCAATTACATGCGGTACAAAATTCTTCAATAATTTTGCTACACTGTTTCGTTTATCACGCATGACAGCAGCGCCATCACTTGTAAACATAAGCATTTTTTGAATATCAATATTATTAGTAGTGTAAAATTTCTTGATTTCTTCTAGAATAGAATGACTGTCACAGCGAGCGAGAGGTAAAATCCCTGCAAACACTGTCTTAGTCATTAAGCGCCAATCATCTGCAGTACAGTACTTTATGTACAATATCAGCATTTTGTTTGATGAAATGTCATTGCTTTCATCAATAATTAGGGTATGACATGTTGCTTGTCTTGTGCTTTGCATGGCTTCGTCCCCGGCGAAAAAGTCGATGCTTTTCAAAAATGCAAAGCCGTAATATTTGCTCCACCATGAGGGTGGCAATTTAATGTATTTTGACATATGATCATTTATCACTTGGCAGGATAATGTTGACGAATTCACCTTAACACTAAGCAGAACACTATCTATGAGAGTCTTTACTTCTCTTGACGAAGTTTTCAAGAAGCTTCGCTCTCTTCTGCAGTTGGCATTGTGGTGAAATAGCTCGAGCTACCACCTCTTGCTTCAAGATTTCGCTTCTGAGTCAATGTACTTAGTGCTTCACTGTGATGTTTATGATTCAAGAGGCGTTTTAGGTAGTCAACCTTCCATTCACTCCATGATTTGCCTTTTCCAAAATCACTATCACGTGCAGCTTCATTACAAACTTTGCAGATTATCATATTCCTTGACGCGGAATAGTTATAGATTTTAGATAGTTTAGCAGTTTGTGTTTTTACCTTGTGTATACCGGTAGCATCATCGCGAATTATTATCTCACACTCCACTGCTGTATTAAAGAGTTTTTCAGACAGCATTTTAAATCACAGTCTACTTAGTGTCAATTGCAGTATAAATGGACTGACTATCTTAACACAAAACGACTAATAGTAGCTGAGACTTGACGATCTTCTCTTTAATTTTAAACTCCGACTTTCTTAAGATAAGTTATTATGTCTGTCGGTATCGCATCTTCAGATGGTTGATTCCCACAATTTCACGCATTTCTGTGTGGTGTAGTCAAAAATACTCAAATCGTCACGAGAGCAAGGTGTCTTGAGCAGTGGGCATTGCAGTAGGTGTTCCATCGTTTGTGTCTCTGTGCCACAATTACACGAGGGGTCGCCAGTATGGTATCTCCATTTGATTAAATTTGCCTTGGTACGGCCTACGCCAGATCTAAGCCGATTGAGTGTTTTCCATGTTGGCCAGGATGCATCGCTTCCTGGAGGAAGACTATCAGATGGTTGAATTCCCATATCGACAGAGGGTGGGTTGGATAAGTTATTATAACGGAGCTTTTTTCCTTGGTGAATATTGTTATGATATTACAATAAATGCCATTAAATAACTTAGTGAGGCTGCCCGTGCTCTGCATACATACTTTACTATTTGAGTTAGTGCTGATAACAATTACCTTCAAGCCTGAGTTACTTTGTCATACGTAAATACAGTTTTATGATAAACTAGCAGAGGTACCCGGCGTTGCCCGGGTATAGGATAAAAGAGCAACGTCAGTATATGCAATTGATCAGATCATGTAAGTTATCCTGGTGATTACTATTCTGACAACACTTTCTTTTTAACCCCTAGAAACTGTTGTCACGTAATATTTGCATTATCGGAGGCTAATCACCTTGAAGAGGAAACAGGTTACAATATCATACCTCAACAGTTACATTAGCATAACCATATTCTATGTAAAGGTGAAGATTATTTGCTTAAAGTTTTGTTTGTAAATCTTGTTATTCAATACAGATAATAAAAAGCGACATACACTTCATTTTTAATTCCTTTATCATTACTACTCATAACAATAGGTATTTGAATTTTCAAGGGGGCTTTCTCCCCCCTTTTTGCCCCCTAATATAGTCGTAGGAGGCTGAAATTTGGGGAAACTTTTTAATTTAGTGTCTTATACATATGGTTTAAATTTCATCTAAATCAGATATATTTGAATTTTCAAAGGGAGGTTCTGCCCCCCATAGCTCCCTTAGGGGAGCACTTAAAGGTTCGAGACCACTTCCACAGTATTCCTTGGAAAATTTTACATGACAATACACTTTTACTTATTTTTTGAAGCTTCTTTAACTTTTCTCTCTATAGGTATTTGCATTTTCAAGGGGGATTTCTGCCCCCTAATATAGTCGAAAAAGGCTGAAAGATTTACCCGTCGTTGATCGGGTAAAATGTAAAGACTGATTAAATTTTTACATTGAATAACCATATTTTAATGTGTTTTCATGATTTTTATTTCATCGTACAACAGTACAAAAAGGCCTCTAGTAGAGCCCCATAGGCTCGTAGCCCCCCATAGACGAATCTGATCGAAATGAAAATACCGTACTTGGCAGATTTACCCGTCGTTGATCGGGTAAAATGTAAAGACTGATTAAATTTTTACATTGAACAACCATATTTTAATGTGTTTTCATGATTTTTATTTCATCGTACAACAGTACAAATAGGCCTATAGTAGAGCCCCATAGGCTCGTAGCCCCCCATAGACGAATGTGATCGAAATGAAAATACCGTACTTGGCAGATTTACCCGTCGTTGATCGGGTAAAATGTAAAGACTAATTAAGTTTTTACATTGAACAACCATATTTTAATGTGTTTTCATGATTTTTATTTCGTCGTACAACAGTACAAATAGGCCTATAGTAGAGCCCCATAGACGAATCTGATCGAAATGAAAACACCGTACTTGGCTTCCCTGGAAAAAGTTATTTTAACCCGATCTACGACGGGTAAATCTGCTAGGGATTTTTAAATGTACAGTCTTTCTCACAATCATCCAATTTGGATTTTTATTTGTCACAAATTTTTTTCTGTTTGTGGTACCTAACAAAAACTTTAAATTTTTAAGGGGGCTTTCTGCCCCCTAATATTGTCGAAAAAGGCTGAAATTTTGGAAAGCTCTCTAATTTAGTGTCTTCTACATATGATTTAAATTTCATCAAAATTGAATATATTTGAATTTTCAAAGGGGGGTTCTGCCCCCCATAGCTCCCTTAGGGGGGCACTTAGAGGTTTGGAAATAGGCCCATTGACTCCGCTGGAAAAAAATACATCGGAATGCATGTTTTATTTTTTTCTAGGTGCTCCTAATTTTTTTTCCATAAGGAACAGACAAACAGACTGACAGACAGACAAACAAACAGACTTTGGATTTTATATATTAGATAATCACTAGTCACAACAATTGCCAGAGCATTGTTGCAACAAAATCCTCAATTGTTAATGTCATATTGCTACTACATAGCAATTCAAGGCTACAAGTCGACTGCACTTCTTATCGGTTATCTAGGTAAAGACTGAGAACCGAGTTGCGAAGAAGCAAACAGATTAACCTAATTCAATTCACATTAGAGACAGAGCAATCCAGATCGCAGTAATTTAGAATAACAGAAGTGAACTTTTCTGGATTTAATGCAACACAGATAAACAATAATTCAGGTCAAGGTAATTTAAAGAATGCACAAATTGCGCTCTCTGTTCCATCGATCTATCCCAAAGAAATGTTGATGATCGTTTACTTCTAAATTTGGAATGTTTTCAGTGCGCTAAGGAGAGATTTCACTGCGCAAATGGTATGATGGCACTGCGCAATTGCGCAGTTGCGCACCTTAGAGGGAACGCTGGTCATAATGCTGTTTGTGACATTTATAGCAAAGACAACAACAGGCAAAAGCTGCGATAATCAGCTGTGGCGACCCTTGAAAGTGAAAAGCCAAAAGAAGAAGAAAAAGATTATGAAAGCAAGCGTTTATTGCTGCTATGCTGACTGTTCAAGTAAAACGCTATGTTACAGTAGTAAGATACCGGTACAAATCGGCAAGTATGAAAATTACAAAAACTGAACTGCGCAAGGCTCCTCGTTGCAATATCTTTGTATAGTTGTGTCTCGCGAGACTAATCTTACCTCTTAAGACAAGTATATCCTGTGTAGCAAATTGAAATAAAGTGTAAAATCGTTATGCGAGCTCCTCCATTGAGCAACGTGAGCCAATGAACCAAAGAAATTTTTTGCTCCCGAATGTTCTTGAAATGGTGATGTAGAAATGAATCGTATTATTATATTTTTGATCTAATTTCAGTTTCCTAGCTGTCGCAATTTCTTACGAAATCTTGTTATAAGTCTGTACGTGTTTTTTGCAATGTTTTTAGCGGTAGAAAAATTCATTTCTGCTTATTGTAATTGAAGTTCACTGATCGTAATCATTGGAGCTATTTGTGAGTTAAAACGACATGCTGTTAGTGATTAAGTCCGTTTAAATGTATGAGTATAGAGATCGACATTTGGGACACTTTGGTGCCCACCTACAATTTTAAATTAGTTTTCATGTACGCGCTTAGTTAAAAGAGATGATGAACATTTGTATTTGTCAGGCTGTTGCTGCGTAAAATTAATCTTCATTTAAAAGTAGGGAGGTCGGAATTAGGGGCAAAGTTAAAGGTAATGAAATCAAAACTTAAGAAGAAATCAAGACGAACAATTGGTTCATCAATTTGTGAATTTGAACGTGAAGGGAACATTTGTACTTTAAAATAGCTTAAAATGTGCACTGGAATGGATTGTGAGACTTTGGGAGAAGCATGTTCCCTTTTATCGCAATGCCAAAACTAAGGCAAATAACAGAGCAAAAAGCTTAACATCAATATATAAATACGAAAGAGTGCGCATTAATTGGTGCAGTAAGCCTATCACAAAATAACTCATTTTTGTAAATGTAAAAATGACTACAGTTTTCGCGTGCCCTTGTTTTTGAATTTGTTTCCCCCCTACTATTTGGAAAGAACAAATAGTAGTTTGTGAAATCATAAGTTGTTTGCGAATATTACCACTCTTGATTAATAGACTAAGATTATTACCATATCTAGTGCAGGAACTATTGCTTCTATTTACCACAACTTTTTGTTACTGCTCTCACGAACGTTTGTACGGTGAATCCGGCACAGCTGCTAGAACCAATACTTTGTCTTTTTACTCGACATAGCTGACAGCTGCATTATAAATGGGAAAAACATACTTGCTATTTTGGTTGATAATAGCTAGGGGTGTTCGGAACGAATCTTACTGCAGCGAAACGAAGCGAAACAAAACTTTTACTGTAGAAAAAAACAGTTCGAAACGAAACAAAACAAAATTATGCTATAGAAAAAACAATTTGAAACGAAACAAAACTTCGTTTCAAAATATTTTAAAATTTTTTCATCGTCACTCATTTGTGTTATTTTCCTCCTTCAAAAAATTTTCTGACGATGGTAAATCGCCGCTTGGTGTATCAAATGCAGCTCGCTTGTAAAGCATGAAACCAAATTTCTAAATATTTTTGTTTCGAACACCCCTTATAATAGCTTCACAGAGCTACCGAGATCAAAGCTAAAAATTTTGGTAAAAGCAAGGTCCCTTTTAACTCACCTGGGCACACCTAAACAGGAAACATGAGGCGTAGGCAGTAGGAACTTTAGAAAGTTAAATCAAAGAAAACAACATTCCCGCGTGAAATCGCACCGTATAGAATAGGGATGCACAACACTGGGCATGAGTGCCGAATGTGGCACGCGAACGATTTGATAAAAAGTAATTCTTGTAATTGGAATAAATTGTAATAACTCACGTTTATGTCAAAATAAACTTAAATCATCATGTTCATTCACGCGGTGCTAGCTCGTGGCCCTGTTATCAAAGTAGGCTAGCGGTTGAAAGACCGAACATGGTTAATTTCGAAATGGAGTTTAATCTGAACGGCGCTGCACAGTTTTGTAAAGAGTGATTTCAAGAAAGAAAAAATGGTCTGCACCTAGACATGGAGCATGATCAAGCTTGCAGCCGTGCAAACAATCCCCATCACTCTGCTGCTGCGTCGCAGATCCACTGTCGTCTTTCAAAAGCGTGACATCGAAAAACTAGTGAGAAAGCTACAGGTTTCCGCTAGCATTAACAGTTATATGTCTGATGATTTTCACTTTAAAAACAGGCATATATGTGTGCTTGGTTATGCACATTGGTATCATACATGTATACATCTGTGTGCATGTGTGTTAATGCACATGTAACCATGACGTTTATGCATCCATGAATGGATTCAATTTTATGTATGCCCGCACGTTATACGTACCTATAAGATTGGCCCAGCACCACTTTTGAGTTGTGCACCCCTGATATAGAAGACATTTCTGCTATGCATCCAAACTAAGGGAAACGCATGAATTTCGTGGCTATGTGTAAGCAAATAAACAGAGCACATAGTCTTAAGGCGTAGCCAGGACATTTATATCACAAAATTAATTACAAAAAGGAGTGCGCCGGAGCGTGAAATACACCTACTATTTACTACCCAATTTTTGTAGTTAAGAAAACAACTGTTACTTTGGTACTGCCGCCCCAGCCCCAGTTTTACTTAACTGTATATCGTGGTTATTCATTAAAAGAAATAGAAAGATCGGTATCATGGTAATAAAAGCTTTGCCTATCCTACGCATAATGTTTTTGACTCAATCGCTCTACTCAATCGAACATTTGATTTTGGAACAAAAATTGGATTTGCAGACAATCAGTTAGGATTACTGTTTTCAAAACTACTCATTGGATGAAGCCCGAGCAGGCGGCTGAACTGTTATAGGAAGGTTTTACGCATGTGATGAAGCGTCATCAAAATGTGCTTTCGAAAAAAGTGGCCGACCAATTTCAATGTTTTTGTATTGAATTGAACAGGAGTGATACTGTTTTTGGCAAATTGAATGGATACACTAAGTCTAGACAGTTGTTGAATGAACATTACATATGATGCTTTACTGATGTTATGGAATGAATCTGAAGACAAAGTAAGGTAAGAGGTCCTAAGGTTTGCTTGTTATTGGTATTAGTTAGGCTAATTTTTTGGACTAAACATGCAGGCTTTTTTGTAGCCAGCTTCTGTTAGGGTTTCATATTTGATTAATCAGCGTATTTGGGAATGCTGAGTTTAAGTTAATTACAATGTGCAACTTATACAGTATATTTAGTTGCATAAACGTAATAAAAAGTTATAAATCTAAATTTTACTGTAGCCTAAAGGACAGGGCAGACTTCTGTACCGTTTGTCATATGCTGGATTAGATATTGATGGACAAAATCAGTTATTCTTTCCAATTTTTTTGTCAATAGTGCTTGCCGACAAGTTATATTGATATTTAACATGTAATTTTGTGACCGTAACTATTCCTAAAACAATTTTTTTGGATATTGCCTAGACTGCTGGACCAAGGGAAATTAAAAAACTTACAGTATGGGTAGTAATGATCGGATAATGGTTGTTTTTGCTGATGTACCTGCGAGTTATTTAATTGGCTTAGAGTTATTTTTCACTGAGGAGCAAATGATATTTGGATGGCACTTCTCTTAGGGCCGATTTTTTTGGCAAATTGGCACATAGTATTAAGCTTAGACTAGCCAACTGAAAGGGCTAATCTCAACTAAATCGCTTTTGACTAAATTTATTTGTTTCCGAGTAGCAAACTAGTAATAATTTATTCCAATTTTTAATTTACTTTTCATTAGTTTTCAAAGTATTCCAAAAGTTGGTGTTTACCCTATACCTTTCTAGCGTAAATTACAGCTTTTGGTCAGCCACTTTTTCGCGCCAAATGTGTGACGTCATATGCAACCTTCCTGCTCTTAACCCCAACGTTACTGATGGAACCCTGCGGGCGACACCGCCAGGGCCGGTTTGTTGCTTATAAGCGAATCTACAAGCCCTAGCCACGGAAAACAAACAAACAATCCTCTTCCTTTGCAAAAATTGGGTCATCCGGGTAAAACTAAGATTTTTTAGGTTATTCATATACTATTTGTCTAGAAAGCTACTACTTAATTGATAAATGACGTTCGTTTCAACAAATCTCCAATCTGATGCCTTTTGTTTCAAAACAACATTTTTATTTTGGCAATTTGATTAATTCTTTTATAAATTTTTTTGTTATCATTTGTTTTTTTAGAGAAATTATGTGTTTTTCAGGCAATCCAGTTTCAACAATTTCTTACCCCATGGTTTATATACGAGCGAAACTTGGTTGGTAGACCACCAAAAGAACAGCAGCACAATAGTATTTTTATCAGGAACGTCTTATTAGTGACAAATTATATTACACTGCAATCAATAGATTCGGAATTTGTTAAACTAGTTGTGTGACATACGCAGTTGCTATATTTGCACCTCCTCTTTCCTGATATGAGAGCAAAACGTAAAACAATTATATTTTGATTTACACCGCTAACCTAAACACGATCACATTAGAAATGTAGCCAGTCCATTTTGAATCAAACATGAATTCAAATACCAAACTGGTAGCCTTTCCGCCAACAAGGAGACTGCTATTGATGAGTGCCCTAAAGTCATCGCTTTGACATGCTGGGTAAACGGCTTTACGGTTCAAGTCCAGTGATGCTCGGGGGAAACACAAAAATCAATTTTAACTGGGGTTTCGCTTTACCGAAAACAAGTTCAAACTAACCTTCAAAATATCCGGTGGGTCTTGAAAATCAGTTTTGTAAAGAACTTTCGTGATGTTGCTGGTTACGTTGCCTGTTGTATTCTGAGCTATTGATATTTCTTGTCTGTAAGGAGCGAGTATACTATCAATAATCGCTTGAGTCAGTTTTTCGAGATAACCGGAAATAACTTCAAGCGGAAGAAGCACCAACACACTGAGCAAATTGAATATATCATGAACGGTAGCTCCGGCGAAAGCTCTGAAAATAAACTTTGTTTTAGACAGACTATTATTACGGAAAAAGAGAGCTGAAAATTTGGGAAAGCAAAATTAAGCATAATCTTAAAAATTAAACTACGTGGGTGTTGAACTATTTTTAATAAAATAAATACGGTGGCATGGAGGCGGATCTGTACAGCTTTTTGCTTTTTATGATGACGTTATCGTATCTTAGCCTTGATGCAAGTGCAAAACTTGAAAAGGGAGTGACGGCATTCCCCATCCAATCTTTTCTATTTCATGAAGCCACTGGTTAAAAATTAGGCACAAGTTTTGGTGACTGAGCAAGAAATATCTGTGCCGCTAGACGACGTCAATCGTACTAAACCAGTTAGTAGTTCTGAACCTGGGGATTGTGAAAACCTTGTGGGTACCTGAGAAGGTTTAGGGGATTTGTAAATGCTTTGATAAATTTTGATAAAGTTAAAAACAATTGATCTACTTCATTGTTTGTTAAATATTTAATTACATTTTTTGATGGTTTGCATCACAAACTATGAGGATGGTTGCCCAACTGCGGGTCGTAACCTTAAGACATTACTCAAAGAAGCTTGATTTTGATTTGAAGAACTTAATCTCCAAAAAAATAATAAAATACTCTTCATTTCTATGCGTCAGAGATTGCTGGTCAGACCGGATTTATTAAAACTAGTGATCTTCAAAAAATCACCTAAAGTTAACTGCCTACTCAATCCACAAACTCTACCAACTTAACTCAAAATATCACTTAAAAACAACACAATTGCTATTTTTTCCATGCACTCAAATTATCCTAATTTGATTGCAGTTCGATTTTTGGCCAAACTTACTGCCTACGTGCAAAAAGTGATGTGAAAAAGGTATCTTTGTTGGTTAATGGTTGGTATATCGTTTTGTTTTTGCGTGAATGTTGGTGCAGCTGTAAATTGTGAGATATAGAAAGAACTAGTTGAGTGTGTCTAGTTAGTCGTTTAACAAATATCAAACGCTGGCTTACAGAAGATAATATGGAAGTCCATTGACTACTCACCTTCTAAACTGATTGACGTGCATGGACTGACTCAAGGATACGATCGTATTTGTCACTGACGTGCCAATATTTGCTCCCATTATCACCGGTATAGCGTGGCGAACTGATATGACTGAAATAAAATGATCATATCATTATTTTTACTCTCCAGAGACAGAATTTTGGGCATAAAAATCTTTTGTTTTGAAACCAACTTTGAAATTTTCTGTAGCACGAAATGCATTTCTACCACAACCAGTGCAACCACGTTGAATAAACTGTCGCAAAGTGCCTTTCCTAAAGGCAACACACCGCAAAAATCGAGTAAGCATTGAACTCTCAACCTTAAAATTGCAGAGCAAAAACTTAAACAGTAGCTAGAGGAAAATCGCAAAAACAATAGGAAATTATGCAATTTTATAGAATGCTAAAACTTCCAATTCCAAATATGGTGATGCCTCACCAGCATTCTCAGCTTCCCTCAGTCCACACCAGCATCTCACATGCCAGCCATCCACAGGTCTTCCACGCAAAATCAAATCTGTTCTAGCATATTGTAGGCTAGTCCATCCACAGTGTTTCCCGCATAAAATTCATATATGCCCTTCTGGGGAATTTACAATTACGCTCTTTGGCCCTTAATTAAACCAAAAAAGAGTGGTGAGAGTATTTTGTATAGGGTATTGCAGAAAATAAGCATACGGCTGATGAGAGTCAGTAACCCGAAACAACGTTGTCCCGTATTATTATTTTATGTTATAGACTGTAATATCCTGACATTATACTCATACTCAAGTTTTTATTGCAAGAGACGCTTACACAGTAGTCAGCACATGAGGAGAAGGGAGCAATTATCGGGTTAAAGTGGTGAACAAATAGGCGAAGATTAATCACTTAATTACATCGAAACAGCACATCGAGAAAAATAACGGCAAATATGTCAAAAAAGATCTACAATTTATGATTATGGCAGAGAATTTGCTGCAGCAAGTAATAAAAGACAAGTATTGTTATAGATTGATCTTGGTAAACGAATATTGGGAGATTCTTGTAGTAGTAGTAGTAGTTATTCAGTTTTTATCCGGTGTTTTCCCTTTAGCAGAGATGGCCGGATTTACCCCATTCCTTCTGCAATTTCTCGCACTCCGTCCCTCCACTTGTCTGGTCTCAGAGCATCCTCCTTCTTCAAACCAACTTTCTCTGTCTCCTCTTCCACTTGCTTCTTCCAGGTCTTCTTCGGTCGTCCTCGCTTTCTCTTGCCAGTCACTTCAAGATTCAGAGCAACCCTCAAAACACTATCGCCATCCCTCCTCAGTACATG
Organism: Trididemnum clinides; assembly: GCA_963675345.1. Taxonomy (NCBI): domain Eukaryota; kingdom Metazoa; phylum Chordata; class Ascidiacea; order Aplousobranchia; family Didemnidae; genus Trididemnum; species Trididemnum clinides. Next base: position 26,855,703 of record OY776299.1, on the reverse strand, counting down.
TCCATACCATCTAACTCCATTTGCTGTTGCTAACCGGTCTATAGTTTCTTTCAATCCTAACATATCCATCTGTTCTTCAGTCGTCTTTCTGTCTACAATTTTCTGACCGCACATGGCTCTCACCATAGCTCTCTCCGTTCTCCTCAAAATTGCTTTTTCATTTTCTTTCAGACACCATGTCTCACTTCCATACAGTATTGCTGATCTTACGCAACAACAATAAACTTTACCTTTCATCTTTAGAGGAAACCTATTTCCAAGCAACAACTCTCCACATTTCCTGAATCTTACCCAACCGATTCTTACTCTTGCTGTAACTGCCGCTTCACAACCACCACTAGCATTTAGTCTGTCTCCCAAATAACAAAATCCATTCACTGTCTCCACTTCATCGCACAACTTCTCGATTGAGTCCATCGTCCCTTCCATTATTCCTTTACATTTCAAGCAAACAAAATGCATTGCCAACCTAGCGGTAACTCTCTTTATTTTTGCACATTTGCCATGTGACTAAAGCAAATATAGAGAAGGTGCTTTTATCACACCTGATGAACCTTACAATTTCTTGGGAATGGCGTCTAATATATAAAGTGCAATTCTGTCTGTACGCATGTATGTACGTACTTTTCAACTTCTGCAAAACTACTGGACATACAAACATCAAACTTGGCACGATTGATCACCTCCCCTGGTTGAGTGTAATAAGGTGGTTCGTAATGTCATCACAACATCATAGTGGTAGATAATTTATTTTTAGTTTGCAACAGAGAAAAATCGTTTTTACTCAAACCCAAGCCAGTTCCCAACCTACCAACTTCAAAAAATTTTATGCCTTTGGGGTCTAAAATGACGTCACAGTAAACGCTTGATTGTACACTTTGTTCTCTGTATTTTCTCGAAAACTACTGATTGTAGATACGTGATTAATAACTTTTTTGGTAGATTTTTAAAAAGATGTCTTCTATATAAAATATTTTACGTAGTCGGTCGATTTGGCAGTAAAGAGCTCAATGATAGAATCAGAGCAATAAAGTACAATAAATTGTAAATATAAATTATATAATATATATATATAATAATAATAATAAATATAATATAAAATAATAATAAATATAATAAATTATGTAATTATATAATAAATTATAAAAATAAAATAAAATTATATATAAAATATTCTACAATAATTAAAGCTCAATTAGCTGTGAAATAAGCACTTCCTTTTAACATTTCTAGCTTACTAAACATACTTCGTTTCTTTTTTTTTTAACGCTTCAAACTCGCTCCATTTCACAATGGTGTTTGGTACAATTAAAGAAAAAAAGGTGGAATAAAGCAGCATAAAATCTTTATGCGTAGCTGCTGCTATTTCGAAATCAAAGAACTGATATGCAGCCTGTGAAAGAAGATGAATGCATTGCAGTGTTAACATAGCGCTTGGTCAAAAGCTGTTTTTTAGTATTGCAGCGGCAAATAGTAATGATTTCATACAGTTATGTTGCTATGCGTGGCTGATTTTAATCTCTATGACATATTAATCAAAGATGGCAAAGTTTAACAAATTGACAGCTTTTCACATTAAATCTTACACCAATGACAATTATTCGTATTTTTACCACAAAAACTTGATCGATGGATTATACTCTTTACTATAACCTTACCTATTTTAATAACTTAACTTGACTTTGGGTTAGTTTGTACTTTTCATAGCTGTGATTGTGCTAGGACCAAGCAGTATACGCGTAACCAGAGACGTTGCGCTATACAAATAGACCTATAATTGCGAAAAACTGTTAGTCATATGCCGAATATTTAAAGAGTTTGTTTCAGAAATTCCACCTCAATCGCTTTATCATCACCCCTATCCCATAAATCAACGTTTATGCTTCCATGCAAGTGCAAAAGTAAAGAGATGAAAGTTTATGGAATTATTGGCTGTCTGAATTGCGAGCATGTCCATTTCTAAGTACATGCTGAATATACAGTGGGGAAAATAAGACATGGCTGGGGACTTCAAAAGCTTTGGAAGAAAGATAGCAGCTATGTTCTACCACCCCTGATGTTTTTCTACTAGATTCCCATCACAAACACGGTAGTTTTGTTTGTGAAACGAGAATTAGCTATGTGAAAAAGCATTAATTTGTCAGTACTGTTTTAACAACTATCCGTATTTTTAACCTCGACATTACTAATGGAAACCCTGCTATTGAAATCACTTAAGTTTAAGTGCAATACTTCGGGTTACTTTGTTTGCTCCTTGGCTGCGTTTGTGCCAGGACCTAACAACATGCGCGCAGCCATAGGTTTTAGGTCTTACAAACAGGCATACAATTACAAAAAAGTTGTTAGCAGTAGTCCCAATATTTAATAGGATATTTCTGAAAATACACAAAAATCACTGTGGCACTCTGTCACAATCTTGAAATTGTGATTGCATGCACTTCATCAAATAAACGCAATGTTTGTGAAATTGTTGGCTGTTTTTATTGTGAGCAAGTCCAGTTCCTAAGTACGCCTATGCTGAAAACAGGGCAAGCGACTTGTAGCAAAGAACTCCAGAAACTTTTCAGCAAGTAGAGTGGTTATGCGCAATCTCCTATAATATTTTTAATAATTGATTTTATTTTAAAACTAGAATTGGATATGTCAACTACACATTAATGTTTTGTTACTGTTCTTACGACTATCAACAGGGTGAAGTCAGCGCAGCCGTCTGATCCGATGTTCTTAACCTCGACATTGATGATTGGAGCCCTGCGATTGAAATAACTTAACTGCGAGTGATTTACTTTCAGTGGTGGATTTCGGGTGAGCTGAGTGGGGTAGTCGCTTCAGGCCTACTTTTTGGAGATTAAGGGGACCCCTTCTCCAGACATGTTCAATAAACTATTTTAGCCCTTCGAAATAGGGTAATCTCCAAAAACAAGGCTTTTATCTAGAACTTAAGCAGTTAGGGGGCCCCTAATGAATTCTTGCCTCAGGCCCTTAAAATCATTACTCCATCACGCTTCACCTTGAGTTGATATCTCCTTTCCTAGCTGCGCTCATGCCACGACAAGTAACATACTTGCAGCCAGAGCCTTTTGCTCATACTAATATGCCTACAGTTACAAAAAAGTAGGCAGTCAGTCTAATTTGTAATAGCTTGATCTTAAAAATACATCTCAATCACCTTGGCGCCTTTCCACAGCTTTGAAATAATTTCAAGCACTTGCTGAATTAAACGGCCAAAAGTATGTTAAGTTCAAGGACGTCTGTGGTGAACTCAGAGCAAATAAAACGTTGCTAGGGACTGGAGAAACTTGAGAGATATGTAGTGGTCATATGCAACCCCTCATGTTTTTTAATTGATTCCATTTCAAAAAAGGGTAGTTTTGTTTCAAAATGAGGTTTGTTTATATCAAAAAACATTAACTTTTTATTACTGTTTTTACAACATTCTTTTGGGTAAAGCCGGCTTGGCCGGCTGAACCGGTGTTGTTAATCTTGATATTTGTGATGGGTGGCTCTGCGGGTCATGCCGGCAGGGCTGTCTAGCTGGTTATAAAAAAATTCTGGAGCTACTCTAGTGCACGGGATAAGAAAAGTACTGTGGCAAAAGAATAATGATTTGGTTCTTGCTTCTCTTCAAATGGCTCACGTCGTAATGAAAAGAAAACGTCCATATACAGAGTTGGAATCTGTAGTTCTTCCGTGTCTTGAAATTCTGCTGACACTTTACACGGAGGGGAAAAGCCATCGCAAAAGTAAGGCAAATTCCTTTATCCGCAGTACAACTAACGTATTTCTGAAGATTTGCTGAATCAACTTCTTGACAAGTTGAAGAAAGCTCATTCTTATGGTATGCAACTCGATGAAACTACAAACATTTCAGATGAGGTTCAATTGATTGTGTATTGTAGGTTTGCCGATGAAGAAGCAAAAACCATCGTGGAGCATTACCTGTGCTGCCGAAAAGTTGGTGTTAGAGCAACTGCTCAAGCTATTTTTGACAGGCTGAATCAATTTTTTGAGGAGCATGATCTGCATTGGACGAAATGTAAATCAGTTGCTACTGATGGAGCAGCAGCCATGCAAGATTCTACAAATGAAGTTATTCAAAAAATCAAAAACGTCTCACTTGAGTGTGTTTTGAATCATTGCATGATCCACCGAGTGGCACTTGTACTTAAAAAATTAAAACACTGAACCAACCAGCATTGTGATCTTTCAGCTGTTGTTAACGACGCAATAAAAATTGTGAATTTCATTTGCATACATTCAAAAAAACATCAAATGTTTTCAGAACTGTGCAAGGATATGGATGCAGACGCAATGAGATTGCTGTATCATCCTGAGGTTTGCTGGCCATCCAGAGGAAAAACTTTAAAGCACGTGTTTCAATTGCGGCAAGATTTATGTGTTTTTTCTTGCTCAGCATAAACATCCAATGGCCATTAATGTTCAAGATAACTTTTGGCTTGCAAAATTGTCATATTTGTGTTCAATATTTGAAAGAACAAATCAGTTAAATTTGTCGCTGCAAGAAAAGGGATCTGATGTGTTTGAAGCAGACATTAAGATTGAAGCCTTCAAACAAATGTGGAAGTTGTGGCAGAGGAAAGTACCAATGCGAGACTTTTCAGATTTTGAATCGTTAAACAATGTCATGCAGACTTATAAGTGGAAAATCGAAACTACAAACCTTGAATCAACTATAACATCAACTGTGCATGAACATCTTGAGTACCACAAAAAAACCGTTGGAGTTTATTTTCCAGAAGACAATTATTTGAGTCTGAATTCTCTACTGTGGATTGTGCAACCATTCACAAACGAAGACTTTGACTTGGACTACTTAACTTATAAATTAACTTATTGAACTACGATCTGATTTGGTTGAAAAGGTGGAATTTAAAACTTTTAAAAACTACACTGATTTTTGGGTATCGCTTCTCAGCAACTTCGAATACCAACTCTCGCTCAAAAAGCGATTTCCGTCTTTTTTCGCATATCGTCAACATACCATTGCGAGCAAGGGTTTTCTTCACTTGTTGAAATTAAATTCAAAAAGAGAAACTCGATCAAAGATGTTTATACTCTTGTGAGTGGGGCATTAGAAGCACGATTTAATGTTTTTCACAACTGTCTGATAAAATTCAGCAGCAACAATCGCGTTAAATATACTGTATGTGCTTTTATTTTTATGCTGACATTATGCATGACTTTTCCGTCACAACGTAATGTTTTGTGAGCCCAAAACTACTACGGTGTTGGACTTGAAGGCGTGACATGGAAAAAGGGCGTACAGATTTTCAAATTAAGTTAAAAGGGCGTACAGTTGTAAAAAAGGTTGACTACCACTGCCATATAACACCAATGCAGTTGCTCCCCTCCTACCACCTTAGAGGCGTCATGTAATATTTGAACAGCCCTTAACACAGATTTCTTCCACTACGTTTCATCTTTTTAATCCGGAAACCTCGCTGTCCAACTCTGACACGCAAATTTGGAAACAAATATACTCTCTTCAATTGAACTTTGCCTCGCAAGTTCGACACAAAAGCACAAAGTTCACAATCAATCACACATAACTTTTACGTTGACCTCGCTATGGTCAATTGCTGTCAGCTTGTCTTGGATTGGCTTAAATTTAGTCCGTGTCTGCCACGCAAATTTAGAAACAAATGAAATCCATGCAATTGAATTTGGCCTCGCTGTCTTAACACAGAACCATAATCAATCATACATAACCTATGCGTCGGGCTCTGGCTTCTATACATTACTTTCAGCAAGTCGAGAATCGGCATTAAATACGCATAGTCCGTCTCTGACACACAAATTCATAAACAAAGATGCTCTCTGCAATTAAAGTTTGCCTCACAGTCCGACACGAAAGTACAAAGTTCTTTATCGATCGTGCGAAACTTATGCATTAAGCTCGCGCTTGTAAATTACTTTCAGCAAGTCGTGGATGCCATTAATGTGTTAAAACATGATTTTATAATCGCCTAGTCCAGGGTTTCCCAAACGTTTTGCTTTGTGGACCCTTTTTTGCGGACCCCAATTGCATGTGACATCACTTTTGTCACTCGACTTACTTACAGCAATAATAATCGAAATATTATGCAATTTATTCGTCAAATTGATAAATGGGCTTGCTTCACTTTATACAATTCATCAATTCTTGGAGCTATTTGTGGCAAACAAACCGGTAGGCCTGACTCGACATTCAGCCTGGACCTGTAATTTGTCTTCATATTAGTAAAGAGCAAAAAATATCCTCTCACACATATAGGTGGTGGCAAAACGTAATAAAATTTTTGTTGCCGTTTAGGAAAGCAGTTGGTATTCATCAGCAACACTTAACCAGAAAGATGCGATAGCTTTTTGATTAAAACTTATCAATAATCTTCGGTCTGATGATAATTCTGCTATTTCTTCTTCTCGTCCTGAGAACTCAAGTTTTTTTCCATAGCAAAAGAATTTAAAACCCAATAAAAATCTTCATGCATCTCTTTCACAAAAAAGTGGTTTTGAATGTCAGGAAAAATTAAGGTTTTGTTGATTAATGGTTTGTTGGCAATGTAATCACGAAGAACCGGAAACATATCCAGGACATTGCCATTAATTTTATGTTTCCAAATTTGGAGTTTCTCTGTGAATGCTAAGACTTTGTTTTGGCTGATTAAAATGTGTGTGCCTCTCCCCTGAAGCGATAAGTTCAGTCCGTTAAGAAGGTTAAAAATATTAGCCAGGTATGCGAGTTTTCAAAGCCAAAATTCATTGGAAACTAATAATAACGTCCGTACTGTGCGCTTGCAAAAAAGTAATACATCCTCTCGCAGTTCGAACATGCGTTCTACAACTTTTTCTTGGAAAAGCCATCGAACTTCTGTATGCAGCAAAAGGTTCGAGTGCTCTGATCCTAGTTCATGGCAAAGTTGTGAAAACAATCGAGAATGAAGCGGGCAAGTTTTCATTGAATTTACAACTTTGACACATAAAGACAAGACTTCCGACACTGATTGTCCGCAATGTGTTGCAGCAAGAGCTTGGCGATGTATCATGTAATGTGTTTGTATAATGTTTGGTACTAATTTCTTAACACGAGCTACAACCCTTGAGTGCTTTCCAGCCATTGAAGCTACCCTGTCAGTACAATTGACCACTCATCTATTCCATGACAGTTTTGACTGAGAATAAAAATCACAAAGCACGTTGCATCTAAACTGGTAGCTCTGCCTGGCATTTGATGGCTAAACAAAAAATCTATCATTTCGCCACTCTAGCAATATCTCACATAAACCAATAGTCGAGTCATACCAAAAAACTTTAAAAAATGGTATTCACAGCTTCCCTGCTTGGCGCTCAGCAAAATAGGGATAGTGTGGGAACAAGTCGCCAAGCTTGTTTGTTGCATTCTTGGGCAAAGCACTTAAAGGGAGGCTTCCATCTTTATGTGGCAGACAGGTGGTGGGGCCAGCAGACTACCCCTCGTAGTGGCCCCAGTCTAACTGAAGACTCACAAACCGATCGTGAGCGCTAACATAGTATATATACATCTTCCTACATTATGCTCACAACAAATAGCTCAAACGACGAAGAAGACATATACCAATAGTTGTGATTCGCTAGAAATGTCTGTAGTTTCACGAAGTTGGGTTGCAAAATAAGTTTTATTCAATCTTTCAAGCAGCTGTGATCTAATGTGGTGGGAAATGTCACTTATTTTTCTTGAAATAGTGTTAATCAACAATGGAATTTCTTTTAGTTTTGCGCATTGGCTATCCCAAACCACTTCGAACATATCCATTGCTGCTAGAAGGATAAAATTTATGGCAATCGTGTGTGATGATTTAGTTAAATGCCACTCTCAACGCAACTAAATACGATGCTTTCAACATTTTTTCATTTGACAGAAGAGATTTTGTAAAATCTTCCTTCTGCTAAAAGCAGGGTGGTCCAAGACGAAGAGCATCAAGGGTCACAATAAGATTTGGCAAAAACGTTGCGAGCCGCAAAACACAATTTCAATAGTAATTGAAGAGTTAATCTAAGTTTATTATTATCAAATAGCAAACTAAGGCAATACATAACACAGCGACATAATAGCAAACTGAAAAAATACAGAATACATCAACAAAACAGCAAAATCAATTTTTTTTTGATTTTTTATTGTGGCATATAGTTCATTGCTTCTCGCTTTTAATTGTTGTCTCAATGTTTGGTTCAATTTCGGTGGCGGACAGACGTAAGCAGTCATCCAACGTTTCATCACCCATTCGGTTCCTCTCTTTGCTTATTGATCGCTTCATTCTGGAAAAAGTGCTTTTGCAAATATATGTGCACCAAACATGGAGCACCTCTTTAGGGCAGTCTCTTTAGCGGAAAACTGCTCGTTGCTTGCAAACTTCTAAAAGGACCGACAACGTTTATTTTTGACAAAAGAAAGGAATTTGCTTGCATTTCACAAAATTTTAGCTGAATATGAGATGGTTGAGACTCTACATCAATTTCCATAGGATTACTAAAAAGCTTCACCTTTGCTTTTAGCAAATCAAAGTCAGCGAATCTGCAGTTAAACTCATCAATGATTTCACCAATTTTTTCAGAGAACGAGAAAAATAAATACTTTTCCCCTACACTTTCCAAAATCTCCATAAGCCCAAGACAGCAGACACAAGGCTGTTAGATATGTCGATACCTTTTGTGAACACATGAAGTGGAGGTGTCTCAAGCAGTTCTTCACAAACAGAAAAGTTTTTATCAACGGTACGAATAAAAACTAAAAGCTGGCTCATGCCACAAATGCCGGTACTTTCATCCAAGGCCAGTGAAAAATACTTGCACATTTGAACATTACTTTTCAATTGTACTTTCACGTTGTCACTCAAATCTTTCACCCTTCTAGCAACGGTTTGATGAGATAAAGACACTTTTTCATACTTTTGAGCTTGCTCTTTATCTCCAAAGGCAAGAGCTATCTTAATCGCACATTCTTTTATAATCTCCTCGTCCGGAAAAGCTTTTCTATGTTTAGCGAGCATTAACGAAACTTCGTTTGAAGCTTTCAGTGTCGCAGTTGTATCGCATTTGGCAAACTTAGTGATCATTTTCTTGTGCTTGAAATAGTTGAACTTTAATTCTTTCAAAATTCCTTCCCTAGAAGTCCTATGGTATTGCCCGTATTTTTTCTCATGCTGTGAACTGTATGCCGCTTAACATTAAACTCTTTTGGAACGGAGATTACTTGAAGGCACACCAAACATTGCGGTTTGCCATTGTTATTGGTAAAGAAATAGTTTTCCTTCAAGTTAGGATTGAACTCTCGGATTTCATGGGAAATTTTTCTTTTGACGCTTATTTTCTGTTATTTGTAATCTTCAAAACAATTTTTTTTTTGATTTAATAAAATTTAGTAAAGTACAGCTTTGCTAAATACTATTTTCACAATTTAACAGTAAAGCAGATAACTTTTAGCTGCTAACTTTCTAACTGAATATGAGAATTTGGCTTGCAACTAAGTGTGAATATCAACGTTTGGCTGGATGTTGTCATAAAGCGAGTGACGCCGTGCGTTAGAAACAAAAATTTCACACTTTATTGCATATTATCAACAGGCGGGAAAAGATATTGCTACCTCTACTACTTTCTGTACAGTCACTATATAACTGTCGTGCATTGATTCTATGACTTATTCAGGGGTGTTGCCATTAAATGTTCGCGGGCGGCATGCTAGAGCTTAAAGTATTCTTTGCGTTTTCTTTCAAAAAAAGACTGCGCAAAACTCAGGATGTTTACCCATCAAATATCGTTTTATTTTGGATGGTTCCATATCATTTGACAATGCTTTGAAATACAACAAACACTGAGGTTTAGTAACCTTCGAAGGGCATTGAATAAATTCAAGTTTAACATACTCCTCATCATACGTTCGTACCCTTTGCTTCTATTTTCGAGGTAAAGCGTGATGCTCCCCACCTCCTAAATTATTAGTACTTTGCTTTTGTTTAAAAACTTTTCCATTAATTTTACACTTACACTGCACTATATCAATAAAATATAATGTAAAGTAAAGCTACCTCATAGCACTAAAATGTAGAAAAATAGCTTATTCTATATTACAGTATAATTGAAAAAATTACTTGAGAAGTTATTTTTAGCAAGCCTGTTTCTGTAAAATGGCTGGTTGACAAGCCTATACAGTGAAGTTGGGATTTTCTGTTACAGTAAATTGTGACATCATAAACAGCAAATGAAAAAACGATTTTTAACAGTTTATGTTAAAGTTCTACTAGTACCGGTATGGTGAAGTTTTTAAAACATGTAGTCCTCACGGACCCCTAGGGGTCCGCCGAACCCAGTTTGGGAAACTCTGGCCTAGTATCCTTTTGAACTCGGCTTTAGAGGGTCATAGTGTTCTGTAGTTCAGGGGTGTGCAAACTTTTTTGCCGGCGGACCAATTACAGACTGCTTGAAAATTTTGCTGGCCAGTCAAAGCTCGTTGTTCATGTTGTTTCCACGAACATATCAGCTTCGAAGCAGTGGATGGTGGCAGTGTTTATGCAAAATGGCGGTGAGAACCATATTTTTGGAGAGATTGATACTTCTAAAACTACATTTATGCCAAATTTTCAGAATTTTAAGGGTGGGTTTTTTCGGGATGTGATTGATAAGTTTACCATTCAAGACCACTTCATTTCAAATCGCTGGCCACAGGTTGTACAACCCTTCTACGGTCTTTACAGCGCATAGTCATCCTTGTTTCATAGCATTTGTTCAAACCCAATAAACTGACAACGTCGCTAAACTCATACTATTTGTTGAAACGAAGTAGCTTGGATTAGTGAGGACTGATTGTAATAGCTCATTGGGTCGTTTTAGAGGTCACTGTGAAGTGAACAGCCATCTTGTGTGATCTCTCTGAGAAGCAGAGGAATTAGCTACCCATTATTTTTGTCACAGTGACACACTTAGATCTGGCAGGGCAGTGACCATGGGGACTCGCATACTACCAATGAGATACATCAATTACATCCAAATGTAATCCCGAATTTAATCAAGGAAACAGGTACACTAGAAAACAAATGAGAAGTCTAACATAAGCGGGATGAAATGAAATGGACCTTATGGCTTGAGCGTATAGCCACTCGAACGTATAGCCTATAAGTACCATACAACAACGGTTTCCGGTACCGAAAGTTTTGTTTAGTTTCCTCGCTCGACCAATGAGCATGGCATTCGTACGTAATAGGAGTTTCTTGTGGAAGTCTGCCATTCCCTTCACTTTTACGAGAACCAGTTTGAAGAATCTCATCGTTTTTCAAGTAATACAAGAAGCTTGCGACACAGTGCAACTGCTACAACCGCCACTCATTCACGAGTGATACGGCTTCAAAGAGTACTGACAGACCATCCAATACAGTGGACCTAGTATAGGTCCCACAAGTGTGACGGTCTAAGCCATGCTTTATTTCAAGCGTCTAGCTCCTTGTAGGTCACCAACTTGAGCTGAGGAGACTTGATAGGTCGAAACAGTGTCACTAAATCGTTTTTATTTCTGTTCATCTGTACGCACAATTCCCACCAATTTTCACGTTGATAAACTTCACATTAGTGGACCTGATAATTCGAAAGCTTAGTCCATAGCATATGTGGACACCAAAATATCTAAATAAAGGCGTGGCATGTAAATAACATTATTCGTCTGATGGAAAGCAATTTCAATTTCAACATTTTTGCGGTGCTTGCGTGGCATATTTCCCAGCACTTCCTTAGTATCAAAAACAACCTTCAAAGTCTCTACGACAGCGATTCTCAAACCTTTTGAGCAGCGCCCGTCTTGACAGTAGCCATCATAATTCGACTTCAATTTATCTTCAAATTCAGAGGCGTGAAACAAAGCAACAAGCCATACAAAAGGACAGAAATTTAGTTTTGAGCGTAACTGCAGACAGTTCGCACTGTTTCGACTTATCCGGTCTCGTGGGTATAATTGGTGACCGAGAAATGGCCAGTAGGTTAAAAATAGAGCATAACCTAAAGCTTTACTGTTATGAGACCTAAACTAGTCCACTCCTGTGAACTTTCTGTCAGCGTTCTGCGAAGCCCTGTCATTCGTGAATGAGTGGCGATTGTCGCAGGCGCATTACGTGAAATATCTTATTAAAACACCAGTGCTGTCTCAGTTTTGAGGTCACCTTCTCGTAAATTTCAAACAAGGTCACCAGTTGCACTAATGAAACCTGATAGGTCAAAACAGAGCACACTGTGCATTGTCTGCAGTTACGCTTCAAGTGACTTGCTTGCCAAGTTAATTATATAATTATTATCGGTGAAGAAATTCGACAGATTTCGGTAACTACATACGAGTAAGACTGTTTAAGCAATTTGTAAACCTTGGCAACTATCACATAAATAGCATCTTGATTACGTACTTGATTATGTGCATAAAACGCTCATGAAGACATGTCCAATTACAGAAAATTTGGCCCTTTTTTGGCCTCTTTACAAACCTTACACCTCCCCCCATCACGTTTAAGAATCAGTGTCAAAATAATAAATATTGTTTTATTTACAAGATTACTGGTTTTTAAAATTAAAAGTAATCTAGTGAAAAGTTGTATATTTTTTAGTGTTGGTACATACATTTGCAGTGTGCACCGGAATGTAACGTTTCATGCTGTGGTTTTTTGCTAAGCAAGAGTAGGATTAAAAACAAAACTTTTACTGTATCATATCTATCACAGTCAGAACAATGTTTCTTTCCCCACTAAACACTCATAATAGTCAAGTTTGTAATTTCTGTTTAGCAAAGAAAAACTGTCATGGTGAAAGCATCTTCAGTTACTTGATGAAATGCAATTAAAATAAACAACCAAAGAAAGCCCCAGCGAATGATAGAAGCACCCCTGGTTAAGTAACTAAGGGCTGGTTTTAAATATGACTTACTATTTGCTCCCACCATCGTGGTCACTACTGACGTTGAAGTGGAGGAACTTTGGACAAGGACAGTGACCAGAATCCCGATGATGAGTCCAACAATCGGATTGGCTAAGATTGAGCTTTCCCCAAATATATGTCCAGTTGTCTTTCCGGCTGCAACACAATGTCAAAAATCCAGTTGAATGGATTATGATATGCAAACTTAAGATAACTTGTGCTGGCGCCAGATGTTAAAATCTATCTCAAAATAATGATGGCAGATTGGTACATTTAGTATCAAAATTTGCAAATTAACTATGAAATATAGAAGTTGCTAGTTGCTAATTAGCAATTTTCAAGCGTATATTTGTTTTTTTCCAATAGTTTAGTTTTTTTCCCCAATAGCAAATTTGTTTTTTTTCAGCATGTTTGTTATTGAGTGTTTTTTACACCTGCCTGATGAGACCCAATAAGGTCAAAGCTGGTCGCGGGTTATTGACATGATGTAATAGATTGCTGTATGGTACCGTATGATGTTGGTGATCATTTTTGAGCAAATTTTTCTATTTTACCAAATTAACTATGCAATGCCAAGAAGGAATGGTAAGGGGATAGCTAACTCAAAATATCTAAAAAGGTCGTTTAATTATTAGACAGTTAAAATACATGCACAATGGTACACTGGTTAAAACTTCCGATAGACCTAGGTTCGAATTCCTTGTCCAGTCGGTTACACCATAGCCTTTGAGAATAGTATTACCAACTTGTCAGCTTGATGCTCAGCACAAAATAGATAGCGCTCAGAAATACCAAGTTTGCTTTTAGTATCCTTGGATGAGAAACTAAACAGAATGCGTCCGTCCTTATGAGGCTGGTAGGTGGTGGAGCCAAGCAGTCTACCATTCGCGGTGGCCCAGCTCAAAAGCGCAGCAACGCTGCCATCATGAGGTTTCAACGCAAATTATTTTCACCATGAAACGGTGGCCCAACCCGCTCGACCACGTTGCCGGTGATGGATAAACACCAAAATCGGCATCGTTTCTCCTCTCAAGCTCAGTCACCACCTGCAGAGTCGTCAATGTGATCAAGTGAGTTATAGTACTGTGTAATAGCAACAATGATCGGATGACCATGCGTTTATAGCTCACGATGACCTTGTCATCGTGCCCTATGAAAAAACACTTTGCAATGATTTCTCCTGCTTGGTTGATTCTGATATGTAGTAGATTTATCGAAAGTAATGCTAACCAATGCAAGTGGAACGTTGAAACTGGAAAACTTTAAAGGAAATTAGTGCAATTGGCCTATGTTTAGCGCTTCTGTATTATCGCGCGAGTCTGATAGATAAAAATTCAATAAACAAACAAACAATAGGCTATGAAAATACACAAAGTCCATGCACTAACCAAGAATCTGAAAAGAAGATCCCATGATGCTGAGTGAACAAACGAATAGATAGAGGCATCCCAGAACGACCACGATTTTGGCGATAACAACCGCAATGTAAGTGGCCCGCTCTTTGTTATCCATGTCTCTCCATTTTTTGTAATCTAAAGCGAAAATATATCAATAATTATAATGAAAATTGCGTGATTATGACAGGAAGTCAATTCACTCGACGGAAATTACGCCACGCAAACGCATAATCACAGTTTACGTCATCAAAAGCTATGTAATTGCAACCAAGTCACAAAGGACAGAGAGTATTTTGCTACAAAGCAAAGCAATTTTCATGGAATCGCACGCGTACAAGCAGGGTCTTTTGCAAAATTGTTGAGGGGGTGAGTAGCTCAAAGAACTTTCTAGGCATCGTAGTGAAAGCAAAGATTTTGCACAAATTTTGAGGCAAATTGTTGAACGTTTTTCCTGGCTAAAGAAGAATGATTTAACCCCTTAACTTCCCTGAATACAAAAACTGAACATAAGATTGCAGGATGATTGGACAACAAATGAAGAAAAGTTATCCAAAACTTTATCGTCAGATGCCGCGGAAGGAAAGTTGAAGGGCGAATACAATCGTCAAAAACCAGAAAACTGCCTCGTTTCCTTAAAATATTTATAAAAACCAACCTTTCTGGTCATTATTCACTCCCCAAAGATCGTCATCATCTGCAAAACAAAATTTTACATCGAGCTGACACAAATGGCAACTTTTTGATTTGCGTCAGTGCGTCATCTGCCGACAAGAAAACAAAAATCGGTCGGTCGCTCCCATTAACCATTGAGAAAATAAAAGTACCATCTTCATTGCTTCGGCAAACGGCTGGATATACGTTCTTGCACTCCAGATAAATCGGTTTTGGTCAATTTCTTTCGCTAAAATGTAGCTTTTGTAACAGAAATGTATTTATTGTGCTGGTAACACTGGCATCCTTGCAGCGAGTTCGAACGCAAGACGTTTCGCTTGGAACCCAGCAATGGAGATAATATGAAGAGAGATACATGACAGCAAAAAAGTTTATCATGAATATTTTTTGCGCTTTTTCTTAGCCTCGGCTTTTTTGACAGGATGTTTAGTCGTGAATGTTATAATCTAACATCCAAAAAAAGCTGTTGCATTTAAAAAGGAGTCAACACAAAGTTGCTCACTTCATTATGGCTGGGCCACGGTTAATTTTTTTTTATCGAACCTTATCAAAGATATTAAAAATAATATACACAGAACTGATGCTTGCTACTTTTTTGATAGGAAAATAATGTGACAAATGAAATATAAAACTCTATTTGCTCAGTTAATAAAAATATGATTTGCAGCTAAAAGCTGTATGAGTTGAGAAAACCAAAAACACTTTTGTAGTTCATTCAAGACACGAAATCGAAATGCAATTAAGTCCACTTTTATAACTCTGTTAGCAAATTTCAATTACTCAGGAATGTGGTTCTTTAAATCCTATTACGTCAAAATTTGAATACAACATAGAAAACCATGTACTTACTTGACTTCGCTTTCTTCACTTTTGACGTCATTGTTAACAAAAACCCGATATAGGTCACTTAACAATATTTACCTGCAAAATAATATTAGTAAATTATTATGACAAAAGAATTCAATAAGCAAAAGCTATACGAATAAACAAGGATCGATATATTCCACTGATCAATCTCTATTCAAGTGCGAATCTACTACAAAGCAAAATAATTTTCCAGCCATAAGCTGAAGTTAATAATTATAAAGTTGTGTCTCCTTTACAAATTTGTTGTGATGCTCGCTTAGTCCCAAGAAAACAGTTCTTGAGGCCAAGTGTGATGTATGCTATGATGTTTTAATAACAGTCAACAGTGCAACTGTGATTAAAAACTGCATTATCTGTATGTGTCATCATAAATCCATTTCACTGCTAAGCAAATTGTTTAATTTATTTCAATTACGGTATCCATTTGCTCCACTGTGAAGGAAATTAAAGATGCTCTAAACATTGTTACAATGTTTAAATTACTGACACTCTAAATTCTAAACTTTGTTGCAAAGCCCATGTGGTGCGGCAGCACCAGGTTTCAACTCTTTGATTCCCGCGCCAAGCGTACCATCGTTGATTAGCACTGAACCAGTAGAGTTGCTTTGTAGAGCTAGTAATATTAACTCTACGGATCCTTTCTGCTTCGTCAAACAAAAAACAGGAAACGGTTGAAGCTTGTTGCAGTGTTTTATTTACAAATATGCGCAGCTCCTCCCAGCGTGCGTAGAACGAAAATTCACGACGATAAAGGCTACCACACAGCCTTAATAACAATCAAGCAGGGGGACCAACACTCAGGCCCAAACAGAAATCCGAAGCAAAATCAGGCCGAAACTAAAATTTACTACTCGTTTCGCCACGTTGACGTTTTGACAAGAATAGCGAAAATACACGTGGTCACTATATATATACGAGCAGATGCACCTGTTATATATATAAGTCAAACATGTGGCCTTATTTAACTACAGGGCAAAGACCAAAGAAAGACAATACAGTAGACGCCGCTTAATATGACCACTTTGCGACCAGACTATTTTGGTCATAATATCCGAATGGTCATAAAAACCGAAGCCATCATAACCGCACCTGAATCGATGCCGTAAGCCACAAGAAATCCAAACACCGTCAAATTCATCGTTTAACTGTTGTAACAGTGTGACGTTGGCTGTAAAACAAAGTACAGTGCTGAAACAGTACAGAAAAGGCATGCGAACAGAAAACACGCAAGTTCAAAAGGCGAAGTTGTAAGTGCATGGCGGGAAAAAATACTGTACTGTAATAAGAGAAATGGAGAAAATGTTGGTCATATTATCCGAAATGTGGTCATATTAAACGGAGAATTTTAAATGGAGAAATTCCGGACCGTACCAAATTGGTCATAATAAGCGGCTGGTCATATTATCCGTGGTCATAATAAGCGGCGTCCAGAGACGTAGCAGCCGCCCCCCAAACCCCCCAATTGGGGGGGGGCCCAGGCCAACTTTGGGGGCCCAAGTTAGTCTGAAATTGCTTGTTGGCTACGTGACTATTTTCAGTTCAGCAGACTTGTTTTCAACCGATTTAAACTGTAGGAAGAAATTGGCTTGTGACATCATAAGTGAATGCTAGGTCATTTTATCTCGCAGAATCTAGAATATTTCGATTGATTTTCTGGTAGAATCTTGAATATTCGATTGACGTAACAATGCCGTTGTTACGCAACAATCATAGAATGGTCTGGAATTCTGTTTGGCTATAAATACCGGGACAATATATATACACTGCAGAGTGCAGATAAAGTATTTTATTGACATTGTATAGAATGAAACGTTCAAAAAGTGGTGCTCAAAAGAGAAAAGAAGCAGCCACTGCTCGAGATGCTGTAGCGAAATTGCCCAAGATGACAGATTTTTTCAAGATTACTGAGCAGAGTAGACCTGGCACTAGTACCGAGAGGGATGAAGAAAACTATAGTGTACAAGAAAAAGAAGACTATGACGATCAGCATCAAAGTGATTGTGAATTTCCAGAAAATGTAAGTTGTGATTTACCTGCCAATACGCAACCTTCAATATTAAAAATATCTGAATCTCAATTTACCCCTATCCCTGATGACCCACGTAAATGGCCTGAAAGTATTTCTGATGCTCAACGATGTGATATAGTGAAGTGTGGACCACATCAACTAATAATGAATTTTCCATATAATAACACAACTCCAAGGCGACGTTTTTCCTCCAACCATTGTAAACGTGTGTTACCTAATGGTGAAAGTGTTTCACAGTCGTGGCTAGTTTATTCTGGGGAATCAGATCAAGTTTTTTGCTTTTGTTGTAAGCTATTTGGAAAAACACTAAGCCCCTTTTGTAGTGGTATAAATACATGGGAGGGTTTTTCGAAAAAACTGAAAGACCATGAAAACGGCATTTCCCACCAAGAATGCTGCAGTCAATGGATGTTGCTAGCTGAAGGGATAAGAAATTCATCCACTATCGACAAACGCGAGATGAATATTTTTTTCAATGAAAGACGTTTTTGGAGAAATGTTTTAGAGAGACTTATCGACATTGCCTTGTTTCTATCGGAAAGGAATCTTGCTTTTAGAGGATCTGAAGAAGTCTTAGGATCTCCTCACAATGGAAATTTTCTGGGTATATTTGAGCTTTTGGCAAGAAGAGATCCGATCCTAAAAGAGCTTCAAGACAGAATCAAGAATAAAAACACTAAAGATCACTATTTGAGTCCTACCATACAAAATGAACTAATTGAATTGCTAGCGACAGAAGTTGAAAAAGAAAATTTACAGCAATTGAAATTGGCAAAATATTTTTCTATAATTTTGGACTGCACTCCAGATATGTCACATCATGAACAAATGTCTGTCATTCTCCGTTATGTACTATGTAATGAAGAAGCTGCTGTTGTTAAAGAAACATTTTTTGGCTACTTGAGAATAAGTGACAGTACTGGGAAAGGCTTGTTGGACGCTTTCTTAGAAAAAGCGACCGAACTGCAACTCGAATTGTCTGATTGTCGAGGCCAGTCATATGATAATGGTGCTAACATGAAAGGAAAACATTCTGGGGTCCAAGCAAGAATGCTAGACATCAATCCCAAAGCTGTTTACGTGCCCTGTGCAAACCATACCCTTAACTTAGTTGTTGTTGACAGTGCTAATTGATCGACGGAAGCATTGACATTTTTTGGAGTACTTACAAGGTTGTATGTGCTGTTTTCTTCCTCTGCTCAGCGTTGGGAAATTTTGAAGAAACATGTGGAGCTGTCCATAAAGTCACAATCTGATACTCGTTGGGAAAGCAGAATTAAATGCATCAAACCTCTTCGATACAATTTAAAAGAGGTGTTGCTGGCACTGAAAGACTTGGAAGCCATTTCCATAGAAAGAAAAGATGGAAGAGTTGCCTCAGAAACAAAATCGTTGATAGCTCATTTATCAAAATGGAGTTTTCTTTTGTCGGTGTTTATTTGGTATGATATCCTATTCCAAGTCAATAAAGCAAGCAAGATTCTTCAATCGTATGGAGTCTCCCTTCATACAATGGAAACGGAAATCCAGGCAACTGAAAAGTTTTTGCAAAACTATCGCACAACGGGTTATGACAGTGCCGCAACATCTGCTGTTGAAATAGCACAGGTATTGGATATTGATCCTTCTTTTCCTCCGTCAAGAAGTGGAAAGAAAAGAAAATTGATTGATTACCAAGGTGAAGAGGAACAACGAGCTACTCCTGAACTGAAATTTAAAAGCAACTTTTTCTATCCATTAGTAGACCAGGCTATTATGTCAATAAAGGAGCGCTTTAATTTGTTACGTGAGGTTTCTTCCGCCTTTTCGTTTTTGTACACACGAGACAAACTTTTGCTTGTGCAACTAGAAAATGCTCTTCTTACTTGCTGTAAAGAGTTCCAAAAAAAGTTCGGTGACATTGATTCTGATGAAATGAGCGCTGAGCTACAGCGGTTTGTTTTAATTTTACAAAAAAAACGCAATCTCAATACGGCTCAAGACTTTCTGAACTATCTTCTAAAGACTCATTTATTTGAATTGTATCCGAATGTGTACATCGCACTTCGAATCTTACTAACTTGCCCCGTGACTGTTGCCAGCGCTGAAAGAAGCTTCAGCAAATTGAAACTGATCAAAACTTTTAAAAGAACGTCTATGACAGACAGTAGACTATCTTCATTAGCCATGTTGTCAATCGAAAATGACTCTGCCCGATCTCTTGATTATGACAATGTCATAACAGCATTTGCGAACAAAAAGGTTCGCTCCAGACTATTTAAATGATACTGTGTTTTTATAACTTTTTCATGCTTTTCAGTGTCATTGCTTTCGTTTTGCAGTGTCTGCATAAATGTCCTACTAAACTCTGGCATCGGTGCCAAATTTTTTATGATTGCACCTTCGGTATCGGCATGCTTTATTCTGACATTAGCCTGTTTACTTATGTACAAATTGTGGTGTATTTTCTTAATGCAGCTTTTCAATTTTACACCTCTAAAGTGATATGACCTTTGGCCTCCTGCCGCGCCTTCTTTAACTTTCGCACTTGCGAAATCTTTCTTTCGCGCGCTTTGCAATACAAACGCAATCATTGGCCTGTCTTGATTACGTAACATCCAAATTATTCACATAAAAGACTCATTCACTCTAGATCTTCCCTTTTGACGCGATACCGCCACTGATGAGAGCGTCACGAAAAGCTTATGGCTAAAACAGCTTTTTTCAAAGCTATATTAAAATTTTGTACCACCAACAAGATTTTTAATGATCTTTCAGTTCGTCGGGTGGTACACCGGTTATCTATCTCTGGTTCAGAGACTGCCCAAGGGTCTCGATCCAGCAATCTTCTCACAAATGCTCCCATAACGCTAAATCCAATTCAAATAGAACAAAATGAAAAATTCTGTTTGAGTATGATTTATTCTAGTTTTGTAAATGCATGAAAACAAAGGTGGGACCAAGAATAATGAATCTCATTTGGTAGAATCGCAAACGTAAAAAGCTCTGTCTGCAGATAAAATTAAGCACTCTCAGAGCTGAAGTTTAGAGCTTAAGTACTTCGCATACCGCTTAACAATATTTGGTCTGTGTTTGTAGTGTCTTAAAATTATAATGCCATGACTGACAATGTAACTTAGTCTGCGTTCGTGTGCTCTAGGGAAAGGCATTTTACAAATGATTACAGAAGGTTGGAGTGAATTGGGCTGTAGTTAACCCAGCCAGTTTAGAAGTGGCGTCTGTGGCGCAAATAATGGAGGGGTCCAATTTTCTAGTTGCGACAGTACAGTGTAGGTTCGACTGTTGATAGATGACGTCAATTTGACCAGCAAATTGCTATGATTTGTCCGACCACAATTTTTAAAGGCTACACGCCTGAGTCAATACGTAAACGGAAATCTAGTCATTCCAGCTTTCAAACGAGCTCTTTAAACAGAAAAGTCTAAAAAGTGGTCAGTGGCTTCCTGACAAGATCTGGAAATGCGACGAGTTTTTGCCAATATTTAATCTTGACACTTTAACATGAAAAAATCTGGCTTCATTAGTTGATGAGCATTCTGTTAACAAAACCGCCATTGTTAAGATCGTATTAAAAAGAGGAGACGGGGGAGTCATTTTTCCCTAAAAAAACTAATTTTGCTTAGAAATATGCGTTTTCACATCATGCAAAAACATTTTTTCTCATCAGGTTAATTTTTCTCCTCGAAAACCAGTCACTTATTGAGACCTTGACCGATGACGCAATGATACTGATTTAATGCATTGTTACTTCACATTTAAACAAGTCACTTCATTTTTACTGTTCCCAAATGTGATAGCTTTTTTAGTTCAGGTGCAAAGGCCTATATTACACTACCATACCGCGACCAGCCCTTTTTACTTCAAAATTAAATAGATTTTCAAAGCAGGTCTTACTGAGGGCGTCTTGAATACTTGTGGTCAACCACTCTCTGCCAAAGCCATGTCTTCAAGCGATTTGATATCATTAACCTGATACAAACTGTTAGTCTTTTATATTTCTTTGAAAGCTCCACAATCTGTTTGGTCACTATTACTGCAAGTCTAGCTACAGAACTACCACGCTAGAATTATACGCTGAAGCACTGCGAGCCTATATTGAGAAAAAAGAGAGAACATCGCTGACTCAATTGATAGTTTTTGTGGCTTTATTCACATTAGACAAGTAAAAAGCGGTTTCACAAAACAAAATATTCACGTCAAGCAGTTTTGTAGAACGCTACCATAACATCAGTTTCTCCACCCATCACTAGTACCGAAGATTGCAACGTTTGTTTATGTTATTTTCAGTGCATGATAGAAGATGAATGAGTCTTGTATCTTTCCAATGCCCAGACAGATAGGAGTAGTTGATGCTTGAAGACAAAAAGAATTGGGCTTAAAATCTATGGTTCTAAGTAATGGCTATATCAAGCAAGCTGTGTAACATAGTAATTCGACCCACAATCAACAACACGGCAATTGTAGACGTCTAAAAGTTAGTTGCTTGATAAAAACTTAGTAGTTTCCTGCTTGTACCAGACGCATTAACACTATGTATAAAACAAAACGATGCACTGTCTAAGTTATCTCTAAGAAGTCTCATACTGAAAAATAGCAAAGTCTGCGACCCACTAGCAGCGTCAAAACGACGCATTTGGAAACCGTGGCATTTATGTATTTCTGTTTATGGGCGACATAAAATATAAAACTGAAAATGCCTCAAAACAACTGTGAGAACTTCCAGTGTTATTGAAACTTAGTTAAATAATTTTGAATTTCATCAGAAGTTGGTTATTTAAGGTTGCCTAAAAGTGACGGGGTCTCGCATGCTAGTCATTACGTATTAATCGATTTAATCGCTATTAACGACCAACAAGTTATCACGGAAACTATTTGCTGTTCCTCATGTAGTCAACATATAAGCCTGCGCCCCACTCTATTTTTTAATTTAACAGCAAATACCGGTACCACAAATCTGTGTGGCAGGTCCAACTTCAACACTGGCTCTAACAACTCAATTTATGGTCTTTACTTTGTCTCCGTGAATGACCACAGCTGTGTAAAAAACTTTTGTTTAGAAACCAATCGATTTGCAACTTGCGGAAGTTGTGTAGATCGAAGTGAAAAGCATATTTGTTTTTGAATTTTAGTTGGTAGAGTACCGGTATACCGAAATAACGGTAGCAAATATTGGTTAACCTCATTTTATTCTTTTAATTATATTTTCCAGCATGCAGGACTTTTAATAGTCTTCAGTAATAAAGTGCAGGCTTTGGCAGATAATAATCGATTCAAGGATTGTGGTGTCACTTCTTAGTCATGCTTTGACTCGCTAAATGTGCGCGTATTGTCACAAGGCTTTAGGTGATGGAGTACGTAGCCTATATGTAAATTTCGGAGACTTGAGAAAGACTTACAGCACAAGCATTGTGCCAAAAAAGAGGGATTAAACCCGCTACTGGCCTTTGAAAACATTGAAAACGAACAATAAAATGATCTTTTTTTTCTTCCTGTGAGCAAGATCTTTCTCCGTGGAAAAGATTTTCAGATTTTGGACTTCTCATTAGGCTTTATTGCTAGTCTTCATTTAGATTGGGCCACCACGACAGGTAGACTGCTTGGCCCAGCCACCTGTCTGCCACATAGAGATGGAGGCATGCTGTTAAATGCATCGTCCTAGGACAAAACTAGCGAGCTTGCTGTCTTGTTTTCCACACTATCTCTTTTGTGCTGAGCACCAAGCAGGCAAGCTGTAAACACAATTCTTTTAAAGCCATTTAGTATGAATCGATTAGAAAAATCAACCCAAGATCTACGGACTGCGAAGCGGACGCTCTACACTACACAATCGCGCTAGTTATGAAATGATTATGCGTAGAAAATAAATGCTTGACAAGTAAGGAGAATAGGAGTCGAAAATAGCTTTATACTGCGTGGAAAATACAGGGTGTCATAAATTATCGCTACAGTTTCAAAACCCAACAAAGTTTTATTTTTTGAGATATTCGCATACGGTTTGTTTAAAAGTAATAAAAATACTTCAAGTTTTTTAAATGTATTAGTGCACCTCTACGAGCAGTTGCATGAAGTTAGCGTAGAGCTGCGATTGAGTTTTCTGAGAAGAAAAATATACCGACAATTTTATCACGCATTATTTGATACATTTATTTTAGGGGTGTCCGCTTTAGTTTCGGATTTCTTGAAGGTTCTCCAAACCCTATATTCTTGAATTGCATCTCTTCAACATTTTAGAGACCTGAAACATAGACTCATCATTGAAGCAACTTGTTATAAAAACCCTGGATCTGAATCTAGCCTGTAAGGCTTGCTCACTGCAAACATTTCGTCGCGGCTTATCTTCTGACCTAAGGGCTTGTAGTAACTGCGGTTTATGTGCATAAGTCAAAACTTTATGAATAGTAAAGCAAGGTATCTGTAACTGCTTAGAAGCTCTGCAAATGGGCTATCTAAGGCTTGTGATATACGCCACAAGCACATATTTTTTTTCTACTTCTGATATTTGCGTTCAGTCAGAGTGGTATAGGATATTACTTTCGATAGGCTTTTTGTGGCCCAGGGTCTAAGGTCACGAATAACTTTCGATTAACAATGTATAGCTTCCGTTTAATATTGTACAACTTCCGTTTAACAATGTGTAACACCTGTTTAACATTGTATAACTTGTATTTGAATCTGTTCTTTTGTTGAATTTGGCAATTGAAAGAAAATCGTTTTATTTATTCAAAAGGTTAAAAGGAAATGATTTTGTTTTTGATACTATTTTTATTTCTTTTTTAAAATGGTTTTCTTTTGTAAAAATGATTTTTTTTGTTTTTGGGAATCAGCTTATTTGTTTGGTGTTGTACCCCCACTTCAGAGCGTTCTCCAGTTGACATTAATTTCACTTCGGTTTTCAGCTCCTCAAACGATCTCGATTTTTTGTCCTACCGTGAGCACTGTTGTTATAAAACGGAAACATCAACTTTTACTTGGTGTCTTAAAAACAGAAGCTTTTGATAGTATGTAATAAACAAACGCGAGCGGAAGCAGCGGTCATAAAGAGGCGTTCACGTTGTATCTTAAAAATTGAAACATTAGTTATTATAAAATCAAAAAGCCTTGTTCTGATCGATTCTTTTTTGTTTTATTGTTTTGACCTTGTGATTTCCTAGAATGTTGTATCTTTAGAATGCTCTTCTAAATGTATTTATTGGAGATATTTTTTAAACTTGATATTGATTCTTTTACTCGATAGCGTTATATTGATATCAGTTCTGCTATTGGTTACAATTAATTAAAAGGGTTTGTACATCGATTCCATTAGAAATATTTAGACAATGGATTTCATCTTGTTGCAATACGATCTTGAAGGAATAAAATCTTGAAAATACAGTAGATTATACATTTGGAAACAGTTACCAGTGTTGATAAAAGAAGGACAGATCTTTAAATAACCTGGCAATGGGAAAAATCTGCTTGTTCATCACTAATTGGCAGCTTTGAAAACTTGCAGAAGAAAATAATATACATCGAACAGTTTTTCTAGATTTTTAGAAATCACGCAGGTTTGCTGGAGAATAATCGCATGCAGTGGAATGACGTTGGGAAAGTATGAGATTTTGAGCTTACTTCCAGAAGAGGTGAAGCTTGGTGGAAGTTATTGTTGTGAAAGAAAAAATGGTATATCAAATTTCATACAATTTCAATCAAAAACTGTTACCTTTATGACCTCCAGTCATTAGCTTTACACCTTTTTTAGAAAAAAAATTTGAAGATTTGGAAATCTTTTCAGTAGCTTGAGCAGACTTTTGTAGTGTTGGTTAAATTATAGACAAGATTGTTTCACGTTTGTTGACAGTAAGGTCGCTAAGTATATAATCGTAAGAGCAATTCTACAGTAGAAGCATTCTGTGGTGTTAGTAGAACAAAAAGGAAAAATCAAAACAATGAAATTTGTTTACATTCAGCATTTTTAAATCACTACTGACATTTTACATGGGTGTGGTAAAACTGTAAAAGATTTAACTTTAATGTGAGAATGATTGTGTGCAGATTGACTATTCAATATAATTGTTAAACTTTAACTTCTAAGCATTCACCATAAATGCATGGGATTTACAAAGCCAATCACTTTTTATATGACAACTAGAAAAAACAAAAATTGCAAAATTGTATCCTATCATCACACTGTTTAAGGTTTGATCTAACATTTAGCGACTTTTAATTTCTAAATCCACCAACTGAATATAAAATTCTTATTTTTATCTTTCTCAGTCTGCCTAGCACCCATACATAAAACAAAAAACATACAATTTACAAATTTTAGCATCATTTATAGGACATTAGAAAAACAAAATAACACAAAAATTATATCTTATTCTTATCAAAGATCCAATTTTTAACTCTTCTTTAGTGGTCGCTATCTACTGCAAATAGAAATTATTGATGAAAAATATAACACCTGTGAAGAATCAACTTTATTCAAACATCCAATTCTTTAAGTTTTCAGTGACGTTTGTTCATAACCACAAACAAAAGCTTTATACATCACAATTTTTAAAACTTTGATGCGTAATTTACAAAACAAAAAATCTGATTGTAAGTGTGTTGTTACCAAGTTAAAACCCTCGCTTTAATTCCCAATCTCACTATTGTTTAAACATTTTCGAGATTTATGTTTTAGGTGTGGATTGGAGAATTATTTGACAGGTGGTGTGTTAAGGTCTTTGAAATTACGGGTAGTGGCAATATAGAAATGTAAGTTTCATTCATGCCTGTGAGTTTATGCTTTGCTTGCAGATCTTTAATTAGACTGGTTCACCACAAAAGCTACAGACTGCTCGAACCCACCATCTATCTGCAGTGTACAATCCGTTAAGCTCTTTTTCCAAGAAAACAAGCGAATTGGCCTGCTTTTTCTCTTAATGAAACCTTTCATGCTGAGCGCTAAGCTGTGATCACTGTTTTAAAGTCTTTGGTATTATTTGACCAGAAAATTGAACCTAGGTCTTACGACCGTAAAGCAAACGCTCTAACTACCATCATGCCAGTATAATTCTACGTTTGATAACTGGGAAAAATATAAATCGTCATAAGTTTGACTTTAGTTTCATAATAGTGTATGAAAGCGAAAAATTACTTTGTAAGGAAATCAAAAATAACAATTAAAATTTATCTGAGAAAAATTGATGGTATTGTTTTGTTTCGGTGACATGTAGTGCCGAAAGCTACAAATATTAGGCTTGTTGACGGAAATTACCTAAACTTTTTTTTAGAATTTGTAATCACGCAATTTTATGGAATACCAAAACCTCAAATTTTTAAATACATGTATGGTGATGCCTCACCAACATTCTCAACTTTCCTCAATCTATACCAGCATCTCACATGCCAGCTATTTACAGGTCTTTCACACGAAATTAAATCTAAAAAATAAATATTAAATTTTATGAGGGTGTCAGATAAAAACGTAACAAATCTTTTTATGATTGTTCAATCATATTTGTCTTGGAAGCTAGTCTCAACATTGCGTGTTCAATTGTTGGAGAAGATTAAAGTTTCAACAAGTAAATTATATGGAATATAAGTTTGATTTTTTTGTATCTAAAAAGTTATTAGAAATGCTAAAAACTACAAGTTCCGTAGCTGATGAAAGTAGTAGCTACATGAACATTTTCAACTAAACGATATAAACAGATTGTAAGTTTACAAAATTTTGGTATGAATTCAAGTGTGTTGATGTGCAAAGTTGCAAGTTTTATTGGATGTGGTAAAGCAAATTAGGCGAAAATAATATTGGTTTTTGAAGATAGATCCTAAGTTTAGATTTATTGCGCATAGTGAGGGTAGAGGATTTTTAAAAGAAGTGAATTTAGTGTCTGATGAGAAAGTTAGATGATAGTTTTTAGATTTGTTGCTGGATAAAACTGCATGCTTAGATATTTGGTTTATCAATTACGTATAAAAGCACTAGAAATTTAAACTTGATGCTTGATGAGTACAATGAAAATATTTGGGATTGTGTTTAAAGTTGCATATTGGTAGAGAAATCTATGTGGATATAAATATTGCTATAGTTCTTATCATAATTACAAACAAATAGTGTTACAAACAATAATTTTGACTGGAAAGAATAAAATGTAGTGTGCAGACTTTTAAAGTAGTTTACCTAAACGGACAATTTTTAAAGTATTGCGACACAAGTTTGTTAGTATGTGCGGAAATGATAAAAATCAACTAGAAGAGTATTCTAAAGATACAACATTCTAGGAAATCACAAGGTCAAAACAATAAAACAAAACAGAATCGATCAGAACAAGGCTATTTGATTGTAAGATATAACTAGCCGGCTTTGCCGGCGTCGCCCGGCAGGGGCCTTCCATCAGTAATGTCGAGGATTAGTATTTTGGTTCAACCGGCTGCGCTGGCTTCACCTATCCGGCTCTTGTGTGAGCAGTAGCGAAAAGTTAATGAATTTCATGCACTTTTACAATTCTTGTACACGAAATTGTGATCTTCATGTTCTTTTAATCATGACTGGCAGTGCTCACAAAGAATCTTGCCACAAATTATTGTTAATACTTGTGAGAGAGCAGTGATTGAAACATAATTAAAACTATTGTAGCGGCGAAATTATGGTTGCTTTCATAATTATAGAAATAAACTATTTAACGATAAGCTTATTTTGCGATGTG
Source organism: Trididemnum clinides (assembly GCA_963675345.1). Classification (NCBI taxonomy): domain Eukaryota; kingdom Metazoa; phylum Chordata; class Ascidiacea; order Aplousobranchia; family Didemnidae; genus Trididemnum; species Trididemnum clinides. The sequence goes on along the minus strand of OY776299.1, from coordinate 26,827,144 downwards.
GTGTTGCCCTTTTTCCTATTTATATTAGTGGCATTAAGTTCCTAATTTGGCTGCACTATTGGTCTTGTTTCCGGCATAGCGACAAAAACGGCTATTGCTCTCTCTATATTCAGTTTTACAAATTGTTATGGTTATGGTTTTATGTTGATTTTTTCTTGAACTTGGGATTTTATTAATATTACAATGATGTAGAGTATAAACATAAAAACCTTAACACGTAGCATATCAGCATAAGAAAAAATCTTTGCTTTATAATATACATGTATACGACGGCGTCACCCGAAGAGTCACTGTTAGTAAAGTCGGAATCGAGAGTGTCGGTTCAGCCGGCCAAGCCGGCTTCACCTATCAGGCTCTTGTGTGAACAGTTACTAAATGCTTATGTGTTTTCTGCACATAAAATTTTCACGACTTTGTGTGCTCCTTTTCCTAATATAATATCTCATTTCAAGATCGTGGCTATGCCTTATCTCTATGTGTTCTGTTCATTGCTGACACAAATCCAAGGGAGCCTTGCTTTTCCCGTAGTTTGGAAGTAGGGATTACATTTCTGATATTGAGCTATTCTAAAGCAAAAGGGCAAAAATGTCTTCGTGCGGTGCGATTTGACATAGTGACGCTGTTTTCTTTTGATTTCCCTTTACACTTTCTCTAGTCCTCGCTGGCTACGCATTATGTAGCATGTTTTTTTCTCCCTGCTTGACGTGCCCTGTGAAGTAAAAATAGTCTTTGCTTTTCCTTAAATGTTTGGTTTGATCCCGGTAGCTCTATAAAGCCATTATAAAGCAAAATACCAATAATATCTTCTATGTGGTGCGATTTGACACCGTGACGTTGTTAATTTTGATTTCCCCTCGAACTTTTTCAAGTCCCTGCTGGCTACGCATTGTGATTCATATTCGTTTTTCCTTATGCTCATAGAAGTTAAATGAGTTCTTGCTCCAAATTTTCAGGTTTGATCCTGGTACCTCTATAAAGCTACTATCATGCAAAAAAAGTTTCTCCAAAGTATGGTGCGATTTAACCCCCGCAGGCATACCATCACCTGTGCCAATTTCAAACGTCTCAATTATTGTAGCGGCATCAGCTTCACCGTGCAAACATTGTTAGAGCAACAACGAAATGTTTCAGTAAATTTAGGCCATAGTTCCTGTACATGTAATGGTGATCATGTTGGTCTATCAATCAAGACTGGAAGTATTCAAAAAGAAAGAACAATGACATAAATTACCATTCGTAATTTTTAGAAGTGTACTGGGGCAGTGAAACATAGTTAAAATTAATGGCGTCGCCCAAATGGTGGTCGTTTTGACTCATAAAGAAATGAGCTATTTAGTGGTAGGCCTATTTGATGATTTGGTAGGCCCGCTTTTGTACTTATTGGTGACATTAAGATTTTTGCATGCGCTATTTGCTTTAATTCGGCCATAGCATGAAAAGAGACCACGACTTTCTTTTAAGTCATATAACCTATTGCAATAGGTGCCTATTAAGCTCTTTTCAAACAAAAACATTCCCTCTTAATCCAGTGTTTCAAATTGATGCTATTATTGTTCTTTCTTAATTTTGATCTTTTCTTAAATTTCGGATTTTATAACATTTAACTTTGCCCCAAATCCAGATTGCCCTACTGTTAAATGAAGATTAGTGTTTTGTGCCGATAGGCCTATTCTTGCAATTACAAATATTAATAATAGGTTTTACCGTTTATATTCGCTGTCAAAATGATAGTGGATAATTTTGTTGCCTGCTGCTGTTTTCACTAAACAATGGCAAAATTTGAGATGTCATTTAAGATTATGACCTCACAATGCGTTTTAAGCCATTAAAAATATGGATCGCTACTTACCGCTTTTTCGTTACTGTAGGCGAATTAACATGGACTAACGTCTCTGACTGCGTACATGTTCCTGGGACCTGGCATAAACCATGCAAAGAGCAAACTAACCCGAAATGAAGCATTCACAGTTGAGTTATAGCAATAGCGGGACCCCCATTAATAATGTCAAAATGAGAGAAGATTAAATCAGCTGGCTGTGCCAGCCTCGGTCAATTGCAAAGAAAATTGCTTCGACATTTAGATCATATGTAGCTCGATACTTAAAATTTCGTTGCAAACGATAAGACAGAACCACCTTTACCCTATCGTCTTTTTCTTGGGTGATCACCAAATGTTTTGCTCGGAGTTGGCTACATATTAACATTTGTAGACTTTATTTTTTGGTGAATCTTTTTGAATATTTTGATGGATAATACCTAAGATTCATGCTATCAAGAAAGAATACCCAAAATGTATGAAAGGACTTAGTTTTTCTAGAAATTGCAATTTTGTGAAATGCAGGCACTAAAATTTAGGTGTTTCTCACCGGTAGACTACATTTCATAAACATTTGGAGGCTTCAGTTTTTGATGGATCTTTTTGAAAACGTCGACAGGAAATGCAAAAAAAACTATGCTTGTGAGGAAAAGCGGTCAAAATGTAGCACAGAACAAACTTTGTTAAACAATCGCAAGTTTGTTTGGTCAAATAAAATGATTGTTCAAGTAAAAATGAAACATGAAGTATGGCAACCAAGTTTTGATCAGACATTATAAACTAATCCTTAGCCTTAAGTAATTGGAGTCACATATTGCTGGAAAGGAAATTTCCTAAGCTTTCAAAGAACAGTAGTTATTAATATCTTACAATAACGTTTTTGTATTGAAGTCACCTGTTTTTACTGAGCTCACCACTTTTTGGGTGAAGTGGAAAGTTATACCACAAGTCTTAAAGTTTAGTTTTGTCAATATAAAAACTGATATTAATTGTACATATTATACGATATCGGAATCGCTCTGAAATAAACTTTAATTTTTTGAAAAAAGTTTGAAAATCAATTGCAAAATGAAGTCATAAATCAGTTTTTAAATAAACTGATTTTGCAAAAAGGATGCAATTTTTTAAAACATCTTCATGTTATGATCTTCGGTAGTGTCGCGTTGATCGTACCAGACATGATATCACATCATAGAGCGAGTTTTATGCGTGCAAGCAAAATAGAGAAGAAAAATGCTTGGAGGGCTTAAAGTGTTATATAAAGAATTGCTCGTAGCATTGTCAAATAAGCTTTAATTGTTGTTTTTTCGAAAGCACCTTATTAATATCTTCTGAAAAACCTTTAATCGCGTTTGTGCAATGAGTACTTTTTGAGATAGAAAATATAAAATGCTTGGTGTACCTGTAGATTTTGCAATGGAAAACACCCAAGCAGTTGGTTATCAAGTTGTTTGTACAAAATACCGCAAATTTAATTTGTTTGAAATAGCTGAACTGATTTTACAATAAACTTGTTTGTGTTTTTACTATTTCAAAAACCCCGTTTGTTTGGAAACCAACAATTGTATTTCTGCAGCACTTGGAAAGGTTTTAAATTGTTTGAAGTGTTTGCGTTTTGTTAATTTTCAAAAGGTGCTTAAGAGTATCTTCACAACATCATTTAATTTAAATCTAGCACGTCAAAGTACCCATTGAGATTTAAGTGAGGCACATTAAAGTATCGACTTTAATTTAAATCAAGCACATCAAAGTGTGCAAGCCTCAATGGTGTGGCTAAGTGGTTCACGTTTAAGAAGCCGTTTTTACGGCCTATGATGCTTTGTCGACAGCATTGCGATCATTTACAGCCCTTAATTTTTTCTTTTGTTTCTACTTTTCAGTTTTCTCTGCGATAAAACAAGAAACTCCCATATCGTAATTACATGCCAAGTTTTTACTTAAGCTGTAGCCATGAACGTAACCAATGCCATCGTCAGACAGTCGCTTATCCAGAAAAATGTTTTTTTGGGGGGGCTGCCAAAACATTTAACTTGTTGGTCGAATAATTTATGGAAGTTTATAATTTCTGATCCCCTATTTTGCAAATTTACCTTAAATTTTTTGGATGAACGTTTTAGGAGTCGACGTTTTCTATTCATTACTACAAACTAAAAACACTTTCATTTCCAGATTGGATTCGAAACATTTGGCGATGACCATTCTTTTTTGCGCTAATCATCAAGCAGAGAAGCAGCGCCTGTCAATACCATCGTTGAAGTCTTTGGTATGACTTGTCAGGAGAATAGAACACAAGACTACGGACTGCGAAGCAGTCGTTTCAACCACTGCGCCACAGCACAGCTCCGGTCACTAGGTCATGTAAGTCAGTTCCATGTTGAAAAAGGATTTTACTTTGAAAGAGGAATATGATAATAACTTCAAAGCATAATTATTGTTTAAAAGTGATAACTGTTGGGGAAACACTCTCCCGAGAACTCCACGAAACGCAACACTGGGAAAGCCTCCATGCGTCTATGAATTGATTTCAAGTAGGGTTCTTGGTGGCAAGAATGACCCATACATAAGAGTAAGTTGTGCTATAAAGATGCTAATCTTAAGCAAAATTTACACGATTTTGGAAGGGAGTTATTCACTAGCCTAGAAGATCTCAAGAACGCTATTTGCAAAAATATAGTTGGTTGAACAAAATCAATAATTTTTACTCTTTAGTGACATCTAGCAGTAAGGAATACATAATACTTACATTTTGAATTGGTAACTTCACACCCATTTAACAAGCCAAGGGTTTTAACCAGAGTACTCTAGACACTGACGTATATACTTCTGCAAGACCTGCATCGCGAGAAAGGGTAGCAAAGAGTGTTAGACATTTGATAGAAAGTTAAAATATACTTTCCGCACTCTTTGTCCTTCAATCTTTTTTAGAAGTGTTTTATTTCTTGCCAATTTACCAGAAAATAGCTTTTTGGGGAGCCATGGTCTCTTTGCTTTCCCCTGGCTTTGCCAATGATTAAAAGAGATGTCTATTGTTCTATAACGGGTAGATCTGGAGCTGGTTCAAATTGTGTTTCGGTGGGTGACTGTAGTGCAACAAAATTGTGATTCTCTTTTAATCGAGGCGTCGTAATGTGTCGCTCGAACAATCTATGTGAGTGCAAGCTCTGCTGAGACCTTGCTATTTCACTATCAAAAGTCTTTGTACCGACTGGAGATTAACAACACTTCTTGCTCGAAACAATAGGATATATATTAACAAACAAACTTAACCGTAATTTCTCTGCGAACTACAATGAGTATCAGTTCCACTCCACCTTTGCAACTTCCAAAAGCAACCAGTCATTCTTTGAACAACTAACTCAGAGCCACTTCAACACAACCTATTCATTTCTCTCTCTCTCTCTCTCTCTGTGTAATTAAAGATTTTCGATTATATGTTGATGATTTAAGTGTGGAACAATACATATTTTTTTTGAAGATTCCAGAAAAAATAATAATTGGGAATACTATGATGCTATAAGTTTAAATTTTTGCATTGATACCTGCAAATGTTACGTCACAATAACAATCTTTCAATCAAAATGGTGTGAACAAGTGTAGCTAAATATAGATTCAAATTACGTCACATTGAAACAACAGCTTTCAAAAGTATTTCCAATTTTTATTTATGACAGTTTGATTCTCCTGTTCATCAGCATGGTCTGGAGAAGCCACAGTAGCCTGCCCCCAAAATCTTGATACACGCTCCCCACATCGCTTTAAATAAATTGCATAAAACTTAATGACACTCATAATGGTTAAATTCACATTTTGCAGGCAAATTTGACACCCTAAATAGCCTGACACTCGATCGGTTTTACTGAAACGTATTACCAATTTTCCAGAAACCATAAAAAATGAAACTAAAGACATCACGAGCAAAAATTAGAGAAAATATTACAACATATTTCACCACTTTTGTCCACGAAAAATATTTTGGTTTTTTACTTACAATTATTTTAAGATGAGAACCGGGTCAAAGAAGTTTGAGGTCTATGGCCCATGCCTAGTTTGGCCTTTGTGACCGTTTGTATTGTATCTCTAGGAGTAGCTAGGGGACTCACACGGGTCATGACCAGCCGAACTTTTTGAATTCGATTAAGGGGTGAAGGTATTTTAAATATATAAAGACTAAAAAATATGGAGCTCCGACAAAAAAGATCATCCAACGGATCTGAGAAACACCATGACCGAAAAATACATGCGGCTCCTTCTCAAAAATAGCTTCTAGCTGCGCTGATGCGCATGATAATGCTCACTTCATTACATTTGAGTAAAAAATTAAAGCTGCTTTGACGAAATCCATTTTTCAAAGCTAATTTTATCACTGTTCGTATGGAGCAGATTGTTTTCACGGTCTCTGATTTTGAGTAAAAATGATGAGGGAATATATCCTGTGTTTCAAAGTTTTCATTTGTGGCTTCATGGTTGTAACGCCATTACTGAGCAGCAACATCTAAAAACTTTTCAAAGTTCCAATGAAAATAACAAATCTATTTCTACCGTCATTTTGATTACGCTTCCTAGTTATTGCATGTGAAGCATCAATGGTACAGCAAACTGCAATCAAGTGTAGGCTTCTATGAAGCTGAAATTGTCGATTACTCAATGAGAAAGTCTTCATGACCTCAAAAACTTAATTGTTTCAAAATACTCTGAATAAATTCTACACAATGAACTCTACTCTGCATCACCTTTAATAACAAAATTCCTTCAAGAGAGAAAAAACATATTTACTTTGAGCCAGCTTGAAGCCAATCGAAGAAAAAGCATCTGCTTCAACGACGTCACTATGATGCTAGGTTACATTGAATTATGATTGAACAACAAGAGAATTAATTATTAGGTCAAATCTAGTTCTTGCATGCGACGATTAAAAATGTTTATCGTTCCACGATGAACTCGCAGTCGCTAGTTCATTGATGGTAGGAGATCTTTGTTATTGAATTTATGTTAGAGAGTACTCTGAAGTGATTTTTGTGCGGTGACCCGATTGGGTAAAAATTTTTTTCAAATGCTAACTATCAGCCAATCAGGAAAAACGTACCCAATGCCTTTGGTATGTTACATTTACACGTTCAATACAATTGAAATCCACGCCACGCCAAGGTGCTATAAAGGGGCTTTGGAGACAGGGCCCATCTTTTAGTCGTCGTTCTTTATCCCCCTCAAAAAAGACAGAAAAAGTTTGTTTGGAGACTGTCGAGTTTGCAGTAGAATTTTTGGTACTATCTCAACTTTAAAACTTTTATTAATATTGAGGCGACGTATTATACCGCTCGAATGATTAAGTCTGGCTGTACTAAATAGCTAGGAAAATCCCGACTTCTACTAAAAATACTTTAAACCACGTCAAGAGCAGAATAATGTATTCACAGAAATAATACTGCACGACTTCAAGCTTCTTCGCTCGCCGATTACAGAAAATTATGCACTTTACCAATCACAAACCGACCAAACTAATTCCACAAAACAACTGTCTGACACTTGTTACACCAACAATCCGCAATAAATCACCAAAAGCAATACGTTTTTTCTTCTCTAATTACCTCACTCCTACTCCTCCTACTGAATCATAAAAATCTCGTCGCGTTATATATGAACTACGGCGTTCTGGAAAAAGCTAGAACGAAATCACGTGAAAAAAGGAAAAAAAACACCGCTAATGAGTTATGTAACCGGCAAACGATAATCTTCGAAGAAACTAGATTTACTAGATCAATCTGGAAACTTATTACGCCATAAACAGTTGTGACGTTAGAAAAGGCGTGTTTGTAGCAGATCTACACGCAAAGGGAAAAAAAGATCTTTTTTTTCGATCAACAGTCGAGCGAACAAAATAATACGGTAGAACAAAGCGAAAAGTTGCTGCAACTATACATACATGAAAACCATTCTTTCAAGGCAAATTTCCTTATTCGTGACAGAAACACTCAACAACTTACAACAGACCACATTTTTTTACAAGAAAGACGACTATCGTATTGTCAACTCCTCCATGCTAAAATCCTAATTGTGCGCCTGAGAAAAGGAGCGAGATCAGGGCTCGTTGACATAGAAATACTTGTCTCACAGATAAACGAACTATTAGACTGTTCTTAACATTTTTTGGTCTGAGCGCAGTCTAGAATACAAGCATTTACAGCATGTATAGTTTGCAGTGTTTAAAACTACGACTCCTCCGTATCAGTTTTATCCGTTTATTCTATTTTATAACAAATCGTCAGAGCACCATTTGCAAATTGTAATTCGTCTGGCATATAGTGTGTTGTTGGTAGTGAGATGCACGTTGACAAAATGTGCTGACTAGAAACCGTGAGGCAAAATCGTACGGCCCGTTAAAAGAATGTGATTCGTTTCCTGCCTCCTCAGACCGACAGACTTGTCAAGTCTCATCATTTCGTCGGGAGTTTACCGATTGGCCCATTTTTCCCGATCTCTTTTTATTTAAACTAAAATCTAATATTTAAACTAAAATCTCCTTATTTTGCTCAAAATTTTCAATTTAAAAAAAACACTGTTAAGTTTTGAAGTTATTTTATATTATTCTTGTGAGACTTTTTTTTGTATACCTTTGGCTTCGTACACGGCGTTGTCAAAAATGTTGAATTCGTTTTCCACCAAATGAGTATTTATTGTTTACCATTGAGACGCAACAATAGTTTTTGGTTTCGGCGCCAGGTTCGCTGCTGTGCTCAATAAATTGTGATACATGCATTTTAAAAAGGCTTCTCTCGGAGGAAAGCGCGTTAGAGAGGATCAGCTGAATAAAACATCATTAAATTAGTTACTAGTAGGTGAGCAGCAAAAGTAGAACAGCAAATTTAAACCGGAGTGGCTCAATATCTGTGCATTCATTTGTAGGAGTCGTAAAGGCAGTGGTGAATAGAGGATTTTAGAGGCCTGAGTCAAGATTTCATAGGGGCCCCCCAATTGGCCAAGTACTCATTGGAGACCTCTTTTTTTCCTTCATTTGGAGATTGTAATGAAGATCTGGATTATGGACACTTGATGCAAAAAAGGGTTTAGACCAAGGGTGTCCAAACTACGGCCCGCAAAGGCTTTTCATTCGGCCTGCGGAGACCCTTGTTATCTGGCCCGCGGGGCCCTTTTCACAATTGCAAAACAAATTTACAGTACAGAAAGCATAATTTGTGATGACCATTTTTTTTGAGATTTCTTAATTTTTGGGCAAGATAACCTGTTCTCCAGCGTTGCTGACCGTTGATTCCCACCTACTTTGAGATAACTCTGCCCTTCTACTTTGAGTTAACTTTTGTTTCTTTTTCTTTATCCTCCTGTCACGAAAAGGTGACCAAGGCGCTACCCATATAACGAATCCATGGCACCCTACTGGCTTCAAAGTTACCATTTTTCCGATTGATTTTTCTGGACTCTTGTTCAATATGCTGTTTGAAATCCACCAATCAGATAAAGCCATCGTAAAACATCTTATCCAAGGATACAAGAACGAAGCTTAGGTACATACTCGTGGGTGAAAGTTGAACCAAGATTGTGTAATCGGGACCCTCGGAATGCAAGAGCGATACTCTACATTGCATGAGCACGAATCATGCGTAACAGCATGAATTCAGGCGAAGGAAAAAGGCACTAAATATTTTCCGATTGGACAGTTTACAAAGTTGACAGGCATGGACCGATTGTACAGGATAAAAAAGGTTTTCCGTTTAATAGTTTGTTCTTTTTGAGGTTGATCTTCAAAAAGAAAAAAAGGAAAATATTGGAAAAGTGGCGTGCCCAGTCCGAGCTATCATTTGGTTGAGTGAAATTTGCCCGCTCGCATAAAAGTTAGTGCACCCCTGGCTTAAAATGTTATCGCCGGCATCACTGGCGCTAACGATGAGATAAAAGCCGTTACCCTTAACGCTAACCAGGGCCAATTTCTTCTAGATTAGAACTAAGTTTTGAACTTGATTTGGATTAAATCATTTCATTTTGTTTCCTTGCAAAAACTAGAGCATTTGGACAGTGGTGTGCAAAGGGAGGGGGGGGGGGGCAAACGGGAAGACCGCCCCGGGCATCCAAGGTAGGAGGGCATCAAAAGAGTGAAATTTCAAAAATTACATTTTATTAAATTGTTAAAAATATATGCTTTTTCGTATCATAAGTCTACTGACACATCCTGCATGGACCTGATAGGATCTTGCTTGGGGGGCATGGTGTAATTATGTTTCGTAGAAAATTTTTTGCAGTGTCAGCTTTTGTACTGAAATTATTATTTATCAAATTTCAATTAGTTTGCTATGTACTGTACAAAGCCAAACATATAATTACCTTTGACTTTGTTATGCTCCTTCAAGCTAAAGGAAATGCAGTTTCCTCTAATCCTAAGCATGCTCTTGAATGCTTAATGCAGTTTGGGAAGGATGTCTTCCAAATTTACGTATTGCGTATAGGTTACTGCTCACCATCGAATTTTCAATTGCAAGCTGCGAGAAGGCATTTTCAAAGTTGAAATTGATAAAAACACGTACAAGATCATCTATGCTACAGGAACGCTAGAAAAGTTTGGCTTTTATCAGCGTCGAAAGAGAATTCCTTTCAGCAGATGTGAAAAATGAGGTAGTTCAAATATTTTCCGATAGGAGAGCTCAAATGGGAAAGAGATACGGTAAAATATAAGTGTCTAATTCAGGGGTGGGCAAACTTTTTAGTCGGGAAGCCACATTGACCATTCAAGAGTTGGCCAAAGGCCGCATTAACCATTTAAGAGTGCTCGAGAGCCAGTGCTTAAAATTTTGCAATAGCTGTATGCAATGCAAAAGCTTGCATTAGTTTAAAATCTTGCGATAACTTCTTGCAATGTCGTATTACGTGGCTTTGAAAATGATGATGTCCAAAGAAAAAGGTAATCAATCTTTAATTACACGGAAAATGCGTTAATTCAAACTAAGAATTGCGTAGCCGCTCTTTAAATGATGGCTTCTAACGTTCTTGGCTCTATAGTACGATAAGTGTGGCCTCCCCGGTCATGTCAAATTAGATATAGTAGACGCCGCTTATTAGGTCCACGGTTTATGACCCCACCCGCATATTAAACCCAAATTCGTCCGGCCCGAAATTCTTGCATTTGACTGTGTATCAACAAAACTCGCTTTATGCGACCAAAAGCCAGTTTAATAAGCCCAAATTTGCTACGCAATTCTTTTACATTTGTTTAAAAAGCTTCATAACCAATAAATTCCATTACGTAATTCTTGATTTTTTTTTCTCTGTATGGATTGTAGCGGTTTACTTCTGGACTCCGTGCTTTAAATAACAAATTTTGTTTAAAACTCTTTTACCAACAGAACTTAAAACTTGAATGTCCAATCTTCACTGTCAAAATCTCGAATTGATTAAAAAAATGCAAAACTAAACTACATCACCTACTAATTTGCCGACGGTGCACAAAAACTACGAATGTGATAAAAAGGCAAAATAATCAGCAAAGTAAATTATAATGAGGTGATGTTACGCAACTTAAAGGTAAATTACAAAAATAACGCATGAATGAATTTAAACAAAACATCCGATAAATAATCGAACAAATAGATCCAAGAAAGTGGTTCCGACGTAAGCTTCCCCCAAGATGGCGATTGGAGATCGACATCGACAAGGTCAACACAGTGTCGGAGAAAATAATCTGAAACTCAAAAAAATATGAATACATAATATATGGTGAACTAAAAATCTAAACTAATAACTTAGGCAGTTTGATAAGCTGTCTCGCCAACAATCAAGAGAGTACACGAGACATATTAGCCACGACACCATGACTAGCACCATAAGAATTATGTGGGCAACGAACCAGAAGACCTGTAATACAAAAAATGCACAAGTAAATAACGAGCCAAAAGAATAACCTTGTCTTACCGAGGAAGATAATCATCATCAGCAAGGAAGGAGCGGATATAATATGCCGTCAGTAAAGCTCACTTGCCATTACTAAAGATTGCCAAGGTATATATGACAAATTTCCATTGGAAGGAGCCGGCTAGCAAGAGCAGATTAGTAGGACGAGAGAAAACAGCAAATAAAGCCTCTGAAATAGGTTGATTACCATATGATGAATGAACTAGATGGGTGTTAGGTGACCAAAGCTTTGCCTAATAAAACTTTAAATCAAGAATAGCTGGAGTTCTGATGACACGCCCCATTCGAATGCGTCTGAAAACGGGATCCAATTCAGGAAGTTGAGGTGATGGTAAAGAAGATGCGTCATCAAAAGATAAATAAACATTTTCTGTAGCCTCGCATGTTGAAGATTGCAAGGAATCATCTGCGTGAAAAAGAGGTAGGTGTGCGGTTTTTATACGGTTGATAGAAACGTTATTAAGTACTCCATTCTGAAACAAAGTAAAGTACTTATCAGCTTTATAAATTACTTTAAATGGTCCAAAATATGTTCTTTCCAAGGGAGATCGCGATGCATCCTTTTGCAAAAAACATAGTCTACATTATAAAGTTGCGGGTCAATGAAGAATGCATTGGAAGTGACTAACCGAGGAGGAATTGCACGGAGGGAATGAATAAATTTGTTTTGTTGATGAAAATACTCAATGGCAATCAAATTGATATTTACGAAACTCGAAATATTGACCAGGGAGACGTACACTTGAACCAAGGACTAACTGTGCAGATGAACAACCAAGATCTTCTTTTTATGAAGATCGAATTCCTAACAGAACCCAGGGAAGATGAGAAGTCCAGTCAGCGTTGGCATGGGTTTAGTTTTTAACTGTTTGTTAAACCTCTCACACATGCCGTTGGCAGCAGAATGGTATGCACATATGTGAGGAAGTTTGCATCCCAAGAACTCACAAAGCGAATGCCAAAGATTAGACGTGAATTGTCTTCCACGATCACAGGTTATGACTGAAGGGCAACCAAAACTAGCAACCCAGTGCAAAAAAAATGCATTGACGATGGTTTTGGGTTCAATGTTACGAAGAGGAATAGCTTCACACCAACGAGTAAATCTATCAACAATAGTTAAGGCATAATAATAAACATGAGATTCATTTAAAGGATCAATCAAATCAATGTGAATATGGCTAAATCTATCGTCTGGAGCAAAAAAGTTTTTAATGGAGCTTTGTTGTGACGTTGTACTTATGCAGTTTGACAGGGGACGCAAGTTGTAACCCAATTTTTAATTTCAGAATTCATCCGGGGCCACACAAAGTGCTCTTTAATTAGGGATCGAGTAGCCCTTACTCCAGGATGAGAAAGGGAATGAAAAATATTAAATACCTGTTTACGCATGGATCCGGGAACGATCGGCCGATAAGATTCAGTGGAAACATCACCAACGATGTTAGTGCTACTGTCACACAACGTTCGTGTTTCAATAGAAAGGGTGGTAGTATCTCAATTCATCAAGTTAAAAATGCTTTCATTGGCTTATTGTTTAACCGCCTTGTGGTGCAAGGATACTGGAGGAAGTTCTTCAAACAAAGCATTACATTGAGTCCGGGACAAGCAATCTGCAACAACATTCTTTGAACCTGAAATATAAATGACGTCAGTAGAATACTGCGCAATAAAATCAATATACCTACTTTGACGTGGCGAAAGGTTAGTAGAAGGTTCTAAGATAACACGGGTGATACTTTTATGGTCAGTGACAATCTTGAATGAACGTCCTTCAAGAAAATACTTGAAATGTTTCACGGCCATATACATCGCAGTCAGTCTTTATCGAAAACGCTGTATTTAAGGTGCGCCTTGTTGAATGCTCGGCTGAAAAATGCTAACGGTCGTAACTCACCATCGATCTTTTGATGTAATGCAGCTCCAGCAGCGACATTTGAAGCATCAATAACGAGATACGTTGGAGCGTTCTCGACTGGAAAGGCCAGAGTGACTAGAGAGCAAAGTTTGTTTAACACTTCTTGGAAAGCATCATCCGCGTCTTTAGTCCATTCAATTGCCTTCTTTGAATATTTATGAGGTGAAAGCAACGCAAAAATAGGTCTAGTAATTTCTGAACAATTGGGAATATACTTTTTGTAAAATGCAATCATACCAATTAAACGTCGTAACTGTTGCATATTAGAAAGTTTAGGAAAATTCACAATAGCCTGAACCTTGTCAGCGATAGGTTTTATTCCAGTGGCATCAATGTGATGACCTAAATAATCCAAGGACGAAACGCCGAATTTGCATTTATGCAAATTAATGGTTAGCGAGTACTCAGAAAATCTTTCTAATAGCCTTCGCAAATGAGTTAAGTGTGTATCATGGTCTGGGCTGAAAATGAGAACATCATCTAAGTAAACGAAGACGAAGTCAATATCGGATGTAACTTGATTGATAAATCTTTGGAAACACTGTGCCGAATTTCTAAGTCCAAAAGGCAAATAATTCCAAACAAAAGAACCAAAAGGAGTGATAGTACAAGTTTTGTTCACAGAGTCCGGGTGCATCGAAATCTGATGAAAGCCACTTTTCAAATCAATCAAGGAAAATACTTTGCAGCCATGAAGAGAATTGACAAAATCGTTTAATATCGGCAATGGATAGGAGTCATGCTCTGTAACAGCATTGAGAGCACGAAAGTGAACAGTTAAACGATACTTACCTGGTTGCATCTTTTTGACCATGTGTATGAGTGATCCCCACGGGCTGGTTCCGGGTCGAATAATCTTTGCATCTAATAATTTGTCGATTTCTTCTTTTGCGATCATTGTCATCTTAGGACTTAACATGCGAACTTTGCTGCGGATAGGTTGACCGTTAATTTTAATGACATGCAAATATCACTTTCGATATTAGTGGGTGGTTGAAAAAGCAGAAAGGACGGAAAGTCGTTGATTACCATTTGTTTGTAAACTTTAGTAGGTACTTGTGGGTTATCTGTCACCACTTTTTTTCACCAGGTATTAAATTACTATTATTTAACTGTATATATAATGTTTAAGCCTAAAATGAGTTTGTGGGACCTTCCAAAAACTGAAGAGGAAGCTGTTCGCCTGTTTCCTTGGTTAGGGTTAGGGTTAGGGTTAGGTTTATCAAATTAAAATAAAGTGGTGACAGATAACCCATAAGTACCCTTTAGTATTATAACATTGTTCTTTGGCAATTAATACCTTACAAGGGGTATTGTGTGACACTTCAGATTTAGGCTCAGCAAGTTCAAGCACGTTAGGCTTTTCGGTTTCTATTAGACGTTTAGCACCAACGTCAATAGCAAGCTTGTAATAGGATAAGAAGTCTGCGCCGATAATAGCAGTGACAGTATCCGTGACAATAAAGTTCAATTCCATTTCTCTTTGACTAAAGCCTATGTCAATCGTTGAATTACGCTTACCGTAAGTCTTCACTTCAGTCACATTTAAAGCAAACAGGTTGCGAGAAGTAGCAGGTTCTTCGTTATCCACATAAGACAAGGGAATAATACTTACAGTGGAGCCAGAGTCGATTAAAAATTCCATGTCTGATAGAGAATCCTTCACAAAAACCGAGTTAGAAGACGAAAATGGCTTACGACTCATGACGGTCGCAAGCCAGCTTACTCGTTTTTTGATTCATTTAAACAAGGAAACATGGGACAAGGTTTTCCATGGCATTTCCTAGCTTTGACAAGACCATATTTATAGTGGTACCAGCACAACTCGGGCACGTCGTTGGGATTAAAAGGTCTACAATCACTATTTCGTGAATAATAATTGTCAGGTCGTCTCCGGTAATGATTATTGTTTGAAAGGTAAGTGCCATCACTAGGTTTTCTCTAATTTCCATAATTTACTGCGGATTGGCCCACATCACAAGAATACAAGTTCGATTCCTGATTAGGTACAGTTTTGTAAAATTGTAAATTAGGCAAATTTCGTATCAGATGCACAGGACGATTGGGAATTATACTTTAATTCCGCATAAATTGCATCAGCTTTTTGTGCAATATCGTCTAAAGGAATATCATCAACAATTAGTTGTAACCTTGTTTCAGATGGTAAAGCTTGCAAAAATAGGCTACGTAAGAGTTCAATCAGAACGCCATCTAACGGTTTCCCGTAAAATGAAGATTTCATTTTCCATAACATTACCGATGGCTTGTCACTACCAAGTTTCATTCTAGTCACAGCAACGTATCGTTCTTGACCAGAAGCACAAAAATTTTGAATCAAGAGTTTCTTCATCTCGGTATATGGCTGTGGATGGTCCATATGTAGAAGCTCTGCAACAACTTCAAGATGCGAAGGTTTTAGTTTAATTAAAGCACTATAAAGCGGGTTAGTTCACTAAAAATTTTTTATTCTTCAAAAGAAGCTTCTAAGACTTTAAACCATAGCTCAGGAGTCTCTTGAGAAAACATAGGGACAGATTTTAGTAGAATACAAGAGTCAGCAAAACCTTGACAAGACGTTAAACCTCCAGAAGGATCTAGATGACTCTTTGAAACTTCTGAATTATACTTACTTGTAAGATTGGATTGACAAGGATGGGAATTAGTTTTACAAGTTGCGCTCTGTGACTGTTCATAGCTGTGAATGTAGCTGTTTGAAAGTGGAATGGAAAGGTAGACACGTGGGCATGACGGTATAGAATCTTTCAATGGCACATACCGTTTGTTCGATGTACCTGTAGTTAAGATAGAACAAGAATAAGTGCTCGTATTGTTAATGCTGGACAAAAAAGGCAATGATGGATATTGGACCGGTGCCAGTGGTCGAGTCCCATCTAATAACGATTTGGAAGAACTTACAATTTGGTTTGATTGTTTGCGGGAAAGCTTACCAAGCCTACCTGAATGATCACACTTAAAAAACGACATGATACGCAATAGAATACTATTATTACAAACGTTAATATTAATCAGGCTATAATGGAATATAATTATACCAGTCCATCGATTCAGATCCCGGTTCAGACTAAGCAATCGATTGAATGCACGTCGTCAAGGGATTAACTGAATTAAAAAGTTCCACAATTTGTTGATAAACAGATCTTCAAAATCAGTTACGTGCAAATCCCAAGCGTAAATATCTCTGAACAAAAGTTTACGAGATGAGCGTGGCAGGAAAAACGTGGTTGCCCAACAATTCGATAACTTCTGTAGAATTGGTTTAGTTTCTTTAACGTTGAATTCTTGACTTCTGACTATCAAATTCTCAATTGCAACCTCGATTTTTAACTTCAATTTTCAAATTTTGATTTTCTAGTTCACGCCGGGTTCTCACCAAATATATGTAGCGGTTTACTTTCTTATGACTCCGTGCTTTAGATTACAATCACTGAAATGGTTAAAACAATTTATTTTTTTAAACTCTTTTACCAACTGAACTAAAACTTGAATGTCCAATCTTCACGGTCAAAATCTCGAATTGATTAAAAAAATGCAAAACTAAACTACATCACCTACTAATTTGCCGACGGTGCACAAAAACTACGAATGTGATAAAAAGGCAAAATAAGCATCAAAATTAAATTGAAACGAGGTGATGTTACGCAACTTAAAGGTAAATTACAAAATTAACGCATGAATGAATTTAAACAAAACATCCGATAAATAATCGAACAAATAGATCCAAGAAAGTGGTTCCGACAGGATAAACATCAAACATTTTGGTTGCTGTCTAAAATTCTTCGGTTTTGCCAGAAACCCTTCATGTCAAAAAACTGATCATGTTTTACATGGAGCATGCTGCACCTGTAAGATAATGCGAGAAAAAGGAAACTCAATGAAAAAATGAGACAACGTCACAATACACAAATTACGGTCAATTAGTAAAGCGGCAGTGATTAAAGTGAAAACCCACTGCCGAAAAGCTAGTTGATCAGGCGCCAGGTTTCAAGGAATTTGACATTTTTTACGCTATCAACACCCTATGAGGCAACTTACCCTGGATGAATTTGTACGAAAATGAATCTGTTTTGATGGTATAAATACTGTTTTGTATTAAACACCATTCTTGTGATAAATTAATGCTGTTCTTTATCCAAAAGTTGTGCTATTTGAAGTGCGTCAAATTGAAAGGAATCGTTAGTAACAGCGCATGTAGTGCAGTAGTTGTAGTGCGTTAATTGCTTGCGAGAGTACATACGCGGTCTCTTTGATTTTAAATATCAAAATTTTTATAATAGGAATATGTATTTTCTTTACAAATTTCTGAGTACAATGTAATTAGCTTTGAACATTTTATCTTTATTACAGTTTGCCACAAATATTTTAGCTCAAAATATTTAGAAAAAGTCGTCCGGCGGTTAACAAGCCCACCCGCTTAACAAGCCCAAAATCGTCCAGTTCCGAGGCGGGCTTAAATAAGCGGCGTTTACTGTATATGGAAGTTTCTACAAGTGTTGGTGGGCTGCACAAAATGCTCTGACGGACCGCATGCGGCCCGCGGGCAGTATTTTCCCCACCCCCGGTCTAATTGATTTGTTCACATCATCACATGTTCTAGTTTAAAAAAAAGAGTTACTTCTTTGTATGGCTTCACTAAACAATGTCCTTAAAGAATTTTTATTGTATAGCTCACGAAAAATTAAGGGCAGCAAGCCAGCAATGCATCAAACGACGTGGTTGTACTTGTATAATTTCAGATACTATTTCAAAGAGAAAAAAATAGACAATTCTATCTCCTGTTATGCCTCACGAAGTTATATATACATGTATATATAATAGATCATTGTTGTGGGCCTATTTGATAATTATTTGCATGCATAAACGCAATGTCTTGTTCCTCAATGCGTACCCTTCACCAGATGAATTTTTCTTATAAATGGATGCCATAGCCTTTAATCGACACATTAAAACAAAATATACTCTTTGAAATATTTTCATTTAATTTTTTGAAATGTTTTTCCCAACACTAGCTTTTGCGTATTTCTAGTGTCTGTCTTTGTCACATTCTTGAGTACCTGACAGTTTGGCAGAGGGCATAAAATTAAGCAGTTGGCCCCGGGCATCACCAGACCTCTGCACGCCACTGCATTTGGAAATTTTTACCTGTGAGCCTGCTCCATTTTGCTGGAGTACAGGTGACAATTTGTTATAAAACAGGCAGTTGGCAAAGTACGTGACGATGGTTACAAAATCATAGCTAGAACAACAACCTAAACAATTCTACACAAACAACAACAATAACAATAAAAACAAATTCAAAAATCAACCCTTTGCTGAGGCTAGCTCTTAGCAAAATCAGACTCTTTGCTACCGATTCCTTGACTTCTGGGAAAATTGCTACTGCCAGCGTTGGCGCGAACAAAAAGCTAGCATTGTAAATATCACTGTGAGAACGTACAGCACTGGTTTTTTTAGCAGTGAGAAGTAGGTTACTTACATACCTGCAACATGTTTATTAGAAGCCTCTGATTTCTTTGTATTGTCCAAACTCGGAAGTTAACATAAAATGACAATTTTTGCAAAATTTTTATTTTTGATAATTTGTGGCATAGGTCGCTTTTTCCACACTTATTGTTGCTGAGATGAGAGCATTTTTATGAAATAAATCTTTGGGAAAACTTTCGGGGAGCCTGCATCTTGCAAGTGATTCCAGTCGTAGATTTTGTCAGACAAGATATTTTCCGAACGAACTATTTCGTTTAGTAAACTTGACTTTTCGATTTAAAAGAAATATCCGGTAACCTATTTTCCTCTATCATGTAAGCAGCTTTGCTCATTGCTTGGTGATGATCTGCCAAGATTCTTTTTTTTCAATAGCGGTCCTGCTGTTTGTGGATCCTGAAAGCTGTGACCTCTCCTTTATTCAACTCTAGCAAATATACAGTATATTGCAGCATTGAGTAGGCCTGTGACTTATATTGTGGCATTGGCGATCTTGTGACACTCTTAGCCTAAGTGATGAAAACCAACGGAGACTTTCTGCTGTTTTGCACGTGAGCATGGTCGCCTTTATACCATGCATAAAACCCTATCAAATAATAGGCAATCACGGACCATGAAGCAGCAAAGAACCAAATGAATACCGAGTTAGCTGCTTCCTAACCGTAATCAAATCCACAAATATGAAAGAAACAGCGTGAAATAATTAAGCGAAAAAAAACTTATTCAAGTCGAGAAGCACTAATCTATGGTAAACTTTTAAATCCGATTAAACTCTTGAATCTGTGCTTTTAGTTTCTTAACCTTAGCCTTCAGGGTTACTTCTTACTATAAGACTATACGTTATGCTTTTGTTTGGTTTTCTATCTCTTATCCACCGTGAAAGGAAATAATCATCCTACCGCCATCATTACTGCATGGGAAACATCTAATTAAGAACTATTTGTGTTATAAACATCTTTTACTGGACATTCAATTATTTGTGAATTGGCCTGCAACGCCCAGAGTAATTCTTAAACAGCCTGCTTTTTGAATGTGACACTGAAGCTACAGATCAATTTGTAAATAAAAACACACCTTTTTGCTAGCAGCTTTTAAGCCACGTTATATTTTTCATCAGCTTATAAGTCTTGTATTGTAAGATTACCAGCCGGCTGAGCTGGCGCCTCCCGCAGGGCGCCCTCAGTAACGTCGGAATAAGAATATCGGTTGAATGTGCGCTTATGACGAGCCAGTATGTATTGAAAATTTTGCAAAAAGCACAACATGATGAGAGCTATGGTTTGCTAATATTGAAGATACATTTTTTCACATTGATCTTAAACTGCTTCGTCCTCATTGGCAACCGTGCATGTCTCATTAACTTTTTCATTTTGGGAAGTATCTCCGAAATCATTTTTAACACCATTGTCGGTATTATCATTTTCATCGGGGAATTTTTCTTTACCGAGTTCGGTAATTTCCTCAAGAGCATTGCCTTTTTCTTCATCATTTTTTTTCTTCCAGCATCTACACCATCCAAACAACTTCATGATAACCCGGTCATAAGGTTCTAACGATCTGAAGTATGTGGGAAGGAATTTCCAGTCGCGTAGGATTCTAGGAAGACACTTTGGCTTTTTGGCTTGCAGGATTTTTACAATTACAATAAAGGCAGCAAATAATCCAACTACGATCAAAATTCCTCCCATCACCCACAGTGGCTCGATCAAACTCAAACCAAAAATAATGGCAGGAATTATAAAGAAAACGACGAGCAAATAAGCCACGGCAAACCATCGGTACTTTGCAGTAGTTTCGCCTAGAAATTTTGCTCCATTCAATGGTACATGCCTCATAAAAGGAATGGGATACCAAATCAAAATTCCAGAAATGTTAAAGAAAAAATGACAAAAAGCTATTTGGAGAGTTTTAGCCAAATCTTCCCCATCTGCAGTCAGTGCGGTAAACAGACCCGTCGTAGTTGTTCCAATGTTAGAGCCCAGAGTCAAGGGATACATTCTTTTCAAACTGATGACTCCAATTCCAACCAATGGGGTCAAGGTTGAAGTGAAGACGGAACTGCTTTGAACGACAAAAGTTAGACCAGCTCCAACCAGTATAGCGAGCAAATCTAAAGAAATGAATAACAAGAAACATTAGTGAAGCTCTTCACCAGCACCAGGCATCAAAACACAAAATAAATCTTGGTTCTTCTCTTGTAACAGAGAGTTATAACTACACAAATTGCTTTAATATTGGCTTTATTTAAAATGCCGTTTTGTTGGCCAACACGGGCAACAGTATAGCATGTTTAGGCGGATCTACTGTATTTAGATAAAATTACGTGACACAAAGGTACATGTAGCTACAATCGCAAACACCACAGTAAATGTAAGGATAGCCCTAATGGTGTCACTGCGACTTTATTTCACTTACACTGTAATAGTGTCAGATACTGACGAGGCAAAACATTCTACTGACAAAAAAGCTTCAGTTTTTTCCTTCAGCTACAAAGTCATGCTTGTCAGGATTTTTAGATGTTCAAATCTAACTTACCAGCAACCCATCCAAACGGATACTGGAATTTTGAGTTGATTACTTTCTTAATTACTTTTGCAACACCACCTTTCATCAATGACTGCAAGACTTTAGCCATGGTAAGCAAGCAAATACATAAAGCGACGAGGGACAAAACAAGTAAAAGAATTCCTATTCCTGCATCACTTAAACTTGTATATTCGAAAACGCCTTTAGGTCGACCAGTGTCTAAAAAGCAGCAACATGTAAAAGAATTAAGAAGATAATGATATGACAAGGAGGTTGTGTAACAGCTGACTACCATTAAAAGTGTATGTAGGAGCATGATCGCTTAATAAAGTGGAAACATGAAGTTTTAGTTAACATTAATTTTGTAGTTTTTAACCAAAAAAGCATGATTCTATTTTTTTCCTTGGTAGCAAAATGAACCAAAAGCTTGGAAAAGATTTTAGCTTTGGGAGTTCAGAGCAAAATTCCTTGCAAGGTAATTAACTGTACTTTTAACTTGATCTTTACAATCTTCTTGTTT
Source organism: Trididemnum clinides (assembly GCA_963675345.1). Taxonomy (NCBI): domain Eukaryota; kingdom Metazoa; phylum Chordata; class Ascidiacea; order Aplousobranchia; family Didemnidae; genus Trididemnum; species Trididemnum clinides. The sequence goes on along the minus strand of OY776299.1, from coordinate 26,804,953 downwards.
AAAATGTTTTGAATACGATGGGTATACAAGACTTAGATATATTCGTTCTCTCAAATAGCCTGTAGCTTCCAAAATACTTACCGGTACACATTTTGACAAATTCTGGGGTCGCCGTTAATCCCGTAGAGATGGGATCCAATGTAGAGTTGGTACCCATCAGGTTACCGGTTTCATATACTGGAACAATTTCACATACTTTAATTGTCTGCAACAAAAATTTTTGCTTAAAATGTAGTGCTATATAAATTCTATTATGTTGTTTGAATTAAAAGTTCACCTGTAGCAGAGACGTAGCTCAACTGTGATCCCTACAAGCACTTCATTGCGCTCCTTACTCGAAGATTTGTTGGTAAACAAACAGTTGTAAAAATGCCAAGACACTAAAGCAGAACACAAAAATACGAGAGATCTCAATTCTTTTAGACGTAGTGATTGTTTTAATGTCAGTGGAGAGGACAGAGTTTACTTCTCAGGTAACCTCGGCTAATGGGGGCGCTTCTAAGTATGGCCCTACAATTTCGACCTCCTCATCAATGCTTACCTTTACTATTCTTTTATTTTCAACAAGAGATGAATCTCCCTGAGCGATTTGTTTGATCACATCTTTGTTTACTGACACAATTTTCTTCGTCAGTGGATTGGTAATGACCTGAACATGAAGAAAAAATTGCATCCTGGTTGGCTGGGCGGCCGAATGCATAAAATAAAAAAAGGATTTCCTCCTCAAAAATGCAAATTTTGAAAGATCAATGATTGGCGTCCTTTCACCACACAGTAAGAGTTTTTTAGAGGATGTCTCTCCCTGTCACAGTGATTTGAAATCTGTGACCCCTATGGGTTCTTGAGCGGTTTTAAAGGGATAATAAATGCTTTGGTATATTGTAATAAAGCTAACCATAGATTTATGTGATGGTTTGTTCAGTTTTTGATCAGATTTCCTGACGGTTTGCTTATTAAACTGACACCGTGGATTGCAAACTATAAGACCTTAAAATAAAATAAAATAAAGGAAAAAGATCACCACATCTGTGGAAAATTTGTAAAACCGGACCTCGATTATGTTAATCTCCAAAAAAATGTCTTCACATTCATCTGTCAATGAAAATTTGTTAATGCGAAGATGGAATATATTGATGGGGGTGCGCAGGACTGACGGTTTCTATAAAGTGATCCGTGACTACAAAGAAGTTGGGAACCGTTGTTTTAACTGATAGTTGAAATAGTGCTTTAAAAGTGCATTTTGATCATTGTAAAATTCCGAGTTCATCTTGATTCAATTTTTTCTGTGAGTTGGCCTCCTGGTTGAGAATTTGGTATTTGTTTGTCCAATCTATTTAACATTGCAAATAGTGGATTCTGCAGCATATAACCAAAGGCGGTCTGGGTTGCCTCACGCTAGAGCCACACACGACACAAACAAATTTAAAAGAGCCGTACCGCTGGGCCAAAGGTCTAATGCATCCTAATTCAAAGTGAAAACTTTCTTTCTTGGAGATCAATATTTTCAAAACCTGAAGACCTATTTTGTATTTTAATTTAAGGCGTAGACCTTTGTAAGGTGTGTTAATTAACATTAATCCTTGAGCTACATCAATGATAACGAAAAAACATGAATTAAAAGAGTTACATTCGAAGAAGACCCAAAGAGCCACAGTTTGGCTACCCCTGATATATACTGTAGTTTCAACTGGTTAAGTGCTGTTTTAATTTGATGAAAACCACCAAATTGAAACAAAAACAAAGAAAGCATGTATAATTATACAGGGTGGGCCATAAATAACGCACCAAAGCATATAAAACAATTCAGATAATAATAACAAACGTTTTGGGCCATAAATAACGCACCAAAGCATATAAAACAATTCAGATAATAATAACAAACGTTTTGGGCCATAAATAACGCACCAAAGCATATAAAACAATTCAGATAATAATAACAAACGCCATCGGCACCAGACATTAACACTAATTCAACTCGTTCTTTAATTGTTAAGTGCATACCCTAAAAATGATATAAATTTTTTTAAAAGGCAAATCATAACTAAAAAACTTTGATTGAAATTAAATTTAACAGTTATAGTAACTGATATTGAAATTAAATTTAACAGATACCCAAAGAAAAGATATTTACATTATTTCACATCACAATTTATTTTAAATCTTTGGTGCGTTATTTACGGCCCACCCTGTATATTTGATGACTATGATTTCACACAGTGATGTAATCTTAGTTACCTATTTTTTTTGTTTTCTTCCTTTAAATTTTGGATTTCATAAACTATGCTTCACAATTACGACCTTCCTAGCAAAATATTAAAACTGTGTTTTCTTACAATCAGCAAATAATTTTACAAACTTTGATATGTTTATTTGGCTAAGTGCTTAAGGGCATAAATTTGGAGTGGTGGAAGGAAGTTAAAGTGATTGATGTATTTACAGATGTTAAGCTGTAAAGTTATAGGCCTAATAGTTGAAACTTTATCATAATCGTAGGCCTAGTAATAAAAATGGAAGCCCCTGGCTATTACAGACAAAATCAATTCATAAAACTTTAATTAAAATTGTTTTTCTCGCCCTGACTAAACTGTAGGACATCTTTTATTTCAATGAGCTGCTAGAGACCTATTGTTATAATTAGCGCCTTTTGTGTTGTAAACAATACTAAGACAAAAGATCTAGGACAGCCATTCTCTATGAAGTTTTCTTTTGTCTATTTCCACGTGCTCGCGTGAGAATTTCGTAATTTAGCAGCACTATATATACCGCGGCATTCTAGTCATTTGGCATTTTTTTATCAAAATCAAAATACGAATGAAGTGGAATCTCTGCTGTAAAGTTGAATCGTGTCGGAAAGTCGCATACAGTCAAAAATTTGTCGCAGTATCGACGCCATTCGTGTATGATCGATGGGATTTTTCGTCTCGGAAATATATTTGATTCAATCATCAAGAGTGCTTTTTGATACCGCGATTGAGTTTGCGCTGTGCGCTAAGACCTTCCCCCAAACCGTGTGACTGGGATAGCAGCAGTTACACCTGCTACACCAGTGTTTCTTGTTTCCGGCATAAATGTAGAAAGGGAGGGTGAACTGACTCGGAACACAGAGTCGGTCGCAGAGATAAGCATAGACATTTTTACGTTTAGTACCATTTTTATAAGAAGACAAATGTTCATGCTTAAATAAAATATATCCATTTTTTGCTAATAAAACTAAACTTAATGTCATAAAGACATTCAATATAGCAAATTGTTGAAAATTGCGTGAGTTTCAAAACACTCAGCTTTCAACTTGTTCTAATTTGTTGGAATACCATTTTTATTAAACTTTTTGGCTAAGAAAGAAAACGTAGTGATCGGCTTTTTGTGCTAAAAAATAACACTCGGCACTTTGCTACACGTGATAAAAATGTATTAGGGATTAACGCTACTTGGGCACATGCTATGATTGTACTACAAAGCCATTGTAAGGTGGAGACCATCTACGGCTCATTAATCACAAATTTAAATTGATTTGTAGGTGCAGTGGTATATTATTGTACAGCTTTACTGTTTACGTTTGCTTCTAAAATGACTCTAAATGATAAGTACAGCTGCTGCAATTGTTTACTGAAGTGGTACCAGACAGGTTTATGACGCCACTTAACATTAAGACAAAACAAAACTTTTTTGAAGTATTTAAAAAAAATGGCGCTTAAGAAACGTTTAAATGCTTCAGCGCTGGTTGCACTGTCAATAAAGCATAAATTGTTAGAGAAACATCATTATCAAAAGCACTTTGTTAAGTTGTTAATATCTCCCAAAAAAGTTTTCAACCGCTTTTCTACAGTCATTACTCTTTAAAAAAAATGAAGGAAACAAATTTTACAATCAATCATTGATTATGGTATTCTTTTAGGTCCTGAAAGTGTGAACTTTCTTAAGGTCGCTAAGTCAAGCGCTGGCTTTCGTTGAAGCAAAAACTGCTTTCCTCCGTTAAGAAATTCGAATTTAAAAATTATTTTCAATTATGAAGTCGTCGTGACGTCACCAACCTTATGACTCTCATTTTGAAAAGGTGATCAATCGTGCAAAGTTTCATGCTGGTACGACCAATAGTTTCCGATGAGTTGACACAGACAGGCACACAGAAAAACAAAACAATCTTTGCTCTATGGTATAACGAGCCGGAGTGGCTGCAATTGTTACGTGTAGTGTTTTCAAATACATGTATCACGTAATATGATTTGATCTCGGTAGTTACGGTAAGAGTGCTGGATGACGTACGCATAAAAGCCAATTATCAATTATTATAATAGATTTACACATTGTGTAACATTTTGAATTTAAATTCTATCACGCAACAGCTCTTTCAGCAGAAGGCTGATCAAACGTAAACAAAATCTGAAACAAAAGCAAACAATGCGCTAAATAGGGTTTGATGGAATGCGATCGTACAGTATCTGGTACCCATTTAGGGTAAAGAGGGACAAATTGAGGTTTAGGTTAAACTTGTAAATTGAGTAGTTTAAATAGTGATCTTTATCAATAAATTGGATATCTACGAGTATGAAATGCCAAAATCATTCTTTATGATAAACCCAGTTCGGGGATCAAGCCAAACAAGGCGCATACTATCAAAGGAGGAAATAAATATTCGTCAAACAACCACTCACAAATGATAACATAGTGTACACAATTTCAAATCAGAGCAAAAAGGCAATGTGATTGAGAAGAATAAATTGAGTTAAAGAGTTAACCTATCAATTGAATAGCGTAAATAGCGACCTTTATCAATAAAGAAACTTGAGTTAGTCTGTAGATTGAATTTATAAAAGTAGCTATTTAAGTCACTGCATGTGATGGTTTAAATAGCTACTTTTTCAAGTTATTTACATTAAACTATATCTCAATTTATTTCTCTTTATTTATAAAGGTCGTTATTTACGAGATTTAATTCACAACTCAATTTATTCTTCCGTACTCAAAATATGTACCAACAATCCTATTTAGCGGATTCTTGCGGTTGTTTCAGATTGTATGCACGCCTGATGAACCTCCGCGCGAAAGAGATGTGGCATGATTAAATTTCAATTTAAAACGCTTTACCATGTATAATCTTTTACAACAACTGCACGTTACATCTATACTTTACAGCGCAATTCTGTCTGTCTGTCTGTTTTAGCTTCTCTGAAACTGCTACAGGTACAAGCATCAAACTTGGCTCGATTGATCACCAACCCGTGGTGAGTGTCTCATGAGGGGTTTGTGACGTCATTATGGAGTCGTAATCACACACATTTTTAAAAAATTTTCATTACGTGACAGAAGACAACCACTTTTTGCTCAAACGAAAACCAGCTTCTGACTTACCACATTTCAAAAAATTCATTTGTTTGGGATCTAAAATGACGTCTCAATCAACGATTTATCGAACAATCTGTTTTTGTTCATTCTCAAAAAGTACTAATCACACAAACGCGATCAAACGCTCTTTTAAGTGATATTAATAAGCTGCTTTCATTAAAAACAACAATTAAAGCTTATTTGACAATGCTACGAGCAATTCTTTATTTAAGCACTTCTAGCCCTCTAAGCATTTTTTCTTTTCTTTTTCCCTTGCAAGCTTAAATCTGGCTCTATGATGTCATAACATGTCTGGTACGATTAACACAAATGTTTGCTACCGCAGATCATAATACGAAAATGTTTTCAAAACTTGCAACCTTTTTAGCAAAATCAGTTTACTAAAAAACTGATTTGTGACCTCATTTCTCAATTTATTTTCAAACCTTTTTCCAACAAATTAAGGGTTATTTCAAGGCGAGTCCGATAGCGTGTAATATGTACAATTAATACTAGTTTTTATACTGAAAAAACTAAACTTTAAGACCTGTGGTGTAACTTTTTACCTCTTTCAAAAAGTGGTGAGCTCAGTAAAAACAGGTGACTTTATAATAAAGTCACAAAAACGTTATAATAAAGTACTAATAATTACTGTCCTTTGAAAGCTTAGGAAATTTGCTTTTCAGCTATGATCAAAAACTGGTTGCGATACATCATGTTCCATTTTTAGTTGTACAATTATCCTACTTGACCTAGCAAACTTGCGATTGTTAGACAAAGTTTGTTCTTTGCTACATTTTGACCGCTTTTCCTCACAAGCATGGTTCTTTTGCATTTTCTGTCGACGTTTTCAAAGAGATCCATCAAAAACTAAAGTCTCCAAATGTTTATGAAATGTAATTTACCGAATAGAAGCATCTAAATTTTAGTGCCTGCATGTCACAAAATTGCAATTTCTAGAAAAACTAAGTTCGTTGGTACATTTTGGGTATTCTTTCTTGATAGCATGAATCTGAGGCATTATCCATCAAATTATTCAATAAGATTCATCGAAAAATGAAGTCTACAAATGTTGATATGTAGCCTACTCCAAGCAAAACATTTGGTGATCACCTAAGAAAAAGATGATGGGATAAAAAAAGTCTTTTCTTATCGTTTGCAACAAAATCTAAGTGTCGAGCTGCATTGGATCCAAATGTTGAAGCAATTTCCTTTGCAATTGGGCAAGGCTGTCGCAGCAGCCAGCTGATTTAATATTCTTAGTCTCGACATTATAAATGGGGCCTACGCTACTGCTATAATTGAACTGTGAGTGTTTCATTTCGGGTTAGTTTGTTCTTTGCATGGCTTTTATGCCAGGGCCAAGGTATATGCACGTAGTCAGAGACGTTAGTTCATATTAATACGCTTACAGTAACGAAAAAGCGGTAAGTAGCAATCCTAATAATTAATGGGTCAAAACGCGATGTGAGGTCATAATCTCAAATGGCATCTCAAATTTTGCCATTTTTTAGTGAAAACAGCATCAGGCAGCAAAATTATTCATTATCATTTTGATAGCGAATATAAATGGTAAAACTCATTAATGATGTTTATAATTGTAAGGATAGGCCTATCGGTACAAAACACTAATCTTCATTTAGAAGTTAGGAGGTCTGGTAGGGGCAAAGTTAAATGTAATAAAGTCCCAAATTTAAGAAAAGATCAAAATTAAACAGTAATAGCATTAATCTGTAACAGTGCATTTAGAAGGAATGTTTTTGTTTGAAAAGAGCTTAATAGGTGCCTATTGCAATAGATTATCCCTTACAAAAAAAAATCCCGGTAAAATGTAGGGTATTATGGCCGATTCCTGGTCAATTCAAGTTTATACCAGTAATTGTATAATTACCGGAAATTACCAGTAACTTTGAACTACCGGTAGAAACTTGGATTTTACCGCGATTGATGCCTGTAATTTTATATTTACCGGAAGATACCAGAATTTTATTGGGATTTAATTGTAAAACATCAGGGCAAACTTGAAATTTTCGGTAAAAACTTGGATTTTATCGAGACTAAAATGAATGATGTAAAATACTCCAGGCAATACCAGGATTTTATGGGGATGTAGTCGCAGTCCATTTCGGTATAAATTATACAATTAATGGCATAAACTTGAATTTTGCTACGAATTGGCCATAATACCCTACATTTTACCTGAATTTACATGGATTTTACCGGGATTTTTTTGTAAGGGATATGACTTAAAAGAAAGCCATGGTTCCTTTTCATGCTATGGCCGAATTACAGCAAACAGCGCAGGCAAACATCTTAATGTCACCAATATTAATACAAAAGCGGGCCCACCAAATCATCAAATAGGCCTATCACTAAATAGCTCATTTCTTTATGAGTCAAAACAACCACCATTTGGGCGACGTCATTAATTTTAACTATGTTTCACTGCCCCAGAACACTTCTAAAAATTACGAATGGTAGTTTATGTCATCGTTCTTTCTTTTTGAATACTTCCAGTCTTGATTAATAAACCAACATGATTACCATTACATGTACAGGAACTATGGCTTATATTTACTGAAACATTTCGTTGTTGCTCTCACACAAATGTTTCTACGGTGAAGCTGGCGGAGCTGCATTAATTGATACGTTTGGAATCGACACGGGTGATAGTATGGCCTGCCGGATTTAAATCACACCATACTAAAGAGAAACATTTTTTCCATTTTGCTTGATAATAGCTTTATAGAGCTACCGGAATCAAACCTGAAAATTTGGGAAAAGCAAGGACTTATTTAATTTCTATGAGCATAACTAAGCAAGGTAAAACGAATATGAATCATAACACTGTGCTGCGTAATTTTAAAGGTTACTGAACTGTTGACAGGACTTAATGCAGTTTTTGACGCTGAATTCAAAACTGTTATCTGTTTTCTTCCATCACATCTAGTTTTTTGGCAAATTGCGTTTGAAATTTTTGACAATCATTGTTTTTTTGGCCATCCGATTGAGATTTATGATGTCATAAAAATGTTGCAGCACTTGAATTAAATTGAATAGGAGTAACATCGTTTTTTGCTAATTAAATGGATACACTTGACAGTATTAGTTGAACATTAGATATGTTGTTTTACTGATGTTATGAAATGAATCTGAAGACAAAGTAAGGTAAGAGGTCCTAAGGTTTGCTTGTTATTGCTACTTGTCAGGCTAATTTTATGGGCTAAACACGCAGGCTTATTGGTAGCCTGCGTCTGTTAGGGTTTCATAATCGATTAATCAGCGTATTTAGGAATGATGAGTTTTAAGTTAATTATAATGTGCAACTTATACAGTATATTCAGTCGCATAAGCATACTGAAAAGTTGTAAACCTAAATTGAAGTCTGTAGCCTAAAAGACAGGACAGACTTCTGTACCGTTTGTCATATGCTGAATTAGATATTGATGGATAAAATCAGTTATTCTTTGAAATTTTTTGTCAATAGTGCTTGCAGACCAGTTATATTGATATTTCCGATGTAAATTTTGTAACTTTAACTATTCCTAAAACAAATTTTTGGGCTATTGCCTAGGCTGCTGGACCAAGGGTAATTTAAAAACTTACGATACCAGTGGTAATGATTAGATAATGGTTGTTTTTACAAATGTACCTGCGAGTATCTAATTGGCATAGAGTTATTTATATCTGAGGAGCAAATGATATTTGAATGGCACTTCTCTTGGGGCAAATTTTTTGGCAAATTGACACAGAACTAAGCTTAGACTAGTCAACTGAAAGAGCTAATCTCAACCAAATCGCTTTTTGATTAAATTTCCGAAAAGCAAACTACAAATAATTCGTTCCAATTTTTATTAACTTCTCATTAGTTTTCAAAGTAACTCCAAAAGTTGGTGTTCACCCTATACCTTTCTAGCGTAAATTACATCTTTTGATCAGCCACTTTTTCGCGCCAAATGTGTGACGTCATATGCAATCTTCCTATTCTTAACCCTTACGTTATTGATGGGACCCTGCGGGCAACACCGCTAGGGCCGGCTTGTTGCTTACAATCCAATCTATAAGCCCTAGCCACGGAAAACAAACAAACAATTCTCTTCCTTTGCAAAAATTGGGTCATTCGGGTAAAACTAAGATCTTTTAGGTTATTCATGTACTGTTTGTCTAGAAAGCTACTGCTCAATTGATAAATCACATTCATTTCAACAAATCTCCAATCTGATGCCTTTTGTTTCAATATAACATTTTTTGTTTGGGCAATATAATTAATCCTTTTATAAATTTTTTGTCATCATTTGTTTTTTGGAGAAATTATGTGTTTTTTAGGCAACCCAGTTTCAACAATTTCTTACCCCAGGGATAATATATACGAGCGAAACTCGGTTGGTAGACCACCAAAAGAACAGCAGCACAATAGTATTTTTATCAGAAAGGTCTCACTAGTGACAAAACATATTACACTGCAATCGATAGATTCGGAATTTGTTAAACTAGTCGCGTGATATACGTAGTTGCTGTGTTTACACCTCCTCTTTCCTGATACGAGAACAAACGTAAAACAATTATATTTTGATTCACACCGCTAACCTAATCACGATCATACTAGAAATGTAGCCAGTCCATTTTGAATCACACATGAATTCAATTACCAAACTGGTAGCCTTTCCGTCAACGAGGCAGACTGCCATTGATGAGTGCCCACAAGTCGTCCCTTTGACATGCTGGGTGAACGGCTTTACGGTATTTTTTTATTTTATTTTTTTATATTTGCCATATTTATTCTCCATTCACGAGAAAGCGAATTGTATCGCTATGTTTTGGACGGAACGTCCGCACTCGCTTGGGAGTTGCCATTTCCGGGTCACCTGTCTTCCACATAAAGGTGGGGCGTCCCGTCAAGTGCCTTGCCCAAGGACACAACAAGCGAACTTGCCGGCTTGTTCTCCACAACCTCCCATAAATGCCGAGCGCCAAGCAGGGAAGCCATTGATACCATTTTTTAAAGTCTTTTGGTATAACTCGACAAGGGGAATGAACCCAAGGTCTACCGACTGCGAAGCGGACGCTCCAACCAATACACCCTCGCGTCGATTCAAGTCCAGTGATGCTCGGGAAACACAAAAATCGATTTTAACTGGGGTTTTCGCTTTACCGAAAACAAGTTCAAACTAACCTTCAAAATATCCGGTGGGTCTTGAAAATTAGTTTTGTAAAGAACTTGCGTGATGTTGCTGGTTACGTTGCCCGTTGTATTCTGAGCTATTGGTATTTCTTGTCTGTAAGGAACGAGTATGCTATCAACAATCGCTTGAGTCAGTTTTTCGAGATAACCGGAAATAACTTCAAGCGGAAGAAGCACCAACACACTGAGCAAATTGAATATATCATGAACGGTAGCTCCGGCGAAAGCTCTGAAAATAAACTTTGTTTTAGACAGACTATTATTATGAGAGGAAAAAGAGAGAGCTGAAAATCTGAGAAAGTAAAAGTAAGCACAATCTTAAAAATAAACTGCGTGGGTGTTGAACTATTTTTAATAAAAAAAGATGAAGGCGAGGTGGTGCAGCTTTTCGCTTATGATGACGTTATGGTATCTTAGCACTGTTGCAAGTGCAAAGCTTAAAAAAGGAGCGACAGCACTCCACTCCATTTGACGACACTATTGGTTAGAGATCAGACACAAGTTTTGGTGACTGAGCAAGAAATATCTGCGCCGCTAGACGACGTCAATCGTGTTTCACCAGTAGTTCTAAACTTGGGGCTTGTGAACACCTTGGGATTCCGTGACAAGGTTTCAGGGGATCCGTAAATGCTTTGGTGAATTTTGATAAAGTCAAAAACAATTGATCTACTTCATTGTTTGTTAAATAATTATGATTAATTATGATTAATATAATAATAAATGATTAATTATAATTAATCACATTTTTTGATGGTTTGCATCACGAAGTATGAGGATGGTTCCCCAACTGCGGGTCGTAACCCTAAGACACGACTTTAAGAAGCTTGATTTTAATTTTAAGAACTTAATCTCCAAACAGATAATAAAAAACGGTGCTACTATAGCGTGAGGTCTACCGACATAAGTCACCTACCGAGATGCAGGGTGAGGTCTACCGCTTGACTCGCACCTACCGAGGTGCAAATCGCGTGAGGTTTAGGTTAGGGCCGTAACTCTAACCCTTAACCCTAACTTTAACCATAGGCGTAACCAGGGGGGCCAAAGGTGCCATGGCCCCCGGAATTTTAAGTCAAATTACAAAACAGTATTAAGAAATAAAAACAGAAATTTTTTTGCAGGTACATTAGAGTTTATTGTTGACTTTTAGCAAGGGGGTGGGTCGGGCGTGACTTTTTAAGTTTTTAAACTTTCAAATGCTATCAAACAAGATGTGTACGTTTTACACACTAAATATCGCCAAAGTTTTTCTTCTATGTTGCAGTCGAGTGATGAATTGATGATCCAAGTTATGGTAATTGCAAGAAATAAACGTCTCGCTGAGCGCTTTCTTGTTTCGTTGTAATGCTGACTACTACAAAGACGTTGCTTCTTTTATCAGAACGTTCAACCTACCAGTGAGAGTGGTTTCCTTGAAATTCCTTGAATAGTGCGTTATACGTTACAATTGAAGTTGAACTACTAAAGCCGTCCTTGATAAAACTACATTAGATCAGTGAAATCGCATTCGCACTGTCTCAGTTTTGTACAGCAATTTTTATAGTAGCAACGAGCATAGTTCACGAAAGGCAAAATGTCGTTATAAGTAAATGACGTCACATCAAAAGTTGCAAAATTCGGGCCCCTCTCAATTTTTTTCTCGCTACGCCCTTGACCCTAACCCAAACCATAATCCTTACCCTATCCAATGATTTATTTGTGTTATTCTTAGAAGATGTATGAAGTGTGTATCGTTAGAATAAATTTACCTTTGTGTGTGAAATGTATTTGTGGTGTTTGGAATTATTATTACTATAGTAGCAAGTGTGTAGCTATAGAGGGGTGAGGGATAAATAATTCAGTGGTAGATCTCACGCTATAGTAGTAACCGGAGGTAGATCTCACGCTATAGTGTGGTAGACTTCACGCTATAGTAGCACCTAAAAAACTCTTTATATATATGCGACAAAGATTGCTGGGCAGACCGGATTTATTAAAGCTATTGATCTTTAAAAAATTATCTGAAGTTAACTGCCTACTCAATCCACAAACTCTACCAACTTAACTCGTAATATCACTTGAAAACAACACAGTTGCTATCTTTTGTATACAGCTGTTATTTTCCGCATGCACTCAAATTATCCTAACGTGGTTGCAGTTCGACCTTTTGCCTAACGTTCTGCGCATCTGCAAAAAGTGATGTGAAAAAGGTATCTTAGTTGGTTAATGGTTGGCATCGTTTTGCATTTGCTTAGGTGTAGGTGCAGCTGTAAATTGTGAGGTATAGGAAGAACTAATTAAGTGTGGCTAGTTAGTCGTTTAACAAACATCAAACGCTGGTTTACAGCAAAAAATAAAGAAGTTTATTGACTACTCACCTTCTAAACTGATTGACGTGCATAGACTGACTCAAGGATACGATTGTATTTGTCACTGACGTGCCAATATTTGCCCCCATTACCACCGGTATAGCACGGCGCACTGATATGACTAAAATAACATGATCAAATCATTATTTTTAGCCTCAGAAAATCGAAGTTTGTGCATAAAAAAACCTTTTGTTTTGAAACCAACTTTGAAATTTTCTGTGGTGGCGGCACAATGCATTTCTATCACAACCAGGGCAACTACATTGGATAAATTGTCGCAAAATCCCTTTCCGAAGAGCATCACGCCGCAAAAATAGAGCAGGCATTGAGCTCTCATCCTTAAGATCGCAAAGCAAAAACATAAACAGCAACTATAAAAAAGCGACAAACAACAATAGGAAATTATGTAATTTTATAGAATGCTAAAACTTCAAATTCCAAATATGGTGATGCCTCACCAGCATTCTCAGCTTTCCTCAGTCACGCCAGCATCTCACATGCCAGCCATCCACAGGCTTTTCACACAAAATCAAATCTGTACTAGCCTATTGTAGTCTAGTCCATCCACAATGTTTTCCGCACAAAATCCAAATATGCCCTTTTGGACAATTTGCAATTAAGCTCTTTGGTCCTTAATTAAACCAAAGAGGGGTGGTGGGAGTGTTTTGTACAGGGTATTGCAGAAAATAAGCATAAGGCTGATGAGAGTCAGTTATACGAAACAACGTTGTAGCTTATTGTTATTTTATGTTATAGACTGTAATATGCTGACATTATACTCGTATGTTATACTAATAAGAATCCTATCATGAAGGTTTACATCTTGAAGGTTCGGTTCCCTGCAGGTCGGATACACGCCACAGAAGAGTCCCAATAATGGCGAAACCGGTCTGGTGCTTCCTTATTATTCGTGTATAATTGCTGAATCATATGCTATGCGCAGGAAAATGCGGAGTTTCAAAAAAGCTGTACAATGGGTACTGACAACACTGTTTTGACCCATTTAATTTGATCAGAAAGTTTATGCGATATCTTTATGTTTGTAGTTTGACACAAAGTAATCTATTGCAAAGATGTAAGAGGGCAAAAATCTTCTGTTATTATTTGATGCATTAAGTGGTTGATGAAATGGTGTATAACCATGACTAACAGCTTATAAAATTCAATTTAGAAATTGTTCAGATGATGATAATTATATCTCTCCTCTTCTTTGGGATTAAGGTAAGGCGGGTGACGTAACATTTAAAACCTCCACACGACAAACTCAGCCAAACAAGCCGGAACTTGCCGATAATGTAAGGAGAAAGAAAACCTTTTTAAATCAAAACACAAATTAGTAACTCAGCCGTTAACAATGCAGACTGTCATTGGTGTGCTCCCAAAAGTTGCCACTTACGACATGTTGCGTAAGAAGCTTCACTGTTTTAACATGATGAAGTGTGGAAAAGCTAGTTTCAAGGGAAGGAATTCGTTTCCTCGGAAAAAAGTTGAGATCAACGAAAGAGTTGTTTTTTAAAAAAGTTTATTATGCATAAGTTGAAATAAGAGAGGCACACAGTAGACTAACCTTTTCGAGATATTTCATATATTATTTTTAGAAACCTGCAGCAACTCTGTGGTAGCAGTAAATCTATTTGTAAAACTATTTGATACGGCTTCGCTGAGGTTGACAGACCATCCACTACAGTGGACCTAGTATTTGGTCCCACAAGTGTGACGGTCTAAGCTATGCTTTATTAAAAGCCTCTAGCTTCTTATTGGTCACCAACTGCACTGAAGAGACCTGATAGGTCGAAACAGTGTCACTGTCTGCAGTTTGCTAAGTGGATCGCTGGCCTCTTGCATTACTATACATGTAAGACCTTGTGACCACTCGGCTGTGACAGCACTATTGTTCTAGCAGATGTTAGAATTAGTGCACCTGCGACAACCGCCACTCATTCACGAGTGATACGGCTTCGCAGAGGTTGACAGACCATCCACTACAGTGGACCTAGTATTTGGTCCCACAAGTGTGACGGTCTAAGCTATGCTTTATTAAAAGCCTCTAGCTTCTTATTGGTCACCAACTGCACTGAAGAGACCTGATAGGTCAAAACAGTGTCACTGTCTGCAGTTTGCTAAGTGCATCGCTGGCCTCTTGCATTACTATATTTGTAAAACTTTATGCAAGACTTTCGTTTGCCTTTTTTTTGCGTGATATTGCAGGCAATTCTGCCCTTACGGCAAACACGAAAGTTAGAAACAGGAATTAAAGCCCTAAAGATAGTGTTACATGCACTTCTAAGCTACTTCATTCTATTTTCCTGTCCTTCACCGGGTTGGAATAGAAAATTTGGTCACCAGGTTACCGCTAAATGTAATGGATATTGATCGAGCAGTGAAGAAAGCGCCTTCTGGCGAAAGTAGAGTGGATACATTACATTTCATGGGAATAACTCAGGATATATGTTTGCAGGATCCTCTGTTTGACCTTGTCATCGGAAATATTGTTGGGGCACGAAAGCCGAAGCATTCAGTATTAGGAGAGAAAACTTGCGCTGCTGCAGTTGGGAGGGTGTAAGCTGCTATTAACGGTTGCTGCTTTTAAAATCTTAATAAAGTATGACGTGAAAGCTCAAACTCCATTACAAATTACCGTATCAAGAGAAATAAAAATTGAACCTACCTTTATATTTTATAACTCACAACCATTTGTCGGTATGTTTTGTAATGAAAAGAACGACTAGAACATACTTTGAAAATAGCTCAAGGGTTACTACCAAAAACTTAAAGGAAGAACAATGAGTTAGATTACATTACCAGAGAGCGAAAAGAAGAGTTTTTGTGAGGGAGATACAGTATTGCTGTTATTACCCACGGATGCTAACAAATTTTTAATGCAAGAGACGCTTACACAGTAGTTAGTACCTGAGGAGAAAGAACAATTATCGGGTGAAAGTGGTGAACAAATAGGTAACAATTTATCGTTTATGCTGTGTACTACTCAAAGAGTTAGTAGTAAGCGAGATCTATTTAAAGCCCTTACTTCTATGAGCGCGTGGTGTGTGCAAAGAAATTTGTAATAGAAAGATATTACATTTTTCAGATGATTGCAAATATGGGGTTTTGGTTTTTGGTGATAATTGGACAGGCCCTGCTGATAAGTCCAAAAGGACGAAACGCGTCCAGGGATGGTACCGTCAAATTATGGAAGAGGCTTTTATTATTTGCAATACTATTACTTTGTGAAATAATCACGTCATTCGTGTGAACATGCCTATAAAGCGCGTAGATTACTTTTATAACTCAATAAATCAGCGATTTATTGCTTAAATACGTCGAAACAGCACATTGAGAAAAATAATGGAAGATATGTCAAAAAAGATCTACAATTTATAATTATGGCAGAAGATTTGCTGCAGCGACTGATAAAAGATAAGTATTGCTCTAGATTGATCGTGATAAACGAATATTGGGAGTGTCGCGTTTCAATAGAGTTTTGAATCTATCTCAATCTTAATTTACTTCTTAAAATTGACGCGATTTGCAGTATCGATCAAATATTTAAGTTTGGTTGCAACTTAATAGCTAGGAAAAGATTGGCTTCCCCTAAGATACTTTAACCCACGCACTTTTCGATCAAGAACAGAACAATATATTCACAAATCACTTTACAACTTCGAATTCCTTCACTTGCCAAAACACAGAACTAAAGCACTTCAAAATATCAGAGACTTACTAAACTAAAAACCACCAAAATAATCGCTTAATTCCTGTCACAACAATCACCACAGAACAACGCCTTTTTAATACACTCTGCTATCTTTCTCTGAACTACACTCTCTAAATGAATAAAATCTCGCCGCCTTATATATATGACAAAAAATACTCTAGAAATTGCTAGAACATCACATGACACAAAAAAACACCGTTAATAAATTACGCAATCGGTAATAATAATAATAATAAAAAGGAAAATCTTCGAGAAGAAGCAAGAATCACTAGAATAAACTGGAAAACTAAGTCATGTAGTCAACATTGTGATGTCAGAAAGGCGTTTGAGTTACAAATCTATTTGTGAATCCGAAAGAAAAAAGGTCTTTCTTTGAAAACAGTTTAGCAAGTTAGGGCTTCAGACAATTTAGAAAAAATGATCACTGCAAAATAAAACAACAGATTACAATAACTATACATATATAAAAACTATTCTTTTAACGCAAATTTACGTATTCGTGACAGGGAGATTCTTGTGACTGAAGCAGATATATAGAAAGTGCTTTTATCCTACCTGATGAACCTTACAATTTTTTGAGGATGGCGTCTGATATGTAAAGTGCAATTCTGTCTGTACGCATGTATGTACGTACTCTTTAACTTCTCCAAAACTACTGGACATACAAACATCAAACTTGGCACGATTGATCATCTCCCTTGGGTGAGTAAACGCACAGTAAACGCTTGATTGTACACTTTGTTCTCTGTATTTTCTGAAAAGCTACTAATTTTAGAAACGTGATTAATAGCTTTTTTGGTAGATATTTGAAAAGGTGTCTTTCATGTAAAATATTCTACGACGATTAAAGCTTAATTAGCAATTCTTTTTTTAACATTTCTAGCTTACTAAACATACTTTGTTTCTTTTTTCTTTAATGCTTCAAACTCACTTCCATTTCACAATGGTGTCATGTACGATTAAAGTGAAAAAATGGTGGAACAAAGCCGCAAGCAGCAGTTACGCATAAAGCTTTTATTCACTGTTATTTCGAAATCAAACAATTGATATGCTGTCGGTGAAAGAAGATAAATGCATTACAGTATGAACATAGCGCTAGGTCAAAGAGCTGTTTTTAGTATTGCAGTGGCAAATAGTCATACTTTCGTACAGTCATATCCAGGGCTGCGAACTCAAACTCAAACTTCAACTGGAACTCGAAAGAACTCGATCTTTTTGCTGAACTCAAACTTGAACTCGAAACTCAAAATTTTGTGGAACTCGAACTCGAAAATATTTAAAGCAAGTTTGAGTTAATTTTCATTTGTACAATATCATTACAACTAAATTTAAAAGAAATATAATCTTTTTATTGGAAATTAAGGATCTTATGAAGAAAGTAGGCTTTACACGTTCGCTGCGATGTGACCCACCGGTGGCTCATGGGTTATTTCTTGCTAGTGCAATATGACCCACTGGTGGGTCATAATAGAAATTTTATTATCTTCTTAAAATTGTAAACTTTTCTGCTTTAATCTAACATTTTTTTACGTTTGCTGCGATATGATCCACGGGTGGGTCATGGCTTACTCTCTGCTACTATTTCGTGACCCACCGGTGGGTCATAATAGAAAATAAACTATTTTTAAAAATCCATTAATTTTTTTTGCTTTAAGACTAACTTTTTTGTTTTTAACTATTATTTTTACTATATACATGATTTAATTGAAAATAATAGTGGAGCCACAACAAAATTTCTCACAATTTATTTCATTCAAGCCAAAAAGAGTTAACGGTCATAGTGCTTAAGCTTGAAGCATGACAGACACAAAAAAGGTTTGCTTTCGCAGCCTTCACAGAATGTTGACACTTTCTTCGCCTTTTTTGCAGCCTCCCGAGATCCTTCATTTAAAGAAATAAGTTCATAACATCCCACACATCGTTTTCGGCTTTTTCTTTTTGGACCTGGAGCTTCAGCCAAAACGTGTACAGTTTGTGGAGCTTTATTGATACTTGACTGCCTCCTTCCACATCTAATCTTTTCTTCAGGCTCTCCAGTCAAAAATGATAGAGTAATGAATTCTTTAAATTGAAGAAGCGACCAGGGCTTGTTTGAGTAGTACTTGTTAAATATCAAACAAGCATTTACTCCAGTTGTGTCAGTAATAAGCTCTATGGCTACCATTTTGTACCATCTCTTTGTCTTTCTGAGGGAGGAATGATAAGAGGACATTTAATCTGACATGCCCACACCCTTTTTGGCAATATTGTAATCGATTACACTTTTTGGCTTCTGCACATCAGCGCCTCCTCTTGATCTCCTTCCTATTTCTACAAGCAAGTCATCATGCTCTGGTAGTGATGACAAAGTTAACACGTTTCTTTTATATCTTTCCAATGAAACACTTTGATGCCGTCAGATTACAACAACTACACATATATAAAAAAAACTATGCTTTTAACGCAAATTTACTTATTCGTGACAGAGCCCTGCAACTGCAATAACTTAAAACTGCGAGTGCTTTACTTTCAATGGTGGATTTAGGGTGAGCCGAGTGGGGTAGCTGCGTCGGGCCTCCTTCTTGGAGAATAAGGGGCCCCCTTCTTCAGACACGTCCAATCAATTGTTTTAGCCCTTCAAAATAGGATAATCTCCAAAAACAAGGCTTTCATCAAGAATTTGAGCAGTTATGGGGCTTCTAATAAATTCTTGCCTCAGACCCCTAAAATCATTAATCCATTACGCTTCACTTCGGGTTGATATCTTCTTCCCTAGCTGCGCTCATGCCACGATAAGTAACGTACTCGCAGCCAGAGCCTTTTGCTCATAATAATATACTTACAATTGCAAAAACGAGGCAACCAGCCTAATTTGTAATAGCTTGATCCTAAAAATACATATTAATCACCTTGGCGCCCTTCCACAGCTTTGATATGATTTCAAGCACTTGCTGAATTGAACGGACAAAAGTTTGTTAAGTTTAAGGACGCCTGTGGTGAAAACAGGGCAAATATAAAGCTGCTAAGGACTCGAGAACCTTCGGAGATATGTAGTGGTTACACGCAACCCCTCAAAATGTTTTTAATTGATTCCCTTTCAAAAAAGGATAGCTTTGTTTCGGAACGAGATTTATCTATTTAAAAAACATCAACTTTTCATTTCTTGAGCTACTCTAGTACGTGGAATAAGAAAAGTACTGTCCGGTAAGGATAACATTGGTTTTAATATCAACGATTTGATTTACTGGCATATGCACTTTAAAGTAGTAGAAGAATTGTTTGATTATTATTTTTAGTTGCTTAGTTTATTTGACAACGCGACCGTTAAAGTGCATGTTTATTTCAAAATCAGTCGAATTTCTCGGCCGTCACATCGGTTGCGATTGAATTACTCTCAAGGATGGTCATTAAGCGAAAATTCACGCTGGACGGCAACCTACAAAGTAGAAGAAAGTGAGATTAGCAAACTGCAGACAGTGACACTGTTTCGACCTAAGTTGGTAACCGACAAGAAGCCAAAAGCTTTGAATAAAGCATAGCTTGGACCGCCGCACTTGTGGGACCTATACAAGCTTCACTGTGGTGGATGGTCTGTCAGTACTCTTTGAAGCCGTATCACTCGTGAATAAGTGGCAGTTGTCGCAGGTACACTAAGTCTAACAACTGCTAGAACAACAACTGCTTGTTCGAGCAGTTGTTAGAATTGGTGCACCTGCTACAACCCCCACTCATTCACAAGTGATACGGCTTCAAAGAGTACTGACAGACCATCCACCACAGTGGGCCTAGTATAGGTCCCACAAGTGTGGCGGTCTAAGCTATGCTTTATTCAAAGCCTCTGGCTTCTTGTCGGTTACCAACTGCACTGAAGAGACCTAATAGGTCGAAACAGTGTTACTGTCTGCAGTTTGCTAAGTGCATCGCTAGCCTCTTGCATTATTAGAAGTGAGATTAATTTTGATAACTATCCAACATTGCTATGTTGATTCCGTCATTTGCAATGGTACTTGCGCCGATAAACAATTTAACATGCAAAAGGCAACTTAATGAGGTTTGTTTTGAGGAAGCATAAGAGGAAGCTTTTATCAACGAGCAAAAGTGCTTCATAAAGAAGCTGATATTGCGATTGCCAGACCATGGTAAACTATTTGTGTTACGGATTGATTTATCAAATTGTGGATTCGGTGCTGTTCTCATGCAATAGCATGATGGAGAGCTCATACCGGTAGCTTAAAACGATCGCGTAATGAAATTGGTTTTTGCTTCGCAAGATTATGATAAAGGCAATGTTGCTGCCGACTATTTTAGTTGAATATTACACTGATATTAAATACGTGTGCTGTGTATATATTTGTATGTATAAACGCTACTGAGCATGAATTTTTCAGCTTGAATTTATTAGTGTGTCGACATTGTTCTTACAGAACGCATCAGCAAATGTCAACACACTAATAAATTCAAACTAAAAAATTTGTCTCAATGCCATATTTCAAATTAAATTAAATTTTACTGTTCATGTGACCATTAGTTGATTCGTTTCAATTTCGCACTCGCTTCACCTTTGACCTGCCACTTAACTGTTGCTGCAACTTGTTTACCACCGTTATCGACCTCCGGCAGATGATTCAAGCGCTACACACGGTGACAATCTTTTTTCGCTTATAAATTATTTACGATCGTCTGTAGTTAGTCTTTTATTCCACCTTGTTAAGATCTCATTTGTCGAGCAGCTTGTAATTACCATCTGGCTTATATCTGGATGCATTTTTATAATTACCAGAGTATCATCGAAAGTTATGCAGAGTTTGGGCTTTCATGTTTTATGTTAAATTTTATATTTTTATATTTTATTTTGATTTTAGTTGCCACCTGATGAGCCGCTTGGCGAAACAGCTGTTGTGGTTTTATCTTATTTTTGCCTGATATGTGGTGCTTAAAATGATATACGTAAAGCTCTAACCTTGGTTGCTGTCGAGCACTGCGCCAGCAAAGTGAGACTTTTTCTTCCTGATATACATTATTTGAATAAGTTTCCACCTGATGAGCCACTTGGCGAAACAGCTGTTGTGGTTTTATCTTATTTTACCTGACGTTTAATGTTTAAAATTATATACGTAAAGCTCTAACCTTAGTTGTTATCGAGCACTGTGCCAGCAAAGTGAGACCTTTTCTTCGTAATAATATCGAGATATATCTTAGATATTATATACTGTATATATATATATTGCAGAAATTTTTGTTATGTCTATATGTGCATGAAATGTGCATTTACATATACAAAGATGCAAGATTAAGAACATTAATTTTTTTAGACAGTTTGGGAGCACTCAAAGCATTAGAAGCTTTACTAAACAAATTTAGTTTAGTAAAGGCATGCAACGAAATATTGAACAAACTAAGTATGTAAAATGAAGTAAATTTATACTGGGTTGAAGATCATTCAGTTTTACAAGACAACGAAATTGCGTGCTAACTAGCCAAAAACGCCGCTGGTATCTTCTCGTAGGACTAGATTCAATTGTGGGGCTCAAAACCACCATGGTATAGAATGCAATAATAAATACTTGCAAAAACGATTATCATTTTAAATGGAACAACATACCTACATGCAGACAAACAAAAGTGCTAATTGTCAAACTCAGGGGTGGGCAAACTGTTTAGCCGGAGAACCACGTTGACTACTCAAGAGTTGGTCGAGGGCCAGTGCTAAAAATCTTGCAATAGCTGTATGCAATGCCGGTGGTGGGTGGAAGGGTGCAAATGCCTAATTTCGGACTTTAAAAATGATGGTCTCCAAAAAAAAATGCTTTCGGCAATTGAATTTTGCCTCGCAGTCCGACACAAAAGCACAAAGTTCTTTATCGATCATGCGAAACTTATGCATTGAGCTCGCGCTTGTAAATTACTTTCAGCAAGCCGTGGATGCCATTAATGTGTTAAAACATGATTTTATAGTCGCCTAGTCTCATTAAAACTCCGCTTTGGAGAGACATATTGTACTGTAGTTCAAGGGTACGCAAACAACTTTTTGCCGGCGGGCCAATTTCAGACTGCTTGAAAATTTTGCGGGCTAGTCAATGTTCATAGCTACGATATGCAAAGTTTTCCGAATTTTACTCGTGGGTTTTTTGAGATGTAATTGATAAGTTTACCATTCAAGACCACCACATTTCACATCGCGGGCCATAGATTGCACTCCTCTGCTGTAGTCTTTACAGCGTATCGTCATTCTTGTTTACGAGTGTTCAAATCCAATAAACTGACAGCCTCGCCAAACTGATATCATTCGTTGAAACGAAGTAGCTTGGATTAGTGAGAACTGATTGTAATAGCTCATTGGGTCGTTTTAGAGGTCACTGTGAAGTGAACAGCCATCTTGTGTGATCTCTCTGAGAAGCAGAGGAATTAGCTACCCATTATTTTTGTCACAGTGACACACTTAGAGCAGACAGAGCAGTGACCATGGGGGCTCGCACACTGCCAATGAGATACATCAATTACATCCAAATGTAATCTCGAATTTCATCAAGGAAACAGTTAGATTAGTAAACAAATGAGAAGTCCAACATAAGCATGATGAAATGGAATGGACCTTATGGCTTGAACATATAGCCACTGGTGCGTACAGCCTATAAGCACCACACAACAACAGTTTTCAGTACCGAAAGTTTTGTTTGTTTTTGTTCGTTCGACCAATGAGCATGGCATTCGCATGTAATACGAATTTCTTGAGGAAGTCTGTCATTCCCTTCACTTTCACGAAAACAGTTTGCAAATCTAATCGTTTTTGTTTCTGTTCATCTGTACGCACAATTCCCATCAATTTTCACGTTGATGAACTTTACAATAGTGGACGTGATAATTCAAAACCTTGATCCACTGCATATGTGGACACCAAAATGTCCAAATAAAGGCGTGGCATGTGGATGACATTATTCGCCTGGTGCAAGACTGTTTCAATTTCAACATTTTTCCATGCTTGCGTAGCATGTTTTGGCATATTTCGTAGCACTTCTTTGGTATCAAAAATAACCTTCAAAGTCTCTACGACAGCAATTCTCAAACTTTTTGAGCAGCGCCCGGCTTGACGATACCCATCATAATTCGACTTCAACTTACAGTATCTTCAAATTCAGAAGCGTAAAACAAAACAGCAAGCCATACAAAAGGCCAGCGATTAGTTTTGAGCGTAACTGCAGACGGTTCGCACTGTTTCGACTTATCAGATTTCATCAATGTCATTGGTTGTCCACAAATGGCCAGAGGCTTTAAAATAGAGCATAACCTAAAAATTCACTGTTATGGAACTTAAACTAGGTTCACTCCAGTGAACTTTCTGTCAGCATTCTGCGAAGCGCTGTCACTTGTGAATGAGTGGCGATTGTCGCAGGCGCATTACGTAAAACATCTGAATAAAACACCAGTGCTGTGACAGTTTAGTGATCACCTTCTCGTAAATTTCAAACAAGGCTACCAACTGCTTTAACACGTTGACTGCCACGTTGGGTTTTCCGAAAACGACCCTGGGGGGCCACGATTTTTCAATTTTTGTTAACAATAAAAAATTAAAGTATGATGCTAATAAATTCATTTCTCCCTAGTTTCAGTCTTCTAATTCAAACCTAAGGTATAGAAATACAAGCAAATCTAAAGGAAAAAAAGTGTCAACAATAATTGTTGACATGGCAGTCAACGTGTTAATAAAATCTGATAGGTCAAAACAGAGCACACTGTGCATTGTCTGCAGTTACGCTCAAAGTGACTTGCTCGCCAAGTTAATTATCTATTTATTAAATCCATAAAGAAATTCGATAGATTTCTGTAACTATAAACACGTAAGACAGTTCAAGCAATTAGTAAACCTTAGGAACTATCACTTAAATAGCTTGTACTTGATTATGCACGAAACACGTCATGAAGACCAGCCCAATTATGGGAAATTTGGCATTTTTCGGCCTTTTTGCAAACCTTATACTTCCCCCCACAACGTTTAAGAATCAGTGTCAAAACAAAAATATAGCATTATTTACAAGATTAATAATTTTTAGAAGTTAAAAGTAATCTAGTGAAAAGTTGTGTACTTTTTGGTGTTGGTATATATGTTTGCAGTGTGCACCGAAATATAACGTTTCATGCTGTGCTTTTGTGCTAAGGAAGAGCAGGAGTAAATCGACAAGACTTTATACCGTATCATATCTATCACCGTCAGAACAATGTTTCTTTCCTCACTGACCAATCATAATAGTGAGCTTTGTAATTTCTGTTTATCAAAGAAAAAAATGGATTTGGTGAAGCATCTTCAGTTATTTGATGAAATGCAATTAAAATAAACAACCAAGCAAAGCCTTAGCGAATGATAGAAGCACCCCTGGTTAAGTAACTACGGGCTGGTTTTAACCCATTTTTTCCCGAATTTTATTTTTTTAAATTTTCTCCATAAAAAGCTGTGTTTTCATGCCAAAGGACATATTTCGGTGTTATTTTAGTTTATTTTTTTGTTTGTTTATTATATTGTAATTTTGTTGTGTCCCAAACGGGAACACCGGGCATGAATGGGGGTCACCAGAGCGTAAAAGTTTTCAATTGTTTTTTTTGCAATAAACAAGTAAATCATGGTATTTTACATTACAAAAAGACTTTTTACTTCGTTTTGCAACATAGACGTATAGTCGACACAAAATTAACACCGTCTAGACTACAACAAACAGTTGTGATGAAATATGAAAGGCATGCAGCATATGAAAGAATAAACGAAAAAACAGAAAAACATAGAAAAACAGAAAAAACAGTTCGCGACAACATTGTACGTATCACGGGAATTTACTTGCTAGCCTACTGATGCTTCATCTTGTAGAATTCTTCAAAGCAATGTTCGTGTAAATTAACTCTGCACTTCTCGCACATCATCCTGGTGTTTTTCTTGCACAGGCGCACCAGGACAGCTTTTCGGCTGGTAGCAAAAATTGATTTGCGTTGTCAAAGCGGATTCCTGGAAGGACTCTTTTCTCTAAAGGCTTTGTCGCTGCTGGACGACTAGGAATAGCAGGAGGGGTACCATACTTCTGCAGATAAAACTGCACTATGCGTCTGGTAAATCTCAAATAGTCAAGAGGACTGTTATTGTCACCCTTCCTGTGCAACTGCCACGCGTTGTGAAGACTTGCATCAATTATAAACGCAAAAACAGGCCACCACCACTTTTTTGATCGGACTCCCATTCTATAATTGTCGATGCTTTGGTCCATGCGGTCTACACCACCCATAAAATGGTTGTACTGGGACACCATAAAAGGTTGATCCACTTGTTTTTTCTGTTCATCTTTGGCAATTCAGCGAGTGGCTTTCACAATAGGCATGACAGGATCAACAGTAAACACCAGTGAATTTATCGTCTTTAGTAAGTTTTGTGTTGTCAGAAAAATGAGCATATGCCTTCAAGATTTCAAATCTATTTCTACGCATTGCATTAGATACAGATGGCAAGTACGATTCGGAGTAGTACTCCCACATTATGCGTCATCTGGGAAATGACATGTACCCTGATAGCATCAGCATACCCAGCCAGCACTTAATTTCCTCTGGGTTGGTCTAGAACGAGTCATCATCTTTATCTTGAGATGCGTACAGATTGAATATGCTTGTGATGAAGTTTATCACTTCTTCATCATAGAAGAGCTCGAAATATTCTTCAGGCTGCATGCCCTCTTTGTATGTTTTTCTTGCAAGTGTGAAGAGGGTAAAGCTTGGCTGTAAATCTTGGTTTCTCACTCATCGTCTCTTTCGTTTTTGTCTCAAACCGGTTCCAGAGGTTGAAGAACTTTCCGTCTCTAAAGGAAGTTGAGGACTGTCAGCACTGGAAGCAAAGAAACAACCAATTTGGTTGTCCCCTTCATCGCCTTCCGGAGACCGAGACAACAAAACAACTCTCGCCTAGGCATTAACCTGTACCTGTTTTCCACTAAGATTATTCACCCCACCACCTGTGTCTTCATTGCCACTGTCCCCTTCACTGTCGAAGCCATCACTGGGAGGTTGAATAAACACCATCGCTGAAGTAACTGTTTTATCTTCTTCGATCTGAGCAAGGACTTTTTCAGCAGTAAGAAACCTAAAAAAAGATTTTTTACATAACGGCTCATGCCCAGTGTTCCCGAAAAGGAACATCATTATAAAAACAAATATAACACACCACCTCGAATTCAAATTCAAAATTAATCCTTTCTGCCTGGAATTATAGTCCATAGTCCTAAATTACAACATTAGTTATGCAGAAAAATATACTAACACTAGGCCAAAAACTTACCTTTTTGACCGTGGGTCACGTGATGTTGAAGGTTCATCAGACATCTTTACACAATTTACAGCAAGATACAAAAACTTTAGAACAAACAAAGTCAACTTCTACCTAGCACTATATTTAACTAATAAAAATACCTGAATTCACAAAATTAGTTTAATAACAAAATTTATTACAAATACAAGTGATGTTCCCTTTCGGGAACACTGGGAAAAACGGGTTAAATATGACTTACTATTTGCTCCCACCATCGTGGTCACTACTGACGTTAAAGTGGAGGAACTTTGGACAAGGACAGTGAGCAGAATCCCGATCATGAGTCCAACAATCGGATTGGCTAAGATTGAGCTTTCCCCAAATATATATCCAGTCGTCCTTCCGGCTGCAACGCAATATCAATAAATCCAGTTGAATGACTTAAGATATATAACTTGTACTGGCGTCAGGTAGTGAAGTGTATCTCAAAATAATGATGCCAGATTGCACTTAGCATCAAAATTTACTAATTAACTATGCGATGCCAAGAAGGAATGGAAACGGGATAGCTAACTCAAATTGTCTAGGGAGATTGTTTAATTACTAGACAGTTAAAATACGGGGACTATGGTGTAGTGGTTAAAACTTTCGTTAGATCTAGGTTTGAATTCCTTGTCCAGTTGGTTACATCATAGCCTTTGAGAATAGTATTGCCAACTTGTCAGCTGAAGCTCATTACGAAATAGAGAGCGCTCAGAAAGAACAAGTTTGCTTTTTGTATCCTTGGATGAGAAACTTAACAGAATGCGTCCGTCCTTATGAGGCTGGTAGGTAGTGGGTGCCCAAGCAGTCTACCATTCACGGTGGCCAAGCTCAAAAGCGCAACAACGCTGCCATCATGAGGTTTTAACGCAAATCATTTTCACCATGAACCGGCGTTCCAACCCGCTCGACCACGTTGCCGGTGATGGATAAATACCAAAACCGGCATCGCTTCTCTTCTCAAGCTCAGTCACCACCTGCAAAGTCGTCAATGTGATCAAGTGAGTTATAGTACTGTGTAATGACAACAATGATCGGATGACCATGCGTTTAAAGCTCACGATGACCCTGTCGTTGTGCCCTATGAAAAGACACTTTGCAATGATTTCTCCTGCTTGGCTGATTCTGATATGTAGTAGATTTATCGGAAGTAATGCTAACCAATGCAAGTGGAATGTCAAAACAGGGAAACTTCAAACAAATTAGTGCAATTGTCCCATGCTTAGCGTTTCTGCGTTGTCACGCGAGTCTGATAGATAAAAATCCAATAAACAAACAAACAATAGGCTATGAAAATACACAAAGTCCATGCACTAACCAAGAATCTGAAAAGAAGATTCCATGATGCTGAGTGAACAAACGAACAGATAGAGGCATCCCAGAACAACCACAATTTTGGCGATGACAACCCCAATGTAAACGGCCCGCTCTTTGTTATCCATGTCTCTCCACTTTTTGTAATCTAAAGCGAAAATATATCAATAATTATAATGAAAATTGCATCATTATGACAAGAAGTCAATTCACTCGACGGAAATTACGCCACACAAACGCATAATCACAGTTTACGTCATCAAAAGCTACATAATTGCAACCAAATCACAAAGGACAGAGAGTATTTTGCTACAAAGCGGAACAAGAAGACAAAGCGATTTTCACGGAATCGGACGCGTACAACCAGGGTCTTTTGCAAAATTGGTGAGGGATTGGCTAGCTCAAAGAACTTTCTAGGCTTCGTAATGAAAGCAAAGTTTCCACAAAAATTTTGAAACAAATTGTTGAACGCTTTTCTTGGCTAAAGAGGGATGATTTAGTCTCTTAACTTCCCTGGATGGAATCCGAACATGAGACTACAGGAAAATTGGACATCAAATAAACAAGCAATCATCCAAAACTTTATCGTCAGATGCCGTGGAAAGAAAGTTGAAGGGCAAATACAATCGTCAAAAACCAGAAAACTGCCTCATTTCCTTAAAATATTTATAAAAACCAACCTTTCTGGTCATCATTCACACACCAAAGATCGTCATCGTCTGCAAAAAACAAAATTTACATCGAGCTGACATCAAATGGCAACTTTTTGATTTGCGCCAGTGCGTCATCTGCCGACAAGAAAACATAAATCGGTCGGTCGCTCCCTTTACCCATTGAGAAAACCAAAGTACAGGGTGTCCATGAAATCCTGAACACATTTGAAATTTTTATATCTCAAAAACTGCGTAAGGCAGAAACTTCAAATTTTCGACTGTGTATTATACCACCATAAAGTTTTTGTTATTTTTTACAGGATATCGTATTGTTAAACCAAGCAAGAATAAGTAATATTTAATTAGGGCGTAAGTTTGCAACAAAGTATGAAAAATGTCAACCCTTCAACAAAAAGCTCAATATGTTTATTGGTACCACAAATCAAAATCACCAACTGCAGTTCAACGCAAGCTCAGATATGAGCTTGGACAAGACTTTCCTTACATTAACAGCATTAAGAGATGGTTTAAAAATTTTATGGAGACCGGGAGCATTTCGGATCGCAAAAGATCGGGTTGGCCAAGCATTGATGAAGAGGCTGTTGATGCTGTGCGTGTGAAGTTTCATCGCAGCCCAAGGAAATCAATTCGTGCAGCATCAAATGAACTTGCTATTCCTCGAAGCATAGGGGACCATACGTCCTCTTTTTGGAGGACATGTCCTCCTTGGTGGTAAAAAGTAATTGGTCCTCCGAGGATGTTTAAAAATGCCTGTTTTGTCCTCCTTTTTAATAAAAACTAATTTGGTCATCCAAAGTTGTTCAAAAATTCCCTTTTCACGTTTACCCTGTGATTAAAAAATTATGTCACTGCATATTAGTTCAAGTGATAATAAGTTTAACTGGTAAGGAATGATAAAAGGGAGTTTCCTAACGGTCTACCTCAGACTGACTGTCGCTCTAGGTTTGAAAGAGTAAGATTACATGGAAAACGGTACAAATACCGGTAAGTTTCCAAACTGCAATTTGTGGAAAAACAACTTGAAACAAACACAGTGCTGTATCGTAACATGATGGCACATGAAAGATGGACAGCATATTTCAAAACAAGCAGTACCATTGAATTTTTCAGCGAATTGTTAGAAGTTACACAGTTTTTCTTTAGCATTATTTCTCATAACTTTAATGTTGAACGAATTTTTCTTTGAGGTAGCCGCAGTAGTCAAAAGAAAGAGAGAATTTTTTATTCGAGTCCGTTGCAAGTAATTTAACAGTAGTATACAATTTTAATGATGTTACGTGCTGCCAATTTTATGACATGGCAAAAAAAATGATTCTACCCTATTGACAAAAGTTAAAGGAACATCTAAATATCCATGGGCCAAATCCAACAAATAAGTTAGATATTTTTTTGTTGATTTCATTTCTTTTGTTCAGCTTCGTTTACACCATGCACAATTACACACCGTGATCATTCAGCATGAGTTGTTTTTCAAAATTTATTTTGGTCATTTGTCCGATTTACATTTTTTTCTTAATTGGCATAATAAATTAAAAAAATAAACTGCCATATTTGTGCTAATTGTCAAAATATAATTATCAAAAGCGGTCAGTGTCCAACAAATGTCCAGAAAAATTTTCCCAGCCTTGCAGAACAACTTGTAGGGCTGATAATAATTATTATCAAAAAATGTCCTTCTTTTTGGTAATGAAAATATGGTCACCCTATCAATGCGCAATTCATAAAGTTTTACATAAACGACTTCGGCTCCATGTTTACAAATTACAAATTGTTTAAGCTCTTAAGCCGAATGATTGCTCTCGCCGAGCAGCATTTGCTGAAGAAATTATTCAGCGCATTAAGGATGACAAAGATTACCTTGAATGTGTGGTTTTCTCAGACGAAGCATTTTTTTTATGTATACGAGATAGTCAATAAGCGTGACGTTAGAATATGGAGATCAGAAAATCTTTATGAGGTTGTAGAAAAAGAAAGAGACAGTCGCAAACTTAATGTTTGGTGTGGTTTAATGCACGATCAGATTATTGGACAGTTTATCTTTTCTAAATCCACCATTACAGCAGACACTTATCTGAATATGCTGAAACATTAAGTGGTTCCTCAGTTAGAAGAGTTCCAGCCGTGGGTTGTGTTTCAACAAGACGGTGCCCCTCCACACTGGGGTTTGATGGTTCGCGAATTTTTAAATGAAACTTTCCAAAACCGATAGATAGGGAAAAGTGGCCCAACACCATGGCCGCCAAGATTTTCAGATATCAACCACTTAGACTTTTTTTGTGGGGTTATGTAAAAGACAGAGTGTAAAGAATACCAGTATGTGACATCGAAACATTGCAATCGCGAATCATAAATGTTTTTGCAACAGTAAACAAAGAAATGCTGGAGAACACTTGGTGCGAAATTGAATATCGCTTTGACGTATTGAAAGCAAAAAATGGAGTATAAATAGCTTGCAAACTTAAATTCTTGAAATATGACTACTACTTAAATAGCTAAAAAATTTTACATAAAAATTTGAATAAACAAACTTTTCTTTGCAAAAAACCGAATGGTTTTATCTATTTTAGTTTTTTAGCAATAAAATGTGTTCAAGACTGTATTGTCATCATTGCTTCCGCAAACAGCTGGATATGCGTTCTTGTACTCCAGATAAATCGTTTTTAGTCAATTTCTCTTACTAAAATGTAGCTTTTGTAACAGAAATGTATTTATTATGCTGGTAACTCTGGCATTCTTGCAGCGAGTTCGAATGCAAGACGTTTCGCATGGAACTCAGCAACGGAGGTAATATGAAGAGAGAAACATGACAGTAAAAAAGTTTATCATGAATATTTTTTCTTAGCATCGGATTTTTTGACCGGATGTTTTTGATCGTGAAGTGTTAAAATCTAATATCTAAAAAAGGCTGTTGCATTTAAAAAGGAATCAACACAAAGTTGCAAACTTCACGATTGCTAGGCCGGGGTTAAATTTTTTTATCGAACCTTATCAAAGATATAAAAAATAATGTGCACAGAGCTCATGTGTAGTACTTTTGTGATAAACATATGACGTGCCAAATGAAATACAAAACTCTATTTGCTAAGTTAATGAAAATATGTTTAATGAAAATTGCAACTCTATCGACTTAACAAGTTTATACACTACACAAATGGTCAAGAATACAAGAAAGTGTTCGTTTTTTTAAAGCTAAAGAAGCCTAAAAAAAAGATTGTTTTAGCTGAACACGTTGCAACTTTGGGCTGTTCTAAAGTCGGAGAGAAAAATATGAATCTGCTACACTTGTGCGAGCTTTTGAATATATGTTGCATTGTCACGTACTTCTTATGGTATATAGTGATAACTTTGAACTGCCTAGTATTTCCCCACTTACTAGATTGACATCAGCAGTAAAAAATCTAGATGATAATTAATGATTACTTGCATAACATGTTTTTCTGCCCAAGAGATGTAAGAAAAAAATTGCATTTTATTGTTGGATGAAGTTTATGTTAAATCTACTCTGCTATACCATGGGGACATTGTCTTTGGAAAGGCAGTAAATAAGCCCTAATTGTTGGCCAATATAGTTTTAAGCTTCATGATTGTTTGTTTGTTTGGTGGCCCTAGGTCACTTTATGAAATATTGCCTGATAAAGAATTAGATGCAGCTTTTTTTTATATCAACAAACCGAATTAATTCTGGAATCAATCAAACGAGCTGGTGGAACTGTAACAGCAATTATTCGTAATGATAAACTGTGAACCAAGCTTTTTTTAACGAGTTTAATACGGATACTTCATTTCCTTGGCAAATCAAAGATAATGTATTCTTCTTGTATGATTTTGTACACTTGGTGAAGAACATTAGGAACAACTGGATAACTGCGCCGATGAAGGAGTTCAATTTTTTTATTGATGAAGAAGAAAAAGTTGATAAATAGACAGATATAGAAAATATATATAAACTGGAAAACCAACAGCTTGTTAAGATGTCTAAACTATCCGAAGTTGCAGTTTGTCCAAGTCCCATTGAACGACAAAAAGTATCTCTGTGTTTAAACGTTTTTTGTGATGAAACTGTATGTGCTTTAATATGCCACTCTGAAATGTAAAATGCAAAAGATACTGTTGTATTCATAGAAAAAGTGTTGCAGGTTTGGCACATTGTTAATGTAAAATCCCCGTATGAGGATATTTGTATGGGGGATGAGGATCAAGCTGTGATTCCATCTAAAAATGATAAACAACTAAACACTCTTCTGGAGGTTGGTGACCTGGCACTAAAAATGTTTGGAAGTGGCACTACAGTCAAAAGAAAAAACGTCTCACCAAAGACACTTCTAAAGCCATATGGCACACATGCAATGGATTAGTGGTACTAAGTCAGCACTTATTGAAAACATCACATCAACATGTTGTGATGGGATTTTTACCACAGATCATTTAGAGAACCAGTTCAGAAAGTTGCGTCAGGGGTGTGGTGACACATACTTCATAACAGTGCAGCAGATTATGAAGAAAATGGCTATTCAGAAAACTAAAATTTGTTTACGATTTGATGATGGTAGCTTACTAAATACTACAAGTAATCATGGACGAAGTGTACATGTATGTGAGCAATGCAGTTTCATCATGACTGAAAACATGTGCACAATATTTGATAATTAGCTAAAATTTGAAAATCATTTACCAATAGAAACTAAATTGACTCTTGTTTATATTGCTGGGTACGTGACATGGCATGAGGACCACTCTCCAGAAGATACATTTATGTACTATAAAAACTACAGCCATTTATTGTCAGACATGAACCACGGCATTTTAAAAATTCCTCATTATTCTGTGTGCGAGTGTGTTATGAATGGATATGTAATGTTTCATGAAGTTGTGGAAGTTACTTGCTGCAAATCTTTTTGTAAAATCCTGGTAAACATATCAGAATGTTACTATTTGAAAATTGAACAGTCACATGCTGCTATTTTTGCAAACATATTGTTCAAAAACTACTGTTACTTGTATTCGCCTAAATCGAGGAAGAAGCCAAAACAAAAAATGTCGAAGCTTAGCTTGCCCGATAAACTTATTCAATAATTTCGTCAAACTCTCACCCTGGCACTGTCACATGAACTCAAATAGATCAGGAGGTGTATCCAGGATTTCCTACAGGGGCTAACGATCTTTAAAAAAGGTTTTCTATAGAGCTAAGAAAGAGGAAAAATCTATTTTCGAACCACAAATACTACCAGATATAAGAGTAATGGGTATCAGAAAAGGCAAAGACTGATTGTTAAACAAATATTATTACCAACTGAAAATTATGTTGTGACTGGAAAAACTAAATTTCAACAAGAAAAATCAACTGAAAATTAAGTCTCACTTTGGGAGTGCGATTCCCCTACTCCCTTGATACGCTCTTGAAATAGACGTATTTGCTGAAAGTAGCACTGGCTACAGGAATAAATCAACAAAATTGATTGCCAATAATTTGAAAGTCTAAAAACTAAAATTTAGTTTACAGCTGAATTTTTTTCCCACCTTAAACCCTCCTCCTCATGCACGTGCTCTTTCGTGCCTATAAACGTTTTTATGACTACAATAAGAAAAATGTGAATGTTCAAGTGCGTTAGAATATATTGTAATTCGACATGTCATGGTTGTCAGTATTTTTTCAAATGAGTTGATTTTGAAATGTTCGCCTCCAGTGAGACAGTTCAACTGCGTATTGACCTGGCATGTTGTTGGAGTACGCCATGGGTTCTTCAAGTCCTATTACGTCAAAATTTGAATACAACATAGAAAACCATGTACTTACTTGACTTCGCTTTCTTCACTTTTGACGTCATTGTTAACAAAAACCCGTTATAGGTCACTTATCTTAACAATATTTACCTGCATAATAATATTAGTAAATTATTATGACAAAAGAATTTAATAAGTAAAAGCTATATGAATAAACAAGGATTGATATATTCCACTGATCAATCTCTATTCAAGTGCGAATCTACTACAAAGCAAAATAATTTTCCAGCCATAAGCTGAAGTTAATAATTATAAAGTTGTGTCTCCTTTACAAATTTGTTGTGATGCTCGCTTAGTTCCAAGAAAACAGTCATTGAGCTCAAGTGTGAGGTATGTTATGACGTTTTAATCACAATCAACTGTGGAATTGCAATTCAAAACTGCATTATCAGTATCTGTCATCGTACATCCATTTCACTGCGAAGCAAACAGTTCATTTTGTTTCAACTTTAGTATCCATTTGCTCCACTGTGAAGGAAATTAAAGATGCTCTAAACCAGTGGTTCTCAACCTTTTTCGTGTCGTGGCCCACTTTAAAAGGCCGCAGATTTTCGTGGCCCACTTTGATTTAGTCTGAGATGTGATGATGACAAAGTTGCTGGAATTATCTTCAGAACGCATGGCAGCGAATGTGATCTCAAAAAAAAGATCACTGTCTCCCCAGTGCCGAAGATGGTCAGTCCGCGGTCGGAATCGGAGTTGATTTGCAAAGGAAAATAAGGTCATTGTGCCTCCAATTCATGGGTGCTGGTCCGTATGGCGGTTTATATGCACCGCTATTACTCAATTCTCATTCGACTTGCACACCCGTAGTTAAAGTACGCAAATGTCTGTGGCCCACCCGACTTACGTGGTGTGGCCTACCGGTTGAGAGCCAGTGCTCTAAACATTTAAGTTCTAAACTTTGTTGCAAAGCCCACGTGAAAACTAAACCTGTGCTTCATCGCTGCACGTCACGATTAGACTTGTTTATTTATTTGGTCATCACAAGATTGCACCTCAAGCAGTGCAGCAGCAACTGCACTTAAATGACGCTGTAATACTTCATTCTCGACTTGAACTTAGCAAGATCGACTGTTTGTTTGGTTTATTAAGCTCGTTTTTGAATCGAAATAATATCTAAAGAGAGATTGAAATATTGAATGTGCCGATTTCTAAATTGTTGGTCTTCACCATGAGACGACGAAGTTAATTGGATTCAAAATAGTTTTGAAATCGTTACGTTACGCATCGCCTTGTTTTGTCAAACTTTGCGTATTGTGATTTCCATAATTTTCGTCCTACGTTTTGCACTGAGTGTTGTTGATTACAAGTGCCACTCCGTAAGAGTTGTGAAAGACAATGAGAGATGACGGTGACGCGAGAGGAAGCAGTCATGCGCGCTTCAATGATCTTTCAGGTCGTCGCGTGGTACACCGGTTATCAGTCTCTTGTTTAGAAACTGCCCAAGGGTCTCGATCCAGCGAATTTCTTAAGGTGCTCCCATAACGCTAAATCCAATTCAAATAAAACAAAATGAAAAATCCTGTGTGAGTATGACTTATTCTAGTTTTGTAAATGCATGAAAACAAAGGCGGCACCAAACACAATGTCATTTGGTAGAACCGCAAACGCAAAAAGCCCTGTCTTTAAATAAAATTAAGCACTCTCAGAGCTGAAGTTTAGAGCTCAATGACTTCGCGTCCCGCTTTACAATATTTGGTCTGTGTTTGTAGTGTCTTAAAATTATAATGCCATGACTGATAATTTAACTTAGCCTGCGTTCGTGTGTTCGAGGAAAAGGCATTTTACAAATGATTACAGAAGGTTGGAGTGAATTGGGCTGTGGTTAGTCCAGCCAGTTTAAAAGTAGAG
This sequence comes from Trididemnum clinides, assembly GCA_963675345.1. Lineage (NCBI taxonomy): Eukaryota > Metazoa > Chordata > Ascidiacea > Aplousobranchia > Didemnidae > Trididemnum > Trididemnum clinides. The sequence continues at coordinate 26,768,472 of OY776299.1, read as the reverse complement.
TAAGTGGTGTAAACGATGGAGGGATCCAATTTTCTACTTGCGACAGTACAGTGTAGGTTCAACTAATGATCAATGACGTCAAATTGACCAGTAAATTGCTATGATTGTCTCACCACAATTTTTAAAGGCTACACGCCTAAATCAAGAAGTAAACAAAAATCTAGATATTCCAGCTTTTAAACGAGCTCTTAGAACAGAAAAGTTTAAAAAGTGGTCAGTGGCTTTCCAACAAGATATTGAAACGCGACCAGCTTTCGCAAACATTTGATCTTGACGCTTTAATAAGAAAAAACTTCGCTTCATTAGTTGATGAGCATTCTGTCAACAAAACCGCCAATATTAGGATCGTATTGAAAAGAGGAGACGGGGAAGTCATTTTTCCCTAAAAAAACTAATTGTGCTTAGAAATATGCGTTTTCACATCATGCAAAAACATTTTTTCTCATCAGGTTAATTCCTCTCCTCGAGAAACCAGTCACTTATTGAGACCTTGACCGACGATGCAATGATAGTGATTTAATGCATTGTTACTTCACATTTAAACAAATCACTTCATTTCTACTGTTTGAAAATGTGATAACTTTTTTAGTTCAGGTGCAAAGGCCTATTTTACACTACCATACCGCGACCAGCCCTTTTTACTTCAAAATTAAATAGGTTTTTGAAGCAGGTCTTACTGAGGGCGTCTTGAATACTTGTGGTCAACCACACTGTGCCACAAAGCCATGTCTTCAAGCGATTTGATATTAATCGCTAAACCTGAACGTAAAACAAACTGTTTGTCTAAGATATTTCTTTGAAAGCTCCACAATCTGTTTCGTCACTATTACTGCAAGTCTAGCTACAGAACTACCATGCTGCAATCATACCCAGAAGCACTGCGAGCCTATATTGAGAAAAAAGAGAGAACATCGCTGACTCAATTGATAGTTTTTGTGGCTTTATTCAGATTAGACCAAGAAAAAGCGATTTTGTAATCAAATATTCACGTCAAGCAGTTTTGTAGAACGTTACCATAATATCAATTTTTCCACCCAATACTGGTACCAAAGATTGCAATGTTTGTTTATTTTATTTTCGGTGCATGATGGAAGATGAATGAGTCTTGTATCTTTCCAATGGCCAGACAGATGGGAGTAGTTGATGCTTGAAGACAAAAAGAATTGGGCTTAAAATGTATGGTCCTAAGTAATGGCTATATCAAGCAAGCTGTGAACATAGTAATTCGACTCAAAATCAACAACATGGTAATTGTAGACGTCTAAAAGTTAGTTGCTTGATAAAAACTTAGTAGTTTCCTGCTTGTACCAGACGCATTAACACTATGTATAAAACAAAACGACATACTGTCTAGGCTAATCTCTAAAAAGTCTGCTATTGAAAAATAGCAAAGCTTGCGACCGACTAGCAGTGTCAAAACGACGCATTTGGAAACCATGGCATTTACGAATGTTTTTCTGATTCGGGGCGACATAAAATATAGAACTGAAAATGCCTCGAAACAACTGTGAGAACTTCTAGTGTTATTGAAACTCAGCTAAACAAGCTTGAATTTCATCAGAAGTTGGTTATCTAAAGTTACCTAAAAGTGATGGGGTCTCGCATGCTAGTCATTACGTATGAATCGACTTAATCGCTATTAACGACCAACAAGTTATCACGGAAACTATTTGCTGTTCCTCATGTAGTCAACATATAAGCCTGCGCCCCACTCTATTTTTTAATTTAACAGCAAATACCGGTACCACAAATCTGTGTGGCAGGTTCAACTTCAACACTGGTTCTAACAACTCAATTTATGGTCTTAACTTTGTCTCTGAATGACCATAGCTGAAAAACAAACGTTTCCTCTCTTACTTAACCATGATTTCAAGTTCAAAAAATTTGTTTAGAAACCAGCCGATTGCGGAAGTTGTGTAGATCGAAGTGAAAAGCATATTTGTTTTTGAATTTTAGTTGGTAGAGTACCGGTATACCGAAATAACGGTAGCAAATATTGGTTAACCACATTGTATTCTTTTGATTATATTTTCCAGCATGTAGGACTTTTGATAGTCTTCAGTAATAAAGTGCAGGCTTTGGCAGATAATAATCGATTCAAGGATTGTGGCGTCACTTCTTAGTCTTGCTTTGACACGCTAAATGTGCGCGTATTGTCACAAGGCTTTAGGTGATGGAGTACGTAGCCAATATATAAATTTCGGAGACTTGAGGAAGACTTACAGCACAAGCATTGTGCCAAAAAAACAAGGTTAAACCCGCTACTGGCCTTTGAAAACATTGAAAACGAACAATAAAATGATCTTTTTCTTCTTTCTGTGAGCAAGACCTTTCTCCGTGGAAAAGATTTTCAGATTTTGGACTTCTCATTAGGCTTTATTGCTAGTCTTCATTTAGATTGGGCCACCACGACAGGTAGACTGCTTGGCCCAGCCACCTGTCTGCCACATAGAGATGGAGGCATGCCGTTAAATGCATCGTCCTAGGACAAAACTAGCGAGCTTGCTGTCTTGTTTTCCACACTATCCCTTTTGTGCTGAGCACCAAGCAGGCAAGCTGTAAACACCATTTTTTTAAAGCCATTTAATATAAATTGATTAGAAAAATCAACCCAAGATCTACGGACTGCGAAGCGGACGCTCTACACTACACAATCGCGCTAGTTATGAAATGATTATGCGTAGAAAATAAATGCTTGACAAGTAAGGAGAATAGGAGTCGAAAATAGCTTTATACTGCGTGGAAAATACAGGGTGTCATAAATTATCGCTACAGTTTCAAAACCCAACAAAGTTTTATTTTTTGAGATATTTGCATATGGTTTGTTTAAGAGTAATAAAAATACTTCAAGTTTTTTAAATGTATTAGTGCACCTCTACATGCAGTCGCATGAAGTTAGCGTAGAGCTGCGATTGAGTTTTCTAAGAAAAATATACTGATAATTTTATCACGCATTATTTGATACATTTATTTTAGGGGTGTCCGCTTTAGTTTCGGGTTTTTTAAGGTTCTCCAAACCCCATATTCTTGAATTGCATCTCTTCAACATTTTAGAGACCTGGAACATAGACTCATCATTGAAGCAAACTTGTTTTAATACCCTGTATCTGAATCTAGCCTTAAGGCTTGCTCACTGCAAACACTTCGTCGCGGCTTATCTTCTGACCTAAGGGCCCGTAGTAACTTCGGTTTATGTGCATAAGTCAAAACTTTATGAATAGTAAAGCAAGGTATCTGTAACTGCTTAGAAGTTCTGCAAATGGACTATCTAAGGCTTGTGATATACGCCACACGCACATATTTTATTTCTACTTTTGGTATTTGTGTTCAGCCTGAGTAGTATAGGATATTATTTTCGATAGGCTTTTTGTGGCGCGGGGTCTAAGGTCACGAATAACTTTCGATTAACAATGTATAGCTTCCGTTTAACATTGTACAACTTCCGTTGAACATTGTGTAACACCTATTTAACATTGCATAATTTTTGCTTGTACTTGAATCTGTTTGTTTGTTGAATTTTACAATTGAAAGAAAATCGTTTTATTTATTCAAATGGTTAAAAGGAAATGATTTTGTTTTTGATTTTGAAAATGATTTTATTTGTTTTTGGGTATGATTTTATTTGTTTGGTGTTGTACCCCACTTCAGAGCGTTCTCCAGTTGATATTAATTTTACTTCGGTTTTCAGTTCCTTAAACGATCTTGATTTTTTGTCCTACCGTAAGCATATAAAATGTTACCACTTTTCAATCATACCCAAGTTTTCAAATGTGAATTTATTCAAAATTTTTATTCAAAGATTTGTGATAAGAAACATTAAACCAACATTTAATATCAATGAATTTGTAAAATCTGAACTCTGTAGGGAAATAAACAAAGATCTATGTTCAGTATGCGTCTGAGAGTGGTCCTTGAGAGGGCAGTCTCCCTCTGACAAACATCTGGTCGATTTTCTTGGTGATTCCTCCAGACGCTGTCTCACGATCTCTGTGTTAATGGCTGTTCTCGCAGACCTTGGCCTACCACTATGTCCTTTATTCGCTTTGGTCGCATATCCTGTTTTCCTGAATTTTCGAAGAAGATGTCTGATTGTGAGTATACATGGAGGATTTCTTTCCGGAACGTCAATGACGAATCGTCACTGAGTCTGGGTTACCAATTTTAATTCAAAATATGCTTCCACGATCTTTACTCTCTCCTTCACGGTATATTGTTTTCGATCCATTGGTGTGAGAATTCAATGTTTTGTTGTTAGTATTTTTGAGAATAAAAAATCTATTTTGGAAATAGCAAGGATTCAAAAAGTGGTAACATTTTATTGGCCCACCCTGTAAAACGGAAACATCAACTTTTACTGGTGTCTTAAAAATAGAAGCCTTTGATAGTATGTCATAAACAAACGCGAGTGGAAGCAGCGGTCATAAAGAGGCGTTCACGTTGTATCTTAAAAATTGAAACATTAGTTATTATAAAATCAAATAGCCTTGTTCTGATCGATTTTTTTTTGTTTTATTGTTTTGAATTTGTGATCCCCTAGAATGTTGTATCTTTAGAATGCTCTTCTAAATGTATTTATTGGAGATATTTTTTAGATTTGATATCGGTTCTGCTGTTGGTTAGAATTAACTAAAAGGGTCTTTATGTCGATTCCGATAGAAATATTTAGACAATGGATTCAGTCCTATTAGAATACGTTATTGAAGGAATAAAACTTTGAAAATACGGTAGAGTATAGATTTGGAAGTAGTTACTAGTGTAATAAAAGAAAGAGAGATATTTAAATAATCTGGCAATGGAAAAAATTTGCTGGTGTATCACTAGTTGGCAGCGTTGAAAAATTACAGAAAAAAATAATTTAACAACATTAATATTACTAGTAGTTTGGAACAACTAGCAGCAAATACAGTCTTGGAGGAATAGAGTATAGATTTCAAAATAGTTTCCAGCGTTGATAAAAGAAAGACAGATGTTTAAATAACCTGGCAATGAGAAACCTTTGCTTGCTTATCACTAGTTGGCAACGATAAAAAGTTACAGATGAAAATAAGATACAGCCAACAATTTTTCTAGATTTTTAGAAATCACACAGGTTTGCTGGAGAATAATCGCATGCAGTGGAGTGACGTTGTGAAAGCATGTGATCTTGAGTTTACTTCCAGAAGAGGTGAAGCTTGGTGGAAGTTATTGTTGTGAAAGAAAAAATGGTATATCAAATTTCATACAATTTCAATCAAAAACTTTTACGTTTATTACCTGCAGTTGTTAGCTTTACACCTTTTTTAGAAAAAAAATTTGAAGATGTGGAAATCTTTTCAGTAGCTTGAGCAGACTTTTGTGGTGTTGGATAAATTATAGACAAGATTGTTTCACGTTTGTTGACAGTAAGGTCGCTAAGTATAAAATCGTAAGAGCAATTTCACAGTAGAAGCATTCTGTGGTGTTAGTAGAATAAAAAGGAAAAATCAAAACAATAAAATTTGTTTAAATTCAGCAATTTTAAATCACTACTGACATTTTACATGGGTGTGGTAAAACTGAGAAGATTTAACTTTAATGTGAGAATGATTGTGTGCAGATTGACTATTCAATATAATTGTTAAACTTTAACTTCTAAACATTCACTATAAATGCATGGGATTTACAAAGCCAATCACTTTTTATATGACAACTAGAAAAAACAAAAATTGCAAAATTGTATCCTATCATTACACTGTTTAAGGTTTGATCTGACATTTAGCGACTTTTAATTTCTAAATCCACCAACTGAATATAAAATTCTTATTTTTACCTTTCTCATTCTGCCTAGCACCCATACATAAAACAAAAAACATATAATTTACAAATTTTAACATCATTTGTAGGACATTAGAAAAACAAAATAACACAAAAATTATATCTTATTCTTATCAAACATCCAATTCTTAACTCTTCTTTAGTGGTCGCCATCTACTGCAAATAGAAATTATTGATGAAAAATATAACACCTGTGAAGAATCTTTTTTCTTCAAACATCCAATTCTTTAAGTTTTGAGTGAAGTTCGCTAAAAGCCACAAACAGAAAGCGTCGTGCTTCACAAAGTTTAAAACTTTGATGCGTAATTTACAAAACAAAAAATCTGATTGTAAGTGTGTTATTACCAATTTAAAACCCTCGCTTTAATTTCCGATCTCACTATTGTTTAAACATTTTCGAGATTTATGTTTTAGGAGTGGATTGGAGAATTATTTGGCAGGTGGTGTGTTGAGGTCTTTGAAATTAAATGTATAATAAAGAGTTGTAAGTTGATTTGTGGTACAGAATTTGAAAATTGCAGAAAGTAGAGTATTCATTCTCGAAGCTTTTCGTCTGACACTTTTCAAGAGAATCCGTCAGAAATGAGTGAAAAGATGAAGTGAGTCACTTATATAGAGACACAGTTTTCTTTTTCGTCAACTGTGTCTCTATATAAGTGACTCACTTCACCTTTTCACTCATTTCTGACGGATTCTCTTGAAAAGTGTCAGACGAAAAGCTTCGAGAGTTGTAAGTTTTATTCATGCCTCTGAGTTTATGCTTTGCTTGCAAATCTTTAATTAGACTGGTTCACCACAACAGCTATAGACTGCTCGAACGCACCACATATTTGCAGTGTAAAATCCGTTGAGCACTTTTTTCCAAGGAAACAAGCGAACTGGCCTGCTTTTTCCTTAAACAAAAACTTTGATGTTGAACATTAGTTGTAATCATTGTTTTATAGTCTTTGGTATTATTTGACAAGGAAATTAAACCCAGGTCTTACGATTGTGAAGCAAACGCTCCAACCACTATCATGCCAGTATAATTGTATGGTTGGTAATTGCGAAGAGTTTAACCCTTTGAGGACCTTTGGTACACATATGTACCATGATTGTTGATTGTTATATCATCATGACGTGATAACCAATTATCTGAAATCCATTATATTTTCGTTGTTACCAAACAATTGCGGCATTGTTTCAAATTTTATGAATTAAATTCTTGTGGTCCTTAAAGGGTTAAATCGTCATAAAATTGACTTTTAGTTTTATAATTTAATATATCAAGTGCAATTCTGTCTGTCTGTGTGTCCGTCTGTTTTAACTCCTCTGAAACTGCTTGAAGTACGTGCATCAAACTTGGCACGATTGATCACTATCCTGCGGTGTGGGTTATAAGGGGGTTGGTGACGTCATCATGATGCCATACTCAAAAATATTTTTTTAGAATTTTCATTGCTTGGCAGAGGGCAACCGCTCTTTGCTCAAGATAAAACCAGCTTCCAACTTACCACCTTTCAAAAACTTTCACTTTTTTGGGGTCTAAAATGACGCCTTAATCAACAATTGATTGCACAATCTGCTTTTTGTTTTGTCTCAAAAAGTACTAATTACACAAACGCGATTAAACGCTCTTTCAGGAGATATTAATAGCATGATTTCGATGAAAACAAGTTTACTGCAACTAAAGCTCATTTTACTACGCTACGAGTAATTCTTTGTTTAAGCACTTTAGGCTCTCTTAGCATTTTTCTTCCCTTTTTCGCTTGCACGCTAAAAACTGGCTCTATGATGTCATAATATGTCTCGTGCAATTTACACGGGTCTTTCGCTACCACAGATCATAATATGAAGACGTTTTCAAAAATTGCAACCTGTTTGCCAAATCAATCTACTTATACACTAATTTGTGACCTCATTTCTCAACTGGTTTTCAAACTTTTTTCAACAAATTAAGGGTTATTTCAAGGCAATTCCGATAGTGTATAATATGTACAATTAATATCAGTTTTTATACTGAAAAAACTGAACTTTAAGACCTGTGGTGTAACTTTTTACCCATCCCAAAAAGTGGTAAGCTCAGTAAAAACAGGTAACATTAATTTAAAACGATATAATAAAGTACTAACAATTATTGTCCTTTGAAAGCTTAGGAAATTTGCTTTCCAGCAATATGTAACTCCAATTACATAGAGCTAACGATTAGTTTCTAATGGCTGATTAAAAATTGGTTGCCATACATGATGTTTCATTTTTAGTGGAATATTTATCCTAGCCTAATTGATCTAACAAACTTGTAATTGCTAAACAAGGTTAATTCTTTGATACATTTTGAGTACTTTTCCTCACAAGCGTGGTTTTTTTCCATTATCTGTCCACGTTTTCAAAAACATCCATCCAGTTTTCAAAAAGATCCAAAAACTGAAGCTTCTGAATGTTTATGAAATGTAGTCTACCGGTTAGAAACACGCAAAGTTTTGGTGCCTGCATTTCACAAAATTGCAATTTCTAGAAAACCTAATGCTTTGGTACATTTTGTCTATTCTTTCTCTATGTCGCGTTTTGATATAATAATATATACGTATATATATATAAATAAATAAATAGACTCGGTAAAATATTTAAGAATGCTCAATAACAAAAACAGTTAGAGCAAATTAATATATATCTTTATTAGCAAAAATACTGCAGCCTGTTTCGCCGTTAAGGCTCCTCAGGTATTTCTGCAAAAAAAACGAAAAATGAACCCAAAACAAACAGAGAATGCAGTATTACTTACGGTTGTTCGGGGGGAGTAATCAGAAATAGTATGGTAGCCAGCAGAAATTATACTAAAGAATAATCTGCTGGTTCTCCTGCAAACAGTAAACTCATCTGAGTAACTAAGAACTGTGGAGGTTGGTATGAGAGTAATAGTGACGTAACAATGGGAACAGGTATATACTTAATATGGTAAACGGTAAGTTGGGAAAATAGACGGAAAAGAAAGGATAAAGAAAAACAGCAAAAGTAAAAGAACAAAACACGAAAATTACAACGAACCGTCCAATCTGATACTTTTTAATTTAAATTTTTTCCTGTGGCGGCATGTGTTCACTATTTCAGATCGTTTATTGAGCATCATTTTTCTGTCGCCGCTTAAGATGGCAAGTTTTTCGGCCAGGCACAGGTTACATCTGCTCCCTCCGCATTTGTGCCAAGTTCATGAAGTTTGATATTGTAGATTTTTACCCATCCATTTCAGAGTCTCTTTTATGGAAAGCATTAAATTCGTCAAAAATTTCACTGTCATAGATGAAGAATCATTACGTATTATAATGCATTCACGCAAATTGCTACTCTTTTGCGATGGCAACACCTGGATCAAAAAAGACAACTATATGTTTGATGTCACTATGGGATCGTTTGACGGAGCTGAAGTTTGCGAGTTAGTAGGTTTGTTTCTGCTTTATAAAATGAAACATCTATTTGGCTGAAATTGTGTTTGTTTGTATAGAGATGATGGGTTAGCTGTTCTTAATAACATTTCCGGACCAAAAACTGACCGCACTCGAAAACAATTGATCAGGCTATTTCAGGATTATGATATGAAAATATTGATGGAATTAAACCTGACTCAGACTGACTTTTTGGACGCAACTTTGAACCTTAAAACTGGAAAATTTTGGCCATATAGAAAACCGAACGACAATCCACTTTACGTAAACAAAAATTCCAATCACCCTCCTTCGATAAAGAAACAAATTCTATCTATGGTGAATGACCGCCTTACCCAACTCTCATCATCTGAGAATGAGTTTGATAGAACGGCCTCGATGTACAATAAAGCTCTCCATGAAAGTGGATATGATATTTATTTGAAATACCGGAAAGAAGCAAAAGCAACAAAGACAATTAGCAACAGAAGAAGAAGAAACATAGTTTGGTTTAACCCTCCATATAGTGAAAACGTTGAAACAAATATTGGCCATGAATTCCTGAACCTAATTACAAAGCATTTCCCAAAACATCACCGGCTTCACAAGATATGCAACAAAAGCAATATTAAAATTAGTTATAGCTGTATGCCAAATATGTCCGCGGTCATCTTGCGCCATAATAAAAAGCTTCTTTCCGCCTTGCCAAAGACCGATAGACCTTCCACTGCCGATCCAAAATGTAATTGCAGAATAAAAACATCTTGCCCACTTGACGGCAAATGCAAACAAAAATCTATTGCATATAAAGCAGAAATATCCTCCAACAATATCACCAAATTATATTATGGATCCTGCTCTACTGATTTCAAAGCGAGATTTAGCAATCACAAGCATTCATTTACCCACCGTAACAAAAGAAACGCAACCGACCTATCAAAAGAAGTTTGGCGAGCAAAGGATAATGGCGTTGAGCCGTCTATAAAATGGTCCATTGTTTCTACAGCACCATCATACAAATGCGGAGGGAGCAGATGTAACCTGTGCCTGGCTGAAAAACTTGCCATCTTAAGCGGCGACAGAAAAATGATGCTCAATAAACGATCTGAAATAGTGAACACATGCCGCCACAGGAAAAAATTTAAATTAAAAAGTATCAGATTGGACGGTTCGTTGTAATTTGCGTGTTTTGTTCTTTTACTTTTGCCGTTTTTCTTTATCCTTTCTTTTCCGTCTATTTTCCCAACTTACCGTTTACCATATTAAGTATATACCTGTTCCCATTGTTACGTCACTATTACTCTCATACCAACCTCCACAGTTCTTAGTTACTCAGATGAGTTTACTGTTTGCAGGAGAACCAGCAGATTATTCTTTAGTATAATTTCTGCTGGCTACCATACTATTTCTGATTACTCCCCCCGAACAACCGTAAGTAATACTGCATTCTCTGTTTGTTTTGGGTTCATTTTTCGTTTTTTTTGCAGAAATACCTGAGGAGCCTTAACGGCGAAACAGGCTGTAGTATTTTTGCTAATAAAGATATATATACATATATATCTATAGCACTTTTCGGTTCTATCTCAATTTTAAATTTCTTTTAAAATTGAGGCGACGTGTGATAATCGCTCGGATAATTAGGTCTGAGTGCAACTTAATAAAACTTGGAAAAGATCGGCTTCCACTAAAAACACCTTAAACCACTTTAATAACAGAATAATGTATTCACAGAAATAGTACTTCACGACTTCAAACTTCTTCGCTCAACGATCTCAAAATTAATCACTTTACCACACAATCAGGAAACCGCCAAAACTAATTTCACCAATAACTGCTTAATACTCGCCGCGTCCACAGAATCCACCACAAATTATCACAAAAAAAAACAATGACCCTTCTTTACTCTGTCAATCACGATACTAACTATTACTCTACTGACTCTACTCTATGTCTCTAACTAAAAAAAATCCCGTCGCCTTATATATAAATCGACAAAAACAATCCAGAAAACGCAAGAACGAAATCACGTGAAAAAAAGGAAAAAAGCATTTCAAGTTATGTAATCGTTTATCAAAATTCTTCGAAGAAGCTGGAATCACTACATCAATCTGGAATTTTACTATGTCGTAATAACGATTGTGATGTAATAAAGGCGTACACAGCAATCCACCCTGGGAGGAAAAAAAGGTCCTTTTTTCTCAATCAGTTATCGAAATTCTTCGAAGAAGCTAGAATCACTAGATCAATCTGGAATTATATTATGTCATAAACGACTGTGACGCAATAGAGGCGTACTTACGGCAAATCCAATTGCAAGGAAAAAAGGTCTTTTTCTCAATCAGTAGCCAAGCGAACAATGACAGCACTTTACACAAATGTAAAACAATTCTTACGAGGCAAATTTCCTTATTCGTGACACTCTATAGCATGGATCTGTGGCATTATCTATCAAAATATACAAAACAATTCATCGAAAAATGAAGTCTACAAATGTAAAGATGTAGCCAACTACAAGCAAAACACTAAAAGACAAGGAGGTAAAGATAGTCCTTTCTTATCGTTTGCAACAAAATGTAAGTATCGAGCTACATATGATCTAAATCAGGGGTGTCAAACTGGCGACCTGTGGGCCAAATTTGGTCCGCGACGTGACATTTTGCGGCCTGCGTAAGGATTTTGTGGCACAGTGCGAATGCCTGGCCTCCGACTTTGGTCTTCGAAAAATTGTTTTCCACAAGAAAAAAAATCTTTTAAGTTGAAATTAAGTGAAAATAGTGACCTTCGCCGTGATGAGAATATTTGTTTTCAAAAAAAATTCAAGTAGCTATTGAGTGAAAAATCTCTATTGAAAGCATTAATCTCCAAAAAAGAAATATATACAGCAATGTTTCTTAGACGGTGTGCCGCCAGTCTTTTTAAAGTGCGTAATACTGAATACAAATTTTCTACCAACATTGAAAAAATGCTGCCATGAAGTAACGGTTGAGAAGAGCTACAAGTCGCGGGTAGCATTACAGGATAGGGCGAGAGAGGCAATGACCTTTTTTTTTGAAGATCAGCATCATTTCGGGCTACATCACACGATTTCCAGAGATCGTTGCCCGGAGAAGTGGTGATCTCCAAATAATGTTGCTCGTCATCAATGGAAATAGATTTGTGTGACTGGTGTGCCTTGAGATTTGATCAACTGGTTTCCTGTGCCGGCAGACAAAAATTTTGAGGACCACTGATATACAGTCTTGTCGGCTTAAATTTTTTCTCAACAGAGTCTGGCCCGTATGAAATCTAGGTATGTAAATGTGGCCCACAGCACTGAATGAGTTTGACACCTCTGATCTAAATGTTGAAGCAATTTCCTTTACAATATGGTGAGGCCGCCACAGCCAAGTGATTTAGTGTTCTTAACCTCGACATTATTAATGGGGGCCCGCTATTGCTACAACTTAACTGTGCTTCATTTCGAGTTAGTTTGCTCTTTGTATGGCGGCGTTCATGAAAGGGCCAAGCAACATGCACGCAGTCAGAGACGTTAGTTCATATCAATTTGCCTACAGTAACAAAAATGTAGTAAGTAGCGAGCCTCATATTCAGTAGCTTAAAACGGACTGTCAGGTAATAACCTTAAATGACATCACAATGCTTACCACTATATAGTCAGAGCAGATCAGGCAGCAAAATTATCCACAATCATTTTGATAGCGAACATACATCAAATAGTAAAGCCCATTACTGATATTTATAATTGCAAGGATATAGGTGCAAAACACTAATCTTCATTTAGAAGTTGGGAGGTCTGGATTAGGGGCAAAGTTAAATGTAATAAAGTCCCAAATTTAAGAAAAGATCAAAATTAAACAATAATGGCATCAATTTGTAACACTGGATTAAGAGGGAATGTTTTTGTTTGAAAAGAGCTTAATAGGTGCCTATTGCAATAGGTTGTATGATTTAGGGGAAAGCCATGGCCTTTATCATGCTATGGCCGAATTAAAGCAAACAGCGCATGCAAAGATCTTAATGTCACCAATATTAATACAAGAGCGGGCCCACCTAATCATCAAATAGGCCTACCACTAAATAGCTCATTTCTTTGTGAGTCAAAACGACCACCATTTGGGCGACGCCATCAATTCTGACTCTGTTTCACCCCCAGTACACTTTTAAAACTTACAAATGGAAGTTTGTGGCATCATTCTTTCTTTTTAAATGCTTCCAGTCTTGATTAATAGACCAATATGATTACCACTTAATGTGCAGAAATTTTGGCTTATATTTACTAAAACATTTCGTTGTTGCTCTCACACAAATGTTTCTACGGTGAAGCTGGCACAGTTGCATTAATTGATACGTTTTAAATTGGCACGGGTGATGGTATGCCCTGCCTGGGTAAAATCGCACCATACTTGGGAGAAAAATGTTTTCTATTTTGCTTGATAATATCTTTGTAGAGCTACCGGAATCAAACCTGAACTTTTGGGAAAAGCAAGAACTTATTTAACTTCCATGAGCATACCTAAGTAAGGAAAAACAAATATAAATCATAATGCATAGCCAGCAGGGACTTAAAAAGTTTTAGAGGAAATCAAAAAACACAAGTGGCTGTGTCAAATTGCACCACATGGAATATACTGTATTATTGGTATTTTGCTTTATAATAGCTATATAGTGCTACTGGGATCAAACCAAATATTTGGGGAAAAGCAAGGACTCTTTTAACTTCCCAGGGCACATCAAGCACGGAGAAAAAGAACATGCTACATAATGCGAAGCCAGCGAGGACTTGAGAAAGTTTAAGAAGAAATCAAAGGAAATCAGCGTCACTGTGTCAAATCATACCACACAGAAAGACATTTGTGCCATTTTGCTTTAGAATAGCTCAATATCAGAAATGTGTTCCCTACTTCCAAACTATGGGAAACGCAAGGTTTGTGTCAGCAATGAACAAAGCACGTAGACATGAAGCATAGCCAGGATCTTGAAATGAGATATTCTATTAGGAAAAGGAGCACACAAAGTCGTGAAAATCTCATCTGCAGAAAACACATAAACGTTTGGTAACTCATCACACAAGAACTTAATAGGTGAAGCTGGCTGAACCGCCACTCTCAATCCCGACGTTACTGACGGGGGCTCTTCGGGTGACGCCATTGTATATGCTATAAAGCAACGATTTTTTCTTATGCTGATATGCAGCGTGTTTAGGTATTTATGTCTATACTCTATTATTCTACAGCATTGTAATAAAATCCCAAGTTTAAGAAAAAATCCACATAAAACCATAACCACAACAATTTGTAAAACTGAATATAGAGAGAACATTTGTTTGAAAATAACTCGGCTTGATGGGCGCCTACTAAAATATGGTGAGTGATTTTGGGGAAGCCATAGCCGCTTTTGTCGCTATGCCGGAAACAAGACAAATAGCGCAGCCAAAAGAACTTAGTACCACCTATATAAATAGCTGGCCAATATAAATAGCAAAAAGGCAGCATCACATCGCAAAACAGGCTTATCACTAAATAGTTTATTTCTGTAATTGCGAAAGCAACCGCCATTTGGCTGCTACCATTAGTTTTGATTGTGTTTCGATCCTTTTTCCCTCACAAGTATTAACAATAATTTGTGGCAAGATTTTTTGTGAGCATTACTGGTCATGATTAAGAGAATATCATGATCACGATTTCGTGTGCAGGAATTGTGAAAGTGCATAAAATTCATTAACTTTTCGCTACTGCTCACACAAAAGCTCGATACTTGAAGCCGGCGCAGCCGGTTGAACCGAAATGCTAAACTCTGTCATTACTGATGCAGGGCCCCTGCAGGGCGAGGCCGGCTAGTAGTGTATAAAAGCGTAAAATGACTTGGTAAGGGAATCAAAATTAACATTTAAAATCCATCTTAGAAAAATTGATGATATTGTTTTGTTTCGGTAATATGCATTGTCGAAAGTTACAAATATTGGGCTTGCTGTAGGAAATTACCTACACTTTTTTAGAATTGTAGAGGTAAATTCAATTTTCGTTATGTCTAGCTATGTAAAGAGGAGATTAATATGGTGAGGTTAGTGCGCTGCAAGAAAGTTTAACATAAGTTTGAAAATGCCTTACAAAATACACTGTAAGGTAGAATTTTTTAAATTTGAATTGATATACAGCAAAAAAAAGTAATATATTTATTACGTGGTGCATAAAATGCGTGATGGTTGAAAAGCATCACGTCACTCGTTCACAATTTTTGTTTTTAACTCAGAAATAGTAATTTCGAAGCT
Organism: Trididemnum clinides; assembly: GCA_963675345.1. Lineage (NCBI taxonomy): Eukaryota > Metazoa > Chordata > Ascidiacea > Aplousobranchia > Didemnidae > Trididemnum > Trididemnum clinides. The sequence continues at coordinate 26,753,013 of OY776299.1, read as the reverse complement.
ACGAGTGTAATGATTGATAACCTAAAATTGAAAAAAACTTTACATTTGTTTCATTGAGCGCACACAATATAGTAAGCTTAGTGGTCTTCAAATTAAGTTTTTTATGAGGACGTCAGATAAAAATGCAACAAATCTTTTCATGATTGTTCAAACGTCTTTGGTTTGGAATCTAGTCTCGACGTTGCGTGCTCATTTGTTGGAGAAGATTAAAGTTTCAACAAGTGAATTACATGGAATATAAGTTTGATTTTTTTGTATCTAAAAAGTTATTAGAAATGTTATAGACTACAAGTTCGGTAGTTGATGAGAGTAACTACCTAAACATTTTCAACTAAACGATATAAACAGATTGTAAATTTATAAAATTTTGGTATAAATTCAAGTGTGTTGATGTGAAAAGTTGCAAGTTTGATAGACGTAGTGAAGCAAATTAGGCGAAAATAATGTTGGTTTTTGTAGATAGATCCTAAGTTTAGATTTATTGTTGCATAGTGAGGTGTAGAGTATTTTTAAAAGAAGTGAATTTAACGTATGGTGAGAAAGTTAGATGATAGTTTTGGTGTGATGTATCAATTAATGTATTTGGTGTATTGGTTTTGTATCAATTGGTTTTGGTGTATCAATGACGTATAACGGCTTCAGAAATTTAAACTTGATGCTTGGTGAACACAAGGAAAATATTTGGGATTGTGTTTAAAGTTGAAAGGTTTGTAAAGAAATCTATGTGGTTGTTTATAAAGATTGCTATAGTTCATATCATAATTACAACCAAATGGTGTTACAAACATTAATTTTGACCGAAAAGAATAAAATGTAGTGTGCAGATTTTAAAAGTAGTTTACCTAAACGGACAATTTTCAAAGTATTGAGGCACAAGTTTGTTAGTATGTGCGGAGATGATAAAAATCAACCAATTTATGTCTGTTGACAGTGATTAACTTGAGTTTTTTCAATGCTTCTTGTCGGTAAACTATGAATTTGAAAAGCTTTTGTTTTATAATTACTTTGAAATAGTGCAAGTAGCAAGTTTAATCTTGGATGGGGTGAACAGATGAAACTTTTACAGCGATTAATGGCAATTGCAAATATTTTATTTAATAAATCCAAATCAAGATGGTAAAATAATTAAGAGTTTATTACTTTCTGAAGAATAGCAGAACAAAACTTTAATATAACTGATCTCGATAGGTTGAAAAATTAGAATCATTTACCCTTTAAAGATATACAGTATATAGCGATGTTAGAAATTTTGAACTGTGGTTCTGCTGTGGTTTCCTGATAATAAACGATAAGTTTAAAACGTTTATCATGTAAATGAGTGAGTTCAGCAGCCATCAAATTGTGAGTTAGGTTTTTATTTATGAAAACCACCTAAATGAAGTTTTTAAAAAATTTGAAAGTACAGGTCATGAGTTCAAATTTTTTGTGTAAGTCAACATTTGGTGAAGACATTTGGGTGAAGTTCAGAAAATATTTCACACGCTTAGATTATTTTGAGTTGTTAAAGATATTCAAAAAGTGACACTTGACTGTTCAGTGAGGAAAAACTGTTGTCAGTCTTTGTTTTAAGGATGAAACGCGAAAAGTGGAAGTGCGATGTCTTGCAAAAAAGTTAGTCAAGACTTTATGACTTTCACGAGAAATAGTACCACATTCAACACTTTTGTATGTTGGTTACCGCGATTACTAATGGGAGAAGTTCACTGAGAAAGAGAGCTTCAAGAATATTTCTATCGTCAGATGCTACGTGGCACTATCAGAGTTTGTTCACTTCGATGAGAGTATCAGCTTGTAAGTTCAATGATTTGAAAAAGCTAATAGAAAAACATTTAGCAGCAAGTTCGTACTCTAAGCTCAGGTTTTACATTTTGTAACTAATTTTTAAATTATGTTTTATAGCTGACAATACAGCAGCATTGAAGTTGTTTAAAAGTTTGAGAAAAAAGATTGTTAGTAAAAGATTTTGTAAATCGAGATCAATTAACTTAGCCCAATTTGAAAAATTTTTGATTGCAAACGTGTGTAGCAATGATTTGATTGCAAAATCAAAACTTAGTGCAAGAGTTTAATTGTACGAAACAAATTTGAATATTTGAATACCAGCTAAGATGAACTTTTAATTTGAGACTACACAGAAGTATCAAAATTATAAACTTTATCTTTGCTCAAGATTTTGGATAAAGTGTTCATAACTTAAGGTAAATTAAAATTTGAGTTAAAAATTTTTATTTAGTTAATGTGTTAAAACAATAGTGAGATCGGAAATTAAAGCGAGGGTTTTAAATTGGTAATAACACACTTACAATCAGATTTTTTGTTTTGTAAATTACGCATCAAAGTTTTAAACTTTGTGAAGCACGACGCTTTCTGTTTGTGGCTTTTAGCGAACTTCACTCAAAACTTAAAGAATTGGATGTTTGAAGAAAGTTGATTCTTCACAGGTGTTATATTTTTCATCAATAATTTCTATTTGCAGTAGATGGCGACCACTAAAGAAGAGTTAAGAATTGGATGTTTGATAAGAATAAGATATAATTTTTGTGTTATTTTGTTTTTCTAATGTCCTACAAATGATGTTAAAATTTGAAAATTGTATGTTTTTTGTTTTATGTATGGGTGCTAAGCAGACTGAGAAAGGTAAAAATAAGAATTTTATGTTTAGTTGGTAGATTTAGAAATTAAAAGTCGCTAAATGTCAGATCAAACCTTAAACAGTGTAATGATAGGATACAATTTTGCAATTTTTGTTTTGTAGTTGTCAGATGAAAAGTGATTGGAGTTGTCAGGGCCGTAACTTCGTCATGCGGGCCCGGAGCGAACATCCATTATGGGGCTCCCATTTTTTCTGTGCTTAATATTCAATTGAGCTACTTTTCTGAACACAGGAATCATTGACGACACCGCGTTACAGAAAGATTTTTCGATTAAAATACTGAAAAAAAGATTTTTCAGTTCAAAAAAGCATTGAACTGCACAGATAGAAGAGGCTAAAGCTAATTTCACGGTGCCTGCAAATAAAAGGCTTTAATTGGAATAAAATTTCTCCAAGGTTTCACGGTTCAACATAATTTTTGAGATTGTAGTGTATTCAAATTACCGATGGTATTTGATTGAGGAGATTGTTTTTGCAATGTTTAATGACAACGAAAATATTTCATCCGAAACAAAAAAAACCGCCGAAAACTATTAACAACCTAAACCAGAGTATTTAGAATTGGCAACCAGTATATCCGGTTATATTGATCAAACTATACTGTTTCACTCAATTGGTCCCGAAACGTGGTTTCTGTTTACCGCGGTAAACATTGGCGATAACTGGCTTTCAACGCTATGCCTCAACCGCATAATATCTGCGATTGGACCATGTAAAATGCTGATATATAAGAGGAAAATTGAGGATGCCTTTCTGGCCTGCAAATGTGGATAGGTGCTGAAGGTGATATACCGACTGATCTGCCCTCTGTTCCCCAAACCATTCAGCTAAGTAGATTTCAGTGTCCTAGTAGTAGAAGTGCATTTATTTGTGGCCAGCAAAACACGCGCTAAGCAAAAGAACACACCAAAGCAACAGCCAAAAATGGGAAACACTAACAAATGGTATGTGTTATGGAAAACGCATAACAAATCAAATTAGTGTGCGGTTCCTGCACCTGAAAAAACAAAAAAAGAAGAACTAATTTGGTACACGCTTACCATATATATAGGGGAAAGTTGTGTAATTCGGTCCCCTTAAGCAAGAATTGCAATAACACCAATAATTTAGCTTTAATTCCTTGCCCGCTTTGCGTATCAGTAAAGGTGGATGAAAGGAATATTGTGATGTAGTATTAAGCTTTTATATTTACTCGTTCAGATGCAAAATAGATCTTTATTTTTTTATCAAACTGGTTCAATTTACACGACATGCGTGTAAAACGCTTCCCTGCTTGGCGCTGGGCATTTACGGGTTGTTGTGGAGAACAAGCAGGCAAGTTCGCTTTTTGTGTTCATTAGCAAGGCACTTTACCGGACGCCCCCATCTTTATGTGGAAGACAGGTGGCCCAAACACCTCGAAAATGGCAACTCCCAAGCGAGTGCGGACATCCCGTCCAAAACACAGCAATACAATTTGCTTTCTCGTGAATGAAGAATAAACATGGACAACAATAAATAAAAAATAGCAAAAGAAAAATAAAACAATATGCACAAACATCTTCATCAACTCCTTTGCTTTCTCGTGCAGCTCGAGTCGACATTTGAACAGCAATAATTAAACAATATTGTAGTCACGTGCAAATGTCAAAAATACAACAAAAAATGAATGCCATGTTAGTGTTCAGTGCTACATAAAGTATGTGCAACATAAGAAAATGTCCTACACTTTTTTTATTAGGTGAAATGCATACCTTCCACTGTGTAAATTGGGCCCCGGATCCATTTTGCACGAGGTGTTGGGTCCATTTTATACCAACTTAGTATGATACCTTTTCAACCACTTTTCATCATTTCTTAACCTAGCACTCAAACTTGCTTTTGGCGAAGTGTACAAGAATGTTCACTCGTATGAGTAACGTTTCAGTTGAATTGATATCTTTCCCAGCCTTTCTTTTCTATGTCAAAGACATTAAACCTAAAAGATGATCAAACACCTTTCATTTCTTTCTTGTTATGGATCGCCTATTTCCTCAATACTTTGCCAACAAACATTAAAGGTTTTTTTAAACCTTGCCAAGACGTTTCAAATCATGTGACCATTTCCGTATCAAACCATGAAATTAATAACAAAACAGCTGTGTACTAATTTACACGAGGGTTCAATTTACACAACTTTCCCCTACACGCAATAGTTTTTGACTACTATTGCAAATAATAGAGCGCTGAAAAATGTGTTAGTAGATAGTGTCCGAAAACCAGCATTGCCAAGATGGTGATGATGCAAGAGTTTCATACAAAGAACTATTATTGGAAGTGGTCGGCTTTGGGTGGCAAGCAAAACCAAATTTTTGCGATCGCTTGGGAGTATGGAGGAAATATTTATGTTTCTTAATAGTGATATTAAAATTGAGACAATCAAAATTGGCAACTAAATGAATACGGCAAAAACTGTGATCAAAGACCTGGAAATTTTATTTTAAATCAAAAGTTCTATATGCTTAAAAAACTGTTTGGTAAAATTTAACTAACAGTTATACAAGAGGCCAGTGATGTACTTTGAGCAAACTGCAGACAGTGACACTGTTTTGACTTATCAGGTTTCTTCAGTGCAGTTGGTGACCGACAATCCTTTAGCTTCTTGTCGGTCACCAACTGCACTGAAGAGGCCTGATAGGTCGAAACAGTGTGACTGTCTGCAGTTAACCGACAGTAGTTTGGAAAAATATTTGAATCATTTCTTGTTTTTTTAGTATTGCTTCTTCTAGTTTTAAAGTTAAACAATCGAGCCTGGACATGTATAAAACACTGGTTGAGCAACTTTTGGTCACACGAGACAAATTGTCATGTCATTAAAAGTGGAGAAAATCCCGGTATGATTGCTGCGCTTAGGAAGTGTTGTATAAACAGTAAAGAGACGTGAAACTCAGTAACCAATGAGCAACAGTAATTACTGACGATGGTCAGCAAAATCACGATTAATAAGCGATAGAAAGTCGTTGATAACAATTTTCCGATTTCAGAAATACAAACCTCCAAAAAAGTTAATAACTGAAAATGTATTAACATTTAACAACCCTTAAATGCAAATTTACCCAAAAACAATTTTATTATGTTTGTCCTATATTTGCAGTTTACAATAAATTCACTATAATTTTGCAACGAGTAATTTAGGCTGCTAAAGATTTTTCAACTTTCAAATGTCTGACCTAGTTTACTCTGCATGCAAGATAAGCACCTTCATTTTCTCAATAAATTGATTACTCTAATCTAACTAATATGACGCTTTCAAAAATGATTTAAACAAAAAGTTTACCATCTGCAACAACTGCATTTCGTGCACGACTTGCTCTATCAAAAACGTTTCCTTTCTTGCAAGCGTGTAAATCGTTAATACCTTAAACTTGACGGCATCGAAATGCCTGCTTTTACAGTTTTGGCCCTATTAGGTTTATTCAAACTATTGTTTTTGACCTGATTATTGTCGACTGACACACGCAGTGCATGAATAACCTAGCACAGTGGTCGGCGAACTGTGGGCAACGGCGCTATTGTGGAACTCCTGGTCTTGTGGGCCGTAAATAGCTTACAATTGTGGATCGCGTGCTGATAAAGAGCACGCAACTTAAAAAATCAAACACTTTTTTAAACGGTCATCACCTTTAACAAGCGGAAAAACATTGATTCAAACAAAAATTTATCTCAAAATCAAGAACTAACAAATCTAAATTAAAGTTTACGATTGACAAATTGTGGTCAATTTTGGAAGTTTGTTTCCATCAGGATTTTACAATGCCTGGTGGGCTTTCAGAAATGATTAATAAGTAAATTAGGGTCACCATAACAAAAGTTTGCGAACCACTGATCTAGCAGAAAAATCTACATATGAACGTTTCGGGCTCAGATGTCTAGGGAACCTGAAATAAATAAACGTTTTTATGCCTTAACAATACTGAGTTAACCAAAAAAATATTCATTTTGATCAGTTTTTAAGTTCAATCTACAAACCAGCTTTCAGGCAATTATGTCAAACTCACGTTCTTGTTTGCTTTTTTGCCTTTATAGGCTACATGACTTTCTTTCGTTTTCTCGTTATTTGCGATAAAATTTGGGTATCATTTGCGCTTTTCATGCCACCAGTTGTTAAGGAAATATTGTTGCCTAGTTTTTCAATACTTCCTTCAAGCAAAGCCAAATCTATAAATAGTACGCAAAGCTAATCACGTTAATTTAAGCTGGGTTCAATACGGTACAACATTATAAAACGTGAATAACAATCTTCAAGCATAGGTTTTGTGCCAATTACTCGCAACAGGACCGTTTTTAGCTTTCTCGGAAGAAGTTTTGTGCGAATACTACCAGAGCAAAACACACTGATTAAACAACAGTGTGAAAGAGGCCCTCTAGCCTAATTCCAAAAAAAGTTGTGCCATAGCCAGCTTTGGTTTGGAAAACAACATAAAAAATCAGTTTAATTTGCGTTTTGTCAAAAAACATCTTAATTTCCTTCTATGCACTTCCCCTAGCAAACATGTCTATGTTGAAATAAAAATGAATTGATACTGTTTGGTTGGAAAAACTGTATTGTTTCTCTGTTGCAATCTGTATGGACTGCATACGAGGTGTGTGTTTGCTCATCGGCGGTGAATTGGAGTATATTGCTGAATCAATATCGATTAATGCATGGCCAATGCGTTTGTATTTTGCCATTGTAGCATCAAAAAAGGGAGCAGTAAAATAACACTAATAGCTTGACTTACAATTTGAAAAGGTTTTTCCTCAACTGCTGTATTTAATGGCACAGGCCGACATTTTTGTACAGGGCATTTCCGTCCCGAAATCTGCTGTGGTTACAGCAGCGACTCACAATACAATAACATAATGCAATTCAATAAAATTAAACAATCCTATAAAATGCAGTGTAACACAAGTGTTCAATAACGATGACAATAATATTTGGTAGTTTATTTAGAAGGAGATATTTTCTATCTGTGTTACCAACCAAGGTAGCGTATAAAAATTGTTTTTCAATTTTTCGTGTCTTTCCCGTGGCATGCAATGGGAATACACATGAAAAACTGCTCTTTTTACTTTCATTCATTCACGCGTATGAACTCATGCTCGGTTTGCATGTCTTTCGTCTGACTGGACCACGACGATGGGTAAATTGCTTGGCTCCACCATATGTCTGCCACATAAAGACGGAGGCATCCCGTTAAGTGCCTTGGACAAGAAGCCCTGCTTAGCTGCTTAGGAGCAGGAGGCAATTTGTAAGTTCACGTAACATTAATTAGAAATGACAATAAATCATAAAAACTGTTATTTTTGAAGTATAGATCATCATCCAGCAATATACTACCATATGAGTATTTCGTATAGTTTAAACAAAAATTTGATCAGGATTGCGAAAATACTTACCTTCAAACAAATTTTTTTCTAATATGCAAATTTATCCCCTCTTGATATTTAATCATATTCGATATCTATTACCTTGTCTTCGAAAATTTTTGCAGCTTTCATTCTGGGACAAACGTTTTTGGAAACGGCCACTAGATGATGCCAAATGATTATACTTTTGAGAAAAAATAGTCAAAAAGCATCAAAAGACTCAGTTTTTCTACAGCTGAAAATTTTCTGAGACCCCTTGCCAAAACTGTAGACAATTTTTTGGCCCAGTACAAAGAAATATGAATTAAAACTGTGTTGTTGATGAATCAATGTAAAGGTTACTGTTACTGCCGTATCATGGCAGTAAGAACTTTAGTAAGCCAGTATCGAACTCAGTATTTTATTTCAATTCGCTATCATTATCTTAATTTGCGGCGCTGGTAATTGTGTTAGTTTCAGGCGTAATTTGTTTTAAACCTCGTGATACTTGATTTGCAAATTCTACCAAACGACAATTGAACAGAATCAAGAAAGGACTAGAGTATTTTCGTATCGTGTAACGAAGTTTTATGATTTGTTGTTTTATAATTTGAAAACTTAAATGTATGACTTACATGAATTTGTGCTAATGCAATTAACTCTAAATTGAACGAAGTGTCACAATTACCAGTAACTTCGTTGTTTTTGTTAATCTATGATTAGTTGTTTATTTTTGTTTATTCGTTGATAACGGTCTGTTAATATACCTCAAACTCAACAAAAGTATTGTGAGATCAGTCTTGAGGCAGTGAAGCTTCGAAAAACGCACATGTGACGGTAACCAACTGCAATCGCCGTCACAGTTACTGTAAATATTGCTACAATATCTAACGCTCTAAATCTGTAGTTTTTGCGTAGCTCGTGCGTGAGTTGAACCGCGTTGTGTCGTTGCTATGTTTGATGCAGTTGCAGTATCATTATCAGTAATTAGTTGTTGGATTTGGCAAGGTTGACCCTCAAGCGACGCAACGTTAACTGTCTTCTTGTCACACTTTGCACCATTCTCTAGTAGACACGTAGCAGGAATAGACGTGTACTTTGTTTTTGTAAACCTGTACGTTTTGAGTCGAAGTCGAAATCTATTATAAAGAAGCTTGTACGTAACATCGAAGATCAAGTCGGATAAGTTGTTCTCTTGTGTTAATCGCAATCGTGGGGAAGCTGTGGTAAAGAAGAAACCCTTGGTAATTAAAATAGTTTGAAACCGCGACCGCCAACGCCAATGACGCCGCTGCCGTTGTCCTACTACGCTACCTCACTCCATCTGTTTTTCTATATCAATTTGCAATATTCATAATTTCCATTTTCAGTTCTGCATATTGTCAATAAGATTTTATCAAAAGACTACGTGCAAGAAAGGTCAGCAGCTTGAAGAAAGGAAAAGCGTGCGCTTTATCTATTTAACTCTCTGTCGAACAGATTTACGGTGATCTGTCTCGGGTTCGGAGACTACCCCAACGGTTTCTGTTCAACAAACTCGTTGCAATTGCTTCGAGCTATGCCGTGCTTCATACCACTGGAAAAAAATTTCTTGAAGTAATTCGTCATAGCTTGTTTGAAAAGAATATTTGGTTGCTAAAATAATATAGAATCATCTTTAACCCCGTTTTTTGTGGGCGGAACCAAAACTTTATTTACCATAATTCTACCTTTAGATATGGCTAAAAAGTGTTAATTTGCTTTTATTATCGAGAAAACTTGTCACAGCCAGAGTCAATCAATAATTAAGTGGTTGCAAAATCTTTTGATAGGTCAAAGGGATACAGTTTTTCTAAATCCTCAAATGCTTTGAGATCCATCACTCAAATTTTTGGGGTGCTGAAGAAAACTCTAGCCTACGGCATGCACACTTTCATCAGTAAATATCACACCACCCTTAGCTTAAGCTCTTTAAAATAATGCGTTTTTGAAATAACTAGCCTATTTCTTGAAAATTTGCATGGTATGTAGCTTGAAAGGACTACTTTTTTTGCTAAAGATAAAGCAATGCTATGTTTACCCTCTTTCCTTTTTGTTAGGAGACCAGTGTTACCCTATCTTCAAAAGCTGTTGAGGACCTCGAAGGTGGATGACGTTTTGTAAAATGGCGGCTGCGTCAAGCGAAAGGAATATGCTTTTAAGGAAAACCGTTCAAAAATTGCCAAAAGACTAACTTTTTCTATAATTTTTAATTTTTTGAAGCCCGGTTGCCAAATATTTGCCGGTTTGAGGGGTATTGGGATCTATTGCATCAACCCTTTTTTATCAAACTTTCTTATAAAATAACTCTTAGCCTTTACCATCCAACATTGTCTATTTAGGCAAAGATTAGTTTTTTAAGACTCAAATGATATGTAGTTTGAATAGATTATTTTTTGCTCAAGATGAAACATGGGCTACTTTCTCCCCCCTTTTTTTGTTTGGGGAAAGCAATTTCTAACTAATAATATCCTTGCTTTCAAAACCTATGAGAAGAGTGGTGTTCACATCATCTCAATGGAAATTTGATACGAGGTGAGTGGTGTAAACGTATGAAAAAGTTGTAAGATTTTTAAAAAGTGAAATTTTTTTACAATTTGCAATTTTCTAAAGCCTATCACCAAATTTTGGGGTGTTTTTAGCTGGCACTAAATATACTCTGTGTCAAGGGTGTCAAACTCGCGGGCCTCGAAGCCTTTCAATACGGCCCGCAAGACGATTCTAAAATTCTTAATGAATTTCGACAGTATTGCAGAGTTTCGTCTTCGAAGAAACGTTGTAACCCCTTAACTCAAGCGACACTTGAGAGGTACAGACTTTTTTTTATTTGGAGATCAACTCCACTTCGTGCCACAGAACTCGATTTCTGATTAGCGATGCCGGAAGAAGGGCGATGGTGTGGAGATGCTGGAGAGGTAATGCCCTTTTTTTTTGGCGATTGACCTCGCTGGTGGCTACATTACAGAGACTGTTGCCCGGAGAAGTAGTGATCTCCAAATCGAAAACATCATGCGGCACTCGGCACGATTGCCATCATGCAATGTGGCCCCCAGAAGCCCACGAGCTTGGCACCCCTGCTCTATGTCATATTACGTAGGCTAGCCTTTTTATCAATCAAAACTTCGACTAAAATGTGTAATATAATGTAAATTTGAAAAGGATATTTTATCAACATTTAGAGGATGTGCAGCTTGAAATCAATATTTTATTGGTAAAGACAAAACAAGACCATCCTTGACCTCTATTCTTTGTTGGAGGTATCAAATTGTCACCTGAAATACTCTACTTTTCACAATGTTTAAAAATGATGCTTTACGTTTATCTCCTTGGAAACTTGATACAACGCGAGAAAAAGAGTTGTGTAAAATGTATTTTCAAATTATTTTCAAATTCAAAAAGATATTTGGCGTGCTCGCGTCATGTCCAAAGCGCCAAACCTAGGATTGAATTGCTGACTGTATCAAATCTTTTTCCAGCTGATAATAATGAAATTAATTTTTTTAATCAACGTTTATAACGATTAAATGAATATTTAATTTGATTTGTGATTGCTTTTATGGAAAATGGCTATTTCTGCACGAGGGCGTTGTTGGCTCTTTTTGCCTGTAGACTCTTTTTGCGACCACTTGAAAAATGGGCCACAAAAGCAAATTTATTGTAACATTGGCAAACAATTATAATATGACATACTGAATAAATCAGACTTGAAACGAAGTCACAAAAAGTTCATCTCCATCGGAAACGAGATAGGGTGATTGCATCATTCCTAAACCGTTGTATGATAAGGCAAAAATCGATGGCGTGTAATCGCACTTTGCACTCGATGCATTCTTTTGTTGTGTTTTTCTTGCACCAGACACAGGGGCTCTGCTTCACGCAATCAACTGGCTGGAGTTGTCCAATACTTTTGTTTGCGATTCACTGACCGCTTTTTAGAGCCCGAGCTGTTTCAGGGAGCACCGCATTTTTAAGTAACCCAATCACAACAAATCTCGCAAAATCTGATTGATCTTTTTGGGGATCGCGTTAAAGAATCGCGTTTAATCTCCACGCTGCTACACAAATCATATTGATGCAGTTGAAGAAGAGAGGGTAATATTACTTCTTCGCTCGAATGGTTGGCCAATATTGACTGATGAAACAGTCCAAAAGATCAAGCCGCCCGTCCCTTGGTTGTACCTCATGAAGCAGTGGGGCTGAGAAACATCAATTCTCTTTTTTGACGTTGACTAAAGCGCTTGACCGCATTTATTGGTGAACACCGGCCAAGTCCAACGCCACCTAAAAAACTCGATTATCATTCCATTGCCCCAAACAACATTTTTGTCAGAACAGAAGTCGTAAAAACCCCGTTCTTTATTCTGAACTGCTTTTGAAGAAGCCATTGGGCATGTCATAAATCGATTCTCAAGGATCGTCCCAAGCGTACCAAATTGTTTTTTCTTCAGATCAGCCAGCAATTGATAAAGTGAAGAAGTTATAAAAGCATGCTAATGCTGCCGTGGATTTTCGACTATCAAAAGTAGATTTGAGGCAATGCATGAGACCAATGACTGGTTCTGTCTCATTTCCAATGCTCCAACGTAAGTCCCAAATTTTATTGGATAATTGCAGCTTGATGCGAGTATCCAGTTTTTATAACCGAAACGAATCGGTTTACCGCGAATAAATAAGTTACGTGAATGACTCCCAAAATAGGCTCGTCTGCTGATAGATCCTCGGCAAAAACTCCAAATTGCTGCAATGATGCATTCACAGCTTCTTGTAAAGAGCGGATCTTTGGCATTTTGTCTCCTTGAGGAAAACAGTCATTGTCTGCAAAGTGAAGAAAACATTTTATTTCTTTAAAGCGGTTTCGGGTCATATTTCTTAGAACCACAGGACATGCTAAATTATCATCCTAAGACCAGTATTGCCGTTGACGTGGTATAACATTGTAGGCAGATAAAAGAATAATTGCAACAAAATACAAATTTCATTCTTGGAAAATTGTTATTGTTTCATTATGTTGCTCGCCGTAACGCTTTAACGAGATCGCAGATTTCATCACTCAGGAACAACTTTAAAATCTAAAATAGCTCCAATAAACACAGTTCTGGTCGTGTTTCCAATAGAGACGGGATGCATGCCCGGGTTGGTGGATAACTCACGTTTGTGCCACGTTTCCAGTTTCGAGCCTTTGAGGTAGGTTTTCGTTTTTTTCTTTTTAGCTGGGGGACCAACGCTGTTGCTAAACAACGAGCCATATGTTAACACAGCAACTTGCGTTCGTTTAGCGTATATGATGCATATTTACCTAATCTATCAGCCTACTATATCAACCTCTAAACTGGAAAAAAATACTAATCAAGAAATCAACAATCATGGAAGCGTACCTTCTCTACTTCCTTGGTCTATTTTCAACTGAACAGTATAAACCAGCACAAAGGCAACAGTTTAAATCCAAATTTTACATCAATGGAAATGAACTATCACTCTCTATCACATGGCAGTCCTTTCAGCAAATTTTAGCCACAAAATTGTGAAGTTTGAAGACTTCTTGTTTGCAAATAAAGAAGCAAAAAGAAGATAAATACCATAGTGAAAATAGCATTGTGGCGAATCTAGCGACTACGAATTGGACAATTTTTCCAAAAATGGAACGTCTCGAAAACCAAAAACTGCTAAGTCAAAATTTTTTATTGATATGTTAATGGGAATGAAAAGGCAAACACATAAGAAAATCTTGGTATTTTGATGGTTGGTTCTAGTAGCTGTCCAATATGGGTTAATCGCGGTAGATATTGGTGCATTTTTTCGTTTCATTGACCACGTCGCTATGACAAAATAATGCTGTTGTTGCGCTGTGTGTGTGTGTATGTGCCTGCTAGATAGTAGTGTGCTCTCTTAAGACAAGTAACTGTATAAAAGATTGGTATCTAATTGATTGATTGATTCCTTCATTAGGAAGTAGCTATAGTACAAGTTGTATGATTGCGGAATTGCCTTGAAATAACCTTTAATTTGATAAAAAACTTTTTGAAAATCGGTTCTTCCTCTTCTTCCAGTCCGTTTGAGCTAGATTAAGTTGCACCAAGCCGTTGCGATTTTTTTGGCATTGCTGTTACATTGTAACAGGTCATCCATGGTGCAGGTTGTTCCAGTTTTTTCGCAAGTCAACAAATGGTTCATGGTTTGATTTTCTTTTTCCACACTGGCAGGTGGTATCAGTGCCGGGGGTAAGTAGTCCCACTTCAGTAGAAGAGATTTGGTCTTGCCTACACCTGATCTTAAACGGTTGAGACAACGCCATATATTCCATTGTAACTTGTGTCCTGGGGGAGAGACTCTTGAACTGGGAAATTTTGGAGCTTATGTTGATCTGGAATATTGTCTGTGTAGTTCTGCCATAGGTTCTGTGTTTTGAGTTGGTGCGTAGTGTGCTTGTCGAGAGGAGGAACAGTTCTCAAAAAACTCTTTCTAGATTTTAGTCTGGATGGGGCGGCTGTCAATCCGTACATGGGATGTCGTTGGTCCAATCGGTTGAGAAATCGGTATTCAATGCAAAACTGATTTTATATATACACTAAGTATATACCAATAACTTTAATGATCCTACACCCCTATTTGGGCTTACCGATGTGACTTGTTGTCCATGTTATGTGTGTGCGTCCTTGAATGTGTCCTTGAATGTCCTTGAATGATATAGGTATTGCTGTATCATATTGTTTTGTATTGCATTTTTTTGCACCCAATGGCATATTTGTTTTTTCAGCATGTTTATTATTGAGTGTTTTTGCACCCGCCTGATGAGACCCAATAAGGTCAAAACCGGTCGCGGGTTATTGACATGATGAAATAGATTGTTGTATGGTACCGCATCATGCTGGTGATCATTTTTGAGCAAATTTTTCTATAAAACTGATTTTGCACATTTTTTGGAAAAACCATCAATTGATAGTCGCGGGAGCAAAAAGGCCACAAGTTATATATCATTTCATCAAAAAAGACCTAAGGTTCACTTTATTTAAAAATTTTGAATATCGGTTGAGAAATAAGGTCACAAATCCATTTTCAGTTAACTGATTTTGCAAATTTTTAGAAAATAGTAACCTGACTACTATCTTGAGACTGAAAGAGTTGCGTTTTTCTAGCACGATTTGCCTTTTTTTAAACGCTTCAAAAAAGTTTTGTTCGCCTGACGTCGTAATGCTGCCTGGTATCGCTGCAGTAAAAACAGTAGCAGGCAGCAACTGTACTTATTATTCCCTGTCATTTTGAAAGGAAACGTAAATTGCAAAGCCCACTTCTAATATACTGCCTGTAAAAGTACAACGATATGTTACAGCTCCAACACATCGACTTGAATCAGGTTTTTTAATAATACAATAGCAAGTGCGAAAATCATAATAACTGAAGTGTAGGTGGACTTGACGTGAGAATATCTTTTTAGTACGGTCATGACGCTTGCCCAAGTATTCTTAACCCCTAAAACGCTTCATCATGTGCAGCAAAGTGGAACAAAATGTCGAGCTTTAACGTAAAATTTTGCAGAATTTAGAAAAAGCTATGCTCTTCTTTAGCGCAAAAAGCTGGCCAGTGCCACTGAAGCCATAACCTAACTTATTGTAACAACCGGACTAAGGACACTGAGATCTTGGTTATTTCGTCTTCCTGTGGTCTTCTTCTCTCCTCTGCTTCTACTACTGTAATTTTTCCAAACAACATGAGATCCCAAGATGATCAAATATTTAAAAGTTTTTCATTTCTCTCGTTATACGACAAAAATTTTCGCTGAAGAGTAAATTGTTGTCAAAGTTGTTGATTGGTATATTAACACCCAGGTACTTGGCAAGATTTTGAGACCAAGATAAGCCGTTATCGGAAAGGGGTTGAGACACATCGCCCTTACTAGATCCCAAATAAAAAGCACTGGATGAGGTCGTACTGACTTTGTAGCCTGGTTTTTGCCCGAATGCATTTAAAATGTCAAAGGTGTAGTTAAACTGCAAAGAACTGCTATTAAAAAAAATAGCAATATTGTCTGCGAACAAAGATACCTCAAAGGTCTGTTTACTTAACGTAATGCCATTACATTGCCTGCTCTGACGCAACATGATCGCTAAGCACTCTATACATAAAATAAAAATAGTTGGAGAGAGGGGGTCTCCTTGCCTTACATTCTTCATGACATCGAAAAAGGGTCTTAGAAAATTATTGTTTACAACCCAGCGTTTTTGGTTTTTGTATAGGACTCTTATCCATTTAATCAAAAAATTGCCAAAACCATAACGTTTTGACATAGCAAAAATAAAATACCAGTCTAGAGAATCAAACGCTTCGTGTAAATCCACAAATAATACAGCGCCTGGCATCTTTTTTGTAGTTTACGTAATCAATAACATCAAACAGTAAACCAACGTTATCTCCAATAATTCTGGCTTTCATAAAATCATTTCGTTCTTTTTGTATAAGGTCATTCAAAAAAGGGTCTATTCTGTTGATTACAACATAAGATATTGTTTTATAATTACAATTTGGCAATCTGATTTTTCTGTAGTTGGAGACAAATAATTTGTCTTTTTCGGGTTTAGCCAATAACGTTATTACACCCTCACACTGGGAATAAATCAATTGGTTGCTAAGTTTGGAGAAATCAAGGCATTCCATTAATAGACTCTTAATCTCACTCCAGAAAGTTTTATAAAATTCATTGGAAAAGCCATCAAGACCTGAATAGGGTTCTTCAATGGCATTCTGGAAGTCTTCGAACCAGGAGCACTGAACTGCTACATTTTCTTTCGTCTCATCCCGTTGACTTTATCTGCATCCAGGAAACCAATCTCAACTCATTTTCTTCTTTCCGGATTCTTGGATTCTCTGCTCTGCGTTCTGCTTGCACCCACTCTCGGTCTGGCATTCTCTCTCGCGATGCCACGCACGCTAGCGGCGGTGTCATCATTTTCGACGAGCAGAGCCTTATCCTTCTCAGCACTTTCTACCTCCTCTCTTTCTTCGCTTAATCCCTACTCTAATTATGTAGGGGTCATCATCTCACTAAACAACTCCCCCTCGCTCTCATTTCTTAATGTCTACGCTCTCCCTATTTGCTCTTCCCCGACGGATGGCAGAACCGATTCCTTTTTCCCCTCGATTCTTCCCTCCTCCAGAAATCTCTTCATTCTGGGAGACTTCAACTGCCATCACTCCCTCTGGGACTCAATAGGTACTTACGACCCCTGTGGCGAGGAAGTATTTGACGGGGTCATCTCTTCTGACCTCCTCCCCCTCAATGACCCTGACATACCTACCCTTCTCCATTGCTCCTCTGGCAGTTGCTCCTCCCCTGACATATTCTTTGCTCTCTCCTCTCTCGCTTTTTCATGCACTTGAGAGGTGCTTCAGGACCTGGGTTCCGATCACCTACCAATTCTTCTATTTTTTCCTCTCTCTCTCCGGTCTTTCGCCCAACGAGCGTCCCCGTACCTTCAACTTTCATAAAGCTCGCTGGGATGACTTTGCCTTCTACTTTGACTTTCATTGTTCTTCTGCAGAGGAATACTCGCTTCTTCTCTTTCCTCTGCTGCCGCTCTCTTTACCTCTCTGGCACTGAATGCGGCCAAATCTTCCATTCCTTTCGGCCGCATCAAACGCCATCCTAAAGCCTGATGGTTTGCTGGAGTGGAAGGTGCGGTTTGTAAAAGACGCAAGGCTTTCGCTGCCGCTCACAAAAGTGATAAAGATTGCCAGGCTTACATCTCCGCTTCTCGACGCGCCTCATCTGTCATCGCTAAGGCAAGGCAGAAGCATTACAGACAACTTGCTGCTCTCTTTCGCCCAAATCTAACCCTAAATCTGTATACTCTTTTCTTGGCTCGGTCGCTGGCTCTTCTTTTTTCTCTCCTAGCTTCCCTAACTGCTCTTCTCCCAGGTAGTCGGCTTCGGTTTATGCCGCTTACCTGAGATTCCACTTTTCTGTCTCTCAGCCAAAAGCCTTGCGTAGCAGAGTCAGAGGCTACCATTCTGAGCTCCGCCGAGCCACGTACCCTGTGGAGTCTCACTCGTCCTTCCGCTCTCCTTTCTCTACCGCTGAATTTTTTGCGGCTACCTCCAATCTCTCCTCGTTCACCGCCATTGGTCCAGACAAAGTTGCCTATCCCATGCTAAAGCACCTTCCTTGCTCTGACATGGATTTTCTTCTTCACATCTTCAATTTCTCCTGGATTTTACATTCCTTTCCTTTTATCTGGAAGGCACCTTCTATTATTCCCATCCATAAGATGGGAAAGCCTCTCGACTCTGCTGCTTTCTTCCGGCCTATCTCTCTCACTTCCTGCGTCTCAAAGATTTTTGAACGCATCATTCTATTCCGTCTACTCTTCTTTCTGTAATCCAATTGCATTCTCTCTCCCGCCAGGCCCGGTTTCCGCCCTGGACGGTCTACACTTGATCAAATTCTGTTCCTTTCTCAGTCCATCTCGGATGGGTTTAACAAACCCAAGCAGGGATCTCGGACGATCCTCGCTGCCATTGATTTCTCGAAAGCTTTTGACTCTGTCTGGCATCCCACTCTTTTCCACAAACTCCTTTCGGCTGGCACCCCTCCTTGCTTTGCTCGTTGAACTCAATCTTTCCTTTCTGATAGGCGCGCTTGCGTGGTCTATCCAAATCACAAAAGTCGTTCCTTTCGAGTCCATCGAGGTGTTCCGCAAGGATCCGTTTTTGCCCCTGTACTTTTCTCTTTTTTCATCAACGATCTTGCGGCTTCTCTGCCTTCTTCCGTCAGGTGCTTTTTTTACGCTGACGATCTGGCCATTTGGTCCTCCTCCCCCTCGGTCCCCACCGCTGTGGAGACCACACAAGGAGCTCTGTTTCGATTGGAGCACTGGTCGGAGTACTGGTGTTTTCCTCTTAATCAGAGCAAATATGAGGCCTCCTTCTTCTCAGTCGCTCCCCACCAAGCTAACCTCCATCCCAATCTCCTCTTACTCAACTCCCGTCTCCGTTTCAATCTCACACCAACTTTTTTGAGGTCACCTTTGACCGCACTCTTTCCTTTTCTAAAATTGTATCTTCGCTAAAGGCCAAGTTTTTCCCACGTCTCAAGGCCATACGCTGTATCTCTGCTTCCACATGGTGCCCGTCTAAGGATTCCCTTTCTCTTTTGTATAAAGCTTTTCTTCGATCCATTCTCACATATGCTTCACCCGGATGGTTTCCTTTCCTAAGCGTTACCAATATCACCAAATTGGAACGCCTCCAACGAGCGGCTAGTCGCGCCATTACCGGCTGCCTCTCGTCCTTCCCTATCCCAGTTCTTCTCTCCGACTTCTCTACCTCCCCTACGAGTCGCCCTGATTCATTTCACTCTTTCATCTTATGAGCGGGTTCTTCGTCTCCCAACCTCCTTTCTCATTTCAAGTTTGGCCAGACTTGGAGTAAAACCAAGACTCTATAGATCGTCTTGGAGAACTCTTGCGTCCACTCACCCGCTCATGCTTCCTTTTACTTCTTCTAGGGAGGCTCTTCTTGCTTGCCCTCCATCTTCTCCTTCGAATCTGCCTTCATTCATTGTGGAATTTACCCTTTCCTTTTCATGCTCTCGCTCTGATCTCCCTCTCTCTCGTCAAGGTGCGGCTCTTGCTCACTTTATCTCTCTCCCCCCTCACCATCTGGTACTCTGGATTGACGGCACTGTTCGTTTTCCTTTTGGCAAAGGCGGCTCTGGCGTATTTGCCAACTGCTCTCTCTGTAGCATCGAGACCGCTTTTTCCTTTTCAGCATGCCCAGTTTGTTCAAGTTTTTCCGCTGAAGCCTGCGCCATTCTGAAAGCTCTTTGCTCGTCTTGGCACCACCAACACGTCTGCTACTTCTCTTCTCTTCTCCTCCTATCTGACACTCGTTTTGTCCTCGCCACCCTGTCCTCTCCTCCATCTTTCCTTTTACCACAAACTCTCTGGCAGATTTAGCAGGAACTGTCTTCTCTCTCCTCCTGTTTTATTAGGTTACAATGGGTCCCCGGACACTCGTTTCTCCCGGGGAATGACGAGGCTGATGAGCTGGCCAGACGGAGAGCGCTACTTGCGCCTTCTGCAATCCTTCGTAGTCTCTCTCCTCTGATCTCTCGTATTCACTCTTCTCTTTTTTTGACTGGATGCGTACTGTCTATCGAAATTCTTCGACACACAGGTTCCCCCGATTTCCACCGAGGAACTTGTGCTCTCTCATCACGCTCGCTGTGTTCTCTCTCGCCTACGCTGCAACGGACACAGCCTTCTGTTAAGCTCTTATCTTTCTAGGATTGGCAGAATCGAGAATTTTTCCTGCAGCGCCTGTGGTCACTCGTCCCCGAACACCTTTCATCTCATTCTGCACTGTCCAGCTACGGACTCTTTGCGCGGCTCCCCTTTTTGGCGACTCTCTGTCTCTCTACAATCTCTGGCACAGGCCCTGGGGAGTTGCCCGGTTCTGGGGATCAATGGTCTTCCGCCATGCCCCCCATTCCTCAAAAGAGGTCGAGTAACGACAACAACAACAAAAACATCTAATATCAACGCGATCGCAGAAAATATATCCCTTTTTTCATCAATATTTCAACTGTTGGTTTAGTATATCATTTTACATCACAAAACATTCTTCTTAAATATGTACATCTATGCAATCTCTGAATACTTGTTGAACAGTGTCAGCTGCTGCAGTAAACCGAAGAATAATTTTTGCATTCATCAACGTGCTGGGGTGTTAATGTATATTTTGCTTTTGTCACCAGGCATCCTTTATCTTCTCAATATAGCTCTTCTGGTGTAATCGAAAGTTAAAATGATCTTTATTTAGATTTAAAATCTACATAAAATTCACAAAAACTCAACGTTTCGAAAAACTAAAATCAGTTTTTCTTCGTCAGGAAAGACTAAAGTTCAAACACAGACAACGGTTACATAGTAATCAACAGGACGAAAAGGAGAAAAAATAAAAATTATCGCAATAAACAAGTGCAGCAGCGACAACTGGCGGTCAAAAATTTATAAATTTGTATAATCCGGGATAAAAGCTGTTAATTTTATCGTTAAAAGAAAAATCAGTTTTGTGTATGTAAAATGATTCTAAAAAACGTCTTTTCTTATAGTCACTTTCAGTAGCTAAAATTTCAGAGCTTTCCCAATCAATCCGGTGTCCATTTAAGCAAACGTGTTTCACTAGAGCAGATTTCTTTTTTGATTCCTCATTTGTTAGTTGGGCAATTATATCAGGTTTGACGTCCCTTTGATGTTCTTTGCGTCGTGTTTTAAATGATCGACCAGTCTCACCAATATATACACCTGTACAATCTAAACATGGAATTTTATATACAACACCGCGTTGAACAAATTTGTTGATTTTATCTTTTAAACTTGGCAGCATGTTTCCCACGGTGCGTAATGGTTTTGTTGCCATTTTGATTTGATGGTTTTTCAAAGGACGTTTCAATCTTTCAGTTATTCCTGGTATAATCTTTCAGTTAGACATTGATAGTCTCTTGCTAGACATTGATAGTCCTCAATTTTAAGAATCTTTTGCTTTATTGCCATTCTAACGGCTTATGCGTAAACTTTGAAAATGATTTTCGATGGTCCATTGAGTGCACTATGAAATTTGATGGTGGACCAAAGGCAGATGCTTTCTGATAGCCCGGTCCGTGAGTACGTCTGTCCTCCGAACTCGTATGACAGACCGAAACCAAATCCGCCCAAACGGTAGGGCATCTACTGTTACCGATGTCCTGGCAAGGTCTTGTAAGTGGCAAACGCCCATTTCAGGGCGGGGCGTTGCATCAAAACGCATGGTCAACAAGTTCCGAAGGCCTGCCATTCTTCAGCTGAACATCGAAGGCCTCACTGCAAGCAAGATGAGTGTTCTTTACCATCTCGCTTCACAGCGTGAGGCACTCGTCATCCTACTCCAGGAGACCCACTGAACGTCTGCACAGAGGTTAGTTCTACCGGACTACCAACTAGCTGGGTTTTCCTTAAGCAGGAAGCATGGCCTTGCTACGTTCGTCCATGAACGACTGAAGTGGATCCTTTTCGACCAATCTCCACCTACATCGGAGACTGAGTGGTTGTGCGTCGACGTTGATGGATATAAGATAGTCAACGTTTACAAACCTCCACCGATTCGTTTGCAAGTATCCGATCTCCCAGTATTCCCACATCCCTGTCTCTATGCTGGTGACTTTAATTGCCAGCCTGTTGACTGGGGTTATGATGTCATCAGTGCAGGTGGAGAATGCCTGGTTGGCTGGGTAAATACCAACAATCTTGCTCTACTCCATAAACCAAAGGATGCAGCCAGCTTCCACTCTAGCCGCTGGAATACAAGTACCAACCCGGATCTCGCATTCGTCAGTATCAATTCGGACAGTCGTTTACACGACAGACATGTCTTAGAAAACTTTCCAAGGTCTCAACATCGACCCTCGCTAATTACTCCACCCAGATTTGCTCGTTCTGTACCAAGCAAGCCTGTAAAGCGATGGAACTTTCGCAAGGTCAAATGGAGCCACTTTATTACTTTTACAAACAAACTTGCCAGGACTTTGCCGCCACCTGATTCACCTAATGTGGATCATGCGTATCAGTATTTCTGTAACGCCATCAGCCCTGGGGCGAAAAAGTGTATCCTACGTGGCCGACGAAATAATCTTATACCATGTTGGAATGCCGTGTTTGAAAACCTCTACCAAGCATTCTTGCAATACCCTGAAGGGCATGAATCTAGCAGAGCTGCTGCAGCTTTACTTGCCAGGCTTGACAGGAAACGGAGGAATCGATGGTCTGAGGCTGTCCAAAACATCGACTTTTCACATTCTAGCCGGGTAGCATGGAGTACGTTAAACAATGTTACTGGTAGGTCACGACAATCCCCTCGTCAATGTCCCGATTCAACAAATGCTATTGCTAGCCAGCTGGCAAAAAACGAAAAATACAAGGGTGCAAATCGAGAGATTTCTCGCTCCATTTTGCAGGAATTGTCTGACCGTTGGAGGGCTACTGCTCCAGATGCAGTGAATATTTCCGGAGAATTTTCTCCAAGAGAATTTGTTGCTGCCCCCCACCACTTAAAACCAGGCAAAGCTCAGGGCCCTGACTCTATTTTTCCGGAGCTTTTAATCCATGCTGGTCCCGGTTTGAAGTCCTGGCTACGTGGCTTGCTTTCTTCCTACTTGCGCCAACTCAAAATTCCAAAAGCCTGGAGAAGAGCCCTAGTATTCGCGATCCTTAAGCCCTCAAAACCTGTAGAAGACCCACAGAGCTACCGTCCTATTTCTCTGCTCTGCGTCTCTTACAAGATCCTCGAACGACTGATCTACAATCGTGTCGAACCAATAGTCGACCCCTCGTTTCCAAAGGAACAGGCTCGATTTCGACACGGAAAGTCTACATTAGATGAGGTCATTTTGCTTGCGCGAACTAATGAGGATTCTTTTGAGGCAAAAAAGAAGACTGGTGCCGTGTTTGTCGATCTTACAGCTGCTTATGACACTGTCTGGCACCGTGGCCTCACCTGCAAGCTGCTGAGACTTTCGCCGGACAAGCACATGGTCTAGATCAGAGGTGGCCAAGCTGTGGCGCATGCGCCATAAGGTGGCGCATTGCATGATTAGAAGTGGGCATTGTAACCTTGTGGTAATAACACGCAGCTTACAACTGCGAACAAATCTTTGTTTTTGTAAAAAACGCGACATGGGAGGGAAATACTTGCGCCAGGATTTATGGAGATTGTGGCATATCTGAAACCGTATAATAAAAAGTTGACGCATGGTAGGTGAAAGGTTGGCCACCCCTGGTCTAGATGATTATGGAACTTGTTCGGAACAGAAGCTTCACCCTGACCACTGGTGACAGCAAGCCAAGCAGGCTCCGACGCCTGAAAAATGGTGTCTCACAAGGATCAGTCTTGGCTCCTCTTCTTTTCAACATATATTGTACATCTACGATCTGCCTTCCATAATCTCCAAGAAGTATGCCTACGCTGACGACTTGGCGATACTTTATTCATCTGGAACTTGGAAGGGGTTGGAAAAAACTTTAAGCAAAGACATGACTACACTTTCTGCATATCTCCAGACTTGGCGGCTAAAGCTCAGCCATGCTAAAACGGTGACGGCGGCCTTTCATCTCCACAATTGAGAGGATAAGCGTGAGCTAAAAGTTAAGAGCAATGGTAAAATCTTACCATTTTGCCCAGTGCCAACCTTTCTTGGTGTAAAACTGGACAGAGCGCTCACGTACCGTCATCACCTTGAGGCATTGCGCAAAAAACTATCCACGCGTGTTTCGCTGCTGAGGCAACTTGAGGGTTCAGGATGGGGCGCTGGCGCCAAAACATTGCGCACAGCTGCCTTGTCCCTGATCTACTCGACTGCTGAGTACTGTGCACCAGCTTGGTGTCGCAGCGCGCATACCCGCCTCATTGACAGCATTCTTAATGACGCTTTGCGCATTGTCAGTGGATGTCTACGTCCCACTCCAACGGACAACCTTACAGTTCTCTCAGATATCCAGCCAGCTGAGCTTCGCCGCCAAGGAGCGATACTCTCTTTGGCTAATTGCAGTTCTTTGGACCCTGGCCACATCCTGCATGGCCAGTTGACTGAGCCGCAGGCTGCTAGCAAGGAGAGACTGAAATCTAGACACCCGTTTGCTCCTGCCGCGCCGAATTTATTGCACAATTTATCTGAGTTGAACTTGACATGGGACACAGAGTACTCCAAGAGTATGTCAGCGCTTGGAGTCTACATTACTAGGGTCAGCACAAGACCCATTGGAATGAGTTTGACCAGAACAGCTTGGGTCAAACTCAGTCGCCTGCGTACAGGCGTTGGGCGTTTCGGTTCGTCCATGCACAAATGGAGTCTCGAAATGCAAGTGTGGCGCTAGTGAACAAGCTGCAGACCACATTATTTTGACATGTCCCATACATTGGGCACCTCGAGAAACAATGGGTCTGACACTTTTGGATGACGAAATAAGGTGCTGGCTCAACTCCATCACTGCCAGCATCTGATCCAGGCAACACAGCAGGTTGGGGTAGTAAAAGCAAAAACCCTCGGTCCCCATCCTTTTCTTGTGTATGACCTGGATCATAGATACCCTGCCCTACTACGACGACGACGAAATTTAATGCTGATATTGTGTACACAAGCTGTCACATGGATCCAAATCAAGAAGAGTTTGCATCCAGACGAGTGTTTTCCACACAAGGAAATTCGAATGAAGTACTCGTATGTTTTATTGTAGTGACGGCGTGAGCACAAACTTGAAAGATGTTGTCCGATAGTCCATTGACAGGACAATGAGATGCGATGTTGCTATTGTGCGCACAAGCCGTCACAAGAATGCACATCAGTAAGAGTTTGTATCCAGACATGCGCTTTTTGTTAAATAATGATTTTTTTGTTTAGTTGCCGTAGCAATGGCGTCCGCTATTTTCGTGTTTGATGTTTCACAAGAACTAATGTATGCTCCCTCGTATTTTCAGTTTGTTTACCCTCATATAATACGAATAATTTCCTTTTGTCCAATACTTGAGCATTAGGCCTTTTTTCCGTACAGCGGTTTTTGGCAAAGCTCCGTTCTGCGGACAAAAATAGTCAGCTTTAGTTATGCTTGAAATCTTTCATACCATTGCTTATCTAGCCGAAAACCATCAATAAAAACGTACAAAAAAATTTTAATTTTTATGTCACTCACCATCAGTTTCTGTTGGATTTACTATTAGATATCGCTTGAGCTACAGCCAAACAGTTGAATTCATTCTATTTAGCTCTTCTGGTTCTGATAGCGTTTATTCAGTTAATACAAGCTCTTAGGTATTAACTTGAATATACGTTATCAGTACCAGAAGAGCTAAATAAAGTGAATTTATTAAAAATAACTGGTAGCCAGAATAGCAGTATACAGCCAAACTGTTGGTTATCAAACTGTTTACACAAAATATCACAAATTTGTTTTAAACTAGCTGAACTTCTGGTCTTTTGTTAAACCTATTGATAGTTTTAAGCTTCCAGTACATTATATGACCTACAAGTCTTTACTGTTTTTCTTTAGATCCAAAAGATGAAAAGCATTAAGCATAAACATGTTGTTGGCAAAGAACTAGAAAAGCTCACGAAGCGTCACAAAATGCCCATGGCAAAAACAGCTTTTTTCAAAGTTTGATGCATTTTTATCTTATAAGTTTCCAAAAGTAATTTAAATTTTCTTGTCAACATCTTAACTTGACCCAAGCACGTCAAAGTATCGGATGTTCATTCATGCAAGTAGTAGAGCGTAACAATGACCTTGACATTTAAAAGGCATTCTTTCAAAAGTTGAAACGGCCTTACACTGCCAACAGCATAAACCGCTCCTAATTTGGGGCGGTGCAATTTGGCGCTCATAATTTTGAGTGGTTTGATTCTGTTGGCAAGGTTAGGCCAGTTCAACTATTGAAAGAATGCGTCATAAATGTCAAATCCGTCGTTGCGCTCCGAGACTTGCATGAATAAACATTGGATACTTTGACGTGCTTGAGTCAAGTTAGGATGTTGTGAAAAAATTTTTGACGAGACAGAAATACTTCAAACTTTAAAAAAAGCTATTTTTGCTAAAGCTTTTCGTGATGCTTCATAAACTTGTCGTTCCACTTGGCTTCATCGGCTTCACAAAAGCTTATGGCGAAAACAGCTGTTTTCAAAATTATATTGAATTTCTGCGCTACCAACAACATATTCGCGCTTCAATTCGTTTGCACAATGCTTTTTGTCTCTTTTTTCAATCTGAAGAAAAACAGTATAAAGACCTGTACAATAAAGTACAGGAAACCTCAAATTTCGTTAATTTTATTTATTGCCAAATTTCAGACCAAATGAATTTGGTCCAGAATGAGCAAAAGCAGATATAGGCTAACCTACATAGCACAAGACACACAAACACTAGTATTACATAAAAACACACAAAACACTAGGGCTATATTTATGAGTAAACAGACCTACTTATCTTTTAAAATAATACTTTGCTATTTATTGTCTAAAGAAGAAAATCACGGTACGCGTTTTCAGATTAGCCACAGCGTTATCCAAAACGATGCATCAATTTGCGAATTAAAGCATTACGTCTTTCAATGTAACTTAGATTGGAAAGGACGGGCACTGCGTGAGCAAGGGACGTTTTGCAATGTACGATAAGTACCGTATTTGCCGGTGTATAAGTCGACCTTTTTCGATCAAAAATCGACCTAAAAAAATCGACCTCGACTTATACACCGAGTCGTAAATAAAATAAAATAAAATAAAAAACATAAAATCGTAAATTTCCGTCGAATTTTAGGGGGTCGACTTATACAACGAGTCGACTTATACACCGGCAAATACGGTAATTTCTACAGCTCGCTTTAATTTGTGTGGAATCATTTTACGCTAAACGCCATTTTCTAAAGGTCGCTGTGCACGATATACGTTTTCATTCGGTTTCGTGCGAAAATTTTCTTTCCCGTATCTATTTATGTGATGTTTGCCAGTACACGTTGTCGTCGAAACATCCGGTTTCGTCCGCAAAGTACGTACCAACAGCGTATTTGCTTTGATGAATAAACGTTCAACAAGGTTTTGCTGACAAAACAAGTTGTTCAAACAGCAAAGTATACTACTTAACGCTGTATAAATGTGCAAGCCGATGAAAATTTCCGAACTAAAATGGCTGAGAGCAAAAAACGTACAAAACTGGATGTACTGTGTACAACCACCTTAAAGCTCTCCAATTTACAGTCATACCACAATTGACAAGCATAAAAATTAGAACAGTGAGCACGAAAGAGTGTGTTTTAACTGATACTGAACCTTTCCAAAAACTACTTCGAAGCTTGTTTCACGCAGTATACAAAAATTCAATCTGTTTCGTGATGTCATTATGGTCAATAAAAGACTGGTTCAAATAAATACGAAAATATTTTACTGAGTTTCTAAAGTTGATTGGATTTGCCGCACTATACAGCTTTAGCAAAATAAAACTTAGAAAATTACACGTGTAAAAGCAACCTTGTAGATTTACTGGGATGAAACACCATACAACGCGATTCAGCATAGTTGAAACAAAATTTGCTAGATTTCGCAGCCATCCAGACTTGAAGAAAAAGAGCAAAGATCATCCGCATGCATCAAATGAATAATGTTTAGTTACCGACGAATTATTCAGCTTGAACTGCATTTACTCTACTTGATAAATTCTTCATGTAAAAAGAAAGTAAATAGATGCATGAAATCCCACCTTGTCACACACCATGTCTCTCACAAAATTCCCGAGAGGTTCTGTGACCCACGAGTGGCGTCACGGGTGGACTTGTCTCCATTTCTGTTTAGGACCATTTAGGTAATTCTTACGATTTATTGATTTGGGGAGGGGAGAAGAAGGGACCCCAAGGTTCTACTTCTAACGCCACTAGTTTTTGAAGCACGAAAATTATTTTGAAAAATCACTTCGCTTAAAGTTTTTTGCGGTCGGAGTTATCCGAGCAAGATACATGAATTTTTGGCCTTGTGATGTGTAATGAAAAGTACGGTGTCGGTACTACTTTTCGTGAATAAATGAAGCAAAATTTCCGAACTTTCATTGCGTTGTTTCGTCTCAATGACAGCAGTCATTGTGGACGTCTACAAACGTAATAATAGCAACATATAATTTCTTCAACGCAAACGTATTAATTTCGTCTACAAACGTAAAAATAGCAGTTTTGCAGTAGTTCAGCTACTATGATTTAGCGTAGGGAAGACTCGGCGATTCATTTTTGCTAGTTATCACTGTTATGCTACAGAAATAAGATGTCTAAAAGCTGGGACCCGTCATTTAAGATGGTAAATAATGGCAATGGAGAGTTAGTGGATAAATCTGTTCCGGATGGACCAAGGAATTTTTCCACCAGAAAATTTTAAAAAGCTCAAAATGATTTGGTACAATCTGGCAAATATCTTGGGACAAAGTTTCTGTCAAAGTGGAAACAAAATTAATATGTAAAACTAGGACAATTGAGCCCATTGTTCAGAAATCGACTTTTGCTTGAAATTTAGATTGTGTTATGACAAATTCAGATAGTTTTGTTAGTGGATATATCTGTTCCGGATTTTCCACAGTCGAGTCTAGGTATAACCGCGACAGATTTAACCACTAACAAAACTATCTTAATTTGTCACAACACAGTCTAAATTTCAAGCAAAAGTCGATTTCTGAACAATGGGCTCAATTGTCCTAGTTTTACATATTAGTTTTGTTTCCATTTTGACAGAAACTTTGTCCCAAGATATTTGCCAGATTGCATCAA
The DNA here is from genome assembly GCA_963675345.1 of Trididemnum clinides. Taxonomy (NCBI): domain Eukaryota; kingdom Metazoa; phylum Chordata; class Ascidiacea; order Aplousobranchia; family Didemnidae; genus Trididemnum; species Trididemnum clinides. Next base: position 26,723,684 of record OY776299.1, on the reverse strand, counting down.
ATCATCTCGAGCTTTTTAAAATGTTCTGGTGGAAAAATTCTTCCAAACCCTTCTGATAGATTCTCGTTACAGGCTGGTGCTTTGTAAGCTTGGCCGCTTGGCGGTCTATAAAAATTCTGGTTAACTCGACCGTTGATTCACGCACTCAAAGCAAAGTTTAGCTCTCAAAAATAAATAAAGTGAGTAACCTATATACTACTAGCTGGCTCTGCCAGCGTTGCCCGCAGGGCCTCCACCAGTCAAATCGAGATCATCAATACCGGTTCAATCAGCCAAGCGTGCTTTACCAAACGGATGGTAGTGAAAAGAATTGTATAGAGTTTAAGTTTTTTCACAGAGCAAAATCTTTTTCCAAAACAAAACTATTGCTTTTCGAAGCGCAATCAATAGACATCATAATGATGGGAGGGATTGCACATAGTCATTGCATGTCTCTCCAGTTTATGAAGTCCCTGGAAGAGTCTTGTTTGCTCTGTTTTTGCCATTGGCGTTCTTCAACTTAGCAAACTTTCATCGGTTAAATTCAGCAAGTCCTTGAAAGCGTGTAAAAGTTGTAAAAGAGCACCAAAGTGAGGAATAAGAATTTTCAGTAGTAACCTTTCAAATATGAGGACCGCTACTTACGACTTTTTGTATCTGTATGCCTGCTTGTACAACCTAAAGCCTCTGGCTGGGTTCATGTTGATTGGTTCTTGCTCAAGCGCAGCTATGGAAAGAAAAAACTAACCCGAAGATATGCAATTACAGTTGTACCGTCCCCAACAGTAATGTAGACCTTAAGAAAATAATAATTGTGAGAACAGTAATGAAAAGTCAATGTTTTTTTGACATAGCTAATTATCGTTCCAAAATCAAAAGTACCGTTTTTTAAAGGAAATTGGTTAAGACGAAAAAACATTACAAAGGGTTGCGATTAGTCGGTATATTTCTCGCCGAGTTTCTGGAGTTCCTGGCTACGTCTTGCTTACCATGTTTGGTACTTAGAAAGGGGTGTTGCTTGCCATGTTTGCTCACAATTGAATTGGGGTGTTCGAAACGAAAATATTTAAAAATTTCGTTTTGTTTCGACGCAAAATTGCTTTGTTTTGGTTTCGTTTCGTTTCGAACTAACTTCTTTAGTGAACAATATTGTTTCGTTTCGTTTCGAAATCCAAGCAATTTCTTTTCGTTATGCGCTCGAAATCAAACCGTGAAAGGTTGAACTCATCTCGGGTGACAAACATGCTTTACGCGCGAGCCACATAGAACACACCGAGCCGCCATTTACCATCGTCATATGAATTTTCGAAGGAGGATGATGGCAAGGATGAGTGACAATGGAAAAATTTCGAACTAAATTTCGCTTCGTTCCGTTTCGAACTGTTTCTTTATAATAAAATTTCGTTTCGTTTCGCCCCAGTAAAATTTGTTCCAAATGCCCCTACTACCGAAGCAGCCAACGATTTAAAAAAGTTTTGTTAATTCATTATACAAGGTGCCAGGAAGCATAATTTAAAAGCTGTGGAGTAGGGGGCAGTTTAGAAGAATCTTTTAGAAAACTTTGACAGATAATGCCAACGAACAATGCTTTTGAAGAAGAATAGCCTAAATGTACACATGGACTTAGTTTTTCTAAAAATTGCATTTTTGTGAAGTCCAGACACCAAAATTTAGAGTGTTTTTGACCGATAAGCTACATTTCAAAACTTTTGAAGACTTCATTTTGTGATAAATCTTTTTAAAAATTTATATTAATAAAGCCAAAGAACCATGCTTAAATTGGAAAATAGTCAAAATGTATCAAAGAATTAACTTTGTCTAACAATTTCAAGTTTCTTAGGCGTAGGAAAATTTGTGAACCAAAAATGGAAAGTCATGTATGGCAATCAGTTTGCGATTAGTCATTACAAACTAATCCTTATCCCTAACTAATTAAAGCTTCATATTGCTGGAAAGAACGACACTAATCGTTAGTACCTTTTATAACCTTTGCGTATTAAACATGCCGGTTTTTACTCGACTTACCACTTTTTATGGGAATAAAAAGTTACACTACAGATGTTGAAGTTTAGTTTTTTTGGCATAAAAGCTAATAGTCAAAGTGTATATCACATATTAACGGAATTGCCTTGAAATAACCTTCAATTTGCTTAAATTTCAAAATTCGGATGAAAAATGAGGTCACAAATCAGTTTTTAAGTAAATTGATTATAAGCTTAAAATAGAGATGGCCTAAAATGCTAAAAAAAGAGTCTGTTGTTGCATCGTCAATTAAGCTTAAATTGCTGTACATTTGTTTTTATCAAAAGCGCTTTGTTGATATCTCTCAAAGCAGCATTTAATGGCACTTCCACGGTGATTACTTTGAAGTAAATCAAGAAAACAAATCTTACAAATAATTGTTGATTAGGACGTCATGTTAAATCCTTAAAAGATGAAATTTGCTGAAGTTGGTGAAGTCGGGTATTGGCTTTTTCTTAAGCCAAAAACCGCTTTCCTCAGTCAAAAATGAGATCTTTAAAAACTTATTTGTAATTGTGATGTCATCATGACGTTACTATCCTTTATGACACTTACCACGGGGTGGCGATCAATCCTGCATGACTTGATGCTCGCACGTCCAGTAGTTTTGGAGGAATTAAAAGGCACAGACACGCAAACAGAATTTCGCTCTATAGTACAGAGGCCGTACTGGAAAAACCCTCATGATTTAACAACGTTCCTAGTCGTGACTTGGACTACACCGCAACGAGGTTTAGGTCGTCTATTATCCACCCCCTCCCCACTTATTTTTAGCTGGCGCAACTCCATCTTACTTTCATGTCTGATATGTGCACCAAAATTTAAGAAGATGAACCAAACACAAAGGAACAGAGCGTTTGAATAGTTTATCGAACAAATCATGATTAACTTTATACGAAATGTTTTGGGGACATCTAGGAAGACTGCAAATACAGGAGTATTTTCACAGATACATAAATTAAAAGTTTGTTAGTAAACAAGTTTTACGTAAAACTAGCGGTTCAGGTACTTTAAAACAAATTTGGAAAATTTTTCTTTAAACAGTTTGATATCTTACAGTTCAGCTATTGTCGATTGCAAAATCTAGTAGTAAACCACACATTGACAGGTGGTGATTAGCATAAAGATCAGAATTTTTTCTATGTTTTCATTTTTCATTGATAAATTTTGGCTGGAATGCCACAGACATAAAGGATTTTAGTTTTTGACGGCTAAAATTGCTGAACAAAGTATACGTTTTTGTTTGGGTTAGTTAGTAAGTTTTTGACCGATTTCTTACGTTTTTTGCTCTACTGCATTTTGTGCAAAATTTTCACCCGCTGGGGTATTAAATGATTCTATAATGTACATGTTATGGTTCAAATATCAGAATTTGTTTGCAAGGTCGGTATTAAAAAGGGTTGTTGATAAAAGATGTCCGCAGTTAAAGGGGATGGTGGTTTGTAAATTGTGGAAAAGGGAACAGGGATTTCTGAGAATGTGGACGAGTCTACACTTTATTGCCAACTTTTGATATTAGCTTTTGTTTATAATCTTCTCGGATTCAATCTTTAACGTTTAGATTGATATTTGACAATTGTCAAATTTGACAATATGACAGCTCATGTCAATTGATATTGACATGAGCTTCCTACGCAATACCTCTAGTGACGTAACTGATAGGGGGCGTGGGTGCGAACTGCCCATTGTAAGCTAAATGTGGAAACCGGATTCCCACTCAGCTTATATTTCGATATTTTGTGTCCTTTCAGTTTTTAATACGTCATCGTTGTTTCCGTTCTTTGAAGTGTTTTGCGGTGATTTCGGATTTTGGCATAGCCTGTTGCCATCCATATCCGGATTTACTTTCATTTTTCAACTTTTGGTGCTAAAAAGAAATGCTTAATTGATTTAGGAGTAAATAACCAAGATTTAGGTGTGGTAGGTCTTACAGCAAATCATATGTCTACTTCAATCCAATCACTACTTATTGAAAAGAATCAATTTTAAACAGGATATGTGAGACCTAGACCTTCATGGAAACTTGAAATTCTTTAAAGATACGAAATATTTACCCAACTAACGGCCATTACTGACCATGATTAAAGCTCATTGCATCACCCGATAACTATTTTTTGTGTTTGTGGAAAAACCTGTATGAGTTTTGTGGAACTTAATTATTACATACCCTAATTGTTTCCGCAAACATGATTTAGACGTTCATATGTCTGCTGCCTTTGCACCATGCAGGTTTGCATTTAACGTTCCAGAAAGACGAATGACACTGCTATCTGGAAAACTCGCAGGCCTGATTTTACCTTATTATGATTATGGATCACATCTTGATGATTTTGGCCACACAATAGATGTCGAGCTAAAAATTGAATTTAAACACGCTGGTCAAACATTTGTTGATGCATGGGGAAATCTCACCACAGATTCGTTCCCAGCTATTGTAGAGTACATCGAGCCCCAAAAAAATCAAGCCTCCAGCAGTTGATCAGTGTCACGAATAAGTAAATTTGCGTTAAAAGAATAGTTTTTTAGATATGTATAGTTATTGTAATCTGCTGTTTTATTTTGCAGTGATCATTTTTTTATTGTAAATCTAAATTGTCTGAAGCCCTAAACTTGCTAAACTGTTTTCAAAGAAAGACCTTTTTTCTTTCGGATTTATAAATAGATTTGTAACTCACGAGCCTTTCTGACGATACAATGGGTGTTTATGTGACTTAGTTTTCCAGCGTATTCTAGTGATTCTTGTTTCTTCTCGAAGATTTCTTCTTTTTTATTATTACCGATTACGTAATTTATCAACGATGTTTTTTTGTGTCATGTGATGTTCTAGCAATTTCTAGATTATTTTCCATCGTATATATAAGGCGGCGAGATTTTATTCATTCAGAGAGTGTAATTCAGAGCGAGATACTAGAGTGTAGTAAGAAGGCGTTGTTCTGTGGTGATTGTTGTGACAGGAATTAAGCGATTATTTTGGTGATTTTTAGTTTTTGTTAGTCTCTGATATTTATTTATTGAAGTGCTTTAGTTCTGTGTTTTGGCAAGCGAAGGAATTCGAAGTTGTAAAGTGATTTGTGAATACATTGTTCTGTTCTTGATCGAAAAGTGCGTAGGTTAAAGTATCTTTGTAGAAGCCAATCTTTTCCTAGCTATTAAGTTGCAACCAAACTTAATTATTCCATGAATACTGCAAGTCGCGTCAATTTTAAGAAGTAAATTAAGATTGAGATAGATTCAAAGCTCTATTGAAGCCGACAATCAGCAATGGGCAAGCAGACCATTTTCGCCAGAGTCGGTTTCTCCTGCAAATAGTTCGGTGCTTTTGCTGTGTATCTTGAAGATCTAACTGGAAAGTAGTTTTGAATGGTCGTTTCCTTTCGGCGTCTGGTCCTGTTTTCCATACCTCACGTAGACTTTATGCTCGTTGTCCAGCAAATATAATAAGGGTAAAATGCCAATTTTATAAAGTTCTGCACCTGGTCACAAATGATTGCAATCACAAGAGGAGGATAATGTCATCCAGAAGCAGCAGAGGCATATTCGGTAAAAGGAGGAATTCCATTTGACCTGTTTAACACTATAACTCCTGGAGAAAAATTAAAGCCACGTATCTGTTCACACTTCATGCCTACTTTTCATCTACTACAGAAATCGCATATCAAACACAAGAGTATTGATTCACAAGAAGAGGAATAGATTGACTTTGAATTAGAGGAAATCGATGAATGTGCCCTTGTAACAATCTACAGAAACATCTTTGATGCCTTGCAGTGCCCTAACAGCGAGAATGACTAGATGGGCATACATCTCTGCATTGCAGTAGTAAAGAATTTGTGTACATACCTTGAACAGTATGTTAACAATGCCATTGTGTAAATAAACTTCAATTCTATATTGTGTGTGATAAGTACGGTGCCGGTACTATTAAATGATTAAAGAATCAACGGACATGTTTTTGATAACGTAGATCAAACACTCAATTAGAAGTCCGGTGCCGTGCCAACTTTCAATTTGGAACAACAATAATATTGTCCGTGCAGACAAGGGAGCGAGGTGTAAATTTTTTGTAATATTTTGCTACAGTTTTTTATTGACGGCTCCAAAATTGGAATTTTTTGTTTTTTTCATGCATTTTTGCACGGAAATTTTTATCCGCTTAGATATTTATATGGTGTCACGCAGTACACGTTGTTGTTCAAACATCCGGTTTTATCTGAAAAGTACGAACCAAAAAATTTTTGTGCGTTTATGTCCGCAGAAATGTTTACGATTTTGGTAATTACTTTGCCGGCAAAACCGAATGTTCGCACAAAAATATATATACTGTAAAACACCATATACATAGCCTAGAAAAGGAAAATTTTCCTACAAAAATGCACGAGAAAAAACGTACAAAACAAGACAAAAACGTATACTGTGTACTTCCACCTTAAGTCGCAAGATGTTGTTGATTCGGCGATTTTTAGCTACAAGGATTGAATGGTCAGGCTTGTAAGCCTCATTATAATTGCAGTGCTGTGGCCTTGAAAGAGACTTTACGATGATTTCCTTTGCTTGGCTGATGCTAACCAACAGCACACCATTTGAATGTAATGCCAGGCAATTCAAGAAAATATTAAAATTCAGAAACTCTGAAGCAGTTCTGGGTATTTTTTTGCGCTTATGCAAGTCTGTAAGATGAAAATGCCATAAACAAACTGGAATGCCAGATGCCCTTGTTTTGTCTTTTTTTCGTCGTTAGCTGTTTTTCTATTTAATGTCATTCGCCTTCGATATAATGGTGCGCGCAATTCGAACAATTCCTTTTTGAAAATAATTTCAAAATCAGTCTACAAATATCAAACGCAACAGTCAGAGAGTCTCAATTGTACCTTACTTTCGCGGTTGTACCAAAAAGCGTTTAGTCGTAAGAAGGCATCTCGGTTTTGATATGAATCATGATCGTAGTTTCTACAAAAAATGTTGTTTTCGTCTCTGATTGTGCTTAAGGTTGCGTTTTTTGCTCTCAAGCATTTTTGTAAGAAAACGTATTTACACGATGCTGTACAGTATATGTTGTTGCTCGAACATCCGATTTTGTCCGTAAAGTACGTAACGAGAGCGTGTGCGTTTTTGTGGAGAAAAGTTAGAAATTTATGTTCAAAAAACGTGTCGTTTGCACTACAAGGTGTAGCCTACTGTATTATTGCGTACTGGCTTGACTTGTTGAAATACCTACTCAGTGTGAAGTGGTTTTCCATTAACGTATATTAAATAAATGCTGAATGAAAACAGTTAATTAATGGGTAAATGGGAGAGTAGTCCATCGAGAACTTAGATCAATCCCTCGATTGAGATTACCCTTAAGGGAAATCCGTTAATACATCACCATCACCATCACCATCACCATCACAAGGCAACGTCAGTAAAAACTGAGATTTGTCACTTAATAATTGCACGCTACTTTAAAATTGTATCGAGACAATATGCAAATAAATTTACATGTCGATGATAACTAACATCCATCATAACCAACGCAATGGGCAAATAAGTTATGGTCATAGTCGCAGATTGAATGGACATGTGGCTCATGCAACATCGAAAAATTTAATCACAATTCTTTGAAATCGGAAAATGTACGTTTTCAATTAAATAAAATATTTGCTTACCGATTGTTACGGAATCGTACCCAGCAACAGCTTGAATACATTTAACAGTACACAATATTCACATTTAATTAATAAGCTAAATACAAAAAAATGAATTAGCGCTTTTACTGCAGCTTTAATAGTCTCCAGTCACTGTTACAAAACGAAGTTACAACCATGGCCAAAACAACCACAAAATTGTCACTTAAGTTAACCATGTCAAAGATCGGTACCTGGAAGTACCCCACTAAAAACTAATGCAAAATCTCATTTAATAACAGCTAAATGCTTGCATTCTAAGGACCGGAACAAGCGCCAAATCAACAAAACGTCGTACATTGGGAAAAATGCTAGCATCCGTGAATTCCAGTTAAACACAAGGTTTGCAGCAAAAAGCTGCAGTAAAAATATAACACCGTATAAATGTCTCAGCAGACGAAAATTTCCGTACAAAAATGCTCATGGTCAAAAAATATACAATCCGAAGAAAAGACGGAAAACCAGACAAATACCGTACAAAAAGGTATAGCCTACTATGTACAGCTGCCTTTACTTGTCAAGCGTTTGTTTACTACGCATGATCATTTTGTTATTCGTTTTTAATGTTTTTGGCGACCATTTGTAGGTTAATCCTTATTTTTTGCCACAATGCTTGTGTTGGAAGTCTTTCTTAAGCTTTCATAATTTGTATTTTTGTGCTAGATTATCTAAAACATTGTGACAATACTTGTAAATTTAGCGCAGGACGCACGACTAAGCAATGAGTCATAATGCTTAAATTGATTATTATTATTTCTATGGCTTCCGCTTTGGAGAAAATTTCCTAGTTGGGGTAAATTTTTACACTAAAAATTATGAAAAAGGAAGTTTAGGAGGAAATGATCGAAATGAGAAAATCAGGAGAAAATAAGACATTATACAAAAAGTTAAGCAAGAAAAAATTTCATCTTGCTTGGCAGAAGAGCAGAAATTCTGAAAAAGATAAAGTTCTTCATTTTCCACTGTCCTCACATTTTTCAAGAAAAAATTTTTACTGCTTTACCAATAATTGAGTACTTTGAGTCATGCATACCTAACGAGACAGCTTTGGTCTAGGTAAATATTTTTGACCACTTGCGGTTGTTGGTATCGTAGTGACCGATCAGGGAATTCATTCCTTGTCTTGGGAATTTTCAATCGATTTGGGAATCTAGGAAAATTTCAATTTTGTAAAAGATGTTGGAAAAACATTTGGGATTTTTGAGATTGAACTTTGTGATTTTCTTGCTTTGGGCAAAGACCTTTTAATGGTGATCAACCAGGAATTAGAAAATTTGTTGTCAGTTTTTGGCCTAAAATAGAGGAGAATTTGTTTCGTGTATTCGGCAGAAGACATTTTTTCAAAGAAAGAAAGAGAATTTAATGTAAGTTTTTAGGCAAAGATTTTTTTTGTCTGAACCTGAAACATTTTGTGTCTCGAGATATTTTAGATATTTGGGAATTTCGACAACAAAATTTCCTGTTATGGAAATAATTTTTGCTTTTGTTGGGATTTTTTCGAATTTCACGTTGGCAACTGTAGGTGGTACAGAATGTTTTAGTAGAGCCAAGCAGAAGCAAACCAAAAAAGAACACGAAGTATGCCATTTGAGCACCTCACCTCAACCTTGAGACTGTCGGTCTACTGAATGCTGACCTTTACGTTAACTACTTTTATTTTTCAAATGAGTATACCATGCAGTGAACGTGAGTTTTTTTCCTTTTTTTAGTGGTGCTTATTTCATTTTTGATCCGAATATTAACACCATACTCCTGAGCAAAACTTTTTTACTTTTTATTACTGATGGCATTTTTATAGAAGTGTTGAGTTGCTGAAACAGATAAAGAGAGATTCAATCTTTTTAATTCAGTTTTGTCTCCGTAAACAAAGATGACTGGATTTACTTCATGTTCCTAGAAAGCTCACATATACCATTTAGCCACTTTGTTCTGTAGATGGCATCTTCTTTTTTTAGTCCAATCTGTCCAGTGTGCGCTTCCACTCGCCTTCTCCATGTCATCATCAGTCGCTCACGTCCTCTTCTTCCAATCACGTCAAAATCCAATCCAAGCTCCTCTTAAAACATAATCATTTTTCCTTTCAATTTATGTTTATGCCGTCGCCCTACATTCGCTTTGACTAGTCAGTCTAAAGTTTTTTTCCAAACCCAGCAAATCCATAAGCTCTAGGCTACTCCTTTTCTCACTCAATTTAACTCAGTATATTGCTATTACCATTGCTTTCCCGTTTCTCGAAATCGCAATTTCATTTTCTCTTAGAGGCCATGCCATAGACAGGCCATCCCGTAGAGCATCATTGACCTTACACAACTCTAATAAATCCTTCCGTTCATTTTTGCAAAAGCTTACCTCCAAAAGCAACTCCCCACATTCTCTAAATTTTGACTATCCAATTCTTGTTCTTGCTGTCATCGCAGCTTCACTTCCGCCACTGCCATTCAACCCGACCCTTAGTAACACCAATTTTTCCCAGCTCTACCTGGTCATAAAATGGCACATTTCCTTTGATTGTCTCAACACATCCTTCACAAGCAAAACCTTTTTCCAAGGTTGAAAACATTCTCTCGATTTTTTTCCACATTTTTGGCACAGCACTGAATTTGCTATTGCTCTATTTCCGCACTTAGCTGATAAATCGACTTTACTGTAGAGTATTTTGTCTTTCTAAACATCTCTTTGGTTAATCTTTAGTCCCTTGCTTTCAAAAGCATCTTTTCATTTCAAACCTTTTCTCTCAATTCTTTGTACTTTCACTCATTAAAACCAGGTTATCTGCATACAAAATTTTATTCATCAAGCCCTATCCTGCACACTCCGTGATCGCATCCACCACAATTGCAAAAAGCAGCAACGACATCACAGATCAAGTTGAAGCAGTGTAATTAAGTTAACAAGTAAAAATTTGTGTGTTAAATGTTTAGCAAGTTTTTTAGAAAAATGTAAAAATAATCTATCCATAAATTTTCTTTTGCAGAAAAATGTGTGAGGAAATCAGGGAAGAAATTTGTTTTTAAAACGAGAAGATAAGAGGAAATAATTTCCTGAATGGAAGAAATGTAAAATTTATTTGTGAAAGCACCGATTATCTCGCAAAACCTGCGCTTTATTACAGGACGCTTTCTAAACCGTGTGGCCAAGTTGGTCTTTTCCTGGCTAGATTTAGCCTTTTTCTGTTGTTTGGCATTTTTTTGTGTGCGTTCGAGCTTCTTGCCTTGTTTCAAACATTTTTTTGAAAATATAGCATTTTCTAGCCATTTTTGTCGTTGGTTTTGCTATGATGCTATTTTCTAAAAACTTTTTTCAATTTTGTTTAGATAACTTAGAACTGTGTAATGCATGACCGATTTTTAAGTGAGCGAGTGGGTTCACTTCTTCTCTGCTAATACTGTATGATGGAGGTACGGCATGAGCGGAAATCCAAGTTCACTCTAAAAATCTACGTAACATTTGGCTAGGGAAAGCCTTGACCAGATCAGGCTGATTTTTTCGCTTTCTTGATTGATTTTCCTCAGTGTAACAATGGTCCTAATAGCATCAGCAGTTAACCAAGTAATAGGCATAAAAGAACTGTAAAACTACAGGCAACAATGGGGTCGAAAAATTTGACAGACTTTCAGTCTTGTTAAATTTATGTTCTAATATTTATTTTAATAAAGTACTTGGTTAAGGGTGGAGGAGTTGAGCTTACATTGTGTACAGGTAACTTCTCGTCACCATTCTCCTGGATCAAATAAATGTCAACCCTAAATCCAAATGTTTCACTTAATTAGTTTATAGGCTTTGGTCTTTCTGGTCACTATTTAACTGTTTACAGTGATCAACACCAAGTTTTTGTCTGTAAAAGGATACCTAGCAACAGAGACGGTTTATGCAGGATATCTAGCAACAGAGATGACATAGGCAAACCGACAACGATCCTTAGCTTAGTTATCTGCCTGCATCAATACGCGAAGCTTTTCATGTATCATGAGGTAAAAGGTTTGGAGAGCGAGAGTAGGTGTATGTCAACACTAACCTTAGCCGCTAAGCTCAATAAATAAATAAATACTTGTGTTGGTGACACTTAATTTTAACAAGCACTGGTTCATGTCGTGAGTAGTAAGTTATTTCGTTACGCAGCCTGAACACTTACCCACGAAATCACCAAACCGAATCGGCTACATGAAGAAAATTTGTCTGTCATTATTGGAGTTCGAATTGCCTACGATAATTTTGTCTTAACACCTTGCATCTAATCTTAATCCTTGAAATCACCAAACTGCTTCAGCGAGAGGGAAAATGTGTCTGCCATAAAGATTATTCGTGAGCATAGAAATTTAACACATTCTCTCCCGAAATAACTTTTGTTTGAGATTTTTGTTTTCTTTTTCTATATGTCCAACAAGAATGTCTGAATCTGTTCTGTTTTTCGTTAATTTTTTTCTACTTAGAGAAGTATTTTATCAGTATCACGTGCAATACCATGGAGTTCTTTGGGGTAACTTATAACATACATGTGATCTTTGTTTTTGTTAGATTTTTTCGGTAGAGTGTGATTGTCAAAACAGTTTACCACAAACTTTTAACTTGTAAATTATATTTCGACATTCTTTGCGATAGTGGCAAAGTTCTGCTGGTAACCCTAGGGCCTAGGTCATAATAACCGCAGCGTATTGCAAAAGTAGACTTGTGTTTTGTCAGTAAAGTTATTCACATTTGCTCTTAGCACAACCTATTAGTAAATCCAGCCAAGAAGCTTCGAACAGTGTTTTTGGCTGTTACATTGAACTTTTTATCTATGTTGAGATCTGATCTATTTCTTGTTAACGAAGAGCTTTTCCTTCTTTTACCCGTAAAACCTTTGGGAGAGGTTGAGAGCTACACGCTTACTGATGAAAACGCCAGTGAGTTTATTTTTGTACTGCAGTACGATATTTTCTTCACTTTACCCATTTTATCACTCTCACTAAAGTGCATAGTATAGTTTGGCGACGTTGTCTCTGCTTTCTCCAAAAAAATATCAACTTTAATATTATTGAATGTTGTTAACGATATCATAATATGCGGATATTAGATGTCACCTCTAAACTTATTTTTGTTGTTATACATCTGTTATGTCTCCATATGAAGGATTTTGTATGATATTAAAGCGATAGTATTGACGTTTGTTGATGAGCCACCTCCATTCTCCACATCGTATCATAAATGATTACAAATATATTACTAAGTCTCATCTATACTGCAAAGCAATTTTTTTTCTTTTTTCAGTTTTTGTTAACTTTTCCGAAACTACTTGGCGTACAAACTTCAAACTGGGCTTGATTGATCGCCACTTAGGGATGGGTGTCGTAAGGGGTTTAGTGACGTGGTAATCATGTCAAATCTAATATACAGAGTTCTTTTTCTCAGTCATGCAATTGCAGTTTAGAATACTTTTGTACCGTCGTGTCGCAAACCTGACTAGTCGTAACTTCTAAGACAAGTGCCTACTAGTCAAGTGTTGCAAAGTTGAACAAATTCGCGATTTTTATGTGAAATTGTGTTGGAACCACAAAAATTATTCACATCATCAGCAGAAAGGCTGATCGATGGATTGCGCTCCTAAACCATAACTCAACTTATTGCAAAAACTTAAATGTAAGCGCTTTTCTTTGGGTTAGTTTGCTCTTCTTGTAGCAGCGATGATGCTAAAACCATGCGCAGCCAGAGATGTTAGGTCATACTAACAGGCACTAAATTATAAAAAAGTCGCAAGTGGTTTGTCTAATATCCAATAGCTTGTTCCTGAAAACATAGAACAATCACCTTGGCGCTCTCCCAGAACTTTGAGCTTATGCTTCCATGCTGTTGGTGATACAAACGGATAAAGATTTGTGAAATTATTAGCTATTTCAGTTACCGCACGTCTAGTTCCAAATAACACTAAGCTGGAAAAGTACGGACCTCAAATACTTTGGCAGAAATATAGTGGCTATGCGTCACCCCCATAATGTTTTCTACACCAGGGGAGGCGAACCTATGGCACGCGTGCCATATCTGGCACGCGAGTTGATTTTTGCTGGCACGGCACTTGAAACTTCTTATCGCGCATTAGTTTAATCAACATCTAGCAGAGTTACAATCTCATGTTAGACTAAAATGATTTCTCAGAATAGATTAAAGCTCTTCCATTTGTCATTTATTTGCTTTGTGACGTCACGGTTGTAAAACAAGAGAGTGTGTAATTTGATATCATCGTTTTCTTTTTAGTTAGTTTCTCTTTGAAACAGAAATTTACAACAGTTGGTAAATTTTACTAACAGTTTGAAGAAACCAAGTACAGTAATTTACTTTTACACGTGTAATAAATATTTTTTCAGAAATAAATTAAATTTCAAACTTTGCTAGATCATCAACTTGAATTTTTCTTTTTTTAATGAATTATTCATTTTTTTTACCTGAGATATGTCAAGAGAAAATAAAAAGCTAAAATTATCATCTTCCAGCAGTAGAGGGTTTCAAAGCTGATGGACTGAAGAGTATGGCATGATTAGCAGTGATGACATAGCAGTATGTGTCTTGTGTTGTAATAAAGTTGTTTGTAGAACATCTTCAGTTAAACGTCATTTCGAAACGAACCATAAAGACCTTTATTTAAAAACGAAAGAAGAACAAAGAGAAATTATTTCTAAAGCTTGTAAGGAGAAGAAAATGCAATCATCCAATCCAATGAAATTTATAGACGGCTCTTCAAATGTAACTGCAGCGAGTTATATTGTGTCAAAAGAAATTGCCAAACACGTAAAACCATTCAGTGAAGGACAATTTATCAAACAAGCATGACTTGAATGTGCACCGGTTTTATTCGAAAATTTTAAAGAAAAAGAAAAAATTATTCAGAGAATAAAAGAAATACCGTTATCTAGAAATACAGTGAAAGCTAGAATTCTGGACATGGCTGACAATGTTTCTCACCAGCGAAATAAAGACTTTTCTTGTACTTTTTTGTTTATCTGTCTTGAAAGTACTTACATAACAGGCTCGGCACGTTTAGCAATTTTTGGCCGTTATTTGGTTAATGATACCATTAGAGAAGAGTTGATCAGCTTAGCGTCATTAGAAACAACAACAAGTGGGATAGACATATGCAATGCTGTTATGAAAAAGCTTACTGAAAGAAAACTTGATCTTTTTAAAGTAGTATCTGTATCAACAGATGGTACTGGCAGTATGACCGGAAAAACCAATGGATTTATCACTTTATTTACTCAGCATGTTGGACATTCCATCTTGAGCTTTCACTGCATTATACACCAGCAAGTATTATGTGCAAAAACTGGTTTTAAATCACTGCAGAACTTTATGGATGTAGTAACAAAACTAATTAACTTAATGGCTGCTCATCCATTAAGCAAACGAAAATTTAAAGAACTGCTTGGCGATATGGATTCTATGCATGTTGGTTTGCTGATGTACAATAATGTGCGATGGCCAAGTCGGGGAAAAGTTCTTGAACGATTTGTTGAATGCTTGGATGAAATTATAACTTTTTTAACTACCGAAAAAATTATTGAAAAGTACAAAGAGTTGTTTGATTGCCAATGGATTTTAAAATTAATGTTTTTTACTGATTTGTGCTTACATGTAAACGAATTAAACACAGGCTTGCAAGGTCGTAATAAAACCATTATTACCATGTTTGATTTAATCAAAGCATTCGAAGCAAAACTACGAGTTTTCTATAGAGTTGCTGATTCAAAAACTTTCAAGTGTTTTAAAAACACAAAGAAATATTTTTTACAACTTGAATCTAATGACCATCTTGAACAAGGAATAAATCAACTATTAAGAATGTTTTGGGAAGTTATTCAAGAAATAATCAAGGAATTTGATTCTAGGTTTACACAATTCAGGCAATTCGCTGAAACAAAGCAATTTATTTTGCATCCAGACTCAACATCACTAGAAACACTAAATTTGGAAAGCTTGAAGTGGCTAGATTTGGAAGATATAGAAATGCAATTAATTGATTTCCAATCTAGTTCTATATGGAAACAAAAGTTTATCGATCTGAGAAGAGACTTAGAATTAATAGAGAACGATAGAGCAGTTGGTGTATTAATATGCAATCCAGAAGAAAAAGTATTGAAAACATGGGATACCATTCCCAATACTTTCATAATTTTCATTTGTCTAAAAAATTTAGCAATTGCTATTTCATCAATTTTTTCATCTACGTATTGTTGTGAATCATTGTTTTCGCAAATGAACTTGATCAAAAACAATTTGAGAAGTAGCTTGATTGATGAGTCTTCATCTGCATGTGCATTACTTAAAGTGACCGAGTATGAACCAGATATAAGTCGCTTATCATCTAAATTACAGCAACAGAAATCTCATTGACATATTATGATTTATGGTAATAAATATAATCAATAATTTGCATAGCTTACATTTTTAATTAGTTTTGTTCAATGTTACTGGCACGGTATAAACTTGCTTTACGTCACTTATAATATTTTGGCACGTTTGTAAAAAAAGGTTCGCCACCCCTGTTCTACACGATTCTCTATAAAAAAACGGCACTTTTAATTTTGGAACGCAAATCGGCTGTGCCCAAAAACATTAGCTTTTTATTACTGTTCTCACAAATGCCGATTGGGCAAGAGCCAGCCCAGTCGCTTGAAGCGACATTCTTAAACTCGACGTTGCTAGTGGGAGCATTACAGTTGTAATAAGTTGACCGTGAGTTCTTCGCTTTGGGATAGTTTGCTCTCACCTTGGCAGCGCTTATGTCAAGACCAAGCAACAAATGTTCAGCAAGTGGCTTTAAATCATACAACTAGGCCTACAGTTACAAAAAAGTTGCATCATAATTTTTAATGGTTTATTTCTGAAAAGAGATGTTAATCACTTCGGTGCCCTGCCGCAACTACAATTGCAAACGTAGCCAGTTTCAAAGTAAGCCTATGCTGGAAACAGGACAAACAAGACGTTTCTAGGGACTCAAGAAACTTTGGGAAAAATATAACGGCTCTACGCTATTCCTCCCCTTCGCATCACGTTTTTTTAATCGATTCCATCGATCAATCAATTTCAGAAGACGGTACGTTTGATTTTGAAACAAGAATTGGCTAAGTCAAAAACACATCACCCAGTTCGTGAACCTGGTACAGCTGGCTAAACCAGTATTCGCATTCCGACATTACTGATGGCTGCAACACCAATAGAGCCGGCTAGGTTAGATATAAACAATAAAATATTTCTTTGTAAAGTATTTGGAAAGAAAGGACATTCTAAGGGTAATGCAAATAGAAGTTTCTAATTACCTGCGTCCAGGGGGGGAGGGCGGTAGTGGTGGTGGGGGACCAATAAAATGCGAGATAGCTTCAGAGAAAACCTCGATGGGATATCTCAAGTCACTACCAGAAACACTGTTACAACATGAGAGTTTTCTCAGCACGACATGCTATATGGCTGAACCAAACATTTTCATTTTTAAAAGCTAAAGCTTGCTTTAAGCGCTGCAGTCAACGGTCGAGTAAACCAGAATTTTTATAGACCGTTTCGTGGCCAAGCTTACAAGGCAACAGCCTGTAACGAGGATCTATCAGAAGGGTTTGGAGGAATTTTTCCACCAGAACATTTTAAAAAGATCGAAATGATTCGGTACAATCTGGCATATATCTTGGGACAAAGTTTCTGTCAAAATGGAAAAAAATCAATTTGTAAAACTAGGACAATTGAGCCCAGTGGCATACGCCAAAAGTTTCCGAGGGGGGAGCCAAAGTTTCGTCCCAATCGTGTGACATTACAAACCAGCTTTGCTTTTGCTAAAACTGCTTGGTTTTGCTTTACATTTTTTCATTTTTAGGGTCTGAGGGGGGAGTCATGGCACTGTGGCCTACTCCTCGGTACGCTAGTGATAGAGCCAATTGTTCAGAAATCGACTTTTGCTTGAAATTTAGATTGTGTAGTAACAAATTCAGATAGTTTTGTTAGTGGTTAAATTTGTCCGGTTAGACTTAGACTAGACTGTGGAAAATCTATTCAAGGTCCATCCGGAACAGATTTATCCACTAACTCTCCATTGCCATTATTTACCATCTTAAATGACGGGTCCCAGCTTTTAGACATCTTATTTCTGTAGCATAACACTGATAACTAGCAGAAATGAATCGCTGAGTCTTCCCTACGCTAAATCATAGTAGCTGAACTACTGTAAAATCTCTATTATTACCTTTATAGTTATGTATTGTAGACAAAACAACGCAATGAACATTCGAAAATTTTGCTTGATTTATTCACGAAAAGTAGTACCGGCACCGTACTTTTTATTACACATCACAAGTCCACAAATTCATCTATCTTGCTCGGATCACTCGACCGCAAAAAACTTTATGCTAAGTAATTTTTAAAATAATTTTCGTGCCTCAAAAAATGAATGAATATTTGTAATTGCTAGGCTGTCTGTACCGGTACGTAAGACCAGTCTTCATCTAAAAGTAGGAAGGTCAGGAGTAGGGGCAAAGCAAAATGTAATAAAATCTCAAGTTTAAGAGAAACTCCAGATAAAACCACAGACTTACCAATTTATAAAATTGAATTTAGAGAGAATATTTCGTTTGAACGTAACTGAGACTAATAGGCGCCCACTGAACTGGGGTAAATGACTTAGGAAAAAGACATGGTCCCTTTTCTCGCTCTGCAGGAAACAGGACCAATAGGGCAACTAAAAAACTTAATATCACAAATATAAATTCGAGCGGAACCGCACCAAATCGTAGAATAGTCCTGCCACAATATAGTTCATTTCTGTAATTGTAAAAACGACCACCGTTTGGCGCCACCATCATTTTCGACTGTGTTCACCACTCTTACACGTTTTTAAAGTACGAATGATAGTTTATGAATCCAAACTTTGTGATCATTCCCACTCTGGATCAATAGACCAAGATTATCACCATTTCTAGTGCAGGAACTATTGCTTCCATTTACAGCAACTTTTTGTTACTGCGGCACACGGTATAGTTGGGAAAAAACTAATAACTTTAATCCAAAAATAACAGCCAAGTAACTTGTTAAAAACATACTGCCAACGTTTCGGCCCTCAACTAGTGCCATTTTCAACGCAAATAATGTACCTTGAACAGGTTGGCTAGCAACTACGCCATACTGACACAAAAATGAACACACAAGAAGCGATGGTCACGTGTTAAATAAACGGACAGGAAAGGATTTGGAGTCTAAATTTAAACTAGGTTTCAATTGCTGAATGTAAAGAGATTCTAGAATGAGGAGTTTGGATTTGTCAGGAGAGCTGGTGAGAATTTGTGGGTTGTTGAAGTCAACTCTGTGATTTGGATTTGATTGTAAATGGTTACACACTTCCGAGTTGAAACTAGTCTGGTGCTCATCCAGGCGTTTTACTAAGTTCCGGCGAGTTTGGCCAATATAGAAAGAACCGCAACTATGTAATTGATAAAGCGATCGAATGCACGCCCCTGGACCATCAACCAAAGTTCTTTTGTCGCTATGTTGACAATTGTTTTGCTACTTTTACTAATACCTCCTCTATTGACGTATTTCTTCGTAATCTTAACAGCGTTCACTGTCAAATTCAGTTTACCAAGGAAGTAGAATTGCACAACTCTCTGGATTTTCTTGATGTTCTCATCGAAAAAACTGACGAAGGAATCAAAACTAGCACCTATCACAAACCAACACGCACTGGCTATCTTGCAAAATTTTCTAGCTTTTCCCCTCTTCGTTACAAGCGAAATCTAGTAAACTCCCTTCTTCATTGTTCCTATTCTATCTGCAATTCCTATTCTCAAATTGATACAGAATTTTATTTCATCAAAAACACACTTTTGCGAAATGAATATCCATCTGGCTTCATCGATAAATGCATCAGCCAATTTCTTAACAAAAAGTTTGCTCCTCGGACTCCTTTCATTCAAAATAATCTCTCTAAATATTTTTTATTCAAGTTACCTTACCTAGGAAATATCTCCCATCACGTTGAGAAAGAATTAAAAGAATTAATTCACAAGCATTTACCAGATATCATGTTTAGATTCGTCCCTGTTACCAAAAATCGCAAGTAACAACTACACTTTAAAGACCTCCAACCCCAGTTATTAAGAACCAACGTAGTATACCGGTTAAACTGTTCTTATGGTTCTTTCTATATTGGCCAAACTCGCCGGAACTTAGTAAAACGCCTGGATGAGCACCAGACTAGTTTCAACTCGGAAGTGTGTAACCATTTACAATCAAATCCAAATCACAGAGTTGACTTCAACAACCCACAAATTCTCACCAGCTCTCCTGACAAATCCAAACTCCTCATTCTAGAATCTCTTTACATTCAGCAATTGAAACCTAGTTTAAATTTAGACTCCAAATCCTTTCCTGTCCGTTTATTTAACACGTGACCATCGCTTCTTGTGTGTTCATTTTTGTGTCAGTATGGCGTAGTTGCTAGCCAACCTGTTCAAGGTACATTATTTGCGTTGAAAATGGCACCAGTTGAGGGCCGAAACGTTGGCAGTATGTTTTTAACAAGTTACTTGGCTGTTATTTTTGGATTAAAGTTATTAGTTTTTGTTACTGCTCTCACAAACGTTTGTGCGGTGAACCCAACACAGCTACTAGAACCAATACTTTGTCTTTTTAACTCGGCATAGCTGACGGCAAGTTCTGCCGAGGTAAAATTGCATCATATTCGGGAGAAACATTTTTGCTATTTTGCTAGACAATAGCTTGATAGTGCTACAGGGATCAACGCTAAAAAATTGTTGGAAAAGCAAGGTTCTTAAAACTCCCCTGGGTACGTCTAGGTAAGGAAATAAAAACACGGAAGACAAAGCATAGCAAGCAGGGGCTTGGTAAAGTTTAAGGAAAATATAAAAAAAACAACGTCCCTGTGTGTGGCATTGCACCACGTGGAAGACATTTTTGCTATTTTGGCTTAAAACAGGTTTAGAGTATATGTAGCATATTTCCAAACTGAGGAAAATGCAAGGCCTCTTTGGCTACTCGTAAACAATGAACAGAGCACATATACCTTGAGTGTAGCCAGGATCTTAAAGTCACAAGTTCAACTACGAAAGGAGCGCACCGAGTCGTGAAATATGCATACTACTTAATGCCCAATTTTTGTGCTTTTAAGAACAATTGTTGCTTTGGTGTTGCCCTCCCCAGTTTTACTTAAATTGTAACCCCGTTGGATACTCATTAAAATAATAGAGAAAACGGTATCATTGGAATAACGACCAGAGATATTTTTGAGTTAAATTACATTTCAAAGTGCACTTGATTTCGCCAACAGCATTGAATGTGCACAAAAAACGTCAACTCTTCGTTCGTGTACAAACAACTACCAGTTGGGTGAACTGGTAGAAGCCTGCTGAACCGATATTCTTACCCATAACGTACTGATGACGGCCCTGCGGGCATGTCGCCGGCTAGCAGTATGTAAAAACATCAAGAAAGATTAATTCAAATTAGATCTTGTGGGTTAGATTTTCACATGAGTCTGTTTTTTAAGCAACTTTTAGTGTTTGGCTTAAGTTCGAAGTCTGCTGCTCTTTGGAAATCAGTCACCACACCTACACCATTACCCAAAAAGTGATTCCACGTGGCTTATCATAAATTGATTGCTTTTTTATTGACGGTGCATTGTCTTTTTCGATTTACTTTAAATTTAAGACTAACTTATTAGGTAGCATTAGTGGTAGATTAAGGATTTTAGGGGCCTGAGGCAGGAATTCATAAGGGGTCCCCTAATTGTCTGAGTAATTGAGAAGACCTATACTTAAAGATTACCATGGTTTCGTCGGACTAAAACAGCTTCGGCCTAACTTTATTTTAAAGTAGGGGGCAGACTTATTTTCTAGAAATCAAATATTTTATCTCCTAAATTTTGGTTATGTCTAGATAGGAAAATTTTATTCTTCAAAAAAGGAGCCCCTTCTCAGGGGGCCCGAGGCAGTTGATTCACTTGCCTCATCCTTTATCCACCACTGCGTAACATTTTGAGAACTGTTGAGCAGTTGTATCAGTGGCATGGCAAAAATGTGAGGGAAAATCTGTGTAACCCCAATCTTATATAATTGTTACCAAAACTGACAAAGAGTAAGTAAAAATATCGCTAATAAAGGTACTGCTTGCCGGGAAAGCAACATTTGTCTTATGTTATTGCAATTATGGGATTAAACAAATTTTGCTTTTTTAGCATATTTTTTGAATGAAACCTGTTTTAGCATATTTTTTAAATCTTGCCTTTGTTCTTCTCAAACTTTTGGCAACGCTGTTTCTAAAGTGCTACAATGTTAAGAAATATATTTAGAAGGATAAAAGATGCAACTTATTGATATTAGCTACCGTATATTTAGAATCTGGTTACCTTACCAGCAAAAATCTAAGAAGAATCTGGCACACGTTGGAAATTATTAAGCTTGTTAACAATTACGTTTTAGACGTCTACAACGGTCATAGTATTGAGTCTGTGTTGAACTTATAAGTTACTTAGTCCGCTTAACATAGCCATAGACTGGGACCAAACATATCAAGCCCAGTCATTTTTGTCTGTTGGCCATCAACCACACCTAGCTGTTTGGCCAGTGGTTAGATACAAGTTTCATTCATCTTGCCTACCCCTCTCGAAAAATAAAATAAACAAGTGCTGCAATTCTTGGTAACAGTATTGGATGGGGAAACTGATATTATGGTAGCGTTCAACTAAACTGCTCGACGTGAACATTTTGTTGTATGAAACTGCATTTTACTGGTCTAATGTTCCATATAACGCCACAAAAATATCACCTGAGCCAGTGATGCTCTCTTTTTTTTCTCAACATGGCCCCGTAGTGCTTCAGCGTGTGATTCATGCGTGATAGTTGCAGCCCCAGACGTGAAGGTAGCTGTGATAAAAGAGACAAAGATAGAGCTTAAAAGAAAATCAAGATGAGGTTCTATAAGATAATGAAGAAAACACAGTCTCGTTTGGCACGCAAGTGGTTAATATAAAGGTGTGTGAAGACACGCCTTCTGCACAGAGCGCATAGCTGCGAACGTTGGAAATCGATCGCAAGATTTTGAATATTTTCAAACGAATTAGGATTCTTAATTTTGTAAAATAAGATGATAAAAACCTTGGGTTTTAAATTTCGAACTTAGAGATTTTCTCGTTATAGGCAATGATCATTTTGTGGTGATCAACTTCATATTAGAGAACTTGTTGTTGGTTTTTGTGCGAAGATCGGAGAAATAATTGCAAGTGTTAGGCAAAAGACCGTTGTTTTGTGAAAAAAAAGACAATTCGATGTAAAATTTTGGGTGAGGACTGTCTATAGGAAATCAAAATGATGTAGAACCTCAAAAATTTACGCACCAAATCTGTCTTTTTCGGATTAAATTGTTCTTTTGTTGAGATTTTTGAAAACTCCAAGTTGCCCGTTCTAACAGAGCAGATGGCCACAAGTTGTAAAGACGCCCTCAGTAAGAGCTGCTTTGAAAAGCCAATTTGCAGTAGAAAGAGCTGGGCTGTAGCATGCCAGTTCAAACTAGAACTGTGCCCCTAAACGAAAATAGTATAAAGCAAAAAAGCAATAATCAGACCAAAGTAGGATAGTCTAACTGAGCAACTTTACTTTACATCAGTAAATATTGAAATAAATCTGCTGTCAAGAAACGGTCATAAAATCAGTTTAAGCATTCTTTTATCACAAGAAAAATCAATTTCGCTACAGCATTCTCAGTTTCTATATAAATATCAAAATCGCAGAAAACTCCACAAAATATATTTATAAACACATAGTAGCGGCCTACTTACGGTATAGTTCAAATAATACAAATGAATGTTACGAAACAGGCCTAGACTCTTAAAATACATCTATAAAACCGAAAAACTAGTAAGAGAAAGATGCCAGAAGAAAATCAGCCACGACCTAAAGCGTACAGTAAGGATGATAAATACTAAAAGATAAAGATAATAATAAACCTTCAATACTGGGTGACTAATATGAATAACTATAATGAAAAGACATAAGGAAAAGTAAAAACAAGAAACAAAACAACAAAAATAGCAAAAGTAAAAGTCAGAAGAAAACCGAAAAAACCTAGGGAAATCTTAATTCCAAACCACTAATAAAACAATAAAAGCATTGTAAATAATATAGGCAAAAATCCAAACAGAACTAATAATATAGACTAGAGTAACAAACAAATACAGACCAACAGCGTCTATTTAAATAAAATAAAACTGAAGATGCCTATCAAAGACCGACATTGATTTTTATTAACTTTTTTATAAATTTTTGACTGACTCTTGAACAATATCAATGTGTATTATGTGTTTTATGCTCCGTCGAATTGTCATGAAAGTTTTCGTCTGCTTGGGATTGACTCCACCGACATTTCAAATCAATATACAGTACAGTCATATTTTTTGCCATTTTTGAGTCGAAGATTGCTTTTGGAGATTAACGTGTTTTTTGATTTCATAAATAGCGCTAGTGCATCTGGCACACGTTAAAAATTATTAAGCTTGTTTACAATTACGTTTTAGACGTCTACAGTGGTCATAGTATTGAGTCTGTGTTGAACATATAAGTTACTTAGTCGGCTTAACATAGCCATAGACTGGGACCGAACATATTAAGCCCATTCATTTTTGTCTGTTGGCCATCAACCACACCTAGCTGTTTGGCCAGTGGGTGGACACAAGTTTTATTCATCTTGCCTACCCCTCTCGAAAAATAAAATAAACAAGTGTTGCAATTCTTGGTAACAGTATTGGGTGGGGACACTGATATGATGGTAGCGTTCAACAAAACTGTAAAAACCGCATTTTACTGGTCTAATGTTCTAAACTAGGGGTGTGTAATTTGCGGCCCTAGACGTGAAAATTTGTGGCCCGCGGAAAGAATTGCAAACGTCGCCGGCGACGTAAAATGTAGTGGTCTTTGATGGCAAGCCTATCACTTATGCCTCAGAAAAAACGCTCCCCATTACAAAATTGGCCTGCACACGTATAATTAGAAAAATTTCTCATAATAGTTGCTTTAAAAATAATGATCTCCCTAACATAAAAGATATTTACCACTACTTTGGAGGAACACTGCCACCAACTAGTGCTTCGAAGCTCAGTTGCGCATAGAAGCAATATTGCTTACAAGTTTTGGCAGGCCCACTAGGTAATCCAGAAGTCTGAAATTAGTCCACCTGCAAAAAAGGTTGCACAACCATGTCCTAAACAAAGGCTCAAAAGATATCACCTGAGCCAGTGATGCTCTCTTTTTTTTCTCAACATGGCCCCGCAGTGCTTCAGCGTGTGATTCAAGCGTGATAGTTGCAGCGCCAAACGTGCAAGTAACAACAATAAAAGCGACAACGAAGCTTTTAGAAAATAAAGATGAGATTATATTGTAAAAGAGACAAAATCTCGTTTGGCACGCAAGTGGTTGATATAAAGGTGTGTGAAGACACGCCTTCTGCACAGAGCGCATAGCTGCCAACCTTAGAAATTGATCGCTAGATCTTGAAAAATTCCATTCAAATTGGAAATTTTAATTTTTTAATTTTGGGCAAAGTTCCTTTTTTGGTGATCAACTTTATATCAGAGAACTGGTTAAGCTCTGGGCCAAGATCGGAGAACTGATTGCAAGTATTTGGCGAAAGATCTTTTTTTTGGAAAAATGAAGACAATTCGATGTAAGATTTTGGATGAGGATGGTTTTGAGGAGGTCATCTTGAAATAGAACCTGGGAAGTTTTTTAACAAAAATAGTCTTTTTTCGGATTATTTTGTTCTTTTGTTGAGATTTTTAAAAATTTCAAAATGGCATCTTTAACAGAGCAGTCGACCTTATGTTGTAAAGACGCCCTCGGTAAAAAAAACAAGAAAAGCCTTGAAAAGCCAATTTTATTTGAAGCAAAAAGAGCTGGATTGTGGGATGGTAGTTCAAACCACGCATTTGCACCTAAAATGTAAAGTATTGAAATGAATCTGCTGTCAACATACAGTCGTAAAATCAACATAGAAATTCTTTGATTATACACTAACCGGCCGGCCAGCGTCTGCCGACAGGGCCACTGATCATTTATGTCGGTGTAGTAACAACGGTTTTGCCGGATGCGCCGGCTTCTACCAAATCATATCTGAAGAGCATAAGAGATAAAAGATAACTTTGTACTAAGGAGTACATCGCCCCTTTACCCCTAATCCCGATCCTAGTACGAATACTTTGAATTAAGAGAGGTCTCACAAACTCTTTGACATTATACAAATGCTATTCTTTCCTTTAAATAAATGTAGGAAAACAAGCGCGAAGTTGGGAATGGGCGCCGTAATGGCTTTTGTTTTATGATTGCACCAATCAATTATTTCGTGCTATGCATATTAAACGATTTGGTGCAAACATTAGGATAAATAGTGTCCCTGGTGCTGCTTCTTATGCGGCACACATCCGCGGGAGTTGTTGGTGATAAGTGTATTGGGTTATCCTACCTACAGTACAAAATAAAGACGACGCAGTCAAAGAGTTGATATTGGGTCAAGTAGCATTCCACGTAAGTCAATCAAAAGGCAATTGAACTAAAATAACCAATAATCTTTTTATGCCAAAGTGTAGATCACCCACTAAATTAATTACGTATTTAAAATTAAGACACTTTGTATCAAATATTCCCCACAAAAGCGAACACTAAATGAGGGTAAAGAGATAATTTACGTTTGATATTACGCAAGAAGAAAAATTGAAAATCAATTGTTTATCTTAAAACATTCCCTACTTTTTGCTTGAAGCTGGCGCCATTTACAAACAGCATATTATTTCATCTCTCAATAAAGGTTTCAACCGAGCAGCTACGGTCAGTATTCTTTGATAAAATGACGAAAACATATTTTACAATCAATCGTCGACTGCAACGTCATCTTAAAAAATAAAGAAATAATTTTTTTTGAAATTTGGTGAATTGGGTTCTGGCTTTTTTAAGCACTACAGCGTTTTCCTCGGTCAAGAGATGCGAATTTAAAAACAACTTTTTTTTATCGCGGCGTCATTGTAATGTAACAAACCCCTATATGACATTCACTCCGGGGAAGTTATCAATCTTGCCGAGTCATATTTATGCCTTGGGCACTCAAAAAGAAATAAAAGGAAAAGGCCCCCAAATTGTATGACAGGATGTTCAAAAACTTTATCTATAAGAAAAAAAGTGCTCACGGTGTTTGGACACGCATATGGACTAATTTCTTACTTTCAAAATGTTGGTCTCCAAAAAAAGGTATTTATGGTTGTTTGGAGACTAAAATTGGCAATATTCTCACTTTTAAAATGTTTATCTCTCTTAATGCTCTACCCTTCCCCCGAAATAAGATAGTGCTCACTTACGTTATAAGATTGCTGATGATATGATTGAGTTTACTTAAAGGTTTCCCTTTCTCAAAAAAATATTTCTAAAATAAGGCACTGATCATATCCACCATGCTCTTGAAAGTAGCTAACGTTTTGCAGTTATACGCTGATCAGGGTATGACCAGCGATACATATTCACATTGTAGTGTCCCTGGCTATGTATTGCTTGCTCAGTTTTCAGCAGAGGCGCACTTAAGAACTGGACTTCCTCTCAATGGAAACAACCAAAGATTTCAAAGTTTTATTTTCTCGTTTAATTAAGAGTGTCGAAGCACAATGCGAAGATTTTGGGAGAAGAGGAGGCGTCAAAGTGATTGATACGTATTTTCGGAAATAACCCATTAAATGTCTAATTGTACGACCTAAAGCCTCCAGTTGTGCGCATGTTGTTTGGTTGTGGCATAAACGCAACTAGGAAAGAGCAAACTAACCTAAAGTGAAGCTTTTTTACAATTGCAGGGCAACTATCAGTAATGTCGAGGTTAAGAATATCGGTAAAGCCGGCTTTATTCAATACGTAGTTGCGAGAACAGCAACAATAGATAAAGTTTTTTGACAGAACATATTCTCGCTTCAAAATTAAAACTACAATGTTTCACATAAGGATGGTATAGAAAAATATGAGGGGATATTGCGTATAGCCGTTATGTTTCTCCTCAGTTTTTGAAGTCCCTAGCAAGCTCTCATTTGCTTTATTTACAGTATGTACTTAGGAGGTGGACTTGTTTGCTACTGAAGGAACCCATAACTTCACAAACTGTTATTCGTTTATTTCCCCACTTGCATGTAAGCATAAACGTAAAGCTGTGGGGGGGAGAGGGGTGTCAAAGTAATTGCTGTATAATTTCCGAAAAAGGCTATTGAATATTTCGCTTATTACCAGGGATGTAGGGGTAAAAAATGAAGTGTGGAAACGCACAACTAGTGTGGGAACCCACAGAGTAGAAATATTCATCTTCCAGTAAGGTTGGCGTGAAACAGTGAGGAAATGCCGTTCCCACGTGCTCCCTCACCACTACACCCCTGCATCTTACTTACGTTTTTTTATAGTAGCATTCCATTTTGAATGATCTAAAATATCTGGGTGAGCGCATATTGCTGGGCCCTGGCATAATCGCAGCTAGGGGAAATGCAAACTAACCCAAAGTCAAGCCCCTTACAGCAAAGTTATTACAATATATTAGGTTGTGATTTGAGCATAATTAATCGACCAGGCTTTTGAGCTAATAACGCTGATAATTTTTGTGATTCCTTCAATATTTCACATGAAAAATAGTTAATCTGTTAAAGTTTACTGCGTTTCATTAACATGCATTAGAGGTTGAGATCGGTCAGGCTTACGACAGGACTGCACAAAACTACTGGAAGTTGCCATTGCATTACCAAAAAACCAAGTTTTCTGACCTATCCCTATCCTGATATTGCGATGTATCATTCTTCTTTAACAATCTGGATGTAAGCTGTTTGCTTTTGAAATATCAGTGAAGTAACGCTATGCGCCTAGCTTGCTGCCTCCTGCTTTTTGCAATTGAATCGCAACGAAAAGTGAAGAAACATGCTTTGGAAAGTCTGAAAAGCTTCAAAAAAAGGATGTGTTGCGCGTCGGCAAATTAGGTTTCTTTGTTGCAAATGTTTTTATCGAAAGCACATGGTTAATGTCTCCTAAAAGAGCTTATAATCGCGTTTCTACAATCAGTACTTTTTGAGAAAATGCAGAGAACAAATTGTGGAATCATGTGTTAGCTGTGACGTCATTTCAAACCCTAAAGTAATGAAATTTTTGCAAGTAAATAAATTGAAATTTGGCTTCCGTTTCAGAAAAAAAAACAAAAAATTAAAAAACATTATCTTTGTTTAAGACATTGTCATGGCGTCACAAACCCCCTCATGACACTTGCCTCACGAAGATAATCAATCGTGCCAAGTTTGATGTTTGTGCGCGAAGTGATCCCGGAGGAGTTTAAACAGACATTAAGGCACACAAACAAAATGGCGCTTTAAATAAGCAAGAAAGTTCGATTTTGCTACAGCATCCTTAGTTTCTGTACAAATATCAAAATCGCACAAAGCACAGTAAAAATCTTTTTGAACCAATAAAAGTGACTTACAGTAGTTCAAGTAATATAAATGAATATTATAAGATACGCGTATACTCTTGGAAATACTTATAATACCGAAAAACTGGAAAAAGAAACATGCCGGAAGAAAATCAGCAACAACTTAAAACTACCGTAAGATTGATAAATAATAAAAGATAAAAATATTAAACCTCCTCGTAGTTTATTGGTAGTACACAAAGTTGTCACACCGTTAACAAGGAAAAAGCTACATTGCTATGGGATTTGTTTTAGAAGTCACATAGTCATAAATATGTTTACTACGCATTGACATTACTCATTGGACCAGACAAAACTTTATTAAATTATCAATAAAAATCGGTGTTCAACTTTGACAAGTCATTTTTAGTTCAATGTTATTCAAATAAACTTGGAATAAGATTGAAGATTCTATTTGAATAAAATAAAACTAAACATGGTCTATCAAAGGCCGAAATCGATTTTTATTAAACCTTAAATAAATTTTTGACTAACTGTATAAGAGATATCAATGCGTATAACATGTTTATGCTCTGTCAAATCGTCATGAAAGTTTTTGTCTGTGTGGGATTGACTACACTGACATTTCAAATTGATCTAAAGTCATAAAAAATCATATTTTTTGCTATTTTTGTGTTGAAGATTGTTTTTGGAGACCAACTCGTCGATTGGTTTTATAAATAGTGATAGTGCATCTGATACAAAATGGAAAAGGTCTAGCATATAGTAGGCATTTAAAGTTCAGTCGCCTAGTATTACCATATCGTTGAGTCTATGTCCGTGCTCTTCAATCGTTTTGTCATCGCGGAACCACTGATGTACTTTCGCACTTGTCACGAAACAGAATGTCTTTTTCTAGTAATAAACAAACAATTTTTGGGATCCGCAGAACCCCTGTTGAAGAGCACTGGCCTACTTAACATAGCCACAGACTGGAACCCAACATATCGAGTCCAGTCATTTTTGTCTCTTGGCCGTCAACTACGCCCATCTGTTTGGCCAATGAGTAGATACATGTCTCTGTCATTTTGCCCACCCCTCGACGAAAACAAAATATACAAACGCTGCAATGTTTGATAGCGGCATTGAGTGTGGAAACTGATATTGTGGTAGCGTTCGACAAAAGTGCTTGACGTAAACATTTTGTTGTATGAAACTGCATTTTGCTGGTCTAATGTTCTAAATAACGCCACAAAAATATCACACGAGCCAGTGATGCTCTCTTTTTTTTCTCAACATTGCCCCGCAGTGCTTCAGCGTGTGATTGATGCGTGATAGTTGCAGCCCCAGACGTGAAGATATCTGCAATACAAGAGACAAAGAGAGCTTAAAAGAAAATCAAGATGAGGTTCTACTGTTTAAGATAATGAAGAAGACAAAGTCTCGTTTGGCACGCAAGTGGTTAATATAAAGGCGTGTGAAGACACACCTTCTGCACAGAGCGCATAGACGTTAGAAATAGACGGCAAGATCTTGAGAATTTTAAATCCAATTCGGATTTTTGATTTTGTAAGAGTATTAGATGAACCTCGGGTTTTTAGAACTTAGAGATTTTCTCGTTATAGGCAATGATCATTTTTTTTGGTGATCAACCGTAACAAATAAGAGAACTTATTGTTAGTTTTTGTGCGAAGATCGGAGAATTGATTGCAAGTATTAGACGAATGGCCGTTGTTTTGTGGAAAAAAAAGACAATTTGATGAAAATTTTGGGTGAGGACTGTTTATAAGAGATCAAAATAAAATAGAAACTCGGAAATTTACGCACAAAAAATAGTCTTTTTGGATTATTTTGCTCATTTTTTGAGATTTTTGAAAACTTCAAGTTGTTACCCTTAAATTACATTCAATCCATCCAGAAATAATCCCATACCTCTGAACAAAATTATGTTCTTTCAAAGGGAGAGATGACTCCCTCATCTTCTTTCTGTAATACAATCTTAACAATGGTGCGTACGTTGACAGAATACGCATCAAAAAACCAAACCGGATTGCTCTCTTGTCAATGCGTTGAGATTAAATGTTTTGAAAACCTCGTCGCGTTTCAAGATTTTGTTGCAACGCCGCTGATGATTTTTTTCAAACTTTTTCCGTTCTATGAGCGGGCTTGAAAACTCAAGAGGACAAGATTATTGTTTACGTGTATACTCGGGCACGCAGCTGGAAAAAATTGTGGGAAAAACAAATCTTTACATTTGGCTTGTTAGAATGATGTTTCAATTTCGCACTTGCGACAGAAGCACCTACTGATCAATAGTCAGTCAGTAGGTGCTGCTGTCGCAAGTGCGAAATTGAAACTTCAGCGGTTACGCCATTTCTACTTTTAAATTGAAGAGTGCAGCTACCAGTAAAATCACTCCATTCCTTATTAGTCATTTGTGAAATGCCTTTTCCAAGATCATATGAACGCAAACACAGTTTAAAGACCAGTTTTGATTTTCGAATTTAAGACACACACACGGAAATCAAATATTGTTTAGCGGCATAAGAAGCAGGGTGTCAAAGCGAAACCGAACGCTGAACGAAATTTAAACCAACAAGGGGCGTTCACGCAAATTATTTGATGGGGTACGAAAATAACTTTTTAAAAATTTACGGCTCGGTTGAAGTTTGCAACCCATGGTGTTTCGAGGCTCAGTCAAGCTCAAAAGCGAAGACCATTTTTTCGCAATCAATATGTTTATTAAATGAATTCTGTCTCTGCAGAGCAGGTGATTTGTTTTTTGCCGTCACATGAATACTGACCAAAAATGACATTTAACATTTTCCTGAGGGGGACGTGTACTTAGCCTTAGCATAGCCATAGACTGGAACCGAACATATCGAGCCCAGTTATTTTTGTCTCTTGGCCGTCAACTATGCCCATCTGTTTGGCCCATGTCCGAAAAATTCGCCGTGAGCAAGTTTGCCGTAGGAAAACTTGCCTCAGGAAATTTTGCCTAATAGGAAAAGCAGTGTACACCGAAGGTGCAGGCCCGGTATGCAAATGTACGGAGCAGTTTACAGTTGAAGGGAGTGTGCAGGGTGGGAGGTAGATACTGGAGGCGCAAAATTTGACTGCGGCGAAATTTCCTCAGGCGAAAATTCCTGAGGCGAGTTTTCCTACGGCAAACTTGTTTACGGCGAATTTTCCTAGAACCGTTTGGCCAATGAGTAGATACATGTCTCTGTCATTTTGCCCACCCCTCGACGAAAACAAAATATACAAACGCTGCAATGTTTGATAGCGGGCATTGAGTGTGGAAACTGATATTGTGGTAGCGTTCGACAAAAGTGCTTGACGTAAACATTTTGTTGTATGAAACTGCATTTTGCTGGTCTAATGTTCTAAATAACGCCACAAAAATATCACACGAGCCAGTGATGCTCTCTTTTTTTTCTCAACATTGCCCCGCAGTGCTTCAGCGTGTGATTGATGCGTGATAGTTGCAGCCCCAGACGTGAAGATATCTGCAATACAAGAGACAAAGAGAGCTTAAAAGAAAATCAAGATGAGGTTCTACTGTTTAAGATAATGAAGAAGACAAAGTCTCGTTTGGCACGCAAGTGGTTAATATAAAGGCGTGTGAAGACACACCTTCTGCACAGAGCGCATAGACGTTAGAAATAGACGGCAAGATCTTGAGAATTTTAAATCCAATTCGGATTTTTGATTTTGTAAGAGTATTAGATGAACCTCGGGTTTTTAGAACTTAGAGATTTTCTCGTTATAGGCAATGATCATTTTTTTTGGTGATCAACCGTAACAAATAAGAGAACTTATTGTTAGTTTTTGTGCGAAGATCGGAGAATTGATTGCAAGTATTAGGCGAATGGCCGTTGTTTTGTGGAAAAAAAAAGACAATTTGATGAAAATTTTGGGTGAGGACTGTTTATAAGAGATCAAAATAAAATAGAAACTCGGAAATTTACGCACAAAAAATAGTCTTTTTGGATTATTTTGCTCATTTTTTGAGATTTTTGAAAACTTCAAGTTGTCCACTCTGACTGAGCGGTTGGTCACAGGTTGTGAAGACGCCCTCAGTAACAAAAGCACGGAAAGCTTTGAAAAGCATAACTAATTTGAAGTAGAAAAAGCTGATTATTGGATGTTAGTTAAACTAGGTCTTTGCACCTGAACTAAAATAGTATAAAATGGAAAAGCAGTAATCGAACCGAAGTAGGATTGTCTATTTAAGCGACTTCATCTTCATCTTAGTAAGTATTGAAAAAAATCTGTCGTCAACAACCGTCATAAAATCAGCGTAGACGTTATTTTATTATTACAAGAAAAATCGATTTCGCTACAGCTACAGCTACAGCTACAGCATCCTTGGTTTCTGTACAAATATCAAAATCGCATAAAAATCATAAAATATATTTTCAAGCAAATAAATGTGATCTACTAATAGTTGAATTAATACAAATGAATATTATAAAATACGCGCACACTCTTGAAAAGATTAATAAAACCGAAAGACTTGGAAGGTAAAGATGCCAGAAAAAAAATCAGCCACAACCTAAAGCGTATCGTTAGGATGATAAATAATGAAAAGTAAAAATAATAAATCTCCAATACTGGATGACTAGAAGATAAAAAACTATAATGAAAAGATATAAGGAAAAGTAACAACAGGAAACAACACAATAAAAATCTTTGTTACTTATGAAAACTTCTCTTTAGATATCATTTCGACTTCATTTCTCAAGTCGAGCCATACCAAGGGACTTTAAAAAATAACATTCACAACTTCCCTGCTTGACGCTCAGCAAAATAGGGATTGTGTGGAGAACAACTCGGCAAGCTTGCTTGTTGTGCCCTTGTCCAAAACACTTAACGGGATATCTCCGTCTTTATGTGGCAGGCAGATGGTGGGGCCAAGCAGTCTACCCGTCGTGGTCGCCCCAGTCTAACTGAAGACTTGCAAACCGAGCGTGAGCGCTAACGCAATGTGGCCTATACATGCATCTTTCTGCATGAAGCTCACAACCAATAGCTCAAACGACAACGAAGAAGACAAACTAAGCATACAGTCGATCTTGCTAAGCTTCAACTTGAGAATGAGATATTGCAGTTTTATTTTGTTGCAATTGCAGCTTCGTCGCTTGAGGTGCAATCTTGTGATGACCAATTTAGGTAAACAAATGCGTTGATACATTTCAAAGGCGCTTGTCTCATGCTAAAACATGTGTGCATGACATGCAGCAATAAGGTGTGGGTTTAATTCTCATACGAGCAATGCAACAACGTACAACTTAAGTGTGTCGGTGATTTGAACAATGAAAAAATGTTAACAGCATCTTTAGTTTCCTTTACAGTGGAGTCAACCGATACTGAATTCAAAATAATAAAATGGTTACTTTGCAGTAAAATAGATGTGTAATGACAGGTAACGGCAATGGAGTTTTAAATTTTAATCGCATAGTTAAGTGCTATTAAGACATCATAATTTTTAAAAAGCACGCTTGACCCCAAAGACCGTTTGCTTGGGACAAGGCGAGCGCCACAAAAAAGTTTGTGTTAATGGACGCAACTTCGTAATGATCAACTTTCGCTTATGGCTGGAAAATTATCTTGTTTGTAGTAGACGCTGCACTTAAACAAAAATTGACCAATGAAAATTTTCAATGTTTATTTATTCGTATAGCTTTTGCTTATCAAGTTCTTTCAGAGATAATAATGTGCTTATATTTCTACGCAGGTAAATATTCTAGAAAATAGGTTACTTTTAATGAACTTTTATTAAAAATGGCGCCAAAAGTGACACAAGCCAAGTTGGGTAAGTACTTATTTTCTACGTTATATTCAATTTTTGACTTAATATTACCTGAAAAAACAAATTCCCAATTGAAGTTTGCTAAAGTGAAGGTCCCACCAATGGTAATTTAAAATTTATGTGAACAGTGATAATTTCCTCTGAGACAATGTATTTTTGCAAATATTACCACTGGCGGAGCGCGCTATTTAACGTCGCGAGAAAGTTGGTGATTTTATTTAGTGGATTTTTATCGGTAAAACATTTGATTTAGAAAATTTAGGGTGAATTGTAAGGGTCATGCAACCGCAAAAATTTGTATTGTTTTATACATCTTTTGCCTTTTAATCTTGAACTGAACTTACCCTGGACACATTGGTTTTCCTAAATTTTATCCTTTTTCTGCTGTATCTGTTTAGCAATACTTCACAATCACAAATCGCTTCTCTGGTTGCCTTTCCAAAATTTCATCTACTTTTTGCCCGTGCTTTATCCTTGCGTACTTTGCTTTTATAAGTTGCGTTGCTCTTGTCTTGTAGGCAGGGTTATTTACTAACTTCTTTCGCTAATTTTTCGTCTTGCTCTAAAACAAAGTGAGTTGTTTTGCCCATAAATAATTTTTTTGTAAGAAAACAATTTACTGACTTTTTATACGAAAGACGAAAATAATGAACTTTATGACTAAATTTTTTGAAAAACAGCAAATTACTGACTTTTCATACCAATGTGAACGACACAAAAACAAAAATAATGAACTAAATGACTCAATTTTTTGAAAAATAGTTTTTACAGACTTTTTATTCCTACAATATACAAACGGGACAAAAGGGACAAAGACAGAAATAGCGATACATTTTAAGCAAGTTTAATGTATCGGCACATGAATTAAACTTGCATAATTTGGCTACCAAAGCGCTTCACTATTTCTGTCTTTGTCTCGTCATAAAAAAAGTTTAGCATTTTTGCAGGAAGTTTTCGAGTAATAAATTTAGTTTAATTTATCAAAACTATTTCATAAATTGCTACTGAAATCGTCACCACAATTATCGCTCAATGGACACCAAGAAATTATCACCGACTACGCTACCACTGTCATCTCCGTCTAAATAATCGATCAGTGACTATCTTTACTCAGTGACAATATTCTGTGAGAGTTTTACCACTTCCAGAGTTAACTTCAAATTGTTACTGGTAAAATTATCACCGACTGGTCTACCAGTTTGAATTGTGAAATTATTACTGAATTTTAGTAATACGTGTGGTGAAGATTCACAATTATCACTGATGAGGCCTTTGCTTAGCTGACCTACAAATGTGGACCCAGTATTAGGTTTCACAACTGTGACGGTCTAAGCTATGCTTTATTAAAAGCCTCTAGCTTCTTTTTGGTCACCAACTGCACTGAAGAGGCCTAATAGGTCGAAACAGTGTCACTGTCTGGAGTTTGCTAAGTGCATCGTTAGTCTCTTCGATTACTATATAAACTTTGCATTTCGATTTTGTGCCTTGAACAAAATGATAAAGTTTTTTGACACTTTTCAACTAAGCTTCGAGCAAGAGTTTCATGAATATCATTTTTTAGCATCTTTGATAATGCTCTATAGAAAAAATAAACTAAGGCCTGTCAATCATGAAATTTGCAACTTTTTTTGGCTTTTTTCAACAGCACCAGCTGTTTTTAGAGCTAGGACAATTTTAAATTCCAGCCACGATTAAACGTGCGGTCAAAAAAGCTGTTGCCACGAAAATGCGCCAAATTCCTTTAAGATAAACTTTTTGCAGTCATGTTTCCCTCCTCATATTATCCCATCTGCTCAGCTTTCAGCAAAACAGCTTGTGTTCGAACTCGCTTCTGGAAACTCAGTGCAACCATTATAATACATGGATTTCTGTTGCAAAAGCTACAGAAATTGACGACTAAACTACTCAAACTGGAGAAATTGACGACTAACACTTTTTCCTCAAGTATAAGAATGCAAAATCAACCGTTTGCAAAGGATATGGTGACGATGTGCACGATAAGAATGGCCGACAGATTGGTGTTTTCTTGTCGGCAGATGACGCACTGGCGCAAATCAGAAAGTTGCCATTTGACGTCACTCGATATAAATTTTGTGTATTGCAGATGATGAAGATCTTTGGGGAGTGAATGATGACCAGAAAGGTTGGCTTTTATAAATAATTTAAGGAATAAGGCAGTTTGCTGTTTTTGAAGACTATTTGTTTATCAACTTTCCTTCTCCGGTATTAAACGATTAAGATTTCAATGATTAATTTTTTCATTTAATGTTCTTTATTTCCGAAAATCCAATGTTCAAATTTCATCAGGTAGGTTTAGGGGCTATATCATCTTCTTTTATCCAGAGAAAACGTCCAACAACTTGCTTCAATACTTTTGTGGAAACTTTGTAATAATTACGATGCTTAAAAGTCCTTTAAACTAGCCACCCCTTCACCAACTTTGCAAAAATTCTGGTTGTGCGTCCAATTCCATGAAAATCGTTTTGCTTTCTTGTGCCCCTTTATAGCAAAATATTTGCTATATATCACGATTTGACTTGATTGCGGTTATGTAGCTTTTGATGACGTAAACTATGATTATGCGTTTGCGTGGCGTAAATTCCGTCGAGTGATTCAACTTTCAGTCATGATGATCCATTTTTGATTATAATTATTGATGTATTTTTGCGTTAGATTACAAAAAATGGAGAGACATGGATAACAAAGAGCGGGCCACTTACATTGGGGTTGTTATCGCCAAAATCGTGGTCATTCTGGGATGCCTCTATCTGTTCGTTTGTTCACTCAGCATCATGGGATCTTCTTTTCAGATTCTTGGTTAGTACATGGACTTTGTGTATTTTCATAGCTTATTGTTTGCTTGTTTATTGGATTTTTATCTCTCAGACTCGCACGACAACAGCAGAAGCGCCAAACATCGAATGATTGCACTAATCTACTTCGTGGTTGCCAAGTTTTAACAATCCACTTGAAATGCTTAGTCTTACTTTCAATAAATTTACTGCTCGTTAGAATCCGCCAATCAATGCAAAGTGCCTTTTCTAAGCGCACAACGAAGAAGTCATCATGAGTTTTGAACACATGGTCAACTGATCATTGTGGCTACTACATGGCACTATAACTCACTTGATCACATTGACGACTTTGCAGGTGGTGATTGAGCTCAAGAGGAGAAACGATGCCGGTTTTGGTATTTATCACTGACCGGTCGTGTGGTCGAGGGGGTAGGACCTCCGGTTAATGGTGAAAATGATTTGCGTTGAACCTCATGATGGCAGCGTTGTTGCGCTGTGGAGGTGGGCCACCGCGAATGGTAGACTGCTTGGCTCCACCACCTAGCAGCCACAAAAACGAAAATATTCTACTAAGTTTCTTGCCCCCCACTAAGTTTCCTACCCAAATACACAAGCAAACTTCCACGTTCTTTTAGGAAGTTTTAATCACTACATCGTAGTGCCGTTATTCTACATGTTAAGTACTTAAACAATCTCCCTGAGAATTTTGAGTTATTTCCTATCTTCTTTCTTGATATTGCATAGTTGATTAGTAAATTTTGAAGCAAAGTGTGTCACCTTGCCATCACAATTTCAACATACACTTGTAAACCTGACATTAGTTCAAGTAATAAATCTTGATTTATATAATTGGTTTCATTGGCATTCTGTTGCAGCCGGAAGGACAACTGGATATATATTTGGGGAAAGCTCAATCTTAGCTAATCCGATTGTTGGACTCATCATCGGGATTCTGGTCACTGTCCTTGTCCAAAGTTCCTCCACTTCAACGTCAGTAGTGACCACGATGGTGGGAGCGAGTAGTAAGTGATAATTAAACAACAAACTATTAAGGTGCTTTACTTAACCAGTAGTGCTTCTATCATTCTCTAGGGGGTTTCTACTATTGTTTATTTAAATTACAGTTCATCAAATAACTGAGGATGCTTCACCAAAGCCAGTTTTTCTTCGATAAACAAAAATTACAAAGCTGACTATTTATAAGTGTTCAGTGAAGAAAGAAACATTGTTCTGACTGTAATAAATATGATTCAGAATAAAGTTTTGTCGTTCATCCCTACACTTCCTTGTAGTGGAAGAACAATATGAAAAGTTATATTACGCAACAGACCACAAACTGATCACAATCGAGCTAAAAAATTATGGCGATTTGTTTCGAACCAATGGAGAATATTGAGGCATGATAAGAACTTGTTCCTATTGAACGCCTCCAAAATTATACAATTTTTTATTTGATTAAGCTGCGTCTGTCATATAAAATTGGTGATTGTACCTGTCCTTACGAGCGTTTTATGTACATAATCAAGTACTTTCAAATCGAGGTGTTATTCAAGTGGGAATTGCAAGATATACAAAACCGCTTGAACAGTCTTCTTGTATATATTTACAAAAATCTGCTACATTTGTTCTCCGGGAATACATAAATAATTACTAGACAAGCAAGTTTCTTTGAACGCAATTGCATACAGTCCACTCTGTTTTAACCTATCAGGTTTTATCAGAGAAGTTGGTAACCTTTTTTGAAATTTACCAGACGCTGGTTATTAAACTGGGATGACACTTGTGTTCCAGTAGAATGCTTTACGTAATGCGCCAGCTCCCATCGCCACTGTTCTTGTTGTTGTTACCCCACCCCTCCCGAGGGATGGGGGCATGGCAGAAGACCATGGAGCCCCAGAAGCAGGGCAACTCTCCAAGGCCTGGACCATAGGTCGTAAAGAGACAGGG
The DNA here is from genome assembly GCA_963675345.1 of Trididemnum clinides. NCBI lineage: Eukaryota > Metazoa > Chordata > Ascidiacea > Aplousobranchia > Didemnidae > Trididemnum > Trididemnum clinides. Next base: position 26,684,043 of record OY776299.1, on the reverse strand, counting down.
AGTCGCCAAAGAGTGAGCAGCGCAAAGAGTCCGTAGCTGGTCAGTGCAGAATGAGATGAGAGGTGTTCTGAGGCGAGTGTCCGCAGGCGCTGCAGTAAGGATTCTCGATTCTGCCAACCCTGAAAAGATAAGAGCTTCATAGAAAGCTGTGTCAATTGCAGCGAAGACGAGAGAGAATACAGCTAGCGTGACGAGGGAGCACAGATTCCTCGGTGGAAATCGAGGAAACATGTGTGTCCAAGAATTTCGATGAGACACTACGCCTCCAGTCCCAGAAAAGACGAGAGTGGATACGAGAGATAAGAGGAGAGAGACCACAAAGGATCGCAGAGGGCGCAAGTAGCGCTCCCCGTCTGGCCAGCTCATCATCCGCGTCGTTCCCCGAGAGAAACGGGTGTCCGGGGACCCATTGTAGTCTGATAAAACAGTAGGAGGGAGAAGATAGTTCCTGCCAGATCTGCCATAGAGTTTGTGGTAAAAGAAAAGATGGAGGAGAGGATAGAGTAGTGAGGACAGAGCGAGAGTCAGATAGGAGGAGAAGAGAAGAGAGGTGGCAGACTTGTTGGTGCTGCCGAGACCAGCAAAGAGCGTGCAGAATGGTGCAGGCCTCAACAGAGAAACTTGAACATACTGGGCCTGCTGAGAAGAAGAGAGTGGTCTTGATGCCACAGAGAGAGCAGTTGGCAAGTACGCCAGAGCCACCTTTGCCAAAAGCAAAAGGAACAGAGTCGTCTGTCCAGAGTACCAAATCCTGAGGGGAAGAGGGAGTCAAGGTGAGCGAGAGGTGCACCTTGGCAAGAAAGAGAGAGATCAGAGCGAGAGCAGGGAGAGAAGAGGGTGGAATCCACCGTGAAGGAAGGGGAATTCCAAGGAGGAAAGGCAGGGCAGGCAAGAAGTCTTCCTAGGGGAAGCAGAAGGAAGCACGAGCGAGTGACTGGACGCAAAAGCTCTTCAGGACAATCAGCAGAGTCTTGGTTTCACTCCAAGTCTGGCCAAACCTGAAATGGAAAAGAAGGTTAGGAGACGAAGAGCCTGCTCATAAAATGAAAGAAAGAAATGAGTCAGGGTGACTCGTAGGGGAGATAGAGAAGCCTCGGAGAAAAGAAGTGAGATAGGGGAGGACGAGGGGCAGCCGGTGATGGCGCGACTAGCCGGTCGGTCGAGGCGTTCCAATTTGGTGATATTGGTAACCGGCCCTCGGGAAGGCCAACAACCATTTCGACCCAACCCAAACGGGGTCGGGGACCGCACCACCACGTTGAGACTGCTGTTGATTGGTGCAGGCCACCGCCACTTGTTTACTTAAACTAGGTCCACTCCAGTGAAATTCTGTCAGTACTCTGCAAAGCTGCGTGAACGAGTGGTGGGCAACTGGAGTGGATCTAGTTTAAGTCCCATAAGATGCCACACCACTCCAAATTCTATTCGAATCAAATTTGCTGCCATCTGATGAGCCTTTTGGGCGAAACAGTTTGTTGTGGTTTCATCCTTTTATGTAATGTTTATAAATAGAAGCACATACATACATACATACCATCAGTTGCGCTCAACTTACAGAACGCATAACACACATTAACTCATAAAATTAATATCAATGTAATATTCCTCTAAAATAGTTGGCAGCAGCATAGACTTTATCTGGTAAATTCTGCATATGGTCATTATGACCCTGTAAAGCAAAAGTTCCTTGCATTACGAGATAGTTATGCTATTGAGTCCTAATCAGATGTGGCAAAAGTTGATGATCAGATTGTATTGGGCCGATAAAAGTTTTCCTGGCAGCTCCAATCAAAGTTTGCTTCTACGCCCCACACAATATCCAGAGATTTTTCTCCAGTGTTGAGTAAGTAGGCTATCTCCTCTCAACATTTGTCAGCTTTTTGCCAGCATAAGCCACCGGTTATAGCTCTTCATCATGTTGTTGCGTGAGAGCAGCACCCAATCCACGCTTTAGTACATTAGGCTGCAACCACAAATAGTTTTCCGTGGTCTGGTAACCTTAATGTCACTTTCTTCATTACGCACTACTGCAAGTTGATAAAAGCCTTCTCTTGTGCTTTTTTTCATAAATCTTGTTAAGTTGTCTTTTGTGCTGTAAATCGCTATCCAGTTGCGCGGTAAATCGTAAATTGCAAATCGTTGCAAATTACGAATTGCAAAACAGTAAATCAAACATGAACCCGGTCATTGTGTGCCAGGCCCTGAAATAATCTCACTTCTTTCTAATTGGTGAATTGCCGGGTAGTGCAAATTTTTGCTGGACGGTCATTGTCGACAGTGTTCCAATCATAACCAATTTGATGATCGAGAAATTTAATTAAATTGCAAACAAACGCGTACTTCAATGGCGATGCCGTCAAATTAGCCTATTCAAGACATTAAAACAATTCTTCTACTACATTAAAATACATTTCCCGGTCAATCAAATCGTCGATATTACAATTAACATTACAAACATCGGAGAGTATTTATCTCATCCTACGTGTTGCAATAGAGTTGCTCTAAAATTTTTATACCAAAAGACATCCTGAAAAAATTGTAAGACTCATTATCTGTAATAAAAGTAGTCTTCTGTGCATCTGTATCAGCCACGAGAATTTGCCAATATTCTTTGCCAAGGTCATTTTAGCAAATTACTTGCCTTTTCCCAGTTGTTGAAATAAATCTTTTGTCACAGTCATAGACTCTGGATCTGTTTCGACAGGTTTGCCCTTGTTGTTCTCAATCTGCTGTTTTGACAAAGTTACCGGATAAGTCTTTATCTTTTTGTTTACTGCAACGCGATAGTTATTCTCTTCAAATCTACTCGCTACTGTGTGTTATGTACATTTATGACTAACACTTTATATGTAACCTTTATTCAAGTAAGGCTCTAGTAAACTAAAACACAGCACATCTAAATCGAAATGAAATAAAGTAAATTGTTAATAATCCTAGACTTATTTGACAGACTTTTGAACAGAATGCTTCTACCACTTCAACTCCATTACTTTACGAAAGACAGTTTAAATTACGCAACATGCAAGCACTTAATTACGCAAAACACCTCTAAGCAATTTACATAAACGATCTGGCATACCAAAATTACACAATTGAATTGGGGTGGTTCTGAGTTCAAGTCTTGGGTTCAATTCTTAGAAGCGTTAAACATATAATATATAACACTATGTAAGGATCCTACCACTGCATTAAAAGCTGGTTAGCATCTGTGGGTATTAATAGCAAGACTACTATATATCTCGCTCTCAAAAACCCTTCTTTTCGCCTTCTGGTCATGTAGCCTAACTAGTTATTCTTTCTTTGAGTTTTTAGTAGTCCTTCTTGAGCTATTTTCATAGTATTTTGAAGCCGTTTTTACTTCAGAACATGCTGACAACAGATGGGAGTTGTATAATATAGAGATAGATGTATTAGTTATTTCTCTTGATACAGAATTGGTAATGGACGTTGGAGCTTTCACGTCATTCATCGTTAAGGGTTTAATAGCACGAACGATCTATGCTTGCGTTCTCCTAACTGCAGCAGCACCAGTTTTGCAACCCAAAACGGGATGATTCGGTTTCCGCGCCCCAGGAATATTTCTGATCACAAGGTCAAACAGAGGATCCTGTGATCCTGCATATAGCGTAAATTACCCTTCAAAATGATGATGTATCCACTTCAATACCGGCAATAAGCGCTTTCTTCATGCAATGATTGATCAATAGCCATTACATGTTATGGTAAGCTGGACGACCAGCGTCTATATTCCAGCCCGATGACGGAAAGAAAAATGGTATGAAGCTGCATACAAGTACATAGGTACCACGATGTTTTGGGTTTTAAGTGCTGTTTTCCACTTTCGCATATGCTACAAGAGGAGGGCTGTTTGCGACATAGGGCAAGAAGAGAGATGAAAACAAAGTCTTCAAAAACAGACACTCCGGTACCACAGAGTTTTAGATTTTTGAAATCAATGTTTAAATTATCTCGAAAAGGTTGATCTCCCGCTTGCCTTTCACATTTCAGCTTAATGTATAAAAACTTGTTTTTCAAAAAAACGTTACTTTTGTCCATTTCATTGTTTTTTCTGAGGAAACGAACTCCATTCCACAAAAAAAGCTTTTCCACACTTCATCACGTTGAAATGATGAAGCAGCTCATTCAGCATGTCGTAAGTGGCAACTTTTGAGAGCACACCAATGGCAGTCAACCTTGCAGGTGGCGGAGCAGCTAATCTTTCTGTTATATTGAAAAGATATTCTCTCTCCTTATCCCGTTGGCAAGTTCCAACTTGCTTGACTGAGTTATTCGTGTGGAGGTTGGGGTTACCTATCTTACCTTAATCCCTAAGAAAACGAGGAATACAATTGACATCACTTCAACGATTTCTGAATTTAAGTTTATAAACTAGTTAGCTTTGGTCGAATGCCACTTCATCATGCACTTAAGGCACCAGATAATAACAAAAGATCTCTGTACTCTAGAATCTTTACAATAAATTACTTCGTGTTCAAACTACAGACTTAAACGTATAGCGTAAATGTCAGCATCCATTGTACAGCAACTTCTTTGATGACTCCACATATTTTTGCGCTTGATTTTTGATTGTTGCTTGTTATTTTTCTTCAGTTGCTCTTTACGTTTGGTTTTGCAATCTTAAGATAAGAAGTTCAATACCTGCTCGATTTCTGCGGCATTGCGCCCTTTGTAAAGGCACTTTGCGATAATTTTCCTAACGTGGTTGCACTGTGCCACCAGTACTGGCAATTGCAAAGATGGTTTGAAAGTAAGGTTTATATCCACTGGTATCCGTCTGTGGAGAATAAAAATAATAACTCGATTATCTTTTTTAGTAATATCGGTGCGCCATGCGATACCGGTGATAATGGGAGCAAACATTGGCACGACAGTAACTAATACAATCGTATCCTTGAGCCAATCCATGCAGGTCAATCAGTTTAGAAGGTGAGCCAATGGATTTCTTGGTTTTCTAATGTAAGCCAGCTTTCAATGTTGGCTAGCAACATTCAAATAGTTTTTTGAATGTTGCTAGCTACGACCTAGCTACACCAGCACTCAATCAAAAGCAAACCGATGCCAATTGTGATCCAACCGCAGATACTCCTTTTACATCACTTTTTGATCATGCGCAATTAGTTTGGCCAAAAATCGAACTGCAGTAAAGTTAGAAAAGATAATATGGGTGCACGGGGAAAATAATAGATGCACATAAAAGATAACAACTGTGATTTTTATGTAATACTGCGCGATAAGTTGGTAGAATTTATGGATTAAGTAGCAAATTAACTTCAAGTAATTTAGGTCAGTTTCATGATTGTTAACTCCGATTTCGTTTAGCACGATTGCTGTCTGTCGGCGCAGATGTTTCTTGCTCAATCAGTAAAAAGTCGCTGCTAATCTGTAACTAGTGGCGTTGTCAAATACTAGGGTTTGTGGGTGTCGGCGCCCCGATTTGAAGTTTTGCACTTGCACCAGAAGATATGATAACGTCATCATCAAGAGCGAAAAGCTGTACCACCCCGCCTCCATTCTACCCTTTGTTTTGTTAAAAATGTTTAAAAAACTACAGAGTTTTTTTAGGTTTCGGCTTACTTTTCATCCCAATAGTTTCAGCTCTCTCATTTTTTACTCATGATGATAGCCTGACTAAAATCAAATTTATTTTCAGAGCTTTCGCCGGAGCTACCGTCCATGATATATTCAATTTGCTCAGTGTGTTGGTGCTTCTGCCGCTTGAAGTTGTTTCCGGATATCTCGAAAAACTGACTGACGCGATTGTTAAGAGTATACTGGCTCCTTACAGACAAGAAATACCAATAGCTCAGAATACAACGGGCAATGTAACCAGCAACATCACCGAAGTTTCATATGAAACTAATTTTCAAGATCCACCGGATATTTTGAAGGTTCGTTTGAACTGGTTTTCGAATAAAGTGAAACCCCATTCAAAGTTTATTTCTGTGTTTCCCGCGCTTCACTGGTCTGGAATTGCGAGGTCGTTTACCCAGCATGCCAAAGGGGGGACTTTTGGGAACTCATCAGTAACAGTCTGCCTTGTTGGTGGGAAGCTACCAGCCTGGAGTTTGAATTCATGTCGGATTCAAAATGGCTGTCAACATTTCTGATCTGATCTTGATTAGGTTTGCGAGTTGGACCAAAATATTATCGTTTTATGTCTTGTTTTCATGTATAGAATGAGAAAAGCAATTATGTCACACGACTATTTTAACGAAATCCCGAGTCTATCGATTAAAATACGATATGTTTTGTTTTACTAGTGCGATCTGTTAACAAAACCAATTTTCTATTGTCTCTTTGATCGTCGTCCTACCGAAGTTCGCCTGTATGTAGGAGTTGAAAATTGTTTCAAGCGGTGTTGCTTGATAAAGAAAATATTTCTCCGCAAAATCCAACGAATGACAAAAAATGCCTCTAAAAACCTAATTGGATTGTTCAAATAAATGATGTTTGTGGAAAACAAGAGCATCAGATTGAAGATAAGGCTGGATATCTTTAAGTGAATTAAGTTTTTAACTAGTCGCTCATTTGATCAAATCCAAAAAAACGTTGGGGATGTTTGTTTGCTTTCCCTTGCTATGGGTTGCAATCTGCAACCAACTGGCTGGACCAACCAGGAACATCACATAACAAGTTATGTTTACGCGTTCGCTTTGGAGTGTGCAGACTTGAGTTCATTTCTCTTGTAGAGTGACGCCAAAAAGTCTTAAAGACAATGATACTCACAGATCGCCTCCTAAGACTTAGTGATGGTTTAGCACATGTACTTATCGTGCAACCATTACATATATGAAGACTCGCAAAAGGTCTTGTTTAGTACATTTATATTTTCATGGTAGTTTTAAATGTGAAAATTGAACGTTCGGCTACTTAATCAAGTGACCTCAAGCTTAAAATGTCCCAACAGCAGATAAGTGCCAAAGAAAAATAGCTTGAAGCTCTTTGTTGACTGTGGTTTCTCAAACGTAGCACTACGAAACTGGGCATTACCAGTGATCAAAAATACATAAGTATCATTTTGAAGTAATGAGTCGAAACTTGTTCTCCAATGGCGCGTTACACGTTCACATCTTTGCCGGCTGACGATAACCAAAATGAGCTGTTATAGAAAAAGCGACGATAAAGTTTTCATTTTTTTGACCTATGTTACAATGCGTATTAGCGCCAATGGGTTTCGCAAATTCGCATTTGATTCTATACAATAAATCTGCTGCTGAGGGCAAAGCAAAAGATCTGTAAATTCCATGCAATGTGAAGCAGGAAGATCTGTTAGTTAATGCGACTTGATCAAAAAATTAAAAAAAATTCTACTAACTGCACAAACTAAACGCTCTCTTCCCAAATTGAAATATTGGTTTGTTTATTGTCGCTTTTTAACTTTCATAGTTTTTAGCACTAAAATACGATTGAATTACGACAGATTTATTTTTGCACGGTTCATATTTTATTCTTTACATTTACCCCAATTTCTGCAGCCAAGCAGGAGATCCGTGAATAACATTCTTAAAGGCTTTGTTGTTTCTCGACAAGGGATATGAACTTAAGTCTACCGAATACGAAGCGGACGCTCTAATCACCACACTCCAGCATGGTAATCAGTTACAACTGCCTCAGTAAACAAAGACAACAGAAACCTCACCAGCCGTTTCAAAAAATGATGAGCTTTATATATTAGTGGAAATTACAATCATCATCATCATCATCATTAAGTGCAATGCCTGATCCAGGTCTCGGTGGCATTAATGCAAATGTTTTTCCATTTTCTTCTATCTTTGACAAAATGCAGCAGTTCTTCTGTATTAAGCTTTGTATATGCTTTTAATTAATCCAAATAATTGTATCTTTGACAACCCCGTGCTCGCTTTCCATTGATACGCCCAGTAATTGAAGTTTGCTCCAGATCCTCTTGTCTCCTGATATGTCCAAAAAATTGCAACTGCGTATTTTTAATTGTGTTAAAAAGCTGTCTAACTTGGCAGGTTTGTTTTAGAACAGTTTCATTCGTAACATGAGCAGTCCATGAAATGCGTTGGATTCGCCGTAGGAACCAAAGTTCCAATGCGTTGACTTTCTTAATAGTTTCGTTTGTCATAGTCCAAGATTCACAACCATATAAAAACACCGACCACACATAGCACTTTTACAATCAGAAGGTGATAAAAAACCAACGCACTACAGAATGCGCTAGCACTTTATTTCTCTTTAATTTGACTGACGCTGAAGCACCCGTTTTAAGTCGGTAGACAGAGTTTCAATTCCGTTGTCAAATCACACAACATTGTAATATCTGCTTGTCGCTCAACAATAAAAATAATGTGAAGAATGAACTATAAAACCGAAATAACTCAGCCATGATTACCTATATTATGGCGCAAAACCATAATCAAGAAGCAGCTAAAAAGTGCTTAAGTCTGCTATGTTAATTCAAGAATATCGGCAAAAGCGACAAGGAGAGAGAGAGCATATTGGGAAATACGTTGTTGCATTTTAATGGGTTTGTAGCTTTTCAAGAAATTTTGTCATGGTTTTTTAAAAATCTTGTGCAATGCTTACACTTTGCCGCAATTGATACTGGTATCTCTTCTTAACTTGGCATATCCTGTTACGTCACTGTGAAAAAACAATTGTGTAATTAGTATATAATATGTAATATGCATGTCAGCGTGGGCTGAAAATTTTTTCTCCAAAAATGGTGGTTCGAAAAACCTGGCTAATTACTTGAAGCTGGTATAACACGTAATTTTAAAGAGTTACTCAAAAAACTGTCCGCGCGACTAGAGGCCAAAGATCACCAGAGGCCAAAATTTTTGAAATGCATTATAATTAAAAACTCTTTAGGCTTGAAAGCTTAAACTCGTCTCAAAGTGTGCGGAATGGTCATATTCCTATCGATCTTAGAACAACGTTTTGTTTTTTCTGGTGCAGAGGGGCATAACTTTCAAAAAACATGTTCAAGGGAAATTTGTCATACAAACGGAAAAATCAGCATTTACATGGTAGATGTAATTCTTTTGGCTTCATGTGTAGTGACTTCCTTGCTGGCGACCTATTTTTTAGCAGTAACCTAATCATCTGCTCTATCACATCACGAGGCGGTCTAAGCCAATGAGACATGAGACGGTCTCAGACAAAGTAAAATTCACTTCGCTGCATTTTGCTTAAGAGTCTACTTCCCAAGATGGTTCAGCAGTAAGCACGACAACACGATCACTCATAGATTACAGAACTTCTTTAAGCTTGTCCAAACAGTGCGCCAATTCCCAAATGGTGAGGTTGGAAAGACCACGGTGATAGTTCTCCAGCTAAATGCATATTCTGCCAACCATGAAAATATACTTCAAGGAATGTTGGCCGATGAAGACTACGATATTCTTCACGTAGCAGTCAACAAGATTTTGGCAATTCGAAGCGCATCATTATCAACCACGGAGGAAGAGCGTCTTGAACGAGCCACATCTAAAAAGCCTATTAAACAAAGTCATGACCGTCAGTTTTAAGTTCCAGAACTCAATCTTTAAGCTGGAAATTTTCATGAGGTGGTGAATTTTGAAAGCATAAACGTTGGTCAGCTTCCAGCCGTGATCAACTTAAATGATGGTGCAACTACAAAAATCCTAAAAACAACATTGCACTCCATCGTCCATGCGACTACCAGTCTGTAAAACGCCATGTAAAACTTGCAAGGTAAGCATCGTCAGCTGTAGCTGGTTGTGAAAAGGGAGATAGATTGATTTGCAGGAAATCAAATCAAGGCACCTGATGAAGGCATTTAATTCAAAACTGCATTTTGTTCAAAAAAAATATTTGCCATTGAACTGCAGTCAAAATCTTTCTCAAATTAAACATCAATAGTAAATTTATTTTTATTTTACTCAATTTTTTTATTTTGCATCCGATTGTTGAATATTTGGTAGTAATCATATGGCTAGTACTTTGATTTATAAAGTTCGGGAATCACTGCACTATAGGGACATTACTTTTTCACAAAGATGCTAAACCTACAACTATAATGTCCTATAAAAAATGTTTAAATTTGAGGTTAATAAGGTTGTATGTTCAGCATATTTTTGTTTTAAAGTGTACTAAAAAAATGAGAAATGTAACATATATTAATTTTCTATTTAGTTTGTAGATTTAAACATCGAAAGTTACCAAAATTTTATAATAATGGGCGAGTAAGTTTAGTTTTGTAATGTCTTACAAAAAGTTTTCAGAATTGTAAATTCGACGCTCAACGAATGATTTTAAGTAAAGGTTTAAAAATTATACAAGTAGTTTTTCATTAACTGTACACTACCTTTTCTTCACTGAAGTCAAGCTTAAACTTTCACAGTCTTGCTACACCCCCGTCCCCGGCCAAAAGTATCATTTGCGGAAGCGTATCAAAATGTCTCAAAGAACTAACTTTTTCTTAACCTTGCAGGCTTCTTAGTTCTAGTAGGAAAATTGTTCAACAAAAATAGAACATGATGCATGACAACCAATGGCAGATCAGCCGTTATACACCAATCCTTATCCATCACTAATTAGAGTTACATATTGCTGGAAACTAAACTTCCTCAGCTTTCACATGGCACTGATTGTTAGTACCTCATCATAACTTTTATACATTAAACTTGTCTGTTTTTGCCCAGTTTACTACTTTTTTGGGGGGATAAAAAGTTACACTACAGGTCTTAAAAGTTCAGTTTTTTGGTATCAAAACTAATAGTAAATGTACAGGTCATGCATTATCGGAATTGTTTTGAAATATCCTTGAATTTAAAAAAAAGTTAAAAACTTGTTTGAAAAATATGGTCACAAATCAGTTTTTAAGTAAACTGATTTTGTAAAAATGTTGCAATTGTTAAAACATCATCAAATAATGATCTGTGGCAGCAAAAGACTGTGTTAATCGTACCAGGCACCATAATAACATCAAAGAGCGAGTTTAAGCGTGCAGAAAAAAAAGCAAGAACCTATGGGGCGCCATTTGTTCACCGCTGATTACACATGTTTTAGGACAACATTTATGACTAAATCAAATGCATTTGTTTAAATGCACAAATACATTTAACATTTGTTTAAATGTTTTTAACATTTGTTTAAATGCACAAATACATTTAACATTTGTTTAAATGTTTTTAACATTTGTTTAAATGCACAAATACATTTAACATTTGTTTAAATGTTTGTAACATTTGTTTAAATGTACAAATACATATGTCACTCAACCGTATCATTCACATATGTCACTCAACCGTATCGTATCGTTCTTTAAAGGGAATGTACTGGGAATAACGCTTTTTCGATAGATTTGGTCATTGGACCATCACGTGATAGGTTTGCGACAGACTCGTTTGAAATGGGCGACAGGCGCGACATAGTTAATAAGAAATATTGACCCAACCAAATCCAGAGAAATTTAAAATCCCCAATTATTTACTTAGAAGAATATTTATGTTGTCGAATTTAGCCAAGAGTTTACATAACAATATATCTTCAGCAGAGGAAAAGTTTGGCGAATGATAAATCGCTCAAAGATGTTGTAACTTATATTCATAAAAAGACTGCGAGTTTAGCACTTATAGTTACATTGCATGTAGCATGGCCGAAACGAGTCGGCATTTACAGTAAATTGATTAAACAAGATAATAAAGAAAATATACATCATAGGATATAAAATTAAAAAGGTTTTTTAATGTTTTATCCTATGATTAGGGTGGCCATACGTCACGTTTTAGGCGGGACAGTCCCGCTTTTTCAGGCCTGTCCCAGTTAAATTATCGAATGTCTGGTGTTTTCGCTCAGTCATGCAGCACAGCTTGACCTAGGGTATGCCAAAGTTAGCCGTGATAAACTAGGGCATGTTGGCAGCGAACCCTACCTGAATGATGATTCCGGCCGAAAATGACAACAAACGGGCAGCGAAATAGGTGGTAACCTTTTTTTTTTGGAGATCCACCCCACCGTAGGCGCGACTGCGGTCTTGAGCGTCCCGATTTTGATCTAGAGTCTATAGTAAGCCTAACTATTTGGCTTCGTGAAAGGCGGCCATCCACTGTCCCGTTATTTGCTCATGCAAAAACGGGACGCTCAATTGGAGGTCTGTCCCGCCTAAATCAGAACGTATGGCCACCCTACCTAGTCATAATAGCAGTCTGCAATAAGCGTCCCGGTTTTGCATTTCGAAAAATGGCCAGCCTACCTATGATGTATATATATACATACATAGTCTTTCATAAGTATCATTATTTTCTGCAAGAAACTGGCAGACTGAGTTCATTGACTAACAGCATAAATCTATACAGCCTATGTTGCACTTTTGCTTCCAGCAGCCATCCTATATCCTATCCAGCAGATATCTTGTAGTAAGAGACTCGGACTTTTGCGGTTGGTGGTTTAATTTGCTGCAGACCACATGTTTCGAGAATTTTAACTATGTCGCGCCTGTCGCCCATTTCAAACGAGTCTGTCGCAAACCTATCACGTGATGGTCCAATGACCAAATCTATCGGAAAAGCGTTATTGGCAGTACATTCCCTTTAAAGAACGATACGATACGGTTGAGTGACATATGTGAATGATACGGTTGAGTGACATATGTATTTGTACATTTAAACAAATGTTAAAAACATTTAAACAAATGTTAACATTTAAACAAATGTTAAAAACATTTAAACAAATGTTAACATTTAAACAAATGTTATAAACATTTAAACAAATGTTAAATGTATTTGTGCATTTAAACAAATGCATTTGATTTAGTCATAAATGTTGTCCTAAAACATGTGTAATCAGCGGTGAACAAATGGCGCCCCATAGTCTCGCGCCTTCAGCACTCGCTTTGTTGTTTTATTTCTCGCTTTTAAGACGCTCTCTATCGATCGTAACCACTTGGAAGTAGCAATATATTTTATTTAGATAATTTGGCCACTTGATGACTTGAAGTGATTTCAATTGTTGCGTCAAGTGTTTTTAAAAAAGTGTTTTGCATATAACGCTTTGATCTCGAGCTAGTACAAGAGCGCTCAATGACGTACGCATAAGAGCTTATAAATAACTATAGTGAAAGATCACGTATTGTATAACAATTTGACTTCAATCACGCAACAGCTCTTTCGCCCGAAGTCTTATCGGACACAAACAAAATCTGAAACAAAAGCAAAAAACGCCACTAAAGTTTGATGAAATGCGATCGTACAGCAGTTGGTATCTACTTAGGGTAGGGAGGAATAAATTGAGGTTTAAGCTAAACTTATGAATTGAATAGCTTAAACAATGACCTTTATGAAGAGGGAAGAATAAATTTAGTTATACAGGGTTTTCAAAAAGTCGTCATCTATTTTTAAATTGTTATTACATCAAAAATATATTTCCGATAATAATGAAACTTGTACACTATAAACAGTATACATTAAAGTTTTGTTTTACTAAACCATTTTAATTTTTCCATCTTGTTTTTAGCTTTACCACCATTTTAATTATCCCATTTTGTTTTTTAGGTTCAGGACCGTTTGAAATGTACACAATACAAGTACGCGTTAGAATAGTTATTCTTATGGCAAAATACGAATCTGTTACAGCAGTTAAAAGGCAGCTTACAAAAGAAGGATTTCAACATAAACCTACTGATCAAACAATTCGTCTTTTGTACAAGAAGTTTTTGGAGACAGGTTCTGTTGAAGACAAGGTGCGATCAGGGAGACCAAATTCATCAGTAAATCCAGAAAATGCACAAAAAGTTGTTGCAATTTTAGAGGATAAAGAAAATTCAACAGAACCTGTCTCCAAAAACTTCTTGTACAAAAGACGAATTGTTTGATCAGTAGGTTTATGTTGAAATCCTTCTTTTGTAAGCTGCCTTTTAACTGCTGTAACAGATTCGTATTTTGCCATAAGAATAACTATTCTAACGCGTACTTGTATTGTGTACATTTCAAACGGTCCTGAACCTAAAAAACAAAATGGGATAATTAAAATGGTGGTAAAGCTAAAAACAAGATGGAAAAATTAAAATGGTATAGTAAAACAAAATTTTAATGTATACTGTTTATTGTGTACAAGTTTCATTATTATCGGAAATATATTTTTGATGTAATAACAATTTAAAAATAAATGATGACTTTTTGAAAACTCTGTAGAATAACCCAATAATTTAAATCGTTTACATTGCGATCTTTATAAATAAAGAGGAATATATTGAGTTATAGGTTATATGTATAAAAGTCGCTATTTAAGTCACTGCATGAAATGGTCTAAATAGCGACCTTTTAAAAATATTTAAATTCACTTGTAACTCAATTTATTCCTCTTTATTTATAAAGGTCGCTATTGAAGAGATTTATTATATAACTCAGTTTATTCCTTCCCGGTTGAAATAGGTACCAACTGCTGTACAATCGCGTGCAATCAAACAACAGTTCGCAGATTTTTAGCTTGTGTTTCAACTTTTTCACAAGCTTGATGCGCTTGCGGCCGAAAGAGATGTTGAGTGTTTAACTTTAAATTCAAAATACCATGCCATATATGATCTTATGTAATAATTGCATGTTACATATTATATGCCGATTATACAACCGTTCACTCAGTGGCGTGGTAGGATAAGCAAAGCTAAGATTACGGCAAAGTGTACGCACTGTACACGATTTCCTAGAATGCAAGGCAATTGTTCCGTGAAAAACTACAAACCCCTTGAAATGCAACGATTTTCACCGTATTTTCTGTGCTTTTCTTTGACGCTTTTGCAAATGATTTCAACATAACGGATCAACGGTGTACGCCTAAGGGATTTTTAAGCGCTTTTTGTTAACGGTTATGCTTTAGATTGCAATGGCGTAGTGGATAGAGCTTTCGGTCTGCAGTCCGTAGACCTTGGGTATATTTCTCCAGTTGGGTCATGCCAAAAGACTTCAAAAAATGGTGTTGGCAGCTTTCCTGCTTGGCGCTCAGCCTTGAAGGGGTTGTGGAGAACAAGCCGGCAAGCTAGCTAATTATGTCCTTGGGTAAGACACATAACGCAATGCCTCCGTCTTTATGTGGTAGACAGATGGTGGGGCCAAGCAGTCCACCCGTCGTGGAGGCCTGATTTAACTGAAAGCTAGCAAAAAGGACCAACGAGGAGCTCATAATCTGAGAACTTACTCCAAAAAGAAAGGTCTTACACACACGAAGAAGATGAGTAAGCATGACTGAGTTAATGCGGTTAATACTTCGTTCTTTATATTATTCCAATTATTGAGCGCCAAAGCAGACATTTTAAAGTTCTTGGTGTGACTGACATGGGAATTGAACTCAACTCTACCGACAGCAAAGCGGATAGTTGAACCACAACATCGCAGCGTGGGTTGAATAAAATGACGTGCTAGCACAGCAGCAATGCATTGGTTATTTATCACCTTTTGGTTCTAATTGCCGCCAACTTCAAAAGCTTATCATTTTTTAAAACTGCAGGCGATGTTTTGTCTGTTTGATTACGCATTAATGCCGCACTGTGCGGAGGTGTAGTGATAAGAGCGTTCATGATTTAAGTTTATTCCTCTTGTCGTTTCAAACCAAAGACTTTAAAAATGGTATTCACAATTCTCCTGTTAGGCGCACGGTAATAGAGGATGTGAACGATAATAAATGAATCATACAAAAATGTATCAGTCGTAATTAAAACATCTCCTGACACTCAGGGCTTTTTTGAGAGAACAGTCCGAGCCCGGTACCAACATTAAGGCCCGGTACCAACATTAATTCCGGGCCCCCTTTTACAAGGGTTTGGCAGACTGGAGTTGCCAGGTTTTATCCAGTAACACAGTGGTTCTCAACCTTTATTCTCACATTTACCCCTTGGCAAATTTCATAATCAGAATTTACCCCCAAATGTTTTCATATCTATTCACTTTCACAAATGCCAATTGCATAGGTTTTCAAAATGCTCCGAGCGGGGCTCTGTAGACGCAAGTTCGGCCGAAACAGAGGTCGCTGACCTTTTTTTTTTCTTTTTTGGAGAACACGATGACCACGTGCGGTAAAAAGTCGATGCGAGGTGGCTACGTGTGACATATATATTAAAAATAACGATTGGCTGACATCAATCGGCAAAAATCTATGTGTGTCTGTTTCTAAAAATATATTGTGGGGCTCCGTAGGCGTTGGTCAATCTTATCGTGAGCTCCGTATGACCAAAAGTTTAGGAACCTTTGTCCTATTGTAATGGGTAAAAGTGTGAATTTTTTGCTAACAAAATTTACCCCCAAGGCAGGTCAGATTTACCCCCAAGGGGTAAATTTATCCCCGGTTAAGAACCCCTGCAGTAACAAATGGATGAGTGTTTGGCACAATTGGTCAGAAATTGCTTTTCTTTCTGCGCTTTTTTTTAGCTCCACACTGATGCGAATAAAATATTGCTGTCTGGCTACTTTACTATTCAAATAATCAAATTTCTATATGTGGGGTAATAAATCAAGCACAGTTATAACACTATGTCAATGAAATAATATAAGGCTAAAAGTAAGTAAACGAACAAAATGTGAATAACGTTCAATCCATCATTATCAGTCACCAGCAATCGGCAAGCAAAATGCAATCTTGCTGTTTAATAGAAATAACAAAACATAATAGAATTGATGTGAAATGATTTTGTAAAATCAGACTATAAATAAATTGATTAATCTTTATGGCTTAAAATTATGTAACGTTCAGGAAGTTATGTGCTTAAAGAATTACAGAAACCAAATTTTATGTTTCTGGCTACGGGGCCAGGAGGTATTTTGAAGGAATCAAATTTTTTTTAAAAGGAGTATTTAATCAAATTTTCTGTGGCCAAAATAAAGAAAACATTAGTCATCATGTCACAAAAATTATTGCATAGGTTATTTATTTGTTAGCAGAAAAATAGAAAGCTAAAGCCTAATTTATTGCTATCATTGCGCGCGAAGCTTTTAAAAAACGAGTCCCCTAAAAATTTCCGGGCTTGGTATCAAAGATACCCCCTGGACCCCCTTGACAATGCTCCTGCTGACACTAAAAAACTACTGCGATTGAAAAGAGACAAAAAAATCAATTTTTTATTTAGAAAATATTGCGTTCGGTATTCACAGTTTTGCTGTCAACCTTGCCTTCATTTTCTTGCCAAGTCTTGTCATTGCACATGTCTCCTGCTTTAGATTGCATAGCATTTCTAAATCTCATGTTTGGCGTTTAGCAACAGATATAGTGTGGGAATGATATATCCAGTTTCGAAACGTACCGGCGATAAATAGCCATAGCATCATAGCAGCACACTATGGACATTTTATCATCGCGTTTTCTATGACAGCTCATCTATGTTATGGCCATTCAGCAAAGATTTGAAGCTGTGACTCACCATTTGAGAACAAGTTTCGGCACGTTACTAAAAAATGTCATATTTATACTCTTTTTATCACAGTTGATGCCTAGTTTTTTGGCGTCTGCGTTCGAGGAATAGGGTAACAAAAAGGTCGAGGCTATCTTGAAGTGGAACTGATTATCTGTTGCAATATTTTGGGTTTTAGGTCATGTGATGAAGCAGCCGAAAGTCCATTTTTCAAACAAACACAAAAATATGAATTTACAAGAAGAGATCTCTTGCGTGTGTTTATGTCGGCAATGATTGTACAATAAGCATATGTGCAAAACGATCGCTGAATCTTTGCGGGAGATTTCTGAATAATATTATGTTTTTGAACTTTTGATGTGACTCTACCTGTGAAGTGAACTTGGAGTCTACAGACGAAGTGAACGCTCAACCACATTTTATTATATGATGTTGTTTGTTGTTGATAAACCAATCTACAAGCTCTAGCAAGGGAAAGCAAACAAATACCCCTCTTCCTTAGTAAGAGTTAAATCATCCAGGAGAAACTAATTTTTTTTTTATTTTGAAAAAACGCCATTTGTTTGGGGAGCGATTAAATGAAAATGTCATTCGTTTCAAGATATCCAGCCTCATGTTCAATCTGATGTCTTTTGTTTTAAGATAACATTTTTTATCAGGGCAATTCGGTATATTTTTTCAGAAGCATTTTTTGTCATCCATCGGTTTTTTCTGAAAAATCTTCTACCCTTCAGGCAGCCCCGTTTGAAACAATTTGTAATCCTCACATATGGACTAATCTCGGATAGTCCAACACCAACGGAATAGCAGCAAAATAGTTTTTTCATCAGGAAGGTCGCATTAGTGAAACAAAACATATTGCATTGAAATCGATCGATTCGGATCTTTTTTAAAGTAGTCACGTGACAGATGCATTAGTTATGTTGACTCCTTTTCTTTCTGGATATGAGAACAAAACGTGAAACAAGTATATTTTTTCCACACCATATATTCAGAAATGTTGGCAGCCATTTCGAACCAGACATGAATTCAAATACTAAACTGGTAGCCTTTCCGCCAACGAGACAGACTGCCATTGAAGAGTGCCCTAAACTCGTCTCCTTTGACATGCTTGGTAAACGGCTTCACAATTCTACACCAGTGAAGCTCGGGGGAAACACAAAAATCAATTTTAACTGGGGTTTCGCTTTACCGAAAACAAGTTCAAACGAACCTTCAAAATATCCGGTGGGTCTTGAAAATCAGTTTTGTAAAGAACTTTCGTGATGTTGCTGGTTACATTGCCCGTTGCATCCTGTGCTATTGGTATTTCTTGTCTGTAAGGAGCGAGTATACTATCAATAATCGCTTGAGTCAGTTTTTCGAGATAACCGGAAATAACTTCAAGAGGAAGAAGCACCAACACACTGAGCAAATTGAATATATCATGAACGGTAGCTCCGGCGAAAGCTCTGAAAATAAACTTTGTTTTAGACAGACTATTATTACGGAAAAAGAGAGCTGAAAATTTGGGAAAGCAAAATCAAGCATAATCTTAAAAATTAAACTACGTGGGTGTTGAACTATTTTTAATAAAATAAATACGGTGGCATGGAGGCGGATTTGTACAGCTTTTTGCTTTTTATGATGACGTTATCGTATCTTAGCACCGTTGCAAGCGCAAAACTTGAAAAGGGAACGGCGGCACTCCCTCCACTCTCTTCCATTCGACGAAGACACTGGTTAGAGATTTGAAACGAGTTGGTGGTGATTGAGCTGTTACAGAGTCGGCTTCAGAAAAAAAAATTGATTTCCGTTGCTGAACTGAACCATCGCCTTTTGTTCTCGCACGCACGGCTTTATTTTTTCTCTATTTGGCATTTGGTAGCTTGAGGTTGAAATGCAACTTTCGTGCGTTTTTTGCCTAAAACCGGGCGAGATTTGCATTTTGATTAGCTGGCCTCTCGCTCCAAACGGTAAATAGTAACGTTTTTGCATTTCTTAAGTAATTGCTTAAGTTTTGTTGCTCCACCAAGGTTGAATTTTGTTACTGCATTCAATTTATTTTACGAAGAAACCCTCGGTGAACTTTTGCTCTTTCTTTTTATTTGCTATGGGAAGTTATTTTAACTGGGTTTTCTGCATTCCATTTTATTTAAATGAGTTTGCCGCAATAAAGAAGTTTTTTTCTACTTAATTGTTGTGGTGAAGAAGGAGCGAAGGCTCTGGAGTTCCTCTCGGGCACTTGTGGACAAATTTTCGTTGATCGAAGATTTGTAACATGAGCAACAAACATCTGCGCCGCTTGGCGACGTCAATCGTGCTTGACTAATCAAGGATCAAAGGCCAGGAAATTGACTTAAACTATTACTTAAAGTTACTTCCAACACAATCCGTTAGCACGACCAACTTTGCTCATTATATCAAGTTGAAACAACACAATCATTGTGTCTCACAAGAATAGAACCAGTTTGCTAGGAAATTTTGCTGGGAACAAGTTTTATGTCATATGCATATTTCTGGCGTTACCAAGTAATATGAATGGAAATGTCGAACAGTTCAGGGTGACATGCCCCACGTCCTCCCCTGAAAATATATCCCTGTTTACTTGTAGCTGTTATTTTTTCCATGCGCTCAAATCATCTATTCTAACTTGATTGCAGTTCGACGTTTGGCCAAACTTACTGCCTACGTGCAAAAAGTGATGTGAAAAAGGTATCTTAGTTGGATCGTGTTTGGCATCGGTTTGCTTTCAGTTGAATGTTGGTGTAGCTGGAGACCATGAGGTACAGAAAGAACTGAATGAATGTTGCTAGCCGGTCATTTATCAAACATGGAGAGCTGGCTTACAGCAGAAAATAAAGAAGTCCATTGACTACTCACCTTCTAAACTGATTGACGTGCATGGACTGACTCAAGGATACAATCGTATTTGTCACCGACGTGCCAATGTTTGCTCCCATTATCACCGGTATAGCATGGCGCACTGATATGACTAGAATAAGATGATCAAATCATTATTTTTAGGCTCAGAAAATCGAAGTTTGTGCATAAAAATCTTTTGTTTTGAAATCAATTTTTAAACTGCCAGTACTGGTGGCACGATGCATTTCTATCACAATCAGCGCAACCACGTTAAAGAAATAATCGCAAAGTGTCTTTTCAAAGGGCACAACATCGTAGAAATTAAGCAAGGATTGAACTTCCATCCCTCAGTTCGTAAAGCCAAAACCTAAATAGTAACTATGAAAAAATGCCAAAACAACAATTGGAAATCAAGCGCAGAAACGTGCGCAGTCATCAAAAACGCTGCCGTACAATGCATAGCGAAAACACTGTTTTGATTAATTATAATCATTTCTTATCAGGGCATTTACGCTATACGTTCATGTTTATAGTTTGAACACGAAGTAACCTATAGCAATGATTCAAGAGGACAGAGATATTTCGTTATATAATAGCTGATGAAGTGGTTTTAAACCAAGGCTATCTAGCTTATAAACTTAAACTCAGAAGTTTAAACTATTTGAATAAGAATTACCTCCTGACGAGCCGCCTTAGGTGAAACAGACTGTTGAGATGTTTTTTGCTGAAATATATTTCACTTTATTATAAACTCAGAAATTGTTTAGATGCAGTAAATATAACTAGTCCTTTACGGCGACTAGAAGTAGGAAACGAACTGTCTTCTTCCTCTAGTCGGCTGGAAAGGACAAGCTATATTTATTACTTATAACCGCCCTAACCACATGGAGCAGTTTACCATGGTAAATTGGAAAACATTTTCTTTGTGCTACTTTGCTAGGATACCATATATAGAAAATGTTTTCAAGAGTACAAACGTACCTTGCATCTATGTTGCCCTAAAGAGATCTTATGGATTGAACTAAGCAGTTGCCCTAAAAAGATCTTGAGAAATCTAATACCAAGAGATCTTAGTGGTAGCGTCAGTTATCATGGAAGAATTTTATACTTGCATCAAGGTAGGCGAGTCGTATCAAAAATGGAAACAGCAATAAAGTTGAACACAACCAAGACTGCGAAGTCACATGCAGTTTCCCAACGGCGAAAACAGGACAGATGTTTTCGATTTACAAAAGGAAATCAATTTTATCCCTAACAATTTTGAAGAAATTGTTATCAAACCAGCACAACTAGTAGACTTTGCTATAAAGAACAAAAGTACTGCTTTAAAACTTACTCGAATACTGAAAGAAAACTGTAAAGTCAAGGACGTTTTTGCCTACGCATGCTGCACTAGGAAAATGGGGATAGATCATGTGCCTCATCACTTCCTTAAGCATCTGATCTTTGACTATATTTTTAACAATAATGGTGAAATAGTTAAATTATACCAACAAACTGATAGATATGGTATTCTAACCGGAGTCAGGATACATAAAATGCAAAAAAAGGATCTGCTGACATCTCCATTATCCAATTATTTATACTTCGGAAAATACAAGTTTTATGCCAATTGGGAAGATGAGGTATCCACATGCGCATTTTGCGCAAAAGTCGAACACAATGAAAAGAATTGTGATAAGAAAAACAAACTTAAAACCAAAAACGAAAACAAACGCAAATTACAACAAAAACTACCGACTGACGAAACGGGTATAGAACCAGGAAAACTACCCACTATTAGACACAGCATACCAAGAAGAACGAAACAACTGCCCAATTACACAAAAGTGAAAAACTATCGTAAGATCGTACAAGCATGTAACAAGACTCACACGTGGCTAATGTGCCATGCCCTTGTTACTTCACACTAAATTTCGACTCACACGTGACGATTACGCAACAGTCCCGTAACTGTGCAATGGAATCAACAGCAGTAACAACAGTATTCAAAAAAAGCCAATCAACAAAATTACAAGAGACAGACTACGACGAAAATGAAGAACTAAAAAATAAGCAAACACGTGAGTCAAATAAAAGAATGAGATCACCAGATTCGAAATTTAAAGTAAGTATTCCCCTGACAATAAAGCTCTTAATTTATACAAATCTACGAAAACAAACATATACAATAGCCAACTATCTTCTAATTCGTCCGAATCAGAATCTGATTATCAAGAGAAGATTTATAGCAAAGCATTTTTTTGTTATTGCAAAAAACGAATAAAATCGCGTACAAGAAACCATTTTAAATGCAGATGTGGATTACAGTATTTCAAATGTAACTGCGATTGGAGATTGATGGACAGACGAAACATGGCTTTCGATGTTTATGACGACTTCCCTCAGGCGTATTGTGACAAATGTTCTATTTATGTACGATAAAATATGTTTTGTAATACACCTTGTTTTATAAAACGCTTGTTTTTGTCTTCTTTTACTTTTGTTGATTTATTTGAACAAGTTATAAACAATAACATTAGATCGAAACAGCTCTGCCGGCATTGCCAATTGTTTTGATGATGACAATTATTCTTTACTCTTCTTTGGGATTTGGGTACGGCGGGTGACGTAACATCCACAATCTCCAACGGCAAACTAAGTCAAGTAAGCCGAAGTTTGCCGTTGGTATGAAGAGAAAGATATTTTTTAAAATCAGTTTAAAGTTTAGCAGCTCCGCCACCAACAAGGAAATTTCCATTGGTGTGCTCCCAAACGTTACCACTATTAACATGCTGAGTGAGCAGCTTCATTATTGCAACCTGCAGAAAAGCTAGTTTCAGGGAATGGGATTCGTTTCCTCAGATAAGCACGATAAAATGAACAAAAGTGACGTCTTTTAAACAAGATGACTATGCATAAAATTGAAATATGAGAGGCGGAAGGAAAATTAACCTTTTCGCGATATCTCAAATGTCATTGTTAGAAACCTGCGACTCTGGTACCCGAGTATCTATATCTAAAAACTTATTGCCAAACTTTATCTTTCCTCTCTTCTCTTAGGTTTTGTTGCAATCCCTCCCCCCCTTTTTGGAGCGAATGCCTAAGCTTAAAACAGCAATTAAAACCCCAAACATGTTGATACATTAAGTTCTAAGCTACTTTGTTCTATTTCCTCTTTGTCCTGCTCTGGGTTGGAAAAGAGAAGCTGCTCATCCAGCGAACCATAACGCGCGATGGATCGCTGCGTGAAGAAAGCGTCCATTGCCAAAATTGAAAAAATAAACAACACTTCATGTGATCAACTCAGGCTCCCTGCTTGCGGGACTCTCTGCTTGGCCTTGTCGTCGAAAATATTGTTGGGGTGCGAAAGCTGAATCATACTGTGTTAGGTGGTAAAATTTGTGTTGATGCAGGTGCGAGAGCGCAAGGTTGAGCGGTTGCTTCTCTCAAATCCTTGAAGACGAATTACGTGATAGCTCAAACTTCCATTACAAAACACCATGTCAAAAGAAGTAGTAATCACTGTATAATTGAAGGATATATAATTAAATTGCAATTATAGCTGGCTGGAAAACGGCTTATAGACCTAAATACAGCCTGTGCCACATCGGATTGAGACTAAATTCCATAAAAATCTCGTAATAGAATGGGTTCTTGCTTTGCAAAGTTTCGATGACTATGTGCTGGATATCCCTGGGAATGTTGCTGTCTGCAATTTAGTCCAATTGATACTAACTGTATGTGCTGTGTGTGTTATGAATTGCCGCTATGTTGCATTTTACTTAAGCCAATGTGAATTGGCTTGCCCTATATATATATATACATATAAAATAGTCACTTAGCTTTACAGTGCTCGACAGCAAGCTTGCCGGAGTCGTAATATATACATGTATATTTCTATTTGCACAGCTACAGAATAGACATCTATTCTGTAGCTGCGCAAATAGAAATATATACATGTATATATGTACACACACACACACACACACACACACACACACACACACACACACACACACACACACACACACACACACACACACACACACACACACACACACACACACACACACACACACACACACACACACACACACACACACACACACACACACATACCCAAGCACTCACACAAACACAATCGTTGCAAGTTATTCTCACTTTGCTTATAAATTACTCAACAACAATATCGGAGCAGTAAATCAACAAAAAAGCTACACAAATATTCTTTTGTGTAAGGTTTCTAAGATATATACGAACAAAACTTTTTAGTTTGAGCAAGACTGAAGAGAGAATGATAGATTGTGTGGACTTGATATTTTCGCCAGTATATTCGGCGTATGATATGCTGTTGCTAAAAGTTATTGGGACTAAGTGAAACTACCAGTGATAGTAGCAGGTAGCCAGTGGCGGATTCAGTATTATGAGGGCCTAAGGCAAGATTTCAGGAGGGACACCGTATTGGCTAAGTACTCATTAAAAACCTTTGATTCTTTTGAAGACTACTTCTATTTTAAAGGTCTGCAATTGTAAATTTGTTGTAAACTAAAACAAAAACCTTTTTTTGGTGATCATTATCATTTTGAAGGGATGAATTACGTAAACTTGTTTAAAATTAGGGCTTCCGCTTAAAAGTTATTGGTGAAAAGCTTTTTACAAATAACTACTTTGATGAGCCCAAAATCAGATTATAGGGCTTTTGCGAAAGGGGGCCCGAGGCAGGTGCCTCTTCCTAAATCTACCACTGCAGATAAGCACCGTTGAGGTTTAAGTTTGTTAATTTGCTTAAATATATTTCTTGTTGTTCGGACAAGAAATGATGTTAATCTACTGTTAGTAGATTGATCACGAGCTCGTGAAGTATCAAAGTATCAGAAGATCTTGCGGTTAGACAAATTTTTCAAGTGATACTCTACATTGCTTCAAGTTTTCGATACAGTTGAGTATGAAAAAAGGTGTCCGAAAAAAACAACTTTTTATCAACAAAGTAGTTGGTCATAAGATATAATTTTTAAATAGATTTATATTTGGACAAAAAGCTAAAAGGATGAAGTTCATCGTAATAATGTCAAAATTATCACAAAATATCAACGTTTGACATTGAAAACCAAAGGGGTCATTGCAAACAGGAAGGTCACTCACACATTAGTTTGATGATAGAGCCAAATGCTCAAATCACAATGTTGGTAAGCGTATTAATAAATGTTTCTGAAAAGATTCAAAGTCGATCTGCTTCCTCAGGAAGAAGAATCAAGAATGATGCAGAAAAAATATACAAGTGATAATGATTCTGTCTTAAATTGTTTTACAAATGTTAAGATAGTGTATGGAAAATACAGGCAAGCTCATTGTAGAGTAAAATAGTTAGATTTCTTCGAGAAAATTAGGGCTACAGTCAGACCGCGTAAATAAGCTTGGATAATCGGGATTATCCTTTATCCGACACAAATCTGCTAAAACAAGTTTTTTCCATTGCGCGTCATCTCTTTTATTTCTTGACACCTAAATTTAGAAACAAAGATGCTCTCTGCATCTGAATTTCGCCTCGCAGTCCAACCCAGAACCATGAAGTCCACAATCAATTACACCTAACGGCTCGCATCTGTAAACTACTTTTGGTAAACCATTGGTTGGCATTTAATGTAGTCCGACTCTGACACGTAAATTTAGAAACGAAGATGATCTCTGCATCTGGATTATGCCTTGCAGTCCAAACCAAAAAGACAAAGTCCACAATCAATTACAAGTAACGACTCGCATCTGTCAATTACTTTCAGCAAATCGTGGATTGGTATTAATGTAATCCGACTCTGACACGTAAATTTAGAAACGAAGATGCTCTCTGCATTTGATTTATGCCTCAAAGTCCAATACAAAAGCATCAATGATGCGTCACCTATGCATTAAGCTTGTGGTTATAAACTACTTTTAGCCAATCTTGGATTGTCATTAATGAGACAAAACCTGCTTTTGTAGCTGCCTAGTCTCTTTTAGAACCAGGCTTTGGCAAGCAATATTGCGCCTTAGTTTATACAGCGCATCGCCACCCTTGTTTACACAGCATTTGTTCAATCCCGATAATCTACTTACCTCGCCAAACTCATACTATTTATTAAAACAAAGTAGGTCGGATCGATGAGGTTTGATGGTAATAATTTATTTGGCGCTTTCAAGGTCGACTGCGAAGTGAACAGCCATCTTGAGTGATCTCTGTGAGAAGCAGAGGTGTCAGCTACTCATTAGCTCTGTCACTGTGACGCACTTAGGTCCGACAGAGCAGTGACCATGGGGGCTCGCTCACCACCAATGACATACATCAATTACATCCAAATGTAATCTTGAATTTCATCAAGGAAACAGGTAGATTAGGAAAAAAATGAGAAGTCTAACATAAGCGTGATGAAATGGAATGGACCTTATGCCTTGAGCATATAGCCACTCGTGTACATAGCCTATAAGCACCATACAACAACAGTTTCAAGTGCTAAAAGTTTTGTGTAGTTTCTTCGCTCGAACAATCAGCATGGCATTCGTACGGAATATGAGTTTCTCGAGGAAGTCCGCCACTTCCTCCACTTTCACGAGAACCAGTTTGAAGAATCTAATCGTTTTTGTTTCTGTTTATCGGTGCGCAGAATTCCCACCAATTTTCACGTTGATAAACTTTACAATGATGGACTAAATAATTCGAAAGCTTGGTCCATTGCACATGTGGACGCCGAAATGTCCAAATAAAGGCGTGGCATGTGGATGACATTATTCGTCTGATGGAAAGCAATTTCAATTTCAACATTTTTGCGGTGCTTGCGTGGTATATCTTGGCATATTTCCCAGCACTTCCTTAGTATCAAAAACAACCTTCAAAGTCTTTACGACAGCGATTCTCAAAACCTTTGGAGCAGCGCCCGGCTTGAAAGTAGCCATCATAATTCGACTTCAATTTATCTTCAGACATAGAAGCGTGAAACAAAGCAACAAGCCATACAAAAGGCCAGCCACTTAGTTTTGAGCGTAACTGCAGACAGTTCGCACTGTTTCGACTTATCCGGTCTCATGGGTATAATTGGTGACCGAGAAATGGCCAGTAGGTTTAAAATAGAGCATAACCTAAAGCTTCACTGTTATTGGATCTAAACTAGATCTACTTCAGTGAACTTCTGTCGGCGTTCTGCGAAGCCCTGTCATTTGTGAATGAGTGGCGATTGTTACAGACGCTTTACGTGAAATATCTTATTAAAACACCAGTGCTGTCTCAGTTTTGAGGTCACCTTCTCGTAAATTTCAAACAAGGTCACCAGTTGCACTAATGAAACCTGTTAGGTCAAAACAGGGAACATTGTGCATTGTCTGCAGTTACGCTTCAAGTGACTTGCTTGCCAAGTTAATTATGTAATTATTATCGGTGAAGAAATTCGACAGATTTCTGTAACAAGTAGGACTGTTCAAGCAATTTTGTGAACATGGGCAACTCTCACCAAAATGGCATCTTGATTAGGAAGTACTTGATTATGTGTATAACACGCTTGTAAAGATATATTCGATCATTTGGCATTTGACATTTTTTTCTGCTTCTTTACAAACCTTACACGCCTCCCACCACGTTTAAGAATCAGTGTCAAAACAAAAAATATCGCATTGTTAACAAGATTACTGATTTTTAAATTCAAAAGTAATCTAATAAAAAGTTGCATATTGTTTTGCGTCACCGGAATAAATCAGAAACCGAATACCGTAAATATAACGTTTCACGCTGCGCTTTTATGCTAAGGAAGAGTAGGAGTAGACGTCAAAACTTTTACTGTATCATATCTATCACAGTCAGAACAATGTTTCTTTCTTCTCTGAACACTCATAATAGTCCAATATGTAATCAAATAAAAAATGGATGTGGCGTAGCATCTTCAGTTACTCGAAAACCCGCAATTAAAATAAACAACCAAAGAAAGCCCTAGAAAATGATAGAAGCACCCCTGTTTAAGTGTCTAAGGACTGGTTTCAAATGTGACTTACTATTTGCTCCCACCATCGTGGTCACTACTGACGTTGAAGTGGAGGAACTTTGGACAAGGACAGTGACCAGAATCCCGATGATGAGTCCAACAATCGGATTGGCTAAGATTGAGCTTTCCCCAAATATATATCCAGTCGTCTTTCCGGCTGCAACACAATGTCAATAAATCCAGTTAAATAACTCAAGATTTATAGCTTATAGCTTATACTAGTGCCAGGTGTTAAAGTCTATGTTAAAATAATGATGGCAGGTTGGCACAGTTTGCATAAAAATTGACAAATTGACTATGCAATGCCAAGAAAAAACAGAGAGGGACTAACTCAAAAAGCCTAGGGAGGTCGTTTAAGTACTTGACATTTAGAATAAGGGCACTATGATGCAGTGGTTAAAACTTGCGATAGACCTAGGTTTAATTTCCAATTTGAGTCATATCGAAGTCTTTGAGAATAGTATTGCCAGCTTTTCAGCTTGACGCTCAGCACAAAATAGATGGCGCTCACAAAGAACAAGTTTGTTTGCTGCGTTGTTCTGCAAGAAGCATAACAGAATGCCTCCGTCCTTATGAGGCTGGTAGGTATTGGGGCCCAAGCAGTCTACCATTTGCGATGGCCCAGCTTTACAGCGCAACAACGCTGCCATCATGAGGTTTCAACGCAAATCATTTTCACCATGAAAAGGCGGCCCAACTCGCTCGACCACACTACCGGCAAGTGATAAACACCGAAACCGGCATCGTTTCTCCTCTTGAGCTCAATCACCACCTGCAAAGTCGTCAATGTGATCAAGTGAGTTATAGTGCCGTGCAATGGCAACAATGATCGGATGACCATGCGTTTATAGCTCACGATGATTCCGTCGTTGTGCCCTTAGAAAAGGTACTTTGCAATAATTTCTCCTGCTTGGCTGATTTTAACGAGCAGTAAATTTATTGAAAGGAAGATCGAGCATTTCAAGTGCAACGTAAAAACTGGAAACTTTAAAGGAGATTAGTGCAATTGGCCTATGTTTAGCGCTTCTGTATTATCGCGCGAGTCTGATAGATAAAAATTCAATAAACAAACAAACAATAGGCTATGAAAATACACAAAGTCCATGCACTAACCAAGAATCTGAAAAGAAGACCCCATGATGCTGAGTGAACAGACGAATAGATAGAGGCATCCCAGAACGACCACGATTTTGGCGATAACAACCGCAATGTAAGTGACCCGCTCTTTATTATCCATATCTCTCCATTTTTTGTAATCTAAAGCGAAAATATATCAGTAATTATAATGAAAATTTCGTCATTATGACAGGAAGTTAATTCACTTGACGGAAATTACGCCACGCAAACGCATAATCACAGTTTGCGTCATCAATAGCTACATAATCGCAACCAAGTCGTGATATATAGAAAATATTTTGTTACAAAGCGGCACCAGTAAGAAAAACCATCTTTATGGAATCGCACACACAACCAGGATCTTCGCAAAATTGTTGAGGGGGTGGCTAGCTCAAAGAAATTTCTAGGCATCGTAATAAAAAAATTTTGAGGTGAATTGTTGGGCTTTTTTCTGGTAAGAGGGATGATTTGGCCCCTTAACTTTCCTGGATGAAATCTGAACATAAGATTACAGGAAAATCTATCAGCAAATATAAACAGTCATCCAAAACTTTATCGTCAGATGCCGCGGTAAGGAGGTTGAAGGGCGAATACAATTGTCAAAAAATAGAAAATTGCCTCATTTCGTTAAATTATTGATAAAAACCTACCTTTCTGGTCATCGTTCACACCCCATAGATCGTCATCATCTGCAAAACACAAAATTTACATCGAGCTGACATCACATGGCAACTCTTTGATTTGCGCCAGTGCGTCACCTGCCGACAAGAAAACATAAATCGGTCTCGGCCGTCTCCATCACACATAGTTTTTGTGACAACAAGAGTAAAGCCATCATTGGCTTTGCAAACGGCTGGATATGCGTTCTTGTGCTACAGGTAAAAGCGCTTGTGGTCAGTTTCTTCAGTTTGATCGTAGCGTTTGTAATAGAAATGTATTTATTGTACTGGCTCCACTAGCATTCCCGAGGTGAGTTTGAACGCACGATGTTCTGCTTACAGCTCAGCAATGCAAATATCATGAAGAGAGAACTATGACTGTGAAAAGTTTATCTTGAAAGTTTTAAGCGTATTTTTGAGCACACGTTTAATCGTGACTGTAATTTAAAAGTGTCCTAGCTTTAAAAAAAGCTACTGCATTTGAAAAAATTAAAAAGTTGCAAATTTCATGGTTGGTAGGCCTGCGATTAGATTTTTTCAAGCCTTACCAAAGATGTTGAAAATGATGTACATAGAACTGTTGCGTGGTGCTTTGCGATACGAATATAATGTGGCGAACGAAACATGAAACTGATTTTACTCAGCAAATACAAGTATGCCCTTTAGCTACAAAAACCGTAACCGTTACAAAGAACCAAAAAGTTTATGAGTTCATTGAAGACGCGAAGTTGAAATCCAATTAAGTTCACTTTTATAAGTCTGTTTGCAACTTTAATTACTGAGAAATTTGTTTCTTTAAGTTCTATTAAGTCAAAACTTGAGTACAACGTAGAAAATCATGTACTTACTTAACTTAGCGTTCTTTTCTTTCGATGCCATTGTTAACAAAAACTTGTTCAAGGCCTCTTATTTAGAGATTATTTACCTGCGTAACAATAATAGTAAATTATTATCGATAAAAAAATTTGAAAAGCCAAAGCTACACTCATTAATAAACATTTCCATTAATTTATCTTCATCCTAGTGCAGAAGCTACTACGAAGCAAGATAATTTTCCAGCTATAAGCTAAAGTTAATAACTGTCAAGTTGCTCCCCTCAGCAAAATTTGTTCTGATGCTCGCCCAGGTCCAAGCAAACAATCTTTGGGAGTCAAGCATGCTAATCGAATATTATGACATCTTAACAACAACAATGCAATTGCATCATCTGTCATCACACTTCCACCATATTTTGCCACAA
Source organism: Trididemnum clinides (assembly GCA_963675345.1). Classification (NCBI taxonomy): domain Eukaryota; kingdom Metazoa; phylum Chordata; class Ascidiacea; order Aplousobranchia; family Didemnidae; genus Trididemnum; species Trididemnum clinides. Next base: position 26,652,855 of record OY776299.1, on the reverse strand, counting down.
CGCAACTGTTTAATTTATTTTAATTAAAGTGTCCACTTGCTCCAATGTAAAGGAAAATTAAAGATTCTCTAAATATTGTGACAATGTTTAAATTACTGACTCTATATTCTGTACTTTGTCGCGTAGCCCATGCGAGAATTAAACCCATGCTTCATCGCTGCAGGTCACGTACACTTGTTCTCGTAGCAGATCAACGCCTTGGTGCTACTACAGCGTGAGGTCTACCGACATAAGTCACCTACCGAGATGCAGGGTGAGGTCTACCGCTTGACTCGCACCTACCGAGGTGCAAACCGCGTGAGGTTTGGGTTAGGGTTAGAACCACTGCCCTAACCCTAACCCTACCCAATGATTTGTTTGTGTCATTCTTAGAAGATGTACGAAGTGTGTATCGTTAGAATAAATTTACCTTTGTGTGTGGAATGTATTATAGCTATAGTAGTAAGTGTGTAGCTATAGAGGGGTGAGGGATAAATAATTCAGTGGTAGAACTCACGCTATAGTAGTAACCGGAGGTAGATCTCATGCTATAGTGTGGTAGACCTCACACTATAGTAGCAGGTCAACGCCTTTGCATTGTATCACTGCACTTGTTTACTTAATTTGGTCATTGCAAGATTGCACTTCAAGCGATGCAGCGGTAACTGCACTTAAATGACGCAGCAATACTTCATTTTAAAGCTAAAGCTTAGAAGAACGACCGATTATTTGGTTTGCCGAGTTCGGTTCTTGAGTTGACATGATATCTGAAGAGAGGCTTATACATAGCGAAGATGAAAGTACCGTACAAATTAAGTCGATCTCTAAATTATTGGTTGTTACCGTGTGACGTAGAAGTTAATTGGGTTCAAAAATAGTTGCGAAACCACTAAGCTACGCATCGCCTTGTTTTGACAAACTTTCCTGCATTGTGATTTTCGTAATTTCCATCCTACATTGTGCAATGAATGTCGTTGATAACAAATATCGTTAGATAACAATTGTGAAGGAAATAGAGAAGTTGCGGAAGTGCAAGAGAAAGCAATCGTGCGCATTTCAGTATCTTTCAGTTCGTCACTCCGTACAGCGGCGATGTGTCTCGGCTTCAGAACTGTCCGAAGATCTCGATTCAGCGAATTCGTTACAGACACTGTGTAACGCTTTTGAATGAAAGAAAATGAAAAATTTTTCTCTAGCGAGACGTTTTTTCGTTTTGCAAAAACAAGAAACCATAGGCTGCACCAAGAAATGTTATTTGATAGAAACGCAAGCTACAAGCTTCGTCATCTTTATGACAATAGAGTTAAGCACACTCAGAGCTGAAGGTTAAAGCTCAATGATTTCGCATATCGCTTGACAATATTTGGTCTGTGTGTGTAGTATCTTGAATTGGAAGGCTATGACTGATCTTTCAACTGAGCTTGAGTTCATGCGCCCGTGGAAAAGGCATTTTGCAAAAGATTATGGAAGGGTAAAGCAAATTTGTCAGTAATTGCACTCTCCAGTTTAAAAGCAAAACCAGTGGCGTAAGCGATGGGGATTCCTATTTCGTACTTGCAACAGTAGGACCTATTAATTATATTGATAAGATCATTGTGACAAGCAAAATGCCTAGATTTGTCCCCAGACAATGTTTTTACGGCTACGCGCCTGACTCAAGACTTAAACTAATATCTGATCATTTCAGCTTTCAAACGTGCTCTTAGTACGGAAAAATTTTGAAAAATGATCAGCGGCGACGCAACTTAATCTTAAAACATGACGAGGTTTTAAAAACATTTAATCTTAACACGTTGATATGAAAGAAATCTGGCATAGCTTGTTGATGCGTATTCTGTTGACAAAACCGCCAATGTTAATCTCGTACTATAGAAGGGAGAAGGGGGAATCATTTCCCTTTATAAAAAACCCAATTTTGTTTGGAGATCTGTATTTTTACATCGTTTAAAACATTTTTTCTCATCAGGTTAATTCCTCTCCTTGAGAAACCAGTCACTGAATGAGACCTTGACCGATGACGCAATGACACAGATTTAATACATTATTGCGTCACATTTAAACAAATCAATTCATTTCTATTGTTTGCATATACGAGAAAACTTTTTTAATTCAGGCGCATAGGTCTATGTGAAACTACATTCCGCAACCAGTCCTTTCTACTTAAAATTAAATTGTTTTTTTCGAAGCATCTCTAACTGAGGTCGTCGTTACCACTTGTGGTCAACCGCTCTGTGCCGAAGGCGTGTCTTCACGCGACTTTATAGTAACCGCTCCACGCCAAACGAAGCATTTGTCTTTTTTTATTTTCTGAAAGGTCCAACCAGTTTCATCACTCACTCTCACCCGCACGTCTAGCGCCAGAAGTACCACGCTTAAATCACACGCGCTGAAGCACTGCTGGCCCATGTTGAGAAAAAAGAGAGAACATTTGCTGAGTCATAAATTTTCCCAACCAATATTGGTACCAAAGATTGCCTTGTTCATTTGTTTTATTTTCGGAGGGAAAATGGAAAGATGAATGGGTCATTGGCCAGACAGATGGTTGGGGTTGATGGCCAACAGAAAAAAAATTATTAATCTAAGAATGTAAGGTCCTAATCAAAGTGGTTATTTCAAACAGGTAATGCAACTTAGTAATTCAACTTTGATTAAACAATGGGGCAATTGTAGACGTCTAAAAGCCAACTACTCGTTACTAGCCTAGTAACTTGCAACTTTTTCCAGACGCACTTAGACTATGAATAAAACCAATGACCCACTGAACAATTTGATCTCTAACAGAAATCCTCGACTCAATAATGGGGAAGCTTGCGATTCGCTTCCAGTCTCAAAACGACGCATTCGTAATCCTCGCCATTTCCGTTTCTGGTCAACATTAATTACAAAACTGAAAACGTGTCACAAAACTTGGAGAACGCCGAGTGTTATTGAAACTTTAAATAATTTTGAATGTCATTCTAAGTTAGTTTTTTGACGTTTGGTTCAAGCAATTCAAAGCGTATGACGTCACTGCTTAATTACGGTTTGGCGCGCTAAATTTGCGATTTTGGCACAACGTTTCAGGTAATCCAAGACGAAAATATGAACTTCCAAAACTTAAGGAAGACTTACTACACAGGCACTATGCCAGAAAATAAGGTTTAACTGTAACTGGTTGCCAAAAACATTGAAAACGTAACAATGAAATTTGTGACAAGTAAGGAGAATAAGAAGCAAAAATAACTTTGCTTTACGTGGAAAATATGATTCCAATCAAAATCTAAAGGCTATCTTCTTACAATTAAACGCTTTTTTGTACAGAAGTCAAAGTAAGGTAGAAATTTGATTGCGTGGCTGTTGAGTTTGTTGTTTAGGTCTATTTCTAATAAGAAATTAAAATTCATAAAAGCAATCAACCAAATTCTTTAAATCCAGCTTTTCAGCGATAGCAAACATTCTGACCAGACCAATTCTAAAATTATATTTAGGTGGGGGTAATTGTTTGAATAGCGTCGTATGAAACCAAGGGCAAATGGCATCTAATGCAGAAATGGCTAGCGGCAAAAAAGCCAGGCGAGGGCATGTGGCATTTTAGTTATTTTATGGCATTTTTTCCTTCCAAATTTGCATGATGGACACGGAAGAATTGTCTGGACATACAAATAAGTTTCCAAGATTTAATTTTTTCTTGGCATCACTTTTGAATTGTGTACTTGCTGCCCAACAAAGGAAATCATCGCAAAGTGTATTTCAAGACCATGGCATCGCAAAACCATTCGATGATTGTGGCTAAAAGACGCCGCTTCAACCCACTTGACCACGTCGCCGTCTGATCAAATTCAATCCCAAATTATAACACCGTACTTCAACAACAGCAGAAGCAACAGCAGCACGTGACTTAAAGCTAAAACGTTTCGTTTATGCAGTCTTTTGCTTTTGTAGCCAAAATCTACCAAAGAAAAATATAAGCGTTGAAAAATTCCCATCTGTAAGCCTGTGCTAATTAATAATGGTAAATATTTGGTTTACCGGTAGATTATGCAATGGAAAACACCCAAACAGTTGATTATCAAGTTGCTTACACAAAATACCACAAATCTGATTTGTTTGAAATAACTGAACTGGTTTCATGATAAACTTGTTTGCATGTTTAGTTTTTGAAAAGATCCGTTTGTTCAAAAACTAACAAAAACGAAAAGATTTTAAATAGTTTGAAGTATTTTGTCTTGCTAAAACTCCAAAAGTAGTTTAGATCATCTCCACAACATCATTTAATTTAAATCAACCACATTAAAGTATCATATTTAATTTAAATCAAGGTCATCAAAGTGTGCAAGCCCCGAGGCGTGGCTAAGGCTTCCCATTCAACCGCATTCTTTCAGGGTTTAATGGTGCTAAGAATTTGTGACCCCCTGCACTTTTTTTTGGAGAATGAAATTTTGTAGCCGTCATAATTAAAAACACTTTTATTGCTTGATTGGATTTTAGAAATTTAGCTAGGGCAATGACCTCTATGGTCTCCTGGCTATGCCTATGTCGCCAGAGCAAGCAAAGTAAGGAACACAAAGGTAAAGTGGGGGACACTAAAATAGTGATCGTTTTCAGCTATTGCTGATTGTTTTCACAATTACAGAAATAAATGATTAAATGAAAGCCATATTTCGCGATTGGGGTGTATGCATACAACACGTTTATTCATTTATTCATTCATTCATGCGTTTGAGCTCTTATCAGAATAGACCACCACGACAGGTAAGCTGCTGGGCTCCAACACCTGTCTGCCGCATAAGGATTGAAAAATCCAGTAAAGTTCCTTCGTCGTTTGGGCTATTTGTTTTGAGCATTACAGGAAGATGCATATGTGCTTCGTGAGTGCTCATGCTCTGTTTGCGAGTCTTCAGTTAGACTGGGCCACCATGACGAGTAGACTGCTTGGCCCCACCATCTGTCTGCCACATAAAAATGGAGGCATCCCGTTAAGTGTCTTACCCAAGGTCACAACAAGCAAGCTTGTCGGTTTGTTCTCCACACTATTTCTATTTTGCTGAGCCCCAAGCTAGGAAGCTGTGAATACCATTTTTTAAAGTATTTTGGTATGATTCGACTTGGGAAATGAACCCCAAGCCTACCGACTGCTAAGCAAACACTTTAACCACTACACCATCGCGCCAGTTAGTAAAGTGCCTGCCCAAGGGCATAACAAAGAAAGTTGCAGGCAATTACCCCTCACTATCTTTTTGTGCGGATCATCAAGCAGAGAAAAGTCTTTAGTATGACTCCTAAAGAGAACAGAACCCAGGACTATGGACTGCCAAGCAGTCGTTCTGACCACTGCAACACAGCACCGCTCCGGTCACTAGTTCATGTAAATCAGTAATGTTGAAAAAAGCATTTTTATTTTGAAAGAGGAATTATGACAATGACCTCAAAACATAATCAATGTTTAAAAGTGAATAACTGTTGTTAGAATTTCAGAAGAAGGGGAGCACTCTCCCGAGATCTTCGCGAAACAACACTGGCAAAGCCTCCATTCGTTTATGAATTGATTTCAAGTAAGGTTCTCGACGGCAAGAACGTCCCTTATATAAAATTGTCTTGTGCTATGAAGGTGCTAATTTTTAACCAAGGTTGACACAATTCTGGAAAAGAGGATGTGATCCTCAACCACAGCCGTAGAAACTTTCACTAACACTATTTGCTAAAAATACCATTGAGTGAGAAAAATTAATAATTTTTACTCATTAGTGACATCTAGCAGTAAGCAATATATTTACAGATGGCTACACAATCATACGATAATACAAGGATTGTAGCCGGGCGCACTGGCGTATAAACCCTCAGAAAGACCTGCTTCGCGGAGTAGAAGGGATATAGGGAAGACTGTTGGGTATATCTGGCTTATGGGATCGGCATTTGAATACAAGCAGCAAAATTTGGTTGAAGGCCAAAATTATGTTTTCGCGCACTTTGTCCTGAATTTTTTGAATTTGACATTTTGCTGCCATTTTGCTCGAAAATAGCTTCTTTCTGCGCTTGAACAGGTTATGGGAGGCCATGGTCTCTTCACCTTCTCTCCCCTGGCTACCCCCGCGGTCGAAGGCAGTGTCTATCAAGCAATCAAGCGTAGACCGGAGCTCCTTTGAATTATGTTTTGGTGGGTAAGTGACGTGCGATGGAACTAGGATTCTCTATCAATAAAGCCAACGTAATCACTCAAACAATCTATCCGACTGGAAACTCTACCGAGACTTTGTTATTTCAAAAATGTTTATCATTCCATGATGAACTCGCAGTCGCTAGTTCATTGATGGTAGGAGATTTGCATTATTGAATTCATGTTAGAGAGTACTCTGAAGTGATTTTTGTGCGGTGACTCGATTGAATTAAAAAGTTTTTTAAATGCTAACTATCAACCTATCGGGAACGACATATCAATGCCGCTGGTATGTTACATGTATACGTTCAACACAGTTGAGGTCCACACTACGCCGAGGTGCTACAAAGGGGCTTATCGCCGTCGAAAAAAGATAGAAAAAGTTTGTTTAAGGACCAGGGGCGGCTCGTGTATGGTACTGTGGAACTGCAGCACCCCCAGTCCCCACTCCATCTTATCGGTAACATTTGATATAAATAATTAACCTTTTTTTTCTTAATTTTTCTTATACTTGTAGTTACATTACATAATACATAAGGTTAATCTCAACAACCATCCTAAGATTGTGAAAAAAATATCAAAATCTTTTTGCTTCAAATCTCCTGTGATATGGTGTTTGAAATTAGCAGTAGATTACAATACAGCTGTAGAAAGAGTACTGTCGCTCATGCAGTACCGACCCTTGTGTGCTGATGTAATAAGGGTTTCTTTTTGACGGACAACTGGGGAGCTGTGTGTGTGTGTGTGTAAAGCTGATAGATAGTCATGCCCCCCGTTAATTTTAGCTAAAAGCCGCCCCTGTTAAGCACACTCAACAACTCACAACAGACCACATTTTTTTACAAGAAAGAAGACTGTAGTATTGTCAACCTCCTCCATGCTAAAATCCTAGTTGTGCGCCTGAGGAAGAGGGCGAGATCAGGGCTCATTGACATAGAAATACTTGTCTCACAGATTAACGAACTATTAGACTGTTCTATAATTTTTTGGTCTGAAGGTGATTTAAAATACGAGCGTTCACAGTATCTATAGTTTGCAGTGCTTTAAAACTACAACTTCCCTGTATCAGTTTTATCCGTTTATTCTATTTTAAAACAAACTGCCCAAGCACCATTTGCAAAAAATAATTCGTCTGGCTTGTAGGGGACAAACCATTTTATAGAAAAATTTGAAACTCTGAAAGGACACCGTTTGCTGATCGTTTAGTCTTCAAACGGCCGGTACACTTTTGTATTTATTTTGCTTTTTGAAGCACATGACTAGTAGTTATGGAAGAAAAAAATGTTTTAGGGGTAAAAAGCATATTGTTTGTGATGCATTTTCGTAAAGATTAAAATAGCGTTTGTAGCTGAAAGTTATACCACAGTTAGTCAAAACATTCAAATATAGTTTTCCACATTACAATTGGATGCCAGGTTTGACGCTACCGCAAGACCCGAAAGAATGCTGGCAAATACAGGCAAGGGAGCAGTGGGAAAAAATTTGGGGCACTTGTGGGACATAGTTGTTGTAGGCCCATTAATATTATCTCATGGAATTATCATCTACAGTGGTTGTTATCACACTAGTATTTCAACGGCCAGTTTGAGAGAATAAATACTAATGCGTTGTGCTTTTTAAGTGGTATTTTTTAGACCAACTGTTAGATGAAGATTAGGCTTCAGTAAAACATTTTGATATACAAGCCGTCTTACCTGTGCCCAGTCAATGCGGATCAAATATAAGACAAAGATTATCACTAACTTTGCTTATGACCGTTCGTTGCTTAATGTAGGCTAAACTAAAACAATGTCAGAAGCTTCTCCCACTCTGCCCCAATGATTGTCCCACAGTACCCCCACCTGGGGTATTATGCTGCATGTACAGTCTACGTGTTTTTCAATTTAGTTATATTCTGCACAATAGAGTGTGGTTTTGCACATCAAGTGTTCATTGTTTGCTGACTTTAAATAAAAACGCAATCATTAGAAATAACTTTTTTGTCCCAACGTGCCCCACCTTCTTCTAGTGTGTTGTTGGTAGTAAGGTGCACGTAGACAAAATGGACTGACTGCGGACCGCGAGGCGAAATCGTGCGACCCGTTACGAGAATGTGATTTGCTGCCCGTCTCCTCAGACTGACAGGCCAGTCAAGTCTCATGATTTTGTTGTGAGTTTCCCAATTTGGACTCTTTCTCCCGATCTCTTGATTTAAGCTAAAAATCTTTCCTTTTTTGCTCAAAACTTTTCTTGTTTCAAAAAAAACACACTTAAGTTTTGAAGCTATTTTATATTATTCTCGTGAGACTTTTTTTTGTATACCTTTTAGTTTCGTCCACCGCGTTGTCAAAAATGTTGAATTCGTTTTCCACCAAATGAGCATTTATCGTTAACCATTGAGACGCAACAATAGCCTTTGGTTTTGGCGTCAGGTTCACCACTGTGTTCAATAAATTGTGATGCATGAATATATTTTAAAAAGGCTTTTCTCGGAGGAGAGCGCGTTAAAGGGATCAGCTGGATGAAATATCAGTAAATTAGTTACTGGTAGGTGAGCAGCAAAAGTACACCAAGAAACTTAAACCGGAGTGGTTGAATGTTTACCCACTCATTTCTAGGAGTCGTAAAGGCAGTAGTGGATTGAGAATTTTAGAGGCCTGAGACCAGATTTCATAAGGGGCCTCCCTATTGGCCAAGTACTCATTGGAGGCTTCTCTTTTTCCATTCATTTGGAGATGGTTTCGAAGGTCTGAATTAGAGACACTTGATGAAAACTAGAGTTTCAGCCCAAAAATTTTTAAGAAATGACGTATTTTCTTTTTTGGAAATCATTTCTATTTTGTTGACTTAATATACACAATGTAGTTTAAAATTAGGGTTTCCGCCCAAAAAATACCGGCACAGATCTTTTTTTGAAGATTAGCACTCTTTTGTAAGGCCAAAAAGCAGGTTATAAAAATTGCCTGAAAGGAGAACCCTATTCTTCACGATGGGGGCCTGAGTCAGCTGCCTCACTTGCCGCACCCTAAATGCACCACTGCCTAAAGGTAACAAGATTTTTGAATGCTGTTTTAGAAATTTAGATACTGTAATGTAGCTAGAGATTGAAAAACGATCTAACGAAACATATGATATCATAGAATCACAGGAAGAACTGTACAACTGCCTGCGAGACTCAGAGAATTACTAGCTTTTGCAACAGGACCAGATGATATACAACGTTTGTAATGTTTGTCGCGAAAAACAACGAGCCCTTCAGTATCTGCGATTAACTTTCAAAAATAGGCAGCGGCAGGTCTTCGGGCAGTGAGCTGGCCAAGAAGTATGGAGCTGGAAAGACCAAAACCACAGAAATCATAAAAAATAGGGGAGTCATTTTTTGGTTTTAAAGAAAATAAATGTGGACTGTGTGTATTTGAGAAGATAATTTTAGAGTGGTTGTTCACAATTTTGGTGTTGTTTCTTTGTCTTTATCCTCTTTTTCTTGTTTTTCTTTGTAACGAAAAAGTGACTGAGGCGCTACGCATATGATGAATCCATAGGACCCTACTGGCTTCAAAGTCACCATTTTTTCAATGGACTTTTCTGGTCTCTTGTTCAATTTGCTGTTTGAAATCCACCAAGCAGATACAGCTATCGTGAAACATCTTATCCAAGGATACAAAATCGAAGCTTAGGTACATAGGTGGAAGTTGAACCAAGATTGTGTAATCGTGGCCCTCGGAATGCATGAGCGATACTCTACATTGCATGAGCACCAATCATGCGTAGCAGCATAAATTCAGGTGAAGAAAACAAGCGCTAAGAATTGACTGGTGTCTGGTGGCATAGCCCCAAGGGTCTGGTTTTGCTCGCATTAAATATTTTTTCATCGGACAGTTTTCAAAGTTGACAGGTATGAACCGATTGTATAGGATAAAAAAAGGTCTTCAGCTTAATTTGTTCTTTTGAGGTTGATTTTCAAAAAGAAAAGTAAAGGAAAATATTGGGAAGGCAGCGTGCCCGACCCGAGCTATCATTTCTTTGAGAAGATTTTCCCGCTTATAAAAAAGTTAGTGCGCCCCGATCTTAAAAAGTTATCGCCGATATCAGAGACGCAAAAAATGAGATAAAAGCCGTAAGCGTTAACGCTAAGCAGGCCCGATTTCTTCTGCATTTGAACTACGTTTTGAACTTGATTTGAATTGAATCATTCCATTTTGTTTATTTGCAAAAACTCATGAGCATTTCGAAATGTTTACCCGTGAGCCTGCCCCACTTTACTGCAGTATAGGTGACAATTTGTCATAAAACAGGCAGTTGGCAAAGAACGTGACGATGATTACAAAACCATAGCTAGAACAACAACCTAAACAATTTTGCAAAAACAGCACCAACAGCAACAACAATAAAAACAAATTCAAAAATCAACGCTTTGCTAAGGCTAGCTCCTAGCAAAATAAGGTTCACTACTACCAATTTCTTGACTTCTGGGAAAATTGCTGCAGCCAGCGTTGGCGCGAACAATAAGTTTACGCCGTTAATTTCACTGCGAGAACGTACAGCACTGGTTTTTATTAACGGTGAGAAGTAGGTTACTTAGTTGCCAGCAATATGTTCATTAGAAACCTCTGATTTCTTGGTATTGTCTATACCCGAAAACTACCATAAAAGGACAATTTTTGCAAAATTTTTATTTTTGATACTTTGTGACATAGATCGGTTTTCCCACACTTATTGTTGCTGAGATAAGAGCATTTTTATGAAATAAATCTTTTGGAAAACTGTGTGGGAGCCTGCATCTTGTAAGTGATGCCAACCGCAAATTTTGTTGGACAAGATGCTTTCCGAAAGAACTATCTCGTTAGTATACTTGACTTTTCGATTTAAAAGAAATATACCGGTAACGTATTTTCCTCTATCATGTAAGCAGCTTTGCTCATTGCTTCGTGATTGTTTGTCAAGATTCTTTTTTTTCAATGGCGGTCCTGCTGTTCGTGGATCCTGTAAGCTGTGACCTCTCCTTTATTCAACTCTAGCAAATATACAGTATATTGCAGCATTGAGTAGGCCTGTAACGTGTATTGCGGCATTGGTGACTTAATGACACTCTTAGCCTAAGTAATGAAAGCAAACGGAGACTTTCTACTGTTTTGCACGAATACATGGTCTCCTTTACCATGCGAAAAACAGTATCAAATAATAGGCAATCACGGACCATGAAGCAGCAAGAACCAAATGATTATCTAGTTAGCTGCTTCCTAAAACCTAATCAAATCCACAAATATGAAAGAAACAGGGTGAAATATTTAGCGAAAAAAAACTTATTTAAGTCGAGAAGCACTGACCTAAGGTAAACTTTTAAATCCGATTAAACTCTTGAATCTGTATTTATAGTTTCTTAGCCTTAGCCTTCAGGGTTATTTCTTGCGGTAAGACTATACGTTATGCTTTTGTTTGGTTTTCTATCTCTTATCTACCGTGAAAGGAAATAATCATCCTAACGTTATCATTACTGCATGGGAAGCATCTAATTAGGAACTACTTGTTTTATAAACATCTTTTACTGGACATTCAATTATTTGTAAATTGGCCTGCAACGCTCAGAATAATTCTTAAACAGCCCGATTTTTGAATGTGACACTGAAGCTACAGATTAATTTGTAAATAAATGCACATCTTTTTGCGAGCAGCTTTTAAGCCACGTAATATTTTTCACCAACTTATAAGTCTTGTATTGAAAGATTACTATCCGGCTATGCTGGCGCCTCCCGCAGGGCGCCCTCAGTAACGTGGGAGTAAAGAATATTAGTTTAAAATGCGCTGATGATCAGCCAGTACGCATCGCAAATTTTGCAAAAAGCACAACATGATGATAGCTATGTTTTTTGTTAATATTGAAGATTAATTTTTTCACATTGATCTCAAACTGCCTCGTCCTCTTTGGCAACCATGTATGCCTCGTTAACTTTACCATTTTGGGAAGTATCTTCGTAATCTTTTCTAACACCAGGGTAGGTATGATCATTTTCATCGGGGATTTTTTCTTTGCCGAGTTCGGTAATTTCCTCAAGAGCATTGCCTTTTTCCTTATCATTATCTTTTTTGCAGCATCGACACCATGCAAACAACTTCATGATAACCCGGTCATAAGGTTCTAACGATCTGAAGTATATCGGAAGGAATTTCCAGTCGCGCAGGATTCTAGGAAGAACTTCTGGCTTTTTGGCTTGCAGGATTTTTACAATAACAACAAAGGCAGCAAATAATCCAACTACAATTAAAATTCCTTCCATGATCCAGAGTGGCCTGATCAAACTCAAACCAAAAATAATGGCAGGAATTATAAAGAAAACGACCAGCAAATAGGCCACGGCAAACCATCGGTACTTTGCAGTAGTTTTGCCTAAAAATTTTGCTCCATTCAAAGGCACGCGCCTCATAAAAGGAATGGGATACCAAATCAAAATTCCAGAAATGTTAAAGAAAAAATGACAAAAAGCTATTTGGAGAGTTTTAGCCAAATCTTCCCCATCTGCCGTTAGTGCGGCAAGAAGACTGGTTGTAGTTGTTCCAATGTTAGAGCCCAGAGTCAAGGGATACATCCTTTTCAAACTGATGACCCCGATTCCAACCAAGGGGGTCATGGTTGAAGTGAAGACGGAACTGCTTTGAACGACAAAAGTTAGACCCGCTCCGACGAGAATAGTGCAGTAATCTAAAGAAATGAATAACAAGACACATCAATGAAGTTCTTCACCAGCACCAGGTATCAAAATAGAAAATAAATCTTGCTTCTACTCGGGCCACAGGAGAGTTATAACCACACAAATTGCTCTAAATTGGCTTTATTTAAAATGCCGTTTTGTCGGCCAACACGGCCAACAGCAGAGTATCTTTAGGTGGGTCTATTTAGATAAAATCACGTGACACAAAGGTAACTACAATCGCAAAAACTGTAGTGAATATAAATATAGTCTAGTGGCGTCACTGCGACTTTATTTCGCTTGTATTGTATAATACCAGATACTGACAAGGCAAAACATTCTACTGACAAAAAAGCTTCAGTTTTTTCCTTCAGCTACAAAACCATGCTTGTCAAGATTTTTGGATGTTCAAATCTAACTTACCAGCAACCCATCCAAACGGATACGGAAATTTTGAGTTGATCACTTTCTTAATTACCTTTGCAACACCACCTTTCATCAATGATTGTAATACTTTAACCATTGTGAGCAAGCAAATACATAAAGCGACGAGGGACAAAACAAGTAGAAGAATTCCTATTCCAGCATCACTTAAACTCGTATATTCGAAAACACCTTTGGGTCGACCAGTGTCTAAAAAGCAGCAACATGTAAAAGAATTAAGAAGGTAATGATATGACGAGGATCTTGTGTAACAACTGACTACCAATAAAAAGTGTATTTAGAGGCATGACAGCCTAACAAATGTAGAAGCGTGAATTTTAAATTTAATATCAATTTTGCAGTTTTTTAACCAAAAAAGCGAGTTCCTCTTTTTTCCTTGGTAGCAAATTAAACCTAAACTGGGAAAAGATTTTAGCTTTGGGAGTTAAAAGCAAAATTCCTTGCAAGGTAATTAACTGTACTTCTGTACTTTAAACTTGATCTTTACAATCTTGCTTAAAATGTTTTGAATACGATGGGTATACACGACTTAGATATATCCATTCTCTCAAATAGCATGTAGCTTCCAAAATACTTACCGGTACACATTTTGACAAATTCTGGGGTCGCCGTTAATCCCGTAGAGATGGGATCTAAGGTAGAGTTGGTACCCATCAGGTTACCGGTTTCATATACTTGAACAATTTCACATACTTTAATTGTCTGCAACAAAAATTTTTGCTTAAAATGTAATGCTATATAAATTCTATTATGTTGTTTGAATTAAAAGTTCACCTGTAGCAAAGGCGTAGCTAAACTGTGATTCCTGCAAGTATTTCATTGTGCTCCTTACTCGAAAATTTGTTGGTGAACTACTAGTTGTAAAGATGCTAAGAAACTAAAGCAGAACACAAAAAAGCACGAGAGATCTCAATTATTTTGCACAGAGCAACTGTTATAATGCCTGTGGAGAGGACAGAGTTCACTTCTCAGATAACCACGGCTAGTGGGGGAGCTTCTAAGTATGGCCCTAAAATTTCGACCTCCTCATCAATGCTTACCTTTACTATTCTTTTATTATCAACAAGAGATGAATCTCCCTGAGCGATTTGTTTGATCACATCTTTGTTTACTGACACAATTTTCTTCGTCAGTGGATTGGTAATGACCTGAACACGAAGAGAAAATTGAATCTTGGGCGGCTGCATGTATAAAAGAGACGAGGGATTTGTCGTGGTTGCAATTGTTACGTGTAGTGTTTTTAAATACTCATATCACATGATACGATTTGATCTCGGTAGTTACGGTAAGAGTGCTGGATGACGTACGCATAAAAGCCAATTATCAATTATTATAAAAGATTTACACATTGTGTATTATTTTGAATTTAAATTCTATCACGCAACAGCTCTTTCAGCAGAAGGCTGATCAAACGTAAACAAAATCTGAAACAAAAGCAAACAATGCGCTAAATAGGGTTTGATGTAATGCGATCGTACAGTATCTGGTACCCATTTAGGGTAAAGAGGAACAAATTGAGGTTTAGGTTAAACTTGTAAATTGAGTAGTTTAAATAGTGATCTTTATCAATAAATTTGATATCTACGAGTATGAAATGCCAAAATCATTCTTTATGATAAACCCAGTTCGGGGATCCAGTCAAACAAGGCGCATACTATCAAAGAAGAAAATATATATTTGTCAAACAACCACTCACAAATAATAACATAGTGTACACAATTTCAAATCAGAGCAAAAAGGCAATATGATTAAGAAGAATAAATTGAATTAAAGGGTTAACCTATCAATTGAATAGCGTAAGTTACCCGTGCTTCACCGGGTTAGAATTGTGAAGCTGCTCACCCAGCATGTCGTTAGAGGCGACTCTTGGGTACCCACCAATGGCAGTCGGCCTTGTTGGCAATGGGACTACCAGTCGGTAATTTGCATTTACGACTGGTTCAAAATGGGCTGCCGCTTTTTCCCTAGCCTAATTCAGTTAGGTTGACGGCATGAACCTGGGTTTTTGTTCGTACCGTACCTCCATCCCAAGGAAGACGAGGGGTAAGCCAACCAACCAACCTTTATCAATAAAGAAACTTGAGTTAGTTTCTAGTTGAATTTTAAAAGCAGCTGTTTAAGTCACTACCAGTTATGGTCTAAACAGCTACTTTTTCAAATTATTTACATAAAACTTTGTCTCAATTTGCTTCTCTTTCTTTATAAGGGTTGGTTTTTATGCGATTTAATTCACAACTCAATTTATTTCTCCCTACTCGAAATAGGTACCAACAATTGTACGGTTGCATGCAATCAAACCCTATTTGGCGGATTCTTGCTGTTGTTTCAAATTTTATGCACGCCTGATAAGCCTACGGGCGAAAGAGATGTTGCCTGATTAAATTTGAATTTCAAATGCTACTCAATGTGCGATCTTTTATAATAACTACATGTGACATGTCGTATATTGGTTATACCAGTGGTTCTCAAACTTTTTTGTTGCGACGCCTTTGCAAAAGTATGCTGAGCTTGCGACGCCCCAGTCATAAAAACACTGCTACCGAAGTTCTATTTAGTAGTTTCGCAACACGTAATGAAGAGAAGAAAAATCAATGAAGAAACGAAATATCAAAAAGAACCAATGGCTTATCAGTTAGTAATTTAGTTCAAATCTAATGCGACGTCACTGACGTGTGGGCTTGTTCATTTTTGAAAAGATCGTGGAACCTTGGGAGAACCTTTGAAACTACCACTCATTTCTCTTTCAACGCCTATTCGTGACGAATATTTGAATTTAGTGACGGCCATCGCAAAAAATCCAGCTTTGTATAAATAAGACGTAGCGTGCGGGACAGGTATTCGCAAAGTTTCTTCGTCAAAGCTGGGTATTCGTCATTCACTGAAATCCAAAAATTTGTCAGATTGACTGAATTAAACTTCCTTTTTAGGGACCTGTCACAGGTAAGATCAATGTAGTCTTCTTTTTCTTCTTTCGTGAAGGAAGATGTGATAGGTAGCACGTAAGGTTCGCGAATCCATTCATAACGTAATAAATCTTCCAGAAAACAAAGTGCGAACTTCAACTCGAGCTTGGATAGATGTTGCACAAATACGCTTTGTAAATCTGAAGGCAGCATCATACTTTTCTTTTCAAGCAGATAGGACAAAAAAGAGAAGTACTGAGAACTTCCGGACACATTTCAAATATCTTCCTTCCACAGAGACAGCTTTTTTGTAAACGCTGTTGTGTTATCTCAAATGTCGAATATATTTTTATCAACCCCTTGCATAGACAGGTTCAGTTTATTCAATTTAGCAAACATATCACACAAATAATCTTATTTTAATAAAAATTCGTTCTCAGCTAGGCAATCAGCAAGTTGATTCTTTTGTTTTTGCAAAAATGCGTGGAGTTCGTCCAGTAGCTCGTGGACTCGTTTAAATGATTTCACAAGCAAAAGGCACCTGGATGAACAATAAAAAAGCAAACTTCGATACTCTGCATTCATCTCTGCACAAAGTTTTTCAAACACTTTTGACTTTAACGGCCGTGTTTTGATGAAGTTGATAAGTTTGGTGACGATTTCAACTGTAGCACCAAGTTCCGGGCTCAGTTCACGAGCCACCAATACCTCTCGGTGAATTGTGCAATGCTTCCACATGGCCATTGGAGCATGTTCTTAAATTAGACTTCGCACTCCAGAGCGACTGCCAGACACAGTTTTGGCGCCATCTGCCCATATGCTAATGCAGTTTCTCCAATCTAAGTTATTTGTAGAAATAGAATTGTCGATTATATTGAAAAGATCAATTCCTCGGCAACCAAGTTCAATAGGCTCGCAAAGTAGTACCTCTTCTACCAAGTTTGCTCAGAGAAGCCAACAAAACGCACATAGCAAATTAGGTGGGCATCTCGACTGCCATCAGTCGCTTCCTCTAATTGCAGGCTGAATTCTCGCTGTTTCGCTCCATCGATTAGTTGATTGTAAATGTCCAACGCCATGTCACCGATCCGACGACACACGGTATTGTTAGATAACGGTACTAACTTTAATTTTTCGGCAGCTCCTTCCCCTATTATCGCACTTGCAAGATTGATTGCAGCAGGCAGTATTATTTCCTCAGCAACTTAGCAATTCTGTGCGCAACTTGATAGAATGCTAATAAAGCCTATGATAGGAGTTGCGTAAATTTCGAAATGGTAGATACTTGGCTCTTCATATTATTTAATTTTCGAGCAAAAAAATTTCATGGTTTACTTGCAAATTGTAGATGTGATGATATCAAATGACGTTTAAGCAATAAAAATGAATTGAACTGAAGAAATGGCTATTACGTAATAATAAAAAAAATTCGAATGTGTGAAGCGTGAGCCGGCGGAAACAGTACATTAATCAAGTATCCTCTTCTGCTCTCGGTATTAAGAACGGTATGTTTGCTTAAAGTTACAAAACTGTGGTTTTTGCATTAAAATTTTCTGTTCTTTGCTTATTAGAGAGTAGTTTCGAACAGAATGACTGTGCGACGCCCTACGAGATTTCAAACGACGCACCAGGGCGTCGCGACGCACAGTTTGAAAACCGCTGGGTTATGCAATCGTTTTATCACGATGACGCGACACGATAAGCTAAGCTAAGATCAGATAACACAATGCATATTACCAATTACGTAAGGTAAACTCAGTGTATACGATTTCTTATAATACAGGGCAAAGTCCCTTGAAAAGCTACAAACTCTTTGCAATGTGGCAATTTTCACAGTAGTCTCTCTTTCTTTCCATGTCGCTTTTGCATATAATTTTAAAATAACGTCGCTGGCTTCTTGTAAAAATATGAATTTACAAGAAGAGACCTTTTGCGTGCCTTCATATCTGCAATGGCTGTACAATAAGCATATGGTCTAAACCAGGGGTGGGCAAAAAACGGCCGGCGGGCCGCATGCGGCCCTCCAGAGCATTTTGTGCGGCCCGCGAACACTTGTTGAAACTTCGTCATATATAAATTAACATGACCAGGGGAGTAAAGCTTGCCGTATTTAAGAGCCAAAAACTTTGTTAGCTCCCGCTGACGCATTTTCCGTCTAAGGAACAGTTTTTTTTTGGAGACATCATCGCTTTTGCGCCCTGTAATATGACATTGTTAGGACATATCGCAGAATTTTAAGCTAACGCAATCTTTTTCATCGCATGCAGCTGTACAAGATTATAAGCACTGGCCCTTGACCACTCTTAAATGGACAATGCGGCCCTACGACTAAAAAGTTTGCCCACCCCTGGTCTGAACGATCACTGAGCATAAGCAGGAGATTTTCGAATAATTAAATGCTTTTTAATTTTTGGTGTAACTCTACATTAGAAGTGAACTGGAGTCTACGGATTTCGAAGCGAACGCTTAACCATATTTTATTGTGTGATATTGCTGGTTGCTCATAGGCTAATCTACAAGCCCTAGCATGGGAAAGCAAAACAAACACCCCTCTTTTTCTGTAATACCTAAGTCATCCAGGAGAAACTAAAATTTTCTTTAGTTTGATCAAACGCCATTTGTTTGGGGAGTGACTAGGTGAAAATGTCATTTGTTTCAAGATATCCAGCCTACTAGCGTCAGAATTATGTCAAAATGTTAATGGTTTTGTGTGCCAAGAATTTTTGAGGACTAATTTAGCATGTATCTAAAGTCCACTGAGATCGCGCACATGCGTGTGCAATGGTTTTACACTGCTTAATTTCTTATTGAGTAACAGACAGATTTAGTAAATTAGGCCTAATTATTTAATAACATCAAGTGCGAACAGTGAATAACGTATGATTGACAGATGCCAACAGGCCTGTTTCGATCTATAAGATCTTTTTAGGGCACCTCCGTCAACCTCCATCAAATACCAAGTGCGGTTTCTAGTTTTAATGAGATCCTTGTTGTCGCTTCTCCCTGCTCGTCTATGAAATGTTTTGACTACCGTTATTTGGTTATACTTTTAGTTGACACACATGCTTCAGATTGATTTACCGCAAGTTGACAGCGATGGATTTCCCAACAAATAATTGTTTTCAATCGTTTCTAGTAATTTCCGCAAATCGACAAATTTAGATATCCACAACAAGGATGTGTTAAAATTGTTTATCTTCATCTGGAAGTCAGTCATGTCCATCCTTTCAAAAAAAGATAGATCCAGGTCTTTGCTGATATGTGGTTTGATTATAAAAGATAACAGTGAGCCAAAACGCTGAAAATCTTGAAATTTTTTGCAAAGTTGAGGCTTTAGATTGCACATGTCAACATCAATTTCACTGGCGTTAATTCAGTGATCCAATGAGAATTTCTTTAAATGTTTGAAGTAGCGGAAAGTTGTAGTTTGGATGTCCCGGGTGTAGACAGCAGGTTTGGCTACAAGACCGCTTCATGTTTCAAAAAGATTCATCCATGTTCGTCCTGGATCCTGCACACAAAAATTAAGTTTTGTTAAGATGCGTTTTGATGTCCACAAGAAACATGAGTTTGACAAACCATTTTTCATCTTTCAGTTTAAAGTAGGCCTTGCCTTGCCTTATTACGAAGGTCCTTATCTCGACTACACATTCGACAAATCGCAACAGAACCTTGCTGCGACTCAGCCATCGGGCTGTGCAATCCAGGGACACACCATGGTATGCAGTCTCCATTTCTTCAAGCAAAGACCAAAACTATCTGTGTGTTGTGGCAGAGGGCGAGATCAGGAAATTCACTGCTTTCGACACAGTTGATATTGCATCATTGAGGGCTAAATTTGAAATCTTCGCACAAAGATTTTCTCGCCGGATAAGACAATACAAGTTCACAACAGGGTGCCCAATCTTTTCATCTACCAGAGTAACAAACCAAGATATTGTCCCATTATAACAGGTGCGCCGTCGGTTGTAACTGCAAATATCTTCCGCAGATCAATCTCTCTTTTCTCGAAATGTTTAGTAAAGGTATCAAATATACCTTTTCCTTTAGTAAAACCATACATCAGTAGCTTTCAACCTGCATAACTCTTCACGTATCTCGCGGTTACTGCAGTATCTAGCAACAATCGCTAAACTTGGAGTGTTGTTGATGTCAACACTTTCATCAAGAGCTACGCTGAAAGAATTCGAAGATTTCAACACAACAGTTAGCTGCTCTTTTACATCTGTACCCATGTCCATAATGCGTCTCGACAGTGCTGGTAGAAACAAGCACATCCTTGATCCTCGAGATAATGATACTTTTGTTTGGCCAGTGATCAAACAACACGTCAGAGCAGCAAAGAAGGGCCCCCTTTAGAAATTCTCCGTCAGTCAATGATTTTCCATATTTACCAATGCCCTCTGCGACTTTGTAGCTACAGCAAAATACCGCTTAAGTTCGCAACTTGAACATGAGTAGCTTTTGCGAACTTGAGTGGTAGGTGCGAACTTAGCTATTTAAGTTCGAATCGCTAACTGCTTATGCTTTGACTGTAATTAATTGGTCTACTTGTTTTGTAAACACAGTGCAATACCAGTATGCGTATTATGACGTAATACAAGGCTCAGTCAGCAAAACTTTGAAGAGGCTGATCATTATACAGTTAGTTATCGATTCGAGACTGATAAATAAATTACAGTAACTGAAGCTACTAACTTAATTAGTATAAAGCATATACTGTAATATTAACAAACTGCAATATACTATTCACATATAGTACACTGCTAGCCGGAAAAGTCAAGCATGCCCGGCAAAATCAAGCGTTTGAATGAGTCACAGAGGTGGAAGTATTCTCTAAGTTGAGTCAGCCAAATCCTGCCAGTAAACGAAGCATTGCACGACAGTACGAAGTGAGCGAAAAAGCCATAAGAAAGTCTGGATAAACCGTGAAGCTATTTGAAAACGTTCTGCTCTGATGTCTGAAGAAACAAAAAAGAATAAGTTTCGAGGATCTCTTGGGAGGTTTGCAGAACTGGAAGATAAGCTATACTTTCGGATTGATGGTATGCGTCAAATAAACCTTCCCGTTCCATCTTCACTCGCCATTTTAAAAACAAAGCAACTCGCCGAACAACTATCGATATCACAGGAAGGCTTTAAAGCATCATGGCAATGGTTCAACAAGTTTGGAGAACGCCGAAGATTACGATAACTTCTTCTTCATGGTGAAGGAGCAAAAGTGGACAGAGATAAACCTAATCTTCTGGGGGTGTTTTACGAGTTATGTACCATAATTGCGCGGAATGATCTCGAAAATGTATACGATATGGATGAAACAGGCCAATTTTTCCTGCTGCTGCCTAGGTATACCCTACTTATGCGATTCGATATAAACAGTTGTATCTCAAAGATGTTTTGGATTGTTACAAGCTTGATAAGAAGTTGAATGCCGTAAAAAAGAGCAAGCAAAATGAATACCTAGAGGCGCAGCAAGTGTCGTTTATAGCAATCCTGCTCACTTGCTAGATGCAGTTCAATATATCAAGATTGATTGGGATGCAATATCGGATGGTTCAACAAAGAATGAGTCCAAAAAGTCTGAATTACTAACGTTGCAAAGTGAAGCTGATGAGGAAGTTGATTTGATAGCTGATCTATTGGGTGGCTATAAAGCGTTAAATATTCCAATGGATGAAAGCACTATAGAAGAGTTTGTGCACATTGATGACGAAAACGACGAAGTGTTTTCGAAAGAGATTTTAGATGATGTCAATGAGATGTTGGAAACAATGCGAGCAGCAAACGACAACTTAGAACACGAGAGTGATCATGCGGTTTCCGAAGTTTGCGCACAATTTCCGGAATTAGTAGAAGACAATGTCAATTTTGGTGAATTTGAGCTTATGCACAAAAAAGTCGTTGAAGTTGAGGATCAGCTGTTTTGTCCTGATGTGCAAGCTGAAGTAGGAGATGGCTATAATGAACTGAAAAATTCCTTCGAACACTTTCAGCAAAAATTATGGCAGGTGACTTTGGAAGCAAAACACAAAAGAGGATCTGTTATGCATTAGATAACAATTCATGACATGTTCAAACCGGAAACTTTTCCACTGTAAATAGCCCACAATAAATTATTGAAAAACTTGAATCTAAATTTTGTGATAGCTTTTTTTTACGAAGTTAAGCGGCAGGCTGTTGTACTTTCAATTGTACGATTTGTGCTTCGAATCACCTTCTTGAAAACGCTGCTTTGCTTTTCGCAGCGAGATATTGCCTTCTGCAGGGCTTTGACCTTCTCAGCCTCGTCCTTGAAAAATTTCTCGTGCTTTGTTACAAAATGTCCTTTTATGCTTGATGTTTGGCAATTTTTACAACAGAGTGCACAACCAGATTTGTCGTATCAAGAAACGAAACCGCAATCTCTTGTCCACAATTGTTGAAATGATCTGACGTCTAATTTCAATCTCTTGTAAGTGCCAATCAAAACTCGTTTTTATGAGCCAAATCATGTAAATATTCACACTATTATGACAACTAGAGAGCTGCAATAAATTAAGCATCAATTAGATATCAGTTCTAAACTGCAGCGATTTTGTGATAGCGTCAACTTACGTGGTGTACCATGAAAAATCATCTCAGCTGCCTCAAATAGTCGGCAGAGGTTGCCGACACCTGGTCTAACACATAAAGCTGAGTCTCGTCTGTCCGTGCGCTTAAACTCCTTCAAAACGACAAGCATGAAACTTTGCACGATTGATCACTAACACTGGGTAAGTGTCATAAAGGGGTCGTCACGATGACGTCATATTAAAAGACTGTTTTTTAAATTTGCATTTCTTGAAGGAAAATAGCTGTTTGTTCTCAAACGAAAGCCAGCCCCAAGTTTATCAACTTACAAAAGTTTTAGGGCTTAAGATGACGTCACAATTAACGCTTAATTGCAAAATTAGTTTTGTTAATTTTCTCCAAAAAGAATGACCGCAGAAACGCGGTTAAAAGCTTTTCCGGAAAATATGAACAAGCTGCTTCCAAAATAAAATTACAAATCTTATAGCTTTTTTAACAACGCGAGAAGCAATTCTTTTTTTAAGTTGATTTTGATTGTAAGCAACCTTTTCTCTGCTATTCATATTAAACGCTTCAAAATACATGTGTGATATCATAATCAGTGTTCCAACTAAGAAAATTTTGCACTGAGCAAATATTTTTTTTAATGAGCATGAATATTTTGAAGCTGAGTTAGCGAAATCCTAATTGAACGACAAACTTTGTAAATTATTAAAATAAATATAAAGTTTTGTCAAAATAGAAACAACGTAATGAACACATTTAATTCAAATTGCTTCTTGTTTTTTATGTTTTTTTAGTGTTTGTGCACTTTGTCCAGGTTTATTGCTGAATCGTGATAGGTAGCTGATTCATCATCACTGTCATCCTCGGTTGTTTCTGACGTTGTAGTCAAGACATTTTTGACCATCATCAGTGGGTACAGATGATATGGCTCTAGCCTGGGTCTGTTTTTGGTTTTAATTCTGTTCGTTATGCTGAAGCCTCTTTCACAGTCAGCGCTGGAGGCTTGAAAAGAAGAACATATTTGAAGGAGGCAAAGGATAGTGGAAAACTTTTCGTGCCTAAAGCAAATTCCAGCCAAATCACTTAAGCCACCTGCTTCAAACGTTTCCTTTGCCAAAAACTTGAAATCATTATAAGCTTTTAGAGTATCTTTTTCATGTTTATGGCCATAGCAGTGAAAGAAGTGGCTGAACTGCTTTAAGAGTTGTTGTAACTCGTTTAAGCCAAAATTGAAATTGGCTTGTTTTATGCAGCTGTTGTCAAATATACACCAATTTCATAGTTTGTTGTCTTCTGGAAATCGGTCTTTCAAATGAGTACAGAGTCTTTCAATAAACCTAACTACTGGAGCCATTTTGTACATAGTTAATGCTGATTTATTATTCAAATTTTGAACAGTTACACTCCAGTGATTCTGTTCACCCAAGTACTGCGCCTGGAGCTTGGCAATCTTGCTGCGAGCAACTGCTTGTGCTTCCATAGGAGCGATATCGCCCTTTTGAAATATCCTTGATAAATCTGAAAGTTCTGTTAGGATATCATTTACCTAAACTGCCACCGGATCACGAGCACCTTGTTCTTTGCAATAATCAAGAAGTACATCATAGTTTTGTACTAGTGCTTGTATAGCAAAATGACGAGACAGCCACCTCACATCATGTATGGCTTTGAAAGAGATTAGGTTGTGACCAGATGCCTGAGCAATAGCTTGCAATCCTTGCTTCTTAACTGACGATCTTCTAAACATAGTATAGACGGTTCTTACTAATGTTTCAATATCTTGTATAAGGAATACTTTTGACCACGCATCATCGATTCCCAGATCTTCTCGGTGAGCTGCGCAGTGCTGTTCAATTACATGCGGTACAAAATTCTTCAATAATTTTGCTACACTGTTTCGTTTATCAAGCATGACAGCAGCGCCCATCACTTGTAAACATAACCATTTTTTGAATATCAATATTATTAGTAGTGTAAAATTTCTTGATTTCTTCTAGATTAGAATGACTGTCACAGCGAGCGAGAGGTAAAATCCCTGCAAACACTGTCTTAGTCATTAAGCGCCAATCATCTGCAGTACAGTACTTTATGTACAATATCAGCATTTTGTTTGATGAAATGTCATTGCTTTCATCAATAATTAGGGTATGACATGTTGCTTGTCTTGTGCTTTGCATGGCTTCTTCCCCGGCGAAAAAGTCGATGCTTTTCAAAAATGCAAAGCCGTAATTTTTGCTCCACCATGAGGGTGGCAATTTAGTGTATTTTGACATATGATCATTTATAACTTGGCAGGATAATGTTGACGAATTCACCTTAACACTAAGCAGAACACTATCTGTGAGAGTCTTTACTTCTCTTGACGAAGTTTTCAAGAAGCTTCGCTCTCTTCTGCAGTTGGCATTGTGGTGAAATAGCTCGAGCTACCACCTCTTGCTTCAAGATTTCGCTTCTGAGTCAATGTACTTAGTGCTTCACTGTGATGTTTATGATTCAAGAGGCGTTTTAGGTAGTCAACCTTCCATTCACTCCATGATTTGCCTTTTCCAAAATCACTATCACGTGCAGCTTCATTACAAACTTTGCAGATTATCATATTCCTTGACGCGGAATAGTTATAGATTTTAGATAGTTTAGCAGTTTGTGTTTTTACCTTGTGTATACCGGTAGCATCATCGCAAATTATTATCTCACACTCCACTGCTGTATTAAAGAGTTTTTCAGACAGCATTTTAAATCACAGTCTACTTAGTGTCAATTGCAGTATAAATGGACTGACTATCTTAACACAAAACGACTAATAGTAGCTGAGACTTGACGATCTTCTCTTTAATTTTAAACTCCGACTTTCTTAAGATAAGTTATTATGTCTGTCGGTATCGCATCTTCAGATGGTTGATTCCCACAATTTCACGCATTTCTGTGTGGTGTAGTCAAAAATACTCAAATCGTCACGAGAGCAAGGTGTCTTGAGCAGTGGGCATTGCAGTAGGTGTTCCATCGTTTGTGTCTCTGTGCCACAATTACACGAGGGGTCGCCAGTATGGTATCTCCATTTGATTAAATTTGCCTTGGTACGGCCTACGCCAGATCTAAGCCGATTGAGTGTTTTCCATGTTGGCCAGGATGCAAGCTTTTTTCCTTGGTGAATATTGTTATGATATTACAATAATTGCCATTAAATAACTTAGTGAGGCTGCCCGTGCTCTGCATACATATTTTACCTTTTGAGCTAGTGCTGATAACAACTACCTTCAAGCCTGAGTTACTTTGTCATACGTAAATACAGTTTTATGATAAATAATCACTAGTCACAACAATTGCCAGAGCATTGTTGCAACAAAATCCTCAATTGTTAATGTCATATTGCTGCTACATAGCAATTCAAGGCTACAAGTCGACTGCACTTCTAATCGGCTATCTAGGTAAAGACTGAGAACCGAGTTGCGAAGAAGCAAACAGATTAACCTAATTCAATTCACATTAGAGACAGAGCAATTCAGATCGCAGTAATTTAGAATAACAGAAGTGAACTTTTCTGGATTTAATGCAACACAGATAAACAATAATTCAGGTCAAGGTAATTTAAAGAATGCACAAATTGCGCTCTCTGTTCCATCGATCTATCCCAAAGAAATGTTGATGATCGTTTACTTCTAAATTTGGAATGTTTTCAGTGCGCTAAGGAGAGATTTCACTGCGCAAATGGTATGATGGCACTGCGCAATTGCGCAGTTGCGCACCTTAGAGGGAACGCTGGTCATAATGCTGTTTGTGACATTTATAGCAAAGACAACAACAGGCAAAAGCTGCAATAATCAGCTGTGGCGACCCTTGAAAGTGAAAAGCCAAAAGAAGAAGAAAAAGATTATGAAAGCAAGCGTTTATTGCTGCTATGCTGACTGTTCAAGTAAAACGCTATGTTACAGTAGTAAGATACCGGTACAAATAGGCAAGTATGAAAATTACAAAAACTGAACTGCGCAAGGCTCCTCGTTGCAATATCTTTGTATAGTTGTGTCTCGCGAGACTAATCTTACCTCTTAAGACAAGTATATCCTGTGTAGCAAATTGAAATAAAGTGTAAAATCGTTATGCGAGCTCCTCCACTGAGCAACGTGAGCCAATGACCCAAAGAAATTTTTTGCTCCCGAATGTTCTTGAAATGGTGATGTAGAAATGAATCGTATTATTATATTTTTGATCTAATTTCAGTTTCCTAGCTGCCGCAATTTCTTACGAAATCTTGTTATTAGTCTGTACGTGTTTTTTGCAATGTTTTTAGCGGTAGAAAAATTCATTTCTGCTTATTGTAATTGAAGTTCACTGATCGTAATCATTGGAGCTATTTGTGAGTTAAAACGACATGCTGTTAGTGATTAAGTCCGTTTAAATGTATGAGTATAGAGATCGACATTTGGGACACTTTGGTGCCCACCTACAATTTTAAATTAGTTTTCATGTACGCGCTTAGTTAAAAGAGATGATAAACATTTGTATTTGTCAGGCTGTTGCTGCGTAAAATTAATCTTCATTTAAAAGTAGGGAGGTCGGAATTAAGGGCAAAGTTAAAGGTAATGAAATCAAAACTTAAGAAGAAATCAAGACGAACAATTGGTTTATCAATTTGTGAATTTGAACGTGAAGGGAACATTTGTACTTTAAAATAGCTTAAAATGTGCACTGAAATGGATTGTAAGACTTTGGGAGAAGCATGTTCCCTTTTGTCGCAATGCCAAAACTAAGGCAAATAGCAGAGCAAAAAGCTTAACATCAATATATAAATACGAAAGAGTGCGCATTAATTGGTGCAGTAAGCCTATCACAAAATAACTCATTTTTGTAAATGTAAAAATGACTACAGTTTTCGCGTGCCCTTGTTTTTGAATTTGTTTCCCCCCTACTATTTGGAAAGAACAAATAGTAGTTTGTGAAATCATAAGTTGTTTGCGAATATTACCACTCTTGATTAATAGACTAAGATTATTACCATATCTAGTGCAGGAACTATTGCTTCTATTTACCACAACTTTTTGTTACTGCTCTCACGAACGTTTGTACGGTGAATCCGGCACAGCTGCTAGAACCAATACTTTGTCTTTTTGTTCGACATAGCTGACAGCTGCATTATAAATGGGAAAAACATACTTGCTATTTTGGTTGATAATAGCTAGGGGTGTTCGGAACGAATCTTACTGCAGCGAAACGAAGCGAAACAAAACTTTTACTGTAGAAAAAACAGTTCGAAACGAAACAAAACAAAATTATGCTATAGAAAAAACAATTTGAAACGAAACAAAACTTCGTTTCAAAATATTTTAAAATTTTTTCATCGTCACTCATTTGTGTTATTGTCCTCCTTCAAAAAATTTTCTGACGATGGTAAATCGCCGCTTGGTGTATTAAATGCAGCTCGCTTGTAAAGCATGAAATCAAATTTCTAAATATTTTTGTTTCGAACACCCCTTATAATAGCTTCACAGAGCTACCGAGATCAAAGCTAAAAATTTTGGGAAAAGCAAGGTCCCTTTTAACTCACCTGGGCACACCTAAACAGGAAACATGAGGCGTAGGCAGTAGGAACTTTAGAAAGTTAAATCAAAGAAAACAACATTCCCGCGTGAAATCGCACCGTATAGAATAGGGATGCACAACACTGGGCATGAGTGCCGAATGTGGCACGCGAACGAATTGATAAAAAGTAATTCTTGTAATTGGAATAAATTGTAATAACTCACGTTTATGTCAAAATAAACTTAAATCATCATGTTCATTCACGCGGTGCTAGCTCGTGGCCCTGCTATCAAAGTAGGCTAGCGGTTGAAAGACCGAACATGGTTAATTTCGAAATGGAGTTTAATCTGAACGGCGCTGCACAGTTTTGTAAAGAGTGATTTCAAGAAAGAAAAAATGGTCTGCACCTAGACATGGAGCATGATCAAGCTTGCAGCCGTGCAAACAATCCCCATCACTCTGCTGCTGCGTCGCAGATCCACTGTCGTCTTTCAAAAGCGTGACATCGAAAAACTAGTGAGAAAGCTACAGGTTTCCGCCAGCATTAACAGTTATATGTCTGATGATTTTCACTTTAAAAACAGGCATATATGTGTGCTTGGTTATGCACATTGGTATCATACATGTATACATCTGTGTGCATGTGTGTTAATGCACATGTAACCATGACGTTTATGCATCCATGAATGGATTCAATTTTATGTATGCCCGCACGTTATACGTACCTATAAGATTGGCCCAGCACCACTTTTGAGTTGTGCACCCCTGATATAGAAGACATTTCTGCTATGCATCCAAACTAAGGGAAACGCATGAATTTCGTGGCTATGTGTAAGCAAATAAACAGAGCACATAGTCTTAAGGCGTAGCCAGGACATTTATATCACAAAATTAATTACAAAAAGGAGTGCACCGGAGCGTGAAATACACCTACTATTTACTACCCAATTTTTGTAGTTAAGAAAACAACTGTTACTTTGGTACTGCCGCCCCAGCCCCAGTTTTACTTAACTGTATATCGTGGTTATTCATTTAAAGAAATAGAAAGATCGGTATCATGGTAATAAAAGCTTTGCCTATCCTACGCATAATGTTTTTGACTCAATCGCTCTACTCAATCGAACATTTGATTTTGGAACAAAAATTGGATTTGCAGACAATCAGTTAGGATTACTGTTTTCAAAACTACCCATTGGATGAAGCCCGAGCAGGCGGCTGAACTGTTATAGGAAGGTTTTACGCATGTGATGAAGCGTCATCAAAATGTGCTTTCGAAAAAAGTGGCCGACCAATTTCAATGTTTTTGTATTGAATTGAACAGGAGTGATACTGTTTTTGGCAAATTGAATGGATACACTAAGTCTAGACAGTTGTTGAATGAACATTACATATGATGCTTTACTGATGTTATGGAATGAATCTGAAGACAAAGTAAGGTAAGAGGCCCTAAGGTTTGCTTGTTATTGCTATTAGTTAGGCTAATTTTTTGGACTAAACATGCAGGTTTTTTTGTAGCCAGCTTCTGTTAGGGTTTCATATTTGATTAATCAGCGTATTTGGGAATGCTGAGTTTAAGTTAATTACAATGTGCAACTTATACAGTATATTTAGTTGCATAAACGTAATAAAAAGTTATAAATCTAAATATTACTGTAGCCTAAAGGACAGGGCAGACTTCTGTACCGTTTGTCATATGCTGGATGGACAAAATCAGTTATTCTTTCCAATTTTTTTGTCAATAGTGCTTGCCGACTAGTTATATTGATATTTAACATGTAATTTTGTGACCGTAACTATTCCTAAAACAATTTTTTTGGATATTGCCTAGACTGCTGGACCAAGGGAAATTAAAAAACTTACAGTATGGGTAGTAATGATCGGATAATGGTTGTTTTTGCTGATGTACCTGCGAGTTATTTAATTGGCTTAGAGTTATTTTTCACTGAGGAGCAAATGATATTTGGATGGCACTTCTCTTAGGGCCGATTTTTTTGGCAAATTGGCACATAGTATTAAGCTTAGACTAGCCAACTGAAAGGGCTAATCTCAACTAAATCGCTTTTGACTAAATTTATTTGTTTCCGAGTAGCAAACTAGCAATAATTTATTCCAATTTTTAATTTACTTTTCATTAGTTTTCAAAGTATTCCAAAAGTTGGTGTTTACCCTATACCTTTCTAGCGTAAATTACAGCTTTTGGTCAGCCACTTTTTCGCGCCAAATGTGTGACGTCATATGCAACCTTCCTGCTCTTAACCCCAACGTTACTGATGGGACCCTGCGGGCGACACCGCCAGGGCCGGTTTGTTGCTTATAAGCGAATCTACAAGCCCTAGCCACGGAAAACAAACAAACAATCCTCTTCCTTTGCAAAAATTGGGTCATCCGGGTAAAACTAAGATTTTTTAGGTTATTCGTATACTATTTGTCTAGAAAGCTACTACTTAATTGATAAATGACGTTCGTTTCAACAAATCTCCAATCTGATGCCTTTTGTTTCAAAACAACATTTTTATTTTGGCAATTTGATTAATTCTTTTATAAATTTTTTTGTTATCATTTGTTTTTTTAGAGAAATTATGTGTTTTTCAGGCAATCCAGTTTCAACAATTTCTTACCCCATGGTTTATATACGAGCGAAACTTGGTTGGTAGACCACCAAAAGAACAGCAGCACAATAGTATTTTTATCAGGAACGTCTTATTAGTGACAAATTATATTACACTGCAATCAATAGATTCGGAATTTGTTAAACTAGTTGTGTGACATACGCAGTTGCTATATTTGCACCTCCTCTTTCCTGATATGAGAGCAAAACGTAAAATAATTATATTTTGATTTACACCGCTAACCTAAACACGATCACACTAGAAATGTAGCCAGTCCATTTTGAATCAAACATGAATTCAAATACCAAACTGGTAGCCTTTCCGCCAACAAGGAGACTGCTATTGATGAGTGCCCTAAAGTCATCGCTTTGACATGCTGGGTAAACGGCTTTACGGTTCAAGTCCAGTGATGCTCGGGAAACACAAAAATCAATTTTAACTGGGGTTTCGCTTTACCGAAAACAAGTTTAAACTAACCTTCAAAATATCCGGTGGATCTTGAAAATCAGTTTTGTAAAGAACTTTCGTGATGTTGCTGGTTACGTTGCCCGTTGTATTCTGAGCTGTTGATATTTCTTGTCTGTAAGGAGCGAGTATACTATGAATAATCGCTTGAGTCAGTTTTTCGAGATAACCGGAAATAACTTCAAGCGGAAGAAGCACCAACACACTGAGCAAATTGAATATATCATGAACGGTAGCTCCGGCGAAAGCTCTGAAAATAAACTTTGTTTTAGACAGACTATCATTACGGAAAAAGAGAGCTGAAAATTTGGGAAAGCAAAATTAAGCATAATCTTAAAAATTAAACTAGGTGGGTGTTGAACTATTTTTAATAAAATAAATACGGTGGCATGGAGGCGGATTTGTACAGCTTTTTGCTTTTTATGATGACGTTATCGTATCTTAGCCTTGATGCAAGTGCAAAACTTGAAAAGGGAGTGACGGCATTCCCCATCCAATCTTTTCTATTTCACGAAGCCACTGGTTAAAAATTAGGCACAAGTTTTGGTGACTGAGCAAGAAATATCTGTGCCGCTAGACGACGTCAATCGTGCTAAACCAGTTAGTAGTTCTGAACCTGGGGATTGTGAAAACCTTGTGGGTACCTGAGAAGGTTTAGGGGATTTGTAAATGCTTTGATAAATTTTGATAAAGTTAAAAACAATTGATCTACTTCATTGTTTGTTAAATATTTAATTACAGTTTTTGATGGTTTGCATCACAAACTATGAGGATGGTTGCCCAACTGCGGGTCGTAACCTTAAGACACTACTCAAAGAAGCTTGATTTTGATTTGAAGAACTTAATCTCCAAAAAAATAATAAAATACTCTTCATTTCTATGCGTCAGAGATTGCTGGTCAGACCGGATTTATTAAAACTATTGATCTTCAAAAAATCACCTAAAGTTAACTGCCTACTCAATCCACAAACTCTACCAACTTAACTCAAAATATCACTTAAAAACAACACAATTGCTATCCTTTGTATGCAGCTGTTATTTTTCCCATGCACTCAAATTATCCTAATTTGATTGCAGTTCGATTTTTGGCCAAACTTACTGCCTACGTGCAAAAAGTGATGTGAAAAAGGTATCTTTGTTGGTTAATGGTTGGTATATCGTTTTGTTTTTGCGTGAATATTGGTGCAGCTGTAAATTGTGAGATATCGAAAGAACTAGTTGAGTGTGTCTAGTTAGTCGTTTAACAAATATCAAACGCTGGCTTACAGAAAATAATATGGAAGTCCATTGACTACTCACCTTCTAAACTGATTGACGTGCATGGACTGACTCAAGGATACGATCGTATTTGTCACTGACGTGCCAATATTTGCTCCCATTATCACCGGTATAGCGTGGCGAACTGATATGACTGAAATAAAATGATCATGTCATTATTTTTACTCTCCAGAGACAGAATTTTGGGCATAAAAACCTTTTGTTTTGAAACCAACTTTGAAATTTTCTGTAGCACAAAATGCATTTCTACCACAACCAGTGCAACCACGTTGAATAAACTGTCGCAAAGTGCCTTTCCTAAAGGCAGCACACCGCAAAAATCGAGTAAGCATTGAACTCTCAACCTTAAAATTGTAGAGCAAAAACTTAAACAGCAGCTAGAGGAAAATCGCAAAAACAATAGGAAATTATGCAATTTTATAGAATGCTAAAACTTCAAATTCCAAATATGGTGATGCCTCACCAGCATTCTCAGCTTCCCTCAGTCCACACCAGCATCTCACATGCCAGCCATCCACAGGTCTTCCACGCAAAATCAAATCTGTTCTAGCATATTGTAGGCTAGTCCATCCACAGTGTTTCCCGCATAAAATTCATATATGCCCTTCTGGGGAATTTACAATTACGCTCTTTGGCCCTTAATTAAACCAAAAAAGAGTGGTGAGAGTATTTTGTATAGGGTATTGCAGAAAATAAGCATACGGCTGATGAGAGTCAGTAACCCGAAACAACGTTGTCCCGTATTATTATTTTATGTTATAGACTGTAATATCCTGACATTATACTCATACTCAAGTTTTATTGCAAGAGACGCTTACACAGTAGTCAGCACATGAGGAGAAGGGAGCAATTATCGGGTTAAAGTGGTGAACAAATAGGGGAAGATTAATCACTTAATTACATCGAAACAGCACATCGAGAAAAATAACGGCAAATATGTCAAAAAAGATCTACAATTTATGATTATGGCAGAGAATTTGCTGCAGCAAGTAATAAAAGACAAGTATTGTTATAGATTGATCTTGGTAAACGAATATTGGGAGATTCTTGTGACTAAAGCAAATATAGAGAAGGTGCTTTTATCACACCTGATGAACCTTACAATTTCTTGAGAATGGCGTCTAATATATAAAGTGCAATTCTGTCTGTACGCATGTATGTACGTACTTTTCAACTTCTGCAAAACTACTGGACATACAAATATCAAACTTGGCACGATTGATCACCTCCCCTGGTTGAGTGTAATAAGGTGGTTCGTGATGTCATCACAACATCATAGTCGAAGATAATTTATTTTTAGTTTGCAACAGAGAAAAATCGTTTTTACTCAAACCCAAGCCAGTTCCCAACCTACCAACTTCAAAAAATTTTATGCCTTTGGGGTCTAAAATGACGTCACAGTAAACGCTTGATTGTACACTTTGTTCTCTGTATTTTCTCGAAAACTACTGATTGTAGATACGTGATTACTAACTTTTTTGGTAGATTTTTAAAAAGGTGTCTTTTATATAAAATATTTTACGTAGTCGGTCAATTTGGCAGTAAAGAGCTCAATCAGAGCAATAAAATACAATAAATTGTAAATATAAATTATATAATATATATATAATAATAAATATAATATACAATAATAATAAATATAATAAATTATATAATCATATAATAAATTATAAAAATAAAATAAAATCATATATAAAATATTCTACAATAATTAAAGCTCAATTAGCGGTGAAATAAGCACTTCCTTTTAACATTTCTAGCTTACTAAACACACTTCGTTTCTTTTTTCTTTAACGCTTCAAACTCGCTCCATTTCACAATGGTGTTTGGTACAATTAAAGAAAAAAAGGTGGAATAAAGCAGCATAAAATCTTTATGGGTTGCTGCTGCTATTTCGAAATCAAAGAACTGATATGCAGCCTGTGAAAGAAGATGAATGCATTGCAGTGTTAACATAGCGCTAGGTCAAAAGCTGTTTTTTAGTATTGCAGCGGCAAATAGTAATGATTTCATACAGTTATGTTGCTATGCGTGACTGATTTTAATCTCTATGACATATTAATCAAAGATGGCAAAGTTTAACAAATTGACGGCTTTTCACATTAAATCTTACACCAATGACAATTATTCGTATTTTTACCACAAAAACTTGATCGATGGATTATACTCTTTACTATAACCTTACCTATTTTAATAACTTAACTTGACTTTGGGTTAGTTTGTACTTTTCATAGCTGTGATTGTGCTAGGACCAAGCAAAATACGCGTAACCAGAGACATTGCGCTATACAAATAGACCTATAATTGCGAAAAACTGTTAGTCATATGCCGAATATTTAAAGAGTTTGTTTCAGAAATTCCACCTCAATCGCTTTATCATCACCCCTATCCCATAAATCAACGTTCATGCTTCCATGCAAGTGCAAAAGTAAACAGATGAAAGTTTATGGAATTATTGGCTGTCTGAATTGCGAGCATGTCCATTTCTAAGTACATGCTGAATATACAGTGGGGAAAATAAGACATGGCTGGGGACTTCAAAAGCTTTGGAAGAAACATAGCAGCTATGCTCTACCACCCCTGATGTTTTTCTACTAGATTCCCATCACAAACACGGCAGTTTTGTTTGTGAAACGAGAATTAGCTATGTGAAAAAGCATTAATTTGTCAGTACTGTTTTAACAACTATCCGTATTTTTAACCTCGACATTACTAATGGGAACCCTGCTATTGAAATCACTTAAGTTTAAGTGCAATACTTCGGGTTACTTTGTTTGCTCCTTGGCTGCGTTTGTGCCAGGACCTAACAACATGCGCGCAGCCATAGGTTTTAGGTCTTACAAACAGGCATACAATTACAAAAAAGTTGTTAGCAGTGGTCCCAATATTTAATAGGATATTTCTGAAAACACACAAAAATCACTGTGGCACTCTGTCACAATCTTGAAATTGTGCTTGCATGCACTTCA
This sequence comes from Trididemnum clinides, assembly GCA_963675345.1. Classification (NCBI taxonomy): domain Eukaryota; kingdom Metazoa; phylum Chordata; class Ascidiacea; order Aplousobranchia; family Didemnidae; genus Trididemnum; species Trididemnum clinides. The sequence goes on along the minus strand of OY776299.1, from coordinate 26,617,341 downwards.
TCAAATAAACGCAATGTTTGTGAAATCGTTGGCTGTTTTTATTGTGAGCAAGTCCAGTTCCTAAGTACGCCTATGCTGAAAACAGGGCAAGCGACTTGTAGCAAAGAACTCCAGAAACTTTTCAGCAAGTAGAGTGGTTATGCGCAATCTCCTATAATATTTTTAATAATTGATTTTATTTTAAAACTAGAATTGGATATGTCAACTACACATTAATGTTTTGTTACTGTTCTTACGACTATTAATAGGGTGAAGTCGGCGCAGCCGTCTGATCCGATGTTTTTAACCTCGACATTGATGATTGAAGCCCTGCGATTGAAATAACTTAACTGCGAGTGATTTACTTTCAGTGGTGGATTTCGGGTGAGCTGAGTGGGGTAGTCGCTTCAGGTCTACTTTTTGGAGATTAAGGGGACCCCTTCTCCAGACATGTTCAATAAACTATTTTAGCCCTTCGAAATAGGGTAATCTCCAAAAACAAGGCTTTTATCTAGAACCTAAGCAGTTAGGGGGCCCCTAATGAATTCTTGCCTCAGGCCCTTAAAATCATTAATCCATCACGCTTCACCTTGAGTTGATATCTTCTTTCCTAGCTGCGCTCATGCCACGACAAGTAACATACTTGCAGCCAGAGCCTTTTGCTCATACTAATATGCCTACAGTTACAAAAAAGTAGGCAGTCAGTCTAATTTGTAATAGCTTGATCTTAAAAATACATATCAATCACCTTGGCGCCTTTCCACAGCTTTGATATAATTTCAAGCACTTGCTGAATTAAACGGCCAAAAGTATGTTAAGTTCAAGGACGTCTGTGGTGAACTCAGAGCAAATAAAACGTTGCTAGGGACTGGAGAAACTTGAGAGATATGTAGTGGTCATATGCAACCCCTCATGTTTTTTAATTGATTCCATTTCAAAAAAGGGTAGTTTTGTTTCAAAATGAGGTTTGTTTATATCAAAAAACATTAACTTTTTATTACTGTTTTTACAACATTCTTTTAAGTAAAGCCGGCTTGGCCGGCTGAACCGGTGTTGTTAATCTTGATATTTGTGATGGGTGGCTCTGCGAGTCATGCCGGCAGGGCTGTCTAGCTGGTTATAAAAAAATTCTGGAGCTACTCTAGTGCACGGGATAAGAAAAGTACTGTGGCAAAAGAATAATGATTTGGTTCTTGCTTCTCTTCAAATGGCTCACGTCGTAATGAAAAGAAAACGTCCATATACAGAGTTGGAACCTGTAGTTCTTCCGTGTCTTGAAATTCTGCTGACACTTTACACGGAGGGGAAAAGCCATCGCAAAAGTAAGGCAAATTCCTTTATCCGCAGTACAACTAACGTATTTCTGAAGATTTGCTGAATCAACTTCTTGACAAGTTGAAGAAAGCTCATTCTTATGGTATGCAACTCGATGAAATTACAAACATTTCAGATGAGGTTCAATTGATTGTGTATTGTAGGTTTGCCGATGAAGAAGCAAAAACCATCGTGGAGCATTACCTGTGCTGCCGAAAAGTTGGTGTTAGCGCAACTGCTCCAGCTATTTTTGACAGGCTGAATCAATTTTTTGAGGAGCATGATCTGCATTGGACGAAATGTAAATCAGTTGCTACTGATGGAGCAGCAGCCATGCAAGATTCTACAAATGAAGTTATTCGAAAAATCAAAAACGTCTCACTTGAGTGTGTTTCGAATCATTGCATGATACACCGAGTGGCACTTGTACTTAAAAAATTAAAACACTGAACCAACCAGCATTGTGATCTTTCAGTTGTTGTTAACGACGCAATAAAAATTGTGAATTTCATTTGCATACATTCAAAAAAACATCAAATGTTTTCAGAACTGTGCAAGGATATGGATGCAGACGCAATGAGATTGCTGTATCATCCTGAGGTTTGCTGGCCATCCAGAGGAAAAACTTTAAAGCACGTGTTTCAATTGCGGCAAGATTTATGTGTTTTTTCTTGCTCAGCATAAACATCCAATGGCCATTAATGTTCAAGATAACTTTTGGCTTGCAAAATTGTCATATTTGTGTTCAATATTTAAAAGAACAAATCAGTTAAATTTGTAGCTGCAAGAAAAGGGATCTGATGTGTTTGAAGCAGACATTAAGATTGAAGCCTTCAAACAAATGTGGAAGTTGTGGCAGAGGAAAGTATCAATGTGAGACTTTTCAGATTTTGAATCGTTAAACAATGTCATGCAGACTTATAAGTGGAAAATCGAAACTACAAACCTTGAATCAACTATAACATCAACTGTGCATGAACATCTTGAGTACCACAAAAAAACCGTAGGGGTTTATTTTCCAGAAGACAATTATTTGAGTCTGAATTCTCTACTGTGGATTGTGCAACCATTCACAAACGAAGACTTTGACTTGGACTACTTAACTTATAAATTAACTTATTGAACTACGATCTGATTTGGTTGAAAAGGTGGAATTTAAAACTTTTAAAAACTACACTGATTTTTGGGTATCGCTTCTCAGCAACTTCGAATACCAACTCTCGCTCAAAAAGCGATTTCCGTCTTTTTTCGCATATCGTCAACATACCATTGCGAACAAGGGTTTTCTTCACTTGTTGAAATTAAATTCAAAAAGAGAAACTCAATCAAAGATGTTTATACTCTTGTGAGTGGGGCATTAGAAGCACGATTTAATGTTTTTCACAACTGTCTGATAAAATTCAGCAGCAACAATCGCGTTAAATATACTGTATGTGGTTTTATTTTTATGCTGACATTGTGCATGACTTTTCCGTCACAACGTAATGTTTTGTGAGCCCAAAACTACTACGGTGTTGGACTTGAAGGCGTGACATGGAAAAAGGGCGCACAGATTTTCAAATTAAGTTAAAAGGGCGTACAGTTGTAAAAAAGGTTGACTACCACTGCCATATAACACCAATGCAGTTGCTCCCCTCCTACCACCTTAGAGCCGTCATGTAATATTTGAACAGCCCTTAACACAGATTTCTTCCACTACGTTTCATCTTTTTAATCCGGAAACCTCGCTGTCCAACTCTGACACGCAAATTTGGAAACAAATATACTCTCTTCAATTGAACTTTGCCTCGCAAGTTCGACACAAAAGCACAAAGTTCACAATCAATCACACATAACTTTTACGTTGACCTCGCTATGGTCAATTGCTGTCAGCTTGTCTTGGATTGGCTTAAATTTAGTCCGTGTCTGCCACGCAAATTTAGAAACAAATGAAATCCATGCAATTGAATTTGGCCTCGCTGTCTTAACACAGAACCATAATCAATCATACATAACCTATGCGTCGGGCTCTGGCTTCTATACATTACTTTCAGCAAGTCGAGAATCGGCATTAAATACGCATAGTCCGTCTCTGACACACAAATTCATAAACAAAGATGCTCTCTGCAATTAAAGTTTGCCTCACAGTCCGACACGAAAGTACAAAGTTCTTTATCGATCGTGCGAAACTTATGCATTAAGCTCGCGCTTGTAAATTACTTTCAGCAAGTCGTGGATGCCATTAATGTGTTAAAACATGATTTTATAATCGCCTAGTCCAGGGTTTCCCAAACTTTTTGCTTTGTGGACCCTTTTTTGCGGACCCCAATTGCATGTGACATCACTTTTGTCACTCGACTTACTTACAGCAATAATAATCGAAATATTATGCAATTTATTCGTCAAATTGATAAATGGGCTTGCTTCACTTTATACAATTCATCAATTCTTGGAGCTATTTGTGGCAAACAAACCGGTAGGCCAGACTCGACATTCAGCCTGGACCTGTAATTTGTCTTCATATTAGTAAAGAGCAAAAAATATCCTCTCACACATATAGGTGGTGGCAAAACGTAATAAAATTTTTGTTGCCGTTTAGGAAAGCAGTTGGTATTCATCAGCAACACTTAACCAGAAAGATGCGATAGCTTTTTGATTAAAACTTATCAATAATCTTCGGTCTGATGATAATTCTGCTATTTCTTCTTCTCGTCCTGAGAACTCAAGTTTTTTTCCATAGCAAAAGAATTTAAAACCCAATAAAAATCTTCATGCATCTCTTTCACAAAAAAGTGGTTTTGAATGTCAGGAAAAATTAAGGTTTTGTTGATTAATGGTTTGTTGGCAATGTAATCACGAAGAACCGGAAACATATCCAGGACATTGCCATTAATTTTATGTTTCCAAATTTGGAGTTTCTCTGTGAATGCTAAGACTTTGTTTTGGCTGATTAAAATGTGTGTGCCTCTCCCCTGAAGCGATAAGTTCAGTCCGTTAAGAAGGTTAAAAATATTAGCCAGGTATGCGAGTTTTCAAAGCCAAAGATCATTGGAAACTAATAATAACGTCCGTACTGTGCGCTTGCAAAAAAGTAATACATCCTCTCGCAGTTCGAACATGCGTTCTACAACTTTTTCTTGGAAAAGCCATCGAACTTCTGTATGCAGCAAAAGGTTCGAGTGCTCTGATCCTAGTTCATGGCAAAGTTGTGAAAACAATCGAGAATGAAGCGGGCAAGTTTTCATTGAATTTACAACTTTGACACATAAAGACAAGACTTCCGACACTGATTGTCCGCAATGTGTTGCAGCAAGAGCTTGGCGATGTATCATGTAATGTGTTTGTATAATGTTTGGTACTAATTTCTTAACACGAGCTACAACCCTTGAGTGCTTTCCAGCCATTGAAGCTACCCTGTCAGTACAATTGACCACTCATCTATTCCATGACAGTTTTGACTGAGAATAAAAATCACAAAGCACGTTGCATCTAAACTGGTAGCTCTGCCTGGCATTTGATGGCTAAACAAAAAATCTATCATTTCGCCACTCTAGCAATATCTCACATAAACCAATAGTCGAGTCATACCAAAAAACTTTAAAAAATGGTATTCACAGCTTCCCTGCTTGGCGCTCAGCAAAATAGGGATAGTGTGGGAACAAGTCGCCAAGCTTGTTTGTTGCATTCTTGGGCAAAGCACTTAAAGGGAGGCTTCCATCTTTATGTGGCAGACAGGTGGTGGGGCCAGCAGACTACCCCTCGTAGTGGCCCCAGTCTAACTGAAGACTCACAAACCGATCGTGAGCGCTAACATAGTATATATACATCTTCCTACATTATGCTCACAACAAATAGCTCAAACGACGAAGAAGACATATACCAATAGTTGTGATTCGCTAGAAATGTCTGTAGTTTCACGAAGTTGGGTTGCAAAATAAGTTTTATTCAATCTTTCAAGCAGCTGTGATCTAATGTGGTGGGAAATGTCACTTATTTTTCTTGAAATAGTGTTAATCAACAATGGAATTTCTTTTAGTTTTGCGCATTGGCTATCCCAAACCACTTCGAACATATCCATTGCTGCTAGAAGGATAAAATTTATGGCAATCGTGTGTGATGATTTAGTTAAATGCCACTCTCAACGCAACTAAATACGATGCTTTCAACATTTTTTCATTTGACAGAAGAGATTTTGTAAAATCTTCCTTCTGCTAAAAGCAGGGTGGTCCAAGACGAAGAGCATCAAGGGTCACAATAAGATTTGGCAAAAACGTTGCGAGCCGCAAAACACAATTTCAATAGTAATTGAAGACTTAATCTAAGTTTATTATTATCAAATAGCAAACTAAGGCAATACATAACACAGCGACATAATAGCAAACTGAAAAAATACAGAATACATCAACAAAACAGCAAAATCAATTTTTTTTATATTTTTTATTGTGGCATATAGTTCATTGCTTCTCGCTTTTAATTGTTGTCTCAATGTTTGGTTCAATTTCGGTGGCGGACAGACGTAAGCAGTCATCCAACGTTTCATCACCCATTCGGTTCCTCTCTTTGCTTATTGATCGCTTCATTCTGGAAAAAGTGCTTTTGCAAATATATGTGCACCAAACATGGAGCACCTCTTTAGGGCAGTCTCTTTAGCGGGAAACTGCTCGTTGCTTGCAAACTTCTAAAAGGACCGACAACGTTTATTTTTGACAAAAGAAAGGAATTTGCTTGCATTTCACAAAATTTTAGCTGAATATGAGATGGTTGAGACTCTACATCAATTTCCATAGGATTACTAAAAAGCTTCACCTTTGCTTTTAGCAAATCAAAGTCAGCGAATCTGCAGTTAAACTCATCAATGATTTCACCAATTTTTTCAGAGAACGAGAAAAATAAATACTTTTCCCCTACACTTTCCAAAATCTCCATAAGCCCAAGACAGCAGACACAAGGCTGTTAGATATGTCGATACCTTTTGTGAACACATGAAGTGGAGGTGTCTCAAGCAGTTCTTCACAAACAGAAAAGTTTTTATCAACGGTACGAATAAAAACTAAAAGCTGGCTCATGCCACAAATGCCGGTACTTTCATCCAAGGCCAGTGAAAAATACTTGCACATTTGAACATTACTTTTCAATTGTACTTTCACGTTGTCACTCAAATCTTTCACCCTTCTAGCAACGGTTTGATGAGATAAAGACACTTTTTCATACTTTTGAGCTTGCTCTTTATCTCCAAAGGCAAGAGCTATCTTAATCGCACATTCTTTTATAATCTCCTCGTCCGGAAAAGCTTTTCTATGTTTAGCGAGCATTAACGAAACTTCGTTTGAAGCTTTCAGTGTCGCAGTTGTATCGCATTTGGCAAACTTAGTGATCATTTTCTTGTGCTTGAAATAGTTGAACTTTAATTCTTTCAAAATTCCTTCCCTAGAAGTCCTATGGTATTGCCCGTATTTTTTCTCATGCTGTGAACTGTATGCCGCTTAACATTAAGCTCTTTTGGAACGGAGATTACTTGAAGGCACACCAAACATTGCGGTTTGCCATTGTTATTGGTAAAGAAATAGTTTTCCTTCAAGTTAGGATTGAACTCTCGGATTTCATGGGAAATTTTTCTTTTGACGCTTATTTTCTGTTATTTGTAATCTTCAAAACAATTTTTTTTTTGATTTAATAAAATTTAGTAAAGTACAGCTTTGCTAAATACTATTTTCACAATTTAACAGTAAAGCAGATAACTTTTAGCTGCTAACTTTCTAACTGAATATGAGAATTTGGCTTGCAACTAAGTGTGAATATCAACGTTTGGCTGGATGTTGTCATAAAGCGAGTGACGCCGTGCGTTAGAAACAAAAATTTCACACTTTATTGCATATTATCAACAGGCGGGAAAAGATATTGCTACCTCTACTACTTTCTGTACAGTCACTATATAACTGTCGTGCATTGATTCTATGACTTATTCAGGGGTGTTGCCATTAAATGTTCGCGGGCGGCATGCTAGAGCTTAAAGTATTCTTTGCGTTTTCTTTCAAAAAAAGACTGCGCAAAACTCAGGATGTTTACCCATCAAATATCGTTTTATTTTGGATGGTTCCATATCATTTGACAATGCTTTGAAATACAAAAAACACTGAGGTTTAGTAACCTTCGAAGGGCATTGAATAAATTCAAGTTTAACATACTCCTCATCATACGTTCGTACCCTTTGCTTCTATTTTCGAGGTAAAGCGTGATGCTCCCCACCTCCTAAATTATTAGTACTTTGCTTTTGTTTAAAAACTTTTCCATTAATTTTACACTTACACTGCACTATATCAATAAAATATAATGTAAAGCAAAGCTACCTTATAACACTAAAATGTAGAAAAAAAGCTTATTCTATATTACAGTATAATTGAAAAATTTACTTGAGAAGTTATTTTTAGCAAGCCTGTTTCTGTAAAATGGCTGGTTGACAAGCCTATACAGTGAAGTTGGGATTTTCTGTTACAGTAAATTGTGACATCATAAACAGCAAATGAAAAAACGATTTTTAACAGTTTATGTTAAAGTTCTACTAGTACCGGTATGGTGAAGTTTTTAAAACATGTAGTCCTCACGGACCCCTAGGGGTCCGCCGAACCCAGTTTGGGAAACTCTGGCCTAGTATCCTTTTGAACTCGGCTTTAGAGGGTCATAGTGTTCTGTAGTTCAGGGGTGTGCAAACTTTTTTGCCGGCGGACCAATTACAGACTGCTTGAAAATTTTGCTGGCCAGTCAAAGCTCGTTGTTCATGTTGTTTCCACGAACATATCAGCTTCGAAGCAGTGGATGGTGGCAGTGTTTATGCAAAATGGCGGTGAGAACCATATTTTTGGAGAGATTGATACTTCTAAAACTACATTTATGCCAAATTTTCAGAATTTTAAGGGTGGGTTTTTTCGGGATGTGATTGATAAGTTTACCATTCAAGACCACTTCATTTCAAATCGCTGGCCACAGGTTGTACAACCCTTCTACGGTCTTTACAGCGCATAGTCATCCTTGTTTCATAGCATTTGTTCAAACCCAATAAACTGACAACGTCGCTAAACTCATACTATTTGTTGAAACGAAGTAGCTTGGATTAGTGAGGACTGATTGTAATAGCTCATTGGGTCGTTTTAGAGGTCACTGTGAAGTGAACAGCCATCTTGTGTGATCTCTCTGAGAAGCAGAGGAATTAGCTACCCATTATTTTTGTCACAGTGACACACTTAGATCTGGCAGGGCAGTGACCATGGGGACTCGCATACTACCAATGAGATACATCAATTACATCCAAATGTAATCCCGAATTTAATCAAGGAAACAGGTACACTAGAAAACAAATGAGAAGTCTAACATAAGCGTGATGAAATGAAATGGACCTTATGGCTTGAGCGTATAGCCACTCGAACGTATAGCCTATAAGTACCATACAACAACGGTTTCCGGTACCGAAAGTTTTGTTTAGTTTCCTCGCTCGACCAATGAGCATGGCATTCGTACGTAATAGGAGTTTCTTGTGGAAGTCTGCCATTCCCTTCACTTTTACGAGAACCAGTTTGAAGAATCTCATCGTTTTTCAAGTAATACAAGAAGCTTGCGACACAGTGCAACTGCTACAACCGCCACTCATTCACGAGTGATACGGCTTCAAAGAGTACTGACAGACCATCCAATACAGTGGACCTAGTATAGGTCCCACAAGTGTGACGGTCTAAGCCATGCTTTATTTCAAGCGTCTAGCTCCTTGTAGGTCACCAACTTGAGCTGAGGAGACTTGATAGGTCGAAACAGTGTCACTAAATCGTTTTTATTTCTGTTCATCTGTACGCACAATTCCCACCAATTTTCACGTTGATAAACTTCACATTAGTGGACCTGATAATTCGAAAGCTTAGTCCATAGCATATGTGGACACCAAAATATCTAACTAAGGCGTGGCATGTAAATAACATTATTCGTCTGATGGAAAGCAATTTCAATTTCAACATTTTTCCGGTGCCTGCGTGGCATATTTCCCAGCACTTCCTTAGTATCAAAAACAACCTTCAAACTCTCTACGACAGCGATTCTCAAACCTTTTGAGCAGCGCCCGTCTTGACAGTAGCCATCATAATTCGACTTCAATTTATCTTCAAATTCAGAGGCGTGAAACAAAGCAACAAGCCATACAAAAGGCCAGAGATTTAGTTTTGAGCGTAACTGCAGACAGTTCGCACTGTTTCGACTTATCCGGTCTCGTGGGTATAATTGGTGACCGAGAAATGGCCAGTAGGTTAAAAATAGAGCATAACCTAAAGCTTTACTGTTATGAGACCTAAACTAGTCCACTCCTGTGAACTTTCTGTCAGCGTTCTGCGAAGCCCTGTCATTCGTGAATGAGTGGCGATTGTCGCAGGCGCATTACGTGAAATATCTTATTAAAACACCAGTGCTGTCTCAGTTTTGAGGTCACCTTCTCGTAAATTTCAAACAAGGTCACCAGTTGCACTAATGAAACCTGATAGGTCAAAACAGAGCACACTGTGCATTGTCTGCAGTTACGCTTCAAGTGACTTGCTTGCCAAGTTAATTATATAATTATTATCGGTGAAGAAATTCCACAGATTTCGGTAACTACATACGAGTAAGACTGTTTAAGCAATTTGTAAACCTTGGCAACTATCACATAAATAGCATCTTGATTACGTACTTGATTACGTGCATGAAACGCTCATGAAGACATGTCCAATTACAGAAAATTTGGCCCTTTTTTGGCCTCTTTGCAAACCTTACACCTCCCCCCATCACGTTTAAGAATCAGTGTCAAAATAATAAATATTGTTTTATTTACAAGATTACTGGTTTTTAAAATTAAAAGTAAGCTAGTGAAAAGTTGTATATTTTTTAGTGTTGGTACATACATTTGCAGTGTGCACCGGAATGTAACGTTTCATGCTGTGGTTTTAAGCTAAGCAAGAGTAGGATTAAAAACAAAACTTTTACTGTATCATATCTATCACAGTCAGAACAATGTTTCTTTCCCCACTAAACACTCATAATAGTCAAGTTTGTAATTTCTGTTTAGCAAAGAAAAACTGTCATGGTGAAAGCATCTTCAGTTACTTGATGAAATGCAATTAAAATAAACAACCAAACAAAGCCCCAGCGAATGATAGAAGCACCTCTGGTTAAGTGTCTAAGGGCTGGTTTTAAATATGACTTACTATTTGCTCCCACCATCGTGGTCACTACTGACGTTGAAGTGGAGGAACTTTGGACAAGGACAGTGACCAGAATCCCGATGATGAGTCCAACAATCGGATTGGCTAAGATTGAGCTTTCCCCAAATATATATCCAGTTGTCTTTCCGGCTGCAACACAATGTCAAAAATCCAGTTGAATGGATTATGATATGCAAACTTTAGATAACTTGTGCTGGCGCCAGATGTTGAAATCTATCTCAAAATAATGATGGCAGATTGGTACATTTAGTATCAAAATTTGCAAATTAACTATGAAATATAGAAGTTGCTAGTTGCTAATTAGCAATTTTCAAGCGTATATTTGTTTTTTTCCAATAGTTTAGTTTTTTTCCCCAATAGCAAATTTGTTTTTTTTCAGCATGTTTGTTATTGAGTGTTTTTTACACCTGCCTGATGAGACCCAATAAGATCAAAGCTGGTCGCGGGTTATTGACATGATGTAATAGATTGCTGTATGGTATCGTATGATGTTGGTGATCATTTTTGAGCAAATTTTTCTATTTTACCAAGTTAACTATGCAATGCCAAGAAGGAATGAGAAGGGGATAGCTAACTCAAAATATCTAAAGAGGTCGTTTAATTATTAGAGAGTTAAAATACAGGCACAATGGTATACTGGTTAAAACTTCCAATAGACCTAGGTTCGAATTCCTTGTCCAGTCGGTTACACCATAGCCTTTGAGAATAGTTTTACCAACTTGTCAGCTTGATGCTCAGCACAAAATAGATAGCGCTCAGAAATACCAAGTTTGCTTTTAGTATCCTTGCATGAGAAACTAAACAGAATGCGTCCGTCCTTATGAGGCTGGTAGGTGGTGGAGCCAAGCAGTCTACCATTCGCGGTGGCCCTGCTCAAAAGCGCAGCAACGCTGCCATCATGAGGTTTCAACGCAAATTATTTTCACCATGAAACGGTGGCCCAACCCGCTCGACCACGTTGCCGGTGATGGATAAATACCAAAACCGGCATCGTTTCTCCTCTCAAGCTCAGTCACCACCTGCAGAGTCGTCAATGTGATCAAGTGAGTTATAGTACTGTGTAATGGCAACAATGATCGGATGACCATGCGTTCAAAGCTCGCGATGACCCTGTCATCGTGCCCTATGAAAAAACACTTTGCAATGATTCCTCCTGCTTGGTTGATTCTGATATGTAGTAGATTTATCGGAAGTAATGCTAACCAATGCAAGTGGAACGTTGAAACTGGAAAACTTCAAAGGAAATTAGTGCAATTGGCCTATGTTTAGCGCTTCTGTATCATCGCGCGAGTCTGATAGATAAAAATTCAATAAACAAACAAACAATAGGCTATGAAAATACACAAAGTCCATGCACTAACCAAGAATCTGAAAAGAAGATCCCATGATGCTGAGTGAACAAACGAATAGATAGAGGCATCCCATAACGACCACAATTTTGGCGATGACAACCGCAATGTAAGTGGCCCGCTCTTTGTTATCCATGTCTCTCCATTTTTTGTAATCTAAAGCGAAAATATATCAGTAATTATAATGAAAATTTCGTCATTATGACAGGAAGTTAATTCACTTGACGGAAATTACACCATGCAAACGCATAATCACAGTTTACGTCATCAATAGCTATGTAATTGCAATCAAGTCACAAAGGACAGAGAGTATTTTGTTACAAAGCAAAGCAATTTTCATGGAATCGCACGCGTACAAGCAGGGTTTTTTGCAAAATTGTTGAGGGGGTGAGTAGCTCAAAGAACTTTCTAGGCATCGTAGTGAAAGCAAAGATTTTACAAAAATTTTGAGGCAAATTGTTGAACGTTTTTCCTGGCTAAAGAAGGATGATTTAACCCCTTAACTTCCCTGAATACAAAAACTGAACATAAGATTGCAGGAAGATTGGACAACAAATGAAGAAAAGTTATCCAAAACTTTATCGTCAGATGCCGCGGAAGGAAAGTTGAAGGGCGAATACAATCGTCAAAAACCAGAAAACTGCCTCATTTCCTTAAAATATTTATAAAAACCAACCTTTCTGGTCATTATTCACTCCCCAAAGATTGTCATCATCTGCAAAACAAAATTTACATCGAGCTGACACAAATGGCAACTTTTTGATTTGCGTCAGTGCGTCATCTGCCGACAAGAAAACAAAAATCGGTCGGTCGCTCCCATTAACCATTGAGAAAATAAAAGTACCATCTTCATTGCTTCGGCAAACGGCTGGATATACGTTCTTGCACTCCAGATAAATCGGTTTTGGTCAATTTCTCTCGCTAAAATGTAGCTTTTGTAACAGAAATGTATTTATTGTGCTGGTAACATTGGCATCCTTGCAGCGAGTTCGAACGCAAGACGTTTCGCTTGGAACCCAGCAATGGAGGTAATATGAAGAGAGATACATGACAGCAAAAAAGTTTATAATGAATATTTTTTGCGCTTTTTCTTAGCCTCGGCTTTTTTGACAGGATGTTTAGTCGTGAATGTTATAATCTAACATCCAAAAAAAGCTGTTGCATTTAAAAAGGAGTCAACACAAAGTTGCACACTTCATTATGGCTGGGCCACGGTTAATTTTTTTTATCGAACCTTATCAAAGATATTAAAAATAATATACACAGAACTGATGCTTGGTACTTTTTTGATAAGAAAATAATGTGACAAATGAAATATAAAACTCTATTTGCTCAGTTAATAAAAATATGATTTGCAGCTAAAAGCTGTATGAGTTGAGAAAATCAAAAACACTTTTGTAGTTCATTCAAGACACGAAATCGAAATGCAATTAAGTCCACTTTTATAACTCTGTTAGCAAATTTCAATTACTCAGGAATGTGGTTCTTTAAATCCTATTACGTCAAAATTTGAATACAACATAGAAAACCATGTACTCACTTGACTTCGCTTTCTTCACTTTTGACGTCATTGTTAACAAAAACCCGATATAGGTCACTTAACAATATTTACCTGCAAAATAATATTAGTAAATTATTATGACAAAAGAATTCAATAACCAAAAGCTATACGAATAAACAAGGATCGATATATTCCACTGATCAATCTCTATTCAAGTGCGAATCTACTACAAAGCAAAATAATTTTCCAGCCATAAGCTGAAGTTAATAATTATAAAGTTGTAAACCTTGCAACTAATTGGCAAAGCAGCATACGGGCGTAAGGGGCATTAACAATTTATTAAAATGAATATGCCAGGAAACAATAATGAGTATACCACCCAACCAATTTAGACGAGACCATCCCTGGACGCGTTTCGTCCTTTTGGACTCATCAGCAGGGCCCGTCCCGTCACAAGCAAAAGTAACCCACTCATTAACGTTATCCTTAAAAAAGAAAAAACAAATCCAACACATGTAGAAGCACTGAGACTTCAACCGACGAACTATTGCTTTGCTTAGCAGGGCAGGTTGACAAATTGGTTGATTGGTTGCATATCCATTGGGAGATCAGTTTACACACTGATCTGAAAAAGCAGATTAAACGCTGCATTTATAACCTAGCGCCTTGCTGATGAGTCCAAAAGGACGAAACGCGTCCAGGGATGGTCTCGTCTAAATTGGTTGGGTGGTATACTCATTATTGTTTCCTGGCATATTCATTTTAATAAATTGTTAATGCCCCTTACGCCCGTATGCTGCTTTGCCAATTAGTTGCAAGGTTTACAATTTCCTTAATACAATTTCTTCGCTTAATAACTTTCAAATCTATAATTATAAAGTTGTGTCTCCTTTACAAATTTGTTGTGATGCTCGCTTAGTCCCAAGAAAACAGTTCTTGAGGCCAAGTGTGATGTATGCTATGATGTTTTAATAACAGTCAACAGTGCAACTGTGATTAAAAACTGCATTATCTGTATGTGTCATCATAAATCCATTTCACTGCTAAGCAAACAGTTTAATTTATTTCAATTACGGTATCCATTTGCTCCACTGTGAAGGAAATTAAAGATGCTCTAAACATTGTTACAATGTTTAAATTACTGACAGTCTAAATTCTAAACTTTGTTACGAAGCCCATGTGGTGCGGCAGCACCAGGTTTCAACTCTTTGATTCCCGCGCCAAGCGTACCATCGTTGATTAGCACTGAACCAGTAGAGTTGCTTTGTAGAGCTAGTAATATTAACTCTACGGATCCTTTCTGCTTCGTCAAACAAAAAACAGGAAACGGTTGAAGCTTGTTGCAGTGTTTTATTTACAAATATGCGCAGCTCCTCCCAGCGTGCGTAGAACGAAAATTCATGACGATAAAGGCTACCACACAGCCTTAATAACAATCAAGCAGGGGGACCAACACTCAGGCCCAAACAGAAATCCGAAGCAAAATCAGGCCGAAACTAAAATTTACTACTCGTTTCGCCACGTTTACGTTTTGACAAGAATAGCGAAAATACACGTGGTCACTATATATATACGAGCAGATGCACCTGTTATATATATAAGTCAAACATGTGGCCTTATTTAACTACAGGGCAAAGACCAAAGAAAGACAATACAGTAGACGCCGCTTAATATGACCACTTTGCGACCAGACCATTTTGGTCATAATATCCGAATGGTCATAAAAACCGAAGCCATCATAACCGCACCTGAATCGATGCCGTAAGCCACAAGAAATCCAAACACCGTCAAATTCATCGTTTAACTGATGTAACAGTGTGACGTTGGCTGTAAAACAAAGTACAGTACTGAAACAGTACAGAAAAGGCATGCGAACAGAAAACACGCAAGTTCAAAAGGCGAAGTTGTAAGTGCATGGCGGGAAAAAATACTGTACTGTAATAAGAGAAATGGAGAAAATGTTGGTAATATTATCCGAAATGTGGTCATATTAAACGGAGAATTTTAAATGGAGAAATTCCGGACCGTACCAAATTGGTCATAATAAGCGGCTGGTCATATTATCCGTGGTCATAATAAGCGGCGTCTATTGTACAACAAAGGAAGGCTTTTAGAAGTAGTCCGTAGGAAGCCCGGTTATAACGTCTGCTACTTCTCAGTAGGGGCTAATTGTTCGGTTCGCTGTAGGGGTCTAATTTGAAGCTATATTTACTTAAAATCCTAACAAAACAACACGAGATCACTTAATTTGCCACACCATGCGAGAATTAAACTCGTGCTTCATCGCTGCACGTTACCTCTGCACTTCTTATTTAATTTGGTCGTCGCAAGATTGCACCTCAAGCAGTGCAGCAGCAACTGCACTTAAATAACGTTGCAATACTTCGTTCTCGACTTGAACTTAGCAAGATCGGCTGTTTGTTTGCTTTGTTAAGAGCGGTTTTTGAATTGAAATAATATCTAAGGAGAGATTTAACTACTGAATGTGCCGATTTCCAAATCGCTGGTCTTCACCGTGAGACGACGAAGTTAATTGGGTTCAAAATAGTTTTGAAATCGTTACGTTACGCATCGCCTTGTTTTGTCAAACTTTGCGTATTGTGATTTCCATAATTTTCGTCCTACGTTTTGCACCGAGTGTTGTTGATTACAAGTGCCACTCCGTAAGAGTTGTGAAAGACAATGAGAGATGACGGTGACGCGAGAGGAAGTGGTCATGCGCGCTTCAATGATCTTTCAGTTCCTCGCGTGGTACACCGGTTATCTATCTCTGGTTCAGAGACTGCCCAAGGGTCTCGATCCAGCAATCTTCTCACAAATGCTCCCATAACGCTAAATCCAATTCAAATAGAACAAAATGAAAAATTCTGATTGAGTATGATTTATTCTAGTTTTGTAAATGCATGAAAACAAAGGTGGGACCAAGAATAATGAATCTCATTTGGTAGAATCGCAAACGCAAAAAGCTCTGTCTGCAGATAAAATTAAGCACTCTCAGAGCTGAAGTTTAGAGCTTTAGTACTTCGCATACCGCTTAACAATATTTGGTCTGTGTTTGTAGTGTCTTAAAATTATAATGCCATGACTGACAATGTAACTTAGTCTGCGTTCGTGTGCTCTAGGGAAAGGCATTTTACAAATGATTACAGAAGGTTGGAGTGAATTGGGCTGTAGTTAACCCAGCCAGTTTAGAAGTGGCGTCTGTGGCGCAAATAATGGAGGGGTCCAATTTTCTAGTTGCGACAGTACAGTGTAGGTTCGACTGTTGATCGATGACGTCGATTTGACCAGCAAATTGCTATGATTTGTCCGACCACAATTTTTAAAGGCTACACGCCTGAGTCAATACGTAAATGGAAATCTAGTCATTCCAGCTTTCAAACGAGCTCTTTAAACAGAAAAGTCTAAAAAGTGGTCAGTGGCTTCCCGACAAGATCTGGAAATGCGACGAGTTTTTGCCAATATTTAATCTTGACACTTTAACATGAAAAAATCTGGCTTCATTAGTTGATGAGCATTCTGTTAACAAAACCGCCATTGTTAAGATCGTATTAAAAAGAGGAGACGGGGCAGTCATTTTTCCCTAAAAAAACTAATTTTGCTTAGAAATATGCGTTTTCACATCATGCAAAAACATTTTTTCTCATCAGGTTAATTTCTCTCCTCGAGAAACCAGTCACTTATTGAGACCTTGACCGATGACGCAATGATACTGATTTAATGCATTGTTACTTCACATTTAAACAAGTCACTTCATTTTTACTGTTCCCAAATGTGATAGCTTTTTTAGTTCAGGTGCAAAGGCCTATATTACACCACCATACCGCGACCAGCCCTTTTTACTTCAAAATTAAATAGGTTTTCAAAGCAGGTCTTACTGAGGGCGTCTTGAATACTTGTGGTCAACCACTCTCTGCCAAAGCCATGTCTTCAAGCGATTTGATATTAATCGTTAAACCTGATACAAACTGTTAGTCTTTTATATTTCTTTAAAAGCTCCACAATCTGTTTGGTCACTATTACTGCAAGTCTAGCTACAGAACTACCACGCTAGAATTATACGCTGAAGCACTGCGAGCCTATATTGAGAAAAAAGAGAGAACATCGCTGACTCAATTGATAGTTTTTGTGGCTTTATTCAGATTAGACCAGTAAAAGCGGTTTCACAAAACAAAATATTCACGTCAAGCAGTTTTGTAAAACGCTACCATAATATCAGTTTCTCCACCCATCACTAGTACCGAAGATTGCAACGTTTGTTTATGTTATTTTTAGTGCATGATAGAAGATGAATGAGTCTTGTATCTTTCCAATGCCCAGACAGATAGGAGTAGTTGATGCTTGAAGACAAAAAGAATTGGGCTTAAAATGTATGGTTCTAAGTAATGGCTATATCAAGCAAGCTGTGTAACATAGTAATTCGACCCACAATCAACAACACGGCAATTGCAGACGTCTAAAAGTTAGTTGCTTGATAAAAACTTAGTAGTTTCCTGCTTGTACCAGACGCATTTACACTATGTATAAAACAAAACGATGCACTGTCTAAGTTATCTCTAAGAAGTCTCCTACTGAAAAATAGCAAAGCCTGCGACCCACTAGCAGTGTCAAAACGACGCATTTGGAATCCGTGGCATTTATGTATTTCTGTTTATGGGCGACATAAAATATAAAACTGAAAATGCCTCAAAACAACTGTGAGAGCTTCCAGTGTTATTGAAACTTAGTTAAATAATTTTGAATTTCATCAGAAGTTGGTTATTTAAGGTTGCCTAAAAGTGACGGGGTCTCGCATGCTAGTCATTACGTATTAATCGATTTAATCGCTATTAGCGACCAACAAGTTATCACGGAAACTATTTGCTGTTCCTCATGTAGTCAACATCTACGCCTGCGCTCCACTCTATTTTTTAATTTAACAGCAAATACCGGTACCATAAATCTGTGTGGCAGGTCCAACTTCAACACTGGCTCTAACAACTCAATTTATGGTCTTTACTTTGTCTCCGTGAATGACCACAGCTGTGTAAAAAACTTTTGTTTAGAAACCAGTCGATTTGCAACTTGCGGAAGTTGTGTAGATCGAAGTGAAAAGCATATTTGTTTTTGAATTTTAGTTGGTAGAGTACCGGTATACCGAAATAACGGTAGCAAATATTGGTTAACCACATTGTATTCTTTTAATTATATTTTCCAGCATGTAGGACTTTTGATAGTCTTCAGTAATAAAGTGCAGGGTTTGGCAGATAATAATCGATTCAAGGATTGTGGTGTCACTTCTTAGTCATGCTTTGACTCGCTAAATGTGCGCGTATTGTCACAAGGCTTTAGGTGATGGAGTACGTAGCCTATATATAAATTTCGGAGACTTGAGGAAGACTTACAGCACAAGCATTGTGCCAAAAAAGAGGGATTAAACCCGCTACTGGCCTTTGAAAACATTGAAAACGAAAAACAAAATGATCTTTTTTTTCTTCCTGTGAGCAAGATCTTTCTCCGTGGAAAAGATTTTCAGATTTTGGACTTCTCATTAGGCTTTATTGCTAGTCTTCATTTAGATTGGGCCACCACGACAGGTAGACTGCTTGGCCCAGCCACCTGTCTGCCACATAGAGATGGAGGCATGCTGTTAAATGCATCGTCCTAGGACAAAACTAGCGAGCTTGCTGTCTTGTTTTCCACACTATCCCTTTTGTGCTGAGCACCAAGCAGGCAAGCTGTAAACACCATTTTTTTAAGCCATTTGGTATGAAGTGATTAGAAAAATCAACCCAAGATCTACGGACTGCGAAGCGGACGCTCTACACTACACAATCGCGCTAGTTATGAAATGATTAAGTAGAAAATAAATGCTTGACAAGTAAGGAGAATAGGAGTCGAAAATAGCTTTATACTGCGTGGAAAATACAGGGTGTCATAAATTATCGCTACAGTTTCAAAACCCAACAAAGTTTTATTTTTTGAGATATTTGCATATGGTTTGTTTAAGAGTAACAAAAGTACTTCAAGTTTTTTAAATGTATTAGTGCACCTCTACGAGCAGTTGCATGAAGTTAGCGTAGAGCTGCGATTGAGTTTTCTGAGAAGAAAAATATACCGATAATTTTATCACGCATTATTTGATACATTTATTTTAGGGGTGTCCGCTTTGGTTTTGGATTTCTTGAAGGTTCTCCAAACCCTATATTCTTGAATTGCATCTCTTCAACATTTTAGAGACCTGAAACATAGACTCATCACTGAAGCAAACTTGTTTTAAAAACCCTGGATCTGAATCTAGCCTGTAAGGCTTGCTCACTGCAAACATTTCGTCGCGGCTTATCTTCTGACCTAAGGGCCCGTAGGAACTGCGGTTTATGTGCATAAGTCAAAACTTTATGAATAGTAAAGCAAGGTATCTGTAACTGCTTAGAAGCTCTGCAAATGGGCTATCTAAGGCTTGTGATATACGCCACAAGCACATATTTTATTTCTACTTCTGATATTTGCGTTCAGTCAGAGTAGTATAGGATATTACTTTCGATAGGCTTTTTGTGGTGCAGGGTCTAAGGTCACGAATAACTTTCGATTAACAATGTATAGCTTCCGTTTAATATTGTACAACTTCCGTTTAACAATGTGTAACACCTGTTTAACATTGTATAACTTGTATTTGAATCTGTTCTTTTGTTGAATTTGGCAATTGAAAGAAAATCGTTTTATTTATTCAAATGGTTAAAAGGAAATGATTTTGTTTTTGATACTATTTTTATTTCTTTTTTAAAATGGTTTTCTTTTGTAAAAATGATTTTTTTTGTTTTTGGGAATCAGTTTATTTGTTTGGTGTTGTACCCCCACTTCAGAGCGTTCTCCAGTTGACATTAATTTCACTTCGGTTTTCAGCTCCTCAAACGATCTCGATTTTTTGTCCTACCGTGAGCACTGTTGTTATAAAACGGAAACATCAACTTTTACTTGGTGTCTTAAAAATAGAAGCCTTTGATAGTATGTCATAAACAAACGCGAGCGGAAGCAGCGGTCGTAAAGATGCGTTCACGTCGTATCCTAAAAATTGAAACATTAGTTATTATAAAATCAAATAGCCTTGTTCTGATCGATTCTTTTTTGTTTTATTGTTTTGACCTTGTGATTTCCTACAATGTTGTATCTTTAGAATGCTCTTCTAAATGTATTTATTGGAGATATTTTTTAAACTTGATATTGATTCTTTTACTCGATAGCGTTATCTTGATATCAGTTCTGCTATTGGTTACAATTAATTAAAAGGGTTTGTACATCGATTCCATTAGAAATATTTAGACAATGGATTTCATCTTGTTGCATTACGATCTTGAAGGAATAAAATCTTGAAAATACAGTAGATTATACATTTGGAAACAGTTACCAGTGTTGATAAAAGAAGGACAGATGTTTAAATAACCTGGCAATGGGAAAAATCTGCTTGTTCATCATTAATTGGCAGCTTTGAAAACTTGCAGAAGAAAATAATATACATCGAACAGTTTTTCTAGATTTTTAGAAATCACACAGGTTTGCTGGAGAATAATCGCATGCAGTGGAATGACGTTGGGAAAGTATGAGATTTTGAGTTTACTTCCAGAAGAGGTGAAGCTTGGTGGAAGTTATTGTTGTGAAAGAAAAAATGGTATATCAAATTTAATACAATTTCAATCAAAAACTGTTACCTTTATGACCTCCAGTGATTAGCTTTACACCTTTTTTAGAAAAAAATTTGAAAATGTGGAAATCTTTTCAGTAGCTTGAGCAGACTTTTGTAGTGTTGGATAAATTATAGACAAGATTGTTTCACGTTTGTTGACAGTAAGGTCGCTAAGTATAAAATCGTAAAAGCAATTCTACAGTAGAAGCATTCTGTGGTGTTAGTAGAATAAAAAGGAAAAATCAAAACAATGAAATTTATTTACATTCAGCATTTTTAAATTACTACTGACATTTTACATGGGTGTGGTAAAACTGTAAAAGATTTAACTTTAATGTGAGAATGATTGTGTGCAGATTGACTATTCAATATAATTGTTAAACTTTAACTTCTAAGCATTCACCATAAACGCATGGGATTTACAAAGCCAATCACTTTTTATATGACAACTAGAAAAAACAAAAATTGCAAAATTGTATTCTATCATCACACTGTTTAAGGTTTGATCTAACATTTAGCGACTTTTAATTTCTAAATCCACCAACTGAATATAAAATTCTTATTTTTATCTTTCTCAGTCTGCCTAGCACCCATACATAAAACAAAAAACATACAATTTACAAATTTTAGCATCATTTATAGGACATTAGAAAAACAAAATAACACAAAAATTATATCTTATTCTTATCAAACATCCAATTTTTAACTCTTCTTTAGTGGTCGCCTTCTACTGCAAATAGAAATTATTGATGAAAAATATAACACCTGTGAAGAATCAACTTTCTTCAAACATCCAATTCTTTCCGTTTTCAGTGACGTTTGTTCAAAACCACAAACAAAAAGCTTTATACATCACAATTTTTAAAACTTTGATGCGTAATTTACAAAACAAAATATCTGATTGTAAGTGTGTTGTTACCAAGTTAAAACCCTCGCTTTAATTCCCAATCTCACTATTGTTTAAACATTTTCAAGATTTATGTTTTAGGTGTGGATTGGAGAATTATTTGGCAGGTGGTGTGTTAAGGTCTTTGAAATTACGGGTAGTGGCAATACAGAAATGTAAGTTCATTCATGCCTGTGAGTTTATGCTTTGCTGGCAGATCTTTAATTAGACTGGTTCACCACAAAAGCTACAGACTGCTCGAACCCACCATCTATCTGCAGTGTACAATCCGTAAAGCTCTTTTTCCAAGAAAACAAGCGAATTGGCCTGCTTTTTCTCTTAATGAAACCTTTCATGCTGAGCGCTAAGCTGTGATCACTGTTTTAAAGTCTTTGGTATTATTTGATCAGAAAATTGAACCTAGGTCTTACGACCGTAAAGCAAACGCTCTAACTACCATCATGCCAGTATAATTGTACGTTTGATAACTGGGAAAAATATAAATCGTCATAAGTTTGACTTTAGTTTCATAATAGTGTATGAAAGCGAAAAATTACTTTGTTAGGAAATCAAAAATAACAATTAAAATCTATCTGAGAAAAATTGATGGTATTGTTTTGTTTCGGTGACATGTAGTGTCGAAAGCTACAAATATTAGGCTTGTTGAGGGAAATTACCTAAACTTTTTTTTGAATTTGTAATCACGCAATTTTATGGAATACCAAAACTTCAAATTTTTAAATACATGTATGGTGATGCCTCACCAACATTCTCAACTTTCCTCAATCTATACCAGCATCTCACATGCCAGCTATTTACAGGTCTTTCACACGAAATTAAATCTAAAAAATAAATATTAAATTTTATGAGGGTGTCAGATAAAAACGTAACAAATCTTTTTATGATTGTTCAATCATATTTGTCTTGGAAGCTAGTCTCAACATTGCGTGTTCAATTGTTGGAGAAGATTAAAGTTTCAACAAGTAAATTATATGGAATATAAGTTTGATTTTTTTGTATCTAAAAAGTTATTAGAAATGCTAAAAACTACAAGTTCCGTAGCTGATGAAAGTAGTAGCTACATGAACATTTTCAACTAAACGATATAAACAGATTGTAAGTTTACAAAATTTTGGTATGAATTCAAGTGTGTTGATGTGCAAAGTTGCAAGTTTTATTGGATGTGGTGAAGCAAATTAGGCGAAAATAATATTGGTTTTTGAAGATAGATCCTAAGTTTAGATTTATTGTGCATAGTGAGGGGTAGAGGATTTTTAAAAGAAGTGAATTTAGTGTCTGATGAGAAAGTTAGATGAGAGTTTTTAGATTTGTTGCTGGATAAAACTGCATGCTTAGATATTTGGTTTATCAATTACGTATAAAAGCACTAGAAATTTAAACTTGATGCTTGATGAGTATAATGAAAATATTTGGGATTGTGTTTAAAGTTGCATATTGGTAGAGAAATCTATGTGGACATAAATATTGCTATAGTTCTTATCATAATTACAAACAAATAGTGTTACAAACAATAATTTTGACTGGAAAGAATAAAATGTAGTGTGCAGACTTTTAAAGTAGTTTACCTAAACGGACAATTTTTAAAGTATTGCGACACAAGTTTGTTAGTATGTGCGGAAATGATAAAAATCAACTAGAAGAGTATTCTAAAGATACACTATTCTAGGAAATCACAAGGTCAAAACAATAAAACAAAAAAGAATCGATCAGAATAAGGCTATTTGATTGTAAGATATAACTAGCCGGCTTTGCCGGCGTCGCCCGGCAGGGGCCCTCCATCAGTAATGTCGAGGATTAGTATTTTGGTTCAACCGGCTGCGCTGGGTTCACCTATCCGGCTCTTGTGTGAGCAGTAACGAAAAGTTAATGAATTTCATGCACTTTCACAATTCTTGTACACGAAATTGTGATCTTCATGTTCTCTTAATCATGATTGGCAGTGCTCACAAAGAATCTTGCCACAAATTATTGTTAATACTTGTGAGAGAGCAGTGATTGAAACATAATTAAAACTATTGTAGCGGCGAAATTGTGGTTGCTTTCATAATTATAGAAATAAACTATTTAACGATAAGCCTATTTTGCGATGTGGTGTTGCCCTTTTTCCTATTTATATTAGTGGCATTAAGTTCCTAATTTGGCTGCACTATTGGTCTTGTTTCCGGCATAGCGACAAAAACGGCTATTGTTCTCTCTATATTCAGTTTTACAAATTGTTATGGTTATGGTTTTATGTTGATTTTTTCTTGAACTTGGGATTTTATTACAATGATGTAGAGTATAGACATAAAAACCTTAACACGTAGCATATCAGCATAAGAAAAAATCTTTGCTTTATAATATATACGACGGCGTCACCCGAAGAGTCACTGTTAGTAAAGTCGGAATCGAGAGTGTCGGTTCAGCCGGCCAGGCCGGCTTCACCTATCAGGCTCTTGTGTGAACAGTTACTAAATGCTTATGTGTTTTCTGCACATAAAATTTTCACGACTTTGTGTGCTCCTTTTCCTAATATAATATCTCATTTCAAGATCGTGGCTATGCCTTATGTCTATGCGTTCTGTTCATTGCTGACACAAATCCAAGGGAGCCTTGCTTTTCCCGTAGTTTGGAAGTAGGGATTACATTTCTGATATTGAGCTATTCTAAAGCAAAAGGGTAAAAATGTCTTCGTGCGGTGCGATTTGACATAGTGACGTTGTTTTCTTTTGATTTCCCTTTACACTTTCTCTAGTCCTCGCTGGCTACGCATTATGTAGCATGTTCTTTTCTCCCTGCTTGACGTGCCCTGGGAAGTAAAAATAGTCTTTGCTTTTCCTTAAATGTTTGGTTTGATCCCGGTAGCTCTATAAAGCCATTAAAAAGCAAAATACCAATAATATCTTCTATGTGGTGCGATTTGACACCGTGACGTTGTTAATTTTGATTTCCCCTCGAACTTTTTCAAGTCCCTGCTGGCTACGCATTATGATTCATATTCGTTTTTCCTTATGCTCATAGAAGTTAAATGAATTCTGGCACCAAATTTTCAGGTCTGATCCTGGTACCTCTATAAAGCTACTATCAAGCAAAAAATGTTTCTCCAAAGTATGGTGCGATTTAACCCCCGCAGGCATACCATCACCTGTGCCAATTTCAAACGTCTCAATTATTGTAGCGGCATCAGCTTCACCGTGCAAACATTGTTAGAGCAACAACGAAATGTTTCAGTAAATATAAGCCATAGTTCCTGTACATGTAATGGTGATCATGTTGGTCTATCAATCAAGACTGGAAGTATTCAAAAAGAAAGAACAATGACATAAACTACCATTCGTAATTTTTAGAAGTGTACTGGGGCAGTGAAACATAGTTAAAATTAATGGCGTCGCCTAAATGGCGGTCGTTTTGACTCATAAAGAAATGAGCTATTTAGTGGTAGGCCTATTTGATGATTTGGTAGGCCCGCTTTTGTATTTATTGGTGACATTAAGATTTTTGCATGCGCTATTTGCTTTAATTCGGCCATAGCACGAAAAGAGACCATGACTTTCTTTTAAGTCATATAACCTATTGCAATAGGTGCCTATTAAGCTCTTTTCAAACAAAAACATTCCTTCTTAATCCAGTGTTTCAAATTGATGCTATTATTGTTCTTTCTTAATTTTGATCTTTTCTTAAATTTCGGATTTTATAACATTTAACTTTTCCCCAAATCCAGATTTCCCTACTGTTAACTGAAAATTAGTGTTTTGTGCCGATAGGCCTATTCTTGCAATTACAAATATTATTAATAAGTTTTACCGTTTATATTTGCTGTCAAATGATAGTGG
Source organism: Trididemnum clinides (assembly GCA_963675345.1). NCBI lineage: Eukaryota > Metazoa > Chordata > Ascidiacea > Aplousobranchia > Didemnidae > Trididemnum > Trididemnum clinides. Next base: position 26,591,607 of record OY776299.1, on the reverse strand, counting down.
ATAATTTTGTTGCCTGCTGCTGTTTTCACTAAACAATGGCAAAATTTGAGATGCCATTTAAGATTATGACCTCACAATGCGTTTTAAGCCATTAAAAATATGGATCGCTACTTACCGCTTTTTCGTTACTGTAGGCGAATTAACATGGACTAACGTCTCTGACTGCGTACATGTTCCTGGGATCTGGCATAAACCATGCAAAGAGCAAACTAACCCGAAATGAAGCATTCACAGTTGAGTTATAGCAATAGCGGGACCCCCATTAATAATGTCAAAATGAGAGGAGATTAAATCAGCTGGCTGTGCCAGCTTCGCTCAATTGCAAAGAAAATTGCTTCAACATTTAGATCATATGTAGCTTGATACTTAAATTTCGTTGCAAACGATAAGAAAGAACCACCTTTACCCTATCGTCTTTTTCTTGGGTGATCACCAAATGTTTTGCTCGGAGTTGGCTACATATTAACATTTGTAGACTTTATTTTTTGGTGAATCTTTTCGAATATTTTGATGGATAATGCCTAAGGTTCATGCTATCAAGAAAGAATACCCAAAATGTATGAAAGGACTTAGTTTTTCTAGAAATTGCAATTTTGTGAAATGCAGGCACTAAAATTTAGGTGTTTCTCACCGGTAGACTACATTTCATAAACATTTGGAGACTTCAGTTTTTGATGGATCTTTTTGAAAACGTCGACAGGAAATGCAAAAAAAACTATGCTTGTGAGGAAAAGCGGTCAAAATGTAGCACAGAACAAACCTTGTTAAACAATCGAAAGTTTGTTTGGTCAAATAAAATGATTGTTCAAGTAAAAATGAAACATGAATTATGGCAACCAAGTTTTGATCAGACATTCTAAACTAATCCTTAGCCTTAAGTAATTGGAGTCACATATTGCTGGAAAGGAAATTTCCTAAGCTTTCAAAGAACAGTAGTTGTTAATATCTTACAATAACGTTTTTGTTTTGAAGTCACCTGTTTTTACTGAGCTCACCATTTTTTGGGTGAAGTGGAAAGTTACACCACAAGTCTTAAAGTTCAGTTTTGTCAATATAAAAACTGATATTAATTGTACATATTATACGCTATCGGAATCGCTCTGAAATAAACTTTAATTTTTTGAAAAAAGTTTGAAAATCAATTTTGTTTTTTTTGTTTTATTTGCCATATTTATCCTCCATTCACGAGAAAGCGAATTGTATCGCTATACTTTGGACGGGAAGTCCGCACTCGCTTGGGAGTTGCCTTTTTTGAGGTTTATGGGTCACCTGTCTTCCACATAAAGGCGGAGGCGTCCCGTTAAGTGCCTTGCCCAAGGACACAACAAGCGAACTTGCCGGCTTGTTCTCCACAACCTCCCATAAATGCCAAGCGCCAAGCAGGGAAGCTGCGGATGCCATTTTTTAAAGTCTTTTGGTATGACTCGACAAGGGGAATGAACCCCAGGTCTACCGACTGCGAAGCGGACGCTCTAACCACTACGCCATCGCATCGCGGACGCTCTAACCACTACGCCATTCGAATTGCAAAATGAAGTCATAAATCAGTTTTTAAATAAACTGATTTTGCAAAAAGGATGCAATTTTTTAAAACATCTTCATATTATGATCTTCGGTAGCGTCGCGTTGATCGTACCAGACATGATATGACATCATAGAGCGAGTTTTATGCGTGCAAGCAAAATAGAGAAGAAAAATGCTTAGAGGGCTTAAAGTGTTAAATAAAGAATTGCTCGTAGCATTGTCAAATAAGCTTTAATTGTTGTTTTTATCGAAAGCACCTTATCAATATCTTCTAAAAAACCTTTAATCGCGTTTGTGCGATGAGTACTTTTTGAGATAGAAAATATAAAATGCTTGGTGTACCTGTAGATTTTGCAATGGAAAACACCCAAGCAGTTGGTTATCAAGTTGTTTATACAAAATACCGCAAATTTAATTTGTTTGAAATAGCTGAACTGATTTTATAATAAACTTGTTTGTGTTTTTACTATTTCAAAAACCCCGTTTGTTTGGAAACCAACAACTGTATTTCTGCAGCACTTGGAAAGGTTTTAAATTGTTTGAAGTGTTTGCGTTTTGTTAATTTTCAAAAGGTGCTTAAGAGTATCTTCACAACATCATTTAATTTAAATCTAGCACGTCAAAGTACCCATTGAGATTTAAGTGAGGCACATTAAAGTATCGACTTTAATTTAAATCAAGCACATCAAAGTGTGCAAGCCTCAATAGTGTGGCCAAGTGGTTCACGTTTAAGAAGCCGTTTTTTACGGCCTACTATGCTTTGTCGACAGCATTGCGATCATTTACAGCCCTTAATTTTTTCTTTTGTTTCTACTTTTCAGTTTTCTCTGGGATAAAACAAGAAACTCCCAAATCGTAATTACATGCCAAGTTTTTACTTAAGCTGTAGCCATGAACGTAACCAATGCTATCGTCAGACAGTCGCTTATCCAGAAAAATGTTTTTTGGGGGGGGCTGCCAAAACATTTAACTTGTTGGTCGACTAATTTATGGAAGTTTATAATTTCTGATCCCCTATTTTGCAAATTTACCTTAAATTTTTTGGATGAACGTTTTAGGAGTCGACGTTTTGTATTCATTACCACAAACTAAAAACACTTTCATTTCCAGATTGGATTCGAAACATTTGGCGATGACCATTCTTTTTTGCGCTGATCATCAAGCAGAGAAACAGTGCCTGTCAATACCATCGTTGAAGTCTTTGGTATGACTTGTCAGGAGAATAGAACACAAGACTACGGACTGCGAAGCAGTCGTTTCAACCACTGCACCACAGCACAGCTCCGGTCACTGGGTCATGTAAGTCAGTTCCATGTTGAAAAAAGGATTTTACTTTGAAAGAGGAATATGATAATAACTTCAAAACATAATTATTGTTTAAAAGTGATAACTGTTGGGGAAACACTCTCCCGAGAACTCCACGAAACGCAACACTGGGAAAGCCTCCATGCGTCTATAAATTGATTTCAAGTAGGGTTCTTGGTGGCAAGAATGAACCACACATAAGAGTAAGTTGTGCTATAAAGATGCTAATCTTAAGCAAAATTTACACGATTTTGGAAGGGAGTTATTCACTAGCCTAGAAGATCTCAAGAACGTTATTTGCAAAAATATAGTTGGTTGAACAAAATCAACAATTTTTACTCGTTAGTGACATCTAGCAGTAAGGAATACATAATACTTACATTTTGAATTGGTAACTTCACACCCATTTAACAATCCAAGGGTTTTAACCAGAGTACTCTAGACACTGACGTATACACTTCTGCAAGACCTGCATCGCGAGAAAGGGTAGCAAAGAGTGTTAGACATTTGATAGAAAGTTAAAATATACTTTCCGCACTCTTTGTCCTTCAATCTTTTTTAGAAGTGTTTTATTTCTTGCCAATTTACCAGAAAATAGCTTTTTGGGGAGCCATGGTCTCTTTGCTTTCCCCTGGCTATGCCAATGGTTACAAGAGATGTCTATTGTTCTATAAAGGGTAGATCTGGAGCTGGTTCAAATTGTGTTTCGGTGGGTGACTGTAGTGCAACAAAATTGTGATTCTCTTTTAATCGAGGCGTCGTAATGCCTCGCTCGAACAATCTATGTGAGTGCAAGCTCTGCTGAGACCCTGCTATTTCACTATCAAAAGTCTTTGCACCGACTGGAGATTAACAACACTTCTTGCTCGAAACAATAGGATATATATTAACAAACAAACTTAACCGTAATTTCTCTGCAAACTACAATGATTATCAGTTCCACTCCACCTTTGCAACTTCCAAAAGCAACCAGTCATTCTTTGAACAACTAACTCAGAGCCACTTCAACACAACCTCTTCATTTCTCTCTCTCTCTCTGTGTAATTAAAGATTTTCGATTATATGTTGACGATTTAAGTGTGGAACAATACAGATTTTTTTTGAAGATTCCAGAAAAAATAATAATTGGGAATACTATGATGCTATAAGTTTAAATTTTCGCATTGATACCTGCAAATGTTACGTCACAATAACAATCTTTTAATCAAAATGGTGTGAACAAGTGTAGCTAAATATAGATTCAAATTACGTCACATTGAAACAACAGCTTTCAAAAGTATTTCCAATTTTTATTTATCACAGTTTGATTCTCCTGTTCATCAGCATGGTCTGGAGAAGCCACAGTAGCCTGCCCCCAAAATCTTGATACACGCTCCCCACATCGCTTTAAATAAATTGCATAAAACTTGATGACACTCATAATGGTTAAATTCACATTTTGCAGGCAAAGTTGACACCCTAAATAGCCTGACACTCGATCGGTTTTACTGAAACGTATAACCAATTTTCCAGAAACCATAAAAAATGAAACTAAAGACATTACGAGCAAAAATTAGAGAAAATATTACAACATATTTCACCACTTTTTTCCACGAAAAATATTTTGCTTTTTTACTTACAATTATTTTAAGATGAGAACCGGGTCAAAGAAGTTTGAGGTCTATGGCCCATGCCTAGTTTGGCCTTTGTGACCGTTTGTATTGTATCCCTAGGAGTAGCTAGGGGGCTCACACGGGTCATGACCACCCGAACTTTTTGAATTCGATTAAGGGGTGAAGGTATTTTAAATATATAAAGACTAAAAAATATGGAGCTCCGACAAAAAAGATCATCCAACGGATCTGAGAAACACCATGACCAAAAAATACATGCGGCTCCTTCTCAAAAATAGCTTCTAGCTGCGCTGATGCGCATGATAATGCTCACTTCATTACATTTGAGTAAAAAATTAAAGCTGCTTTGACAAAATCCATTTTTCAAAGCTAACTTTATCACTGTTCGTATGGAACAGATTGTTTTCACGGTCTCTGATTTTGAGTAAAAATGATGAGGGAATATATCCTGTGTTTCAAAGTTTTCATTTGTGGCTTCATGGTTGTAACGCCATTACTGAGCAGCAATATCTAAAAACTTTTCAAAGTTCCAATGAAAATAACAAATCTATTTCTACCGTCATTTTGATTACGCTTCCTAGTTATTGCATGTGAAGCATCAATGGTACAGCAAACTGCAATCAAGTGTAGGCTTCTATGAAGCTGAAATTGTCGATTACTCAATGAGAAAGTCTTCATGACCTCAAAAACTTAATTCTTTCAAAATACTCTGAATAAATTCTACACAATGAACTCTACTCTGCATCACCTTTAATAACAAAATTCCTTCAAGAGAGAAAAAACATATTTACTTTGAGCCAGCTTGAAGCCAATCGAAGAAAAAGCATCTGCTTCAACGACGTCACTATGATGCTAGGTTACATTGAATTATGATTGAACAACAAGAGAATTAATTATTAGGTCAAATCTAGTTCTTGCATGCGACGATTAAAAATGTTTATCGTTCCACGATGAACTCGCAGTCGCTAGTTCATTGATGGTAGGAGATCTTTGTTATTGAATTTATGTTAGAGAGTACTCTGAAGTGATTTTTGTGCGGTGACCCGATTGGGTAAAAATTTTTTTCAAATGCTAACTATCAGCCAATAAGGAACAACGTACCCAATGCCTTTGGTATGTTACATTTACACGTTCAATACAATTGAAATCCACGCCACGCCAAGGTGCTATAAAGGGGCTTTGGAGACAGGGCCCATCTTTTAGTCGTCGTTCTTTATCCCCCTCAAAAAAGACAGAAAAAGTTTGTTTGGAGACTGTCGAGTTTGCAGTAGAATTTTTGGTACTATTTCAACTTTAAAACTTTTATTAATATTGAGGCGACGTATTATACCGCTCGAATGATTAAGTCTGGCTGTACTAAATAGCTAGGAAAAGCCCGACTTCTACTAAAAATACTTTAAACCACGTCAAGAGCAGAATAATGTATTCACAGAAATAATACTGCACGACTTCAAGCTTCTTCGCTCGCCGATTACAGAAAATTATGCACTTTACCAATCACAAACCGACCAAACTAATTCAACAAAACAACTGTCTGACACTTGTTACACCAACAATCCGCAATAAATCACCAAAAGCAATACGTTTTTTCTTCTCTAATTACCTCACTCCTACTCCTCCTACTGAATCATAAAAATCTCGTCGCCTTATATATGAACTACGGCGTTCTGGAAAAAGCTAAAACGAAATCACGTGAAAAAAGGACACCGCTAATGAGTTATGTAACCGGCAAACGATAATCTTCGAAGAAACTAGATTTACTAGATCAATCTGGAAACTTATTACGCCATAAACAGTTGTGACGTTAGAAAAGGCGTGTTTGTAGCAGATCTACACGCAAAGGGAAAAAAAGATCTTTTTTTTCGATCAACAGTCGAGCGAACAAAATAATACGGTAGAACACAGCGAAAAGTTGCTGCAACTATACATACATGAAAACCATTCTTTCAAGGCAAATTTCCTTATTCGTGACAGAAACACTCAACAACTAACAACAGACCACATTTTTTTACAAGAAAGACGACTATCGTATTGTCAACTCCTCCATGCTAAAATCCTAATTGTGCGCCTGAGAAAAGGAGCGAGATCAGGGCTCGTTGACATAGAAATACTTGTCTCACAGATAAACGAACTATTAGACTGTTCTTAACATTTTTTGGTCTGAGCGCAGTCTAGAATACAAGCATTTACAGCATGTATAGTTTGCAGTGTTTAAAACTACGACTCCTCTGTATCAGTTTTATCCGTTTATTCTATTTTATAACAAATCGTCAGAGCACCATTTGCAAATTGTAATTCGTCTGGCATATAGTGTGTTGTTGGTAGTGAGATGCACGTTGACAAAATGTGCTGACTAGAAACCGTGAGGCAAAATCGTACGGCCCGTTAAAAGAATGTGATTCGTTTCCTGCCTCCTCAGACCGACAGACTTGTCAAGTCTCATCATTTCGTCGGGAGTTTACCGATTGGCCCATTTTTCCCGATCTCTTTTTATTTAAACTAAAATCTAATATTTAAACTAAAATCTCCTTATTTTGCTCAAAATTTTCAATTTAAAAAAAACACTGTTAAGTTTTGAAGTTATTTTATATTATTCTTGTGAGACTTTTTTTTGTATACCTTTGGCTTCGTACACGGCGTTGTCAAAAATGTTGAATTCGTTTTCCACCAAATGAGTATTTATTGTTTACCATTGAGACGCAACAATAGTTTTTGGTTTCGGCGCCAGGTTCACTGCTGTGCTCAATAAATTGTGATACATGCATTTTAAAAAGGCTTCTCTCGGAGGAAAGCGCGTTAGAGAGGATCAGCTGAACAAAACATCATTAAATTAGTTACTAGTAGGTGAGCAGCAAAAGTAGAACAGCAAATTTAAACCGGAGTGGCTTAATATCTGTGCATTCATTTGTAGGAGTCGTAAAGGCAGTGGTGAATAGAGGATTTTAGAGGCCTGAGTCAAGATTTCATAGGGGCCCCCCAATTGGCCAAGTACTCATTGGAGACCTCTTTTTTTCCTTCATTTAGAGATTGTAATGAAGATCTGGATTATGGACACTTGATGCAAAAAAGGGTTTAGACCAAGGGTGTCCAAACTACGGCCCGCAGAGGCTTTTCATTCGGCCTGCGGAGACCCTTGTTATCTGGCCCGCGGAGCCCTTTTCACAATTGCAAAACAAATTTACAGTACAGAAAGCATAATTTGTGATGACCATTTTTTTGAGATTTCTTAATTTTTGGGCAAGATAACCTGTTCTCCAGCGTTGCTGACCGTTGATTCCCACCTACTTTGAGATAACTCTGCCCTTCTACTTTGAGTTAACTTTTGTTTCTTTTTCTTTATCCTCCTGTCACGAAAAGGTGACCAAGGCGCTACCCACATAACGAATCCATGGCACCCTACTGGCTTCAAAGTTACCATTTTTCCGATTGATTTTTCTGGACTCTTGTTTAATATGCTGTTTGAAATCCACCAAGCAGATAAAGCTATCGTAAAACATCTTATCCAAGGATACAAGAACGAAGCTTAGGTACATACTCGTAGGTGAAAGTTGAACCAAGATTGTGTAATCGGGACCCTCGGAATGCAAGAGCGATACTCTACATTGCATGAGCACGAATCATGCGTAACAGCATGAATTCAGGTGAAGGAAAAAGGCGCTAAATGTAGACTGGAGTCTGGGGGCATAGCCCCAAGAGTCTGGTTTTGCTCGTACTAAATATTTTTTGATTGGACAGTTTACAAAGTTGACAGGCATGGACCGATTGTACAGGATAAAAAAGGAAATGTTTTTCCCAACACTAGCTTTTGCGTATTTCTAGTGTCTGTCTTTGTCACATTCTTGAGTACCTGACAGTTTGGCAGAGGGCATAAAATTAAGCAGTTGGCCCCGGGCATCACCAGACTTCTGCACGCCACTGCATTTGGAAATTTTTACCTGTGAGCCTGCTCCATTTTGCTGGAGTACAGGTGACAATTTGTTATAAAACAGGCAGTTGGCAAAGTACGTGACGATGGTTACAAAATCATAGCTAGAACAACAACCTAAACAATTCTACACAAAAAACAACAATAACAATAAAAACAAATTCAAAAATCAACCCTTTGCTGAGGCTAGCTCTTAGCAAAATCAGACTCTTTGCTACCGATTCCTTGACTTCTGGGAAAATTGCTACTGCCAGCGTTGGCGCGAACAAAAAGCTAGCATTGTAAATATCACTGTGAGAACGTACAGCACTGGTTTTTTTAGCAGTGAGAAGTAGGTTACTTACATACCTGCAACATGTTTATTAGAAGCCTCTGATTTCTTTGTATTGTCCAAACTCGGAAGTTAACATAAAAGGACAATTTTTGCAAAATTTTTATTTTTGATAATTTGTGGCATAGGTCGCTTTTTCCACACTTATTGTTGCTGAGATGAGAGCATTTTTATGAAATAAATCTTTGGGAAAACTTTCGGGGAGCCTGCATCTTGCAAGTGATTCCAGTCGTAGATTTTGTCAGACAAGATATTTTCCGAACGAACTATTTCGTTTAGTAAACTTGACTTTTCGATTTAAAAGAAATATCCGGTAACCTATTTTCCTCTATCATGTAAGCAGCTTTGCTCATTGCTTGGTGATGATCTGCCAAGATTCTTTTTTTTCAATAGCGGTCCTGCTGTTTGTGGATCCTGTAAGCTGTGACCTCTCCTTTATTCAACTCTAGCAAATATACAGTATATTGCAGCATTGAGTAGGCCTGTGACTTATATGGTGGCATTGGCGATCTTGTGACACTCTTAGCCTAAGTGATGAAAACCAACGGAGACTTTCTGCTGTTTTGCACGTGAGCATGGTCGCCTTTATACCATGCATAAAACCCTATCAAATAATAGGCAATCACGGACCATGAAGCAGCAAAGAACCAAATGAATACCGAGTTAGCTGCTTCCTAACCGTAATCAAATCCACAAATATGAAAGAAACAGCGTGAAATAATTAAGCGAAAAAAAACTTATTTAAGTCGAGAAGCACTAATCTATGGTAAACTTTTAAATCCGATTAAACTCTTGAATCTGTGCTTTTAGTTTCTTAACCTTAGCCTTCAGGGTTACTTCTTACTATAAGACTATACGTTATGCTTTTGTTTGGTTTTCTATCTCTTATCTACCGTGAAAGGAAATAGTCATCCTAACGTTATCATTACTGCATGGGAAACTTCTAATTAAGAACTATTTGTTTTATAAACATCTTTTACTGGACATTCAATTGTTTGTGAATTGGCCTGCAACGCCCAGAGTAATTCTTTAACAGCCTGATTTTTGAATGTGACACTGAAGCTACAGATCAATTTGTAAATAAAAACACACCTTTTTGCTAGCAGCTTTTAAGCCACGTAATATTTTTCATCAGCTTATAAGTCTTGTATTGAAAGATTACTATCCGGCTATGCTGGCGCCTCCCGCAGGGCGCCCTCAGTAACGTGGGAGTAAAGAATATTAGTTTTAAAATGCGCTTATGACCAGCCAGTATGTATTGAAAATTTTGCAAAAAGCACAACATGATGATAGTTATGGTTTGCTAATATTGAAGATACATTTTTTCACATTGATCTTAAACTGCTTCGTCCTCATTGGCAACCGTGCATGTCTCGTTAACTTTTTCATTTTGGGAAGTATCTCCGGAGTCATTTTTAACACCATTGTCGGTATGATCATTTTCATCTGGGACTTTTTCTTTGCCGAGTTCGGTAATTTCCTCAAGAGCATTGCCTTTTTCTTTATCATTTTTTTTCTTCCAGCATCTACACCATCCAAACAACTTCATGATAACCCGGTCATAAGGTTCTAACGATCTGAAGTATATCGGAAGGAATTTCCAGTCGCGTAGGATTCTAGGAAGACACTTTGGCTTTTTAGCTTGCAGGATTTTTACAATAACAATAAAGGCAGCAAATAATCCAACTACGATCAAAATTCCTCCCATGACCCACAGTGGCTCGATCAAACTCAAACCAAAAATAATGGCAGGAATTATAAAGAAAACGACGAGCAAATAAACTACGGCAAACCATCGGTACTTTGCAGTAGTTTCGCCTAGAATTTTTGCTCCATTCAATGGTACATGCCTCATAAAAGGAATGGGATACCAAATCAAAATTCCAGAAATGTTAAAGAAAAAATGACAAAAAGCTATTTGGAGAGTTTTCGCCAAATCTTCCCCATCTGCAGTCAGTGCGGTAAACAGACCCGTCGTAGTTGTTCCAATGTTAGAGCCCAGAGTCAAGGGATACATTCTTTTCAAACTGATGACTCCAATTCCAACCAATGGGGTCAAGGTTGAAGTGAAGACGGAACTGCTTTGAACGACAAAAGTTAGACCAGCTCCAACCAGTATAGCGAGCAAATCTAAAGAAATGAATAACACGAAACATTAGTGAAGCTCTTCACCAGCACCATGCATCAAAACACAAAATAAATCTTGGTTCTTCTCGTGTCACATAGAGTTATAACTACACAAATTGCTTTAATATTGGCTTTATTTAAAATGTCGTTTTGTTGGCCAACACGGGAAACAGCATAGCATGTTTAGGCGGATCTACTGTATTTAGATAAAATTACGTGACACAAAGGTACATGTAGCTACAATCGCAAACACCATAGTAAATGTAAGGATAGCCCTAATGGTGTCACTGCGACTTTATTTCACTTACACTGTAATAGTGTCAGGTACTGACAAGGCAAAACATTCTACTGACAAAAAAGCTACAGTTTTTTCCTTCAGCTACAAAGTCATGCTTGTCAGGATTTTTGGATGTTCAAATCTAACTTACCAGCAACCCATCCAAACGGATACTGGAATTTTGAGTTGATCACTTTCTTAATTACTTTTGCAACACCACCTTTCATCAATGACTGCAAGACTTTAGCCATGGATAGCAAGCAAATACATAAAGCGACGAGAGACAAAATAAGTAGAAGAATTCCTATTCCAGCATCACTTAAACTTGTATATTCGAAAACACCTTTGGGTCGACCAGTGTCTAAAAAGCAGCAACATGTAAAAGAATTATGAAGATAATGACATGACAAGGAGGTTGTGTAACAGCTGACTACCATTAAAAGTGTATGTAGGAGCATGATCGCTTAATAAAGTGGAAACATGAAGTTTTAGTTAACATTAATTTTGTAGTTTTTAACCAAAAAAGCATGATTCTATTTTTTTTCCTTGGTAGCAAAATAAACCAAAAGCTTGGAAAAAATGTTTTGAATACGATGGGTATACACGACTTAGATATACCCGTTCTCTCAAATAGCCTGTAGCTTCCAAAATACTTACCGGTACACATTTTGACAAATTCTGGGGTCGCCGTTAATCCCGTAGAGATGGGATCCAATGTAGAGTTGGTACCCATCAGGTTACCGGTTTCATATACTGGAACAATTTCACATACTTTAATTGTCTGCAACAAAAATTTTTGCTTAAAATGTAGTGCTATATAAATTCTATTATATTTTTTGGATTAAAAGTTCACCTGTAGCAGAGACGTAGCTCAACTGTGATCCCTACAAGCACTTCATTGCGCTCCTTACTCGAAGATTTGTTGGTAAACAAACAGTTGTAAAAATGCCAAGACACTAAAGCAGAACACAAAAATACAAGAGATCTCAATTCTTTTAGACGTAGTGATTGTTTTAATGTCAGTGGAGAGGACAGAGTTTACTTCTCAGGTAACCTCGGCTAATGGGGGCGCTTCTAAATATGGCCCTAAAATTTCGACCTCCTCATCAATGCTTACCTTTACTATTCTTTTATTTTCAACAAGAGATGAATCTCCCTGAGCGATTTGTTTGATCACATCTTTGTTTACTGACACAATTTTCTTCGTCAGTGGATTGGTAATGACCTGAACATGAAGAAAAAATTGCATCCTGGTTGGCTGGGCGGCCGAATGCATAAAATAAAAAAAGGATTTCCTCCTCAAAAATGCAAATTTTGAAAGATCAATGATTGGCGTCCTTTCACCACACAGTAAGAGTTTTTTAGAGGATGTCTCTCCCTGTCACAGTGATTTGAAATCTGTGACCCCTATGGGTTCTTGAGCGGTTTTAAAGGGATAATAAATGCTTTGGTATATTGTAATAAAGCTAACCATAGATTTACGTGATGGTTTGTTCAGTTTTTGATCAGATTTCCTGACGGTTTGCTTATTAAACTGACACCGTGGATTGCAAACTATAAGACCTTAAAATAAAATAAAATAAAGGAAAAAGATCACCACATCTGTGGAAAATTTGTAAAACCGGACCTCGATTATGTTAATCTCCAAAAAATGTCTTCACATTCATCTGTCAATGAAAATTTGTTAATGCGAAGATGGAATATATTGATGGGGGTGTGCAGGACTGACGGTTTCTATAAAGTGATCCGTGACTACAAAGAAGTTGGGAACCGTTGTTTTAACTGATAGTTGAAATAGTGCTTTAAAAGTGCATTTTGATCATTGTAAAATTCCGAGTTCATCTTGATTCAATTTGTTCTGTGAGTTGGCCTCCTGGTTGAGAATTTGGTATTTGTTTGTCCAATCTATTTAACATTGCAAATAGTGGATTCTGCAGCATATAACCAAAGGCGGTCTGGGTTGCCTCACGCTAGAGCCACACACGACACAAACAAATTTTAAAGAGCCGCACCGCTGGGCCAAAGGTCTAATGCATTCTAATTGAAAGTGAAAACTTTCTTTCTTGGAGATCAATATTCTCAAAACCTGAAGACCTATTTTGTATTTTAATTTAAGGCGTAGACCTTTTTAAGGTGTGTTAATTAACATTAATCTTTGAGCTACATCAATGATAACGAAAAAACATGAATTAAAAGAATTACGTTCGAAGAAGACCCAAAGAGCCACAGTTTGGCTACCCCTGATATATACTGTAGTTTCAACTGGTTAAGTGCTGTTTTAGTTTGATAAAAACCACCAAATTGAAACAAAAAACAAAGAAAGCATGTATAATTATATATTTGATGACTATGATTTCACACAGTGATGTAACTCAGTTACCTATTTTTTTTGTTTTTTTCCTTTAAATTTTGGATTTCATAAACTATGCTTCACAATTACGACCTCCCTAGCAAAATATTTAAACTGTGTTTTCTTACAATCAGCAAATAATTTTACAAACTTTGATATGTTTATTTGGCTAAGTGCTTAAGGGCATAAATTTGGAGTGGTGGAAGGAAGTTGAAGTGATTGATGTATTTACAGATGTTAAGCTATAAAGTTATAGGCCTACTAAATGAAACTTTATCATAATCGTAGGCCTAGTAATAAAAATGGAAGCCCCTGGCTGTTACAGACAAAATCAATTTATAAAACTTTTAATTAAAATTGTTTTTCTCGCCCTGACTAAACTGCAGGACCTCTTTTATTTGAATGAGCTGCTAGAGACCTATTGTTATAATTAGCGCCTTTTGTGTTGTAAACAATACTAAGACAAAAGATCTAGGATAGCCATTCTCTATGAAGTTTTCTTTTGTCTATTTCGACGTGCTCGCGTGAGAATTTCGTAATTTAGCAGCACTATATATACCGCGGCATTCTAGTCATTTGGCATTTTTTTATCAAAATCAAAATACGAATGAAGTGGAATCTCTGCTATAAAGTTGAATCGTGTCAGAAAGTCGCATACAGTCAAAAATCTGTGGCAGTATCGACGCCATTCGTGTATGATCGATGGGATTTTTCGTCTCGGAATTACCGTATATTTGATTCAATCATCAAGAGTGCTTTTTGATACCGCGATTGAGTTTGCGCTGTGTGCAAAGACCTTCCCCCAAACTGTGTGACTGGGATAGCAGCACTTACATGGGCTACGCCAGTGTTTCTTGCTTCCGGCATAAACGTAGGAAGGGAGGGTAAACTGACTCGGAACACAGAGTCGGTCGCAGAGATAAGCATAGACATTTTTTACATATAGTACCATTTCTATAAGAAGACAAATGTTCATGTTTATATAAAATATATCCATTTTTTGCTAATAAAACTAAACTTAATGTCATAAAGACATTCAATATAGCAAATTGTTGAAAATTGCGTGAGTTTCAAAACACTCAGCTTTCAACTTGTTCTAATTTGTTGGAATACCATTTTTATTAAACTTTTTGGCTAAGAAAGAAAACGTAGTGATCGGTTTTTTGTGCTAAAAGATAACACTCGGCACTTTGCTACACGTGATAAAAATGTATTAGGGATTAATGCTACTTGGGCGCGCGCTATGATTGTACTACAAAGGCATTGTGACGTGGAGTCCATCTACAGCTCATAAATCACAAATTTAAATTGATTTGTAGGTGCAGTGGTATATCGTTGTACGGCTTTACTGTTTACGTTTGCTTCTAAAATGACTCTAAATGATAAGTACAGCTGCTGCAATTGTTTACTGAAGTGGTACCAGATAGGATTATGACGCCACTAACATTAAGACAAAACAAAACTTTTTTGAAGTATTTAAAAAAAATGGCGCTTAAGAAACGTTTAAATGCTTCAGCGCTGGTTGCACTGTCAATAAAGCATAAATTGTTAGAGAAACATCATTACCAAAAGCACTTTGTTAAGTTGTTAATATCTCCCAAAAAAGTTTTCAACCGCTTTTCTACAGTCATTACTCTTTAAAAAAAATGAAGGAAACAAATTTTACAATCAATCATTGATTATGGTATTCTTTTAGGTCCTGAAAGTGTGAACTTTCTTAAGGTCGCTAAGTCAAGCGCTGGCTTTCGTTGAAGCAAAAACTGCTTTCCTCCGTTAAGAAATTCGAATTTAAAAATTATTTTCAATTATGAAGTCGTCGTGACGTCACCAACCTTATGACTTTCATTTTGAAAAGGTGATCAATCGTGCAAAGTTTCATGCTGGTACGACCAATAGTTTCCGATGAGTTGACACAGACAGGCACACAGAAAAACAAAACAATCTTTGCTCTATGGTATAACGAGCCGGAGTGACTGCAATTGTTACGTGTAGTGTTTTCAAATACATGCATCACGTAATATGATTTGATCTCGGTAGTTACGGTAAGAGTGCTGGATGACGCACGCATAAAAAGCCAATTATCAATTATTATAATAGATTTACACATTGTGTAACATTTTGAATTTAAATTCTATCACGCAACAGCTCTTTCAGCAGAAGGCTGATCAAACGTAAACAAAATCTGAAACAAAAGCAAACAATGCGCTAAATAGGGTTTGATGGAATGCGATCGTACAGTATCTGGTACCCATTTAGGGTAAAGAGGGACAAATTGAGGTTTAGGTTAAACTTGTAAATTGAGTAGTTTAAATAGTGATCTTTATCAATAAATTGGATATCTACGAGTATGAAATGCCAAAATCATTCTTTATGATAAACCCAGTTCGGGGATCAAGCCAAACAAGGCGCATACTATCAAAGGAGGAAATAAATATTCGTCAAACAACCACTCACAAATGATAACATAGTGTACACAATTTCAAATCAGAGCAAAAAGGCAATGTGATTGAGAAGAATAAATTGAATTAAAGAGTTAACCTATCAATTGAATAGCGTAAATAGCGACCTTTATCAATAAAGAAACTTGAGTTAGTCTGTAGATTGAATTTATAAAAGTAGCTATTTAAGTCACTGCATGTGATGGTTTAAATAGCTACTTTTTCAAGTTATTTACATTAAACTATATCTCAATTTATTTCTCTTTATTTATAAAGGTCGTTATTTACGAGATTTAATTCACAACTCAATTTATTCTTCCGTACTCAAAATACGTACCAACAATCCTATTTAGCGGATTCTTGCGGTTGTTTCAGATTGTATGCACGCCTGATGAACCTCCGCGCGAAAGAGATGTGGCATGATTAAATTTCAATTTAAAACGCTTTACCATGTATAATCTTTTACAACAACTGCACGTTACATCTATACTTTACAGCGCAATTCTGTCTGTCTGTCTGTTTTAGCTTCTCTGAAACTGCTACAGGTACAAGCATCAAACTTGGCTCGATTGATCACCAACCCGTGGTGAGTGTCTCATGAGGGGTTTGTGACGTCATTATGGAGTCGTAATCACACACATTTTTAAAAAATTTTCATTACGTGACAGAAGACAACCACTTTTTGCTCAAACGAAAACCAGCTTCTGACTTACCACATTTCAAAAAATTCATTTGTTTGGGATCTAAAATGACGTCTCAATCAACGATTTATCGAACAATCTGTTTTTGTTCATTCTCAAAAAGTACTAATCACACAAACGCGATCAAACGCTCTTTTAAGTGATATTAATAAGCTGCTTTCATTAAAAACAACAATTAAAGCTTATTTGACAATGCTACGAGCAATTCTTTATTTAAGCACTTCTAGCCCTCTAAGCATTTTTTCTTTTCTTTTTCCCTTGCAAGCTTAAATCTGGCTCTATGATGTCATAACATGTCTGGTACGATTAACACAAATGTTTGCTACCGCAGATCATAATACGAAAATGTTTTCAAAACTTGCAACCTTTTTAGCAAAATCAGTTTACTAAAAAACTGATTTGTGACCTCATTTCTCAATTTATTTTCAAACCTTTTTCCAACAAATTAAGGGTTATTTCAAGGCGAGTCCGATAGCGTGTAATATGTACAATTAATACTAGTTTTTATACTGAAAAAACTAAACTTTAAGACCTGTGGTGTAACTTTTTACCTCTTTCAAAAAGTGGTGAGCTCAGTAAAAACAGGTGACTTTATAATAAAGTCACAAAAACGTTATAATAAAATACTAATAATTACTGTCCTTTGAAAGCTTAGGAAATTTGCTTTTCAGCTATGATCAAAAACTGGTTGCGATACATCATGTTCCATTTTTAGTTGTACAATTATCCTACTTGACCTAGCAAACTTGCGATTGTTTAACAAAGTTTGTTCTTTGCTACATTTTGACCGCTTTTCCTCACAAGCATGGTTCTTTTGCATTTTCTGTCGACGTTTTCAAATAGATCCATCAAAAACTAAAGTCTCCAAATGTTTATGAAATGTAATTTACCGAATAGAAGCATCTAAATTTTAGTGCCTGCATGTCACAAAATTGCAATTTCTAGAAAAACTAAGTTCGTTGGTACATTTTGGGTATTCTTTCTTGATAGCATGAATCTGAGGCATTATCCATCAAATTATTCAATAAGATTCATCGAAAAATGAAGTCTACAAATGTTGATATGTAGCCTACTCCAAGCAAAACATTTGGTGATCACCTAAGAAAAAGATGATGGGATAAAAAAAGTCTTTTCTTATCGTTTGCAACAAAATCTAAGTGTCGAGCTGCATTGGATCCAAATGTTGAAGCAATTTCCTTTGCAATTGGGCAAGGCTGTCGCAGCAGCCAGCTGATTTAATATTCTTAGTCTCGACATTATAAATGGGGCCTACGCTACTGCTATAATTGAACTGTGAGTGTTTCATTTCGGGTTAGTTTGTTCTTTGCATGGCGGCTTTTATGCCAGGGCCAAGGTATATGCACGTAGTCAGAGACGTTAGTTCATATTAATACGCTTACAGTAACGAAAAAGCGGTAAGTAGCAATCCTAATAATTAATGGGTCAAAACGCGATGTGAGGTCATAATCTCAAATGGCATCTCAAATTTTGCCATTTTTTAGTGAAAACAGCATCAGGCAGCAAAATTATTCATTATCATTTTGATAGCGAATATAAATGGTAAAACTCATTAATGATGTTTATAATTGTAAGGATAGGCCTATCGGTACAAAACACTAATCTTCATTTAGAAGTTAGGAGGTCTGGTAGGGGCAAAATTAAATGTAATAAAGTCCCAAATTTAAGAAAAGATCAAAATTAAACAGTAATAGCATTAATCTGTAACAGTGCATTTAGAAGGAATGTTTTTGTTTGAAAAGAGCTTAATAGGTGCCTATTGCAATAGATTATCCCTTACAAAAAAAAATCCCGGTAAAATGTAGGGTATTATGGCCGATTCCTGGTCAATTCAAGTTTATACCAGTAATTGTATAATTACCGGAAATTACCGGTAACTTTGAACTACCGGTAGAAACTTGGATTTTACCGCGATTGATGCCTGTAATTTTATATTTACCGGAAGATACCAGAATTTTATTGGGATTTAATTGTAAAACATCAGGGCAAACTTGAAATTTTCGGTAAAAACTTGGATTTTATCGAGACTAAAATGAATGATGTAAAATACTCCAGGCAATACCAGGATTTTATGGGGATGTAGTCGCAGTCCATTTCGGTATAAATTATACAATTAATGGTATAAACTTGAATTTTGCTACGAATTGGCCATAATACCCTACATTTTACCTGAATTTACATGGATTTTACCGGGATTTTTTTGTAAGGGATATGACTTAAAAGAAAGCCATGGTTCCTTTTCATGCTATGGCCGAATTACAGCAAACAGCGCAGGCAAACATCTTAATGTCACCAATATTAATACAAAAGCGGGCCCACCAAATCATCAAATAGGCCTATCACTAAATAGCTCATTTCTTTATGAGTCAAAACAACCACCATTTGGGCGACGTCATTAATTTTAACTATGTTTCACTGCCCCAGAACACTTCTAAAAATTACGAATGGTAGTTTATGTCATCGTTCTTTCTTTTTGAATACTTCCAGTCTTGATTAATAAACCAACATGATTACCATTACATGTACAGGAACTATGGCTTATATTTACTGAAACATTTCGTTGTTGCTCTCACACAAATGTTTCTACGGTGAAGCTGGCGGAGCTGCATTAATTGATACGTTTGGAATCGACACGGGTGATAGTATGGCCTGCCGGATTTAAATCACACCATACTAAAGAGAAACATTTTTTCCATTTTGCTTGATAATAGCTTTATAGAGCTACCGGAATCAAACCTGAAAATTTGGGAAAAGCAAGGACTTATTTAATTTCTATGAGCATAACTAAGCAAGGTAAAGCGAATATGAATCATAACACTGTGCTGCGTAATTTTAAAGGTTACTGAACTGTTGACAGCACTTAATGCAGTTTTTGACGCTGAATTCAAAACTGTTATCTGTTTTCTTCCATCACATCTAGTTTTTTGGCAAATTGCGTTTGAAATTTTTGACAATCATTGTTTTTTTGGCCATCCGATTGAGATTTTTGATGTCATAAAAATGTTGCAGCACTTGAATTAAATTGAATAGGAGTAACATCGTTTTTTGCTAATTAAATGGATACACTTGACAGTATTAGTTGAACATTAGATATGTTGTTTTACTGATGTTATGAAATGAATCTGAAGACAAAGTAAGGTAAGAGGTCCTAAGGTTTGCTTGTTATTGCTACTTGTCAGGCTAATTTTATGGGCTAAACATGCAGGCTTATTGGTAGCCTGCGTCTGTTAGGGTTTCATAATCGATTAATCAGCGTATTTAGGAATGATGAGTTTTAAGTTAATTATAATGTGCAACTTATACAGTATATTTAGTCGCATAAGCATACTGAAAAGTTGTAAACCTAAATTGAAGTCTGTAGCCTAAAAGACAGGACAGACTTCTGTACCGTTTGTCATATGCTGAATTAGATATTGATGGATAAAATCAGTTATTCTTTGAAATTTTTTGTCAATAGTGCTTGCAGACCAGTTATATTGATATTTCCGATGTAAATTTTGTAACTTTAACTATTCCTAAAACAAATTTTTGGGCTATTGCCTAGGCTGCTGGACCAAGGGTAATTTAAAAACTTACGATACCAGTGGTAATGATTAGATAATGGTTGTTTTTACAAATGTACCTGCGAGTTATTTATATATCTAATTGGCATAGAGTTATTTATATCTGAGGAGCAAATGATATTTGAATGGCACTTCTCTTGGGGCAAATTTTTTGGCAAATTGACACAGAACTAAGCTTAGACTAGTCAACTGAAAGAGCTAATCTCAACCAAATCGCTTTTTGATTAAATTTCCGAAAAGCAAACTACAAATAATTCGTTCCAATTTTTATTAACTTCTCATTAGTTTTCAAAGTAACTCCAAAAGTTGGTGTTCACCCTATACCTTTCTAGCGTAAATTACATCTTTTGATCAGCCACTTTTTCGCGCCAAATGTGTGACGTCATATGCAATCTTCCTATTCTTAACCCTTACGTTATTGATGGGACCCTGCGGGCAACACCGCTAGGGCCGGCTTGTTGCTTACAATCCAATCTATAAGCCCTAGCCACGGAAAACAAACAAACAATTCTCTTCCTTTGCAAAAATTGGGTCATTCGGGTAAAACTAAGATCTTTTAGGTTATTCATGTACTGTTTGTCTAGAAAGCTACTGCTCAATTGATAAATCACATTCATTTCAACAAATCTCCAATCTGATGCCTTTTGTTTCAATATAACATTTTTTGTTTGGGCAATATAATTAATCCTTTTATAAATTTTTTGTCATCATTTGTTTTTTGGAGAAATTATGTGTTTTTTAGGCAACCCAGTTTCAACAATTTCTTACCCCAGGGATAATATATACGAGCGAAACTCGGTTGGTAGACCACCAAAAGAACAGCAGCACAATAGTATTTTTATCAGAAAGGTCTCACTAGTGACAAAACATATTACACTGCAATCGATAGATTCGGAATTTGTTAAACTAGTCGCGTGATATACGTAGTTGCTGTGTTTACACCTCCTCTTTCCTGATACCAGAACAAACGTAAAACAATTATATTTTGATTCACACCGCTAACCTAATCACGATCATACTAGAAATGTAGCCAGTCCATTTTGAATTACACATGAATTCAATTACCAAACTGGTAACCTTTCCGTCAACGAGGCAGACTGCCATTGATGAGTGCCCACAAGTCGTCCCTTTGACATGCTGGGTGAACGGCTTTACGGTATTTTTTTATTTTTGTTTTTTATATTTGCCATATTTATTCTCCATTCACGAGAAAGCGAATTGTATCGCTATGTTTTGGACGGAACGTCCGCACTCGCTTGGGAGTTGCCATTTCCGGGTCACCTGTCTTCCACATAAAGGTGGGGCGTCCCGTCAAGTGCCTTGCCCAAGGACACAACAAGCGAACTTGCCGGCTTGTTCTCCACAACCTCCCATAAATGCCGAGCGCCAAGCAGGGAAGCCATTGATACCATTTTTTAAAGTCTTTTGGTATAACTCGACAAGGGGAATGAACCCAAGGTCTACCGACTGCGAAGCGGACGCTCTAACCAATACACCCTCGCGTCGATTCAAGTCCAGTGATGCTCGGGAAACACAAAAATCGATTTTAACTGGGGTTTTCGCTTTACCGAAAACAAGTTCAAACTAACCTTCAAAATATCCGGTGGGTCTTGAAAATTAGTTTTGTAAAGAACTTGCGTGATGTTGCTGGTTACGTTGCCCGTTGTATTCTGAGCTATTGGTATTTCTTGTCTGTAAGGAACGAGTATGCTATCAACAATCGCTTGAGTCAGTTTTTCGAGATAACCGGAAATAACTTCAAGCGGAAGAAGCACCAACACACTGAGCAAATTGAATATATCATGAACGGTAGCTCCGGCGAAAGCTCTGAAAATAAACTTTGTTTTAGACAGACTATTATTATGAGAGGAAAAAGAGAGAGCTGAAAATCTGAGAAAGTAAAAGTAAGCACAATCTTAAAAATAAACTGCGTGGGTGTTGAACTATTTTTAATAAAAAAAGGTGAAGGCGAGGTGGTGCAGCTTTTCGCTTATGATGACGTTATGGTATCTTAGCACTGTTGCAAGTGCAAAGCTTAAAAAAGGAGCGACAGCACTCCACTCCATTTGACGACACTATTGGTTAGAGATCAGACACAAGTTTTGGTGACTGAGCAAGAAATATCTGCGCCGCTAGACGACGTCAATCGTGTTTCACCAGTAGTTCTAAACTTGGGGCTTGTGAACACCTTGGGATTCCGTGACAAGGTTTCAGGGGATCCGTAAATGCTTTGGTGAATTTTGATAAAGTCAAAAACAATTGATCTACTTCATTGTTTGTTAAATAATTATGATTAATTATGATTAATATAATAATAAATGATTAATTATAATTAATCACATTTTTTGATGGTTTGCATCACGAAGTATGAGGATGGTTCCCCAACTGCGGGTCGTAACCCTAAGACACGACTTTAAGAAGCTTGATTTTAATTTTAAGAACTTAATCTCCAAACAGATAATAAAAAACGGTGCTACTATAGCGTGAGGTCTACCGACATAAGTCACCTACCGAGATGCAGGGTGAGGTCTACCGCTTGACTCGCACCTACCGAGGTGCAAATCGCGTGAGGTTTAGGTTAGGGCCGTAACTCTAACCCTTAACCCTAACTTTAACCATAGGCGTAACCAGGGGGGCCAAAGGTGCCATGGCCCCCGGAATTTTAAGTCAAATTACAAAACAGTATTAAGAAATAAAAACAGAAATTTTTTTGCAGGTACATTAGAGTTTATTGTTGACTTTTAGCAAGGGGGTGGGTCGGGCGTGACTTTTTAAGTTTTTAAACTTTCAAATGCTATCAAACAAGATGTGTACGTTTTACATACTAAATATCGCCGAAGTTTTTCTTCTATGTTGCAGTCGAGTGATGAATTGATGATCCAAGTTATGGTAATTGCAAGAAATAAACGTCTCGCTGAGCGCTTTCTTGTTTCGTTGTAATGCTGACTACTACAAAGACGTTGCTTCTTTTATCAGAACGTTCAACCTACCAGTGAGAGTGGTTTCCTTGAAATTCCTTGAATAGTGCGTTATACGTTACAATTGAAGTTGAACTACTAAAGCCGTCCTTGATAAAACTACATTAGATCAGTGAAATCGCATTCGCACTGTCTCAGTTTTGTACAGCAATTTTTATAGTAGCAACGAGCATAGTTCACGAAAGGCAAAATGTCGTTATAAGTAAATGACGTCACATCAAAAGTTGCAAAATTCGGGCCCCTCTCAATTTTTTTCTCGCTACGCCCTTGACCCTAACCCTAACCATAATCCTTACCCTATCCAATGATTTATTTGTGTTATTCTTAGAAGATGTATGAAGTGTGTATCGTTAGAATAAATTTACCTTTGTGTGTGAAATGTATTTGTGGTGTTTGGAATTATTATTACTATAGTAGCAAGTGTGTAGCTATAGAGGGGTGAGGGATAAATAATTCAGTGGTAGATCTCACGCTATAGTAGTAACCGGAGGTAGATCTCACGCTATAGTGTGGTAGACTTCACGCTATAGTAGCACCTAAAAAACTCTTTATATATATGCGACAAAGATTGCTGGGCAGACCGGATTTATTAAAGCTATTGATCTTCAAAAAATTATCTGAAGTTAACTGCCTACTCAATCCACAAACTCTACCAACTTAACTCGTAATATCACTTGAAAACAACACAGTTGCTATCTTTTGTATACAGCTGTTATTTTCCGCATGCACTCAAATTATCCTAACGTGGTTGCAGTTCGACCTTTTGCCTAACGTTCTGCGCATCTGCAAAAAGTGATGTGAAAAAGGTATCTTAGTTGGTTAATGGTTGGCATCGTTTTGCATTTGCTTAGGTGTAGGTGCAGCTGTAAATTGTGAGGTATAGGAAGAACTAATTAAGTGTGGTTGGTTAGTCGTTTAACAAACATCAAACGCTGGTTTACAGCAAAAAATAAAGAAGTTTATTGACTACTCACCTTCTAAACTGATTGACGTGCATAGACTGACTCAAGGATACGATTGTATTTGTCACTGACGTGCCAATATTTGCCCCCATTACCACCGGTATAGCACGGCGCACTGATATGACTAAAATAACATGATCAAATCATTATTTTTAGCCTCAGAAAATCGAAGTTTGTGCATAAAAAAACCTTTTGTTTTGAAACCAACTTTGAAATTTTCTGTGGTGGCGGCACAATGCATTTCTATCACAACCAGGGCAACTACATTGGATAAATTGTCGCAAAATCCCTTTCCGAAGAGCATCACGCCGCAAAAATAGAGCAGGCATTGAGCTCTCATCCTTAAGATCGCAAAGCAAAAACATAAACAGCAACTATAAAAAAGCGACAAACAACAATAGGAAATTATGTAATTTTATAGAATGCTAAAACTTCAAATTCCAAATATGGTGATGCCTCACCAGCATTCTCAGCTTTCCTCAGTCACGCCAGCATCTCACATGCCAGCCATCCACAGGCTTTTCACACAAAATCAAATCTGTACTAGCCTATTGTAGTCTAGTCCATCCACAATGTTTTCCGCACAAAATCCAAATATGCCCTTTTGGACAATTTGCAATTAAGCTCTTTGGTCCTTAATTAAACCAAAGAGGGGTGGTGGGAGTGTTTTGTACAGGGTATTGCAGAAAATAAGCATAAGGCTGATGAGAGTCAGTTACACGAAACAACGTTGTAGCTTATTGTTATTTTATGTTATAGACTGTAATATGCTGACATTATACTCGTATGTTATACTAATAAGAATCCTATCATGAAGGTTTACATCTTGAAGGTTCGGTTCCCTGCAGGTCGGATACACGCCACAGAAGAGTCCCAATAATGGCGAAACCGGTCTGGTGCTTCCTTATTATTCGTGTATAATTGCTGAATCATATGCTATGCGCAGGAAAATGCGGAGTTTCAAAAAAGCTGTACAATGGGTACTGACAACACTGTTTTGACCCATTTAATTTGATCAGAAAGTTTATGCGATATCTTTATGTTTGTAGTTTGACACAAAGTAATCTATTGCAAAGATGTAAGAGGGCAAAAATCTTCTGTTATTATTTGATGCATTAAGTGGTTGATGAAATGGTGTATAACCATGGCTAACAGCTTATAAAATTCAATTTAGAAATTGTTCAGATGATGATAATTATATCTCTCCTCTTCTTTGGGATTAAGGTAAGGCGGGTGACGTAACATTTAAAACCTCCACACGACAAACTCAGCCAAACAAGCCGGAACTTGCCGATAATGTAAGGAGAAAGAAAACCTTTTTAAATCAAAACACAAATTAGTAACTCAGCCGTTAACAATGCAGACTGTCATTGGTGTGCTCCCAAAAGTTGCCACTTACGACATGTTGCGTAAGAAGCTTCACTGTTTTAACATGATGAAGTGTGGAAAAGCTAGTTTCAAGGGAAGGAATTCGTTTCCTCGGAAAAAAGTTGAGATCAACGAAAGAGTTGTTTTTTAAAAAAGTTTATTATGCATAAGTTGAAATAAGAGAGGCACACAGTAGACTAACCTTTTCGAGATATTTCATATATTATTTTTAGAAACCTGCAGCAACTCTGTGGTAGCAGTAAATCTATTTGTAAAACTATTTGATACGGCTTCGCTGAGGTTGACAGACCATCCACTACAGTGGACCTAGTATTTGGTCCCACAAGTGTGACGGTCTAAGCTATGCTTTATTAAAAGCCTCTAGCTTCTTATTGGTCACCAACTGCACTGAAGAGACCTGATAGGTCGAAACAGTGTCACTGTCTGCAGTTTGCTAAGTGGATCGCTGGCCTCTTGCATTACTATACATGTAAGACCTTGTGACCACTCGGCTGTGACAGCACTATTGTTCTAGCAGATGTTAGAATTAGTGCACCTGCGACAACCGCCACTCATTCACGAGTGATACGGCTTCGCTGAGGTTGACAGACCATCCACTACAGTGGACCTAGTATTTGGTCCCACAAGTGTGACGGTCTAAGCTATGCTTTATTAAAAGCCTCTAGCTTCTTATTGGTCACCAACTGCACTGAAGAGACCTGATAGGTCAAAACAGTGTCACTGTCTGCAGTTTGCTAAGTGCATCGCTGGCCTCTTGCATTACTATATTTGTAAAACTTTATGCAAGACTTTCGTTTGCCTTTTTTTTGCGTGATATTGCAGGCAATTCTGCCCTTACGGCAAACACGAAAGTTAGAAACAGGAATTAAAGCCCTAAAGATAGTGTTACATGCACTTCTAAGCTACTTCATTCTATTTTCCTGTCCTTCACCGGGTTGGAATAGAAAATTTGGTCACCCAGGTTACCGCTAAATGTAATGGATATTGATCGAGCAATGAAGAAAGCGCCTTCTGGCGAAAGTAGAGTGGATACGGTATCAGGACAAATACCCACCGGACAAATACCCACCGGACATATACCCCCGGACAAATACCCACCGGACAATTACCCCCCTTGCAAAATACCCCCTGGACATATACCCACCAGTTTTTTTTGTTTTGTTTAAGGGTTAGGGTTAGGGTTAGGGTTAGGGTTTTTCCTCACATTTCATCTTGTGGTGGGTATATGTCCAGGGGGTATTTTGCAAGGGGGGTAATTGTCCGGTGGGTATATGTCCGGTGGGTATTTGTCCGGTGGGTATTTGTCCGGGGGTATTTGTCCTAGAATCAGTGGATACACCACATTTCACGGGGATAACTCAGGCTATATGTTTGCAGGATCCTCTGTTTGACCTTGTCATCGGAAATATTGTTGGGGCACGAAAGCCGAAGCATTCAGTATTAGGAGAGAAAACTTGCGCTGCTGCAGTTGGGAGGGTGTAAGCTGCTATTAACGGTTGCTGCTTTTAAAATCTTAATAAAGTATGACGTGAAAGCTCAAACTCCATTACAAATTACCGTATCAAGAGAAATAAAAATTGAACCTACCTTTATATTTTATAACTCACAACCATTTGTCGGTATGTTTTGTAATGAAAAGAACGACTAGAACATACTTTGATAATAGCTCAAGGGTTACTACCAAAAACTTAAAGGAAGAACAATGAGTTAGATTACATTACCAGAGAGCGAAAAGAAGAGTTTTTGTGAGGGAGATACAGTATTGCTGTTATTACCCACGGATGCTAACAAATTTTTAATGCAAGAGACGCTTACACAGTAGTTAGTACCTGAGGAGAAAGAACAATTATCGGGTGAAAGTGGTGAACAAATAGGTAACAATTTATCGTTTATGCTGTGTACTACTCAAAGAGTTAGTAGTAAGCGAGATCTATTTAAAGCCCTTACTTCTATGAGCGCGTGGTGTGTGCAAAGAAATTTGTAATAGAAAGATATTACATTTTTCAGATGATTGCAAATATGGGGTTTTGGTTTTTGGTGATAATTGGACAGGCCCTGCTGATAAGTCCAAAAGGACGAAACGCGTCCAGGGATGGTCCCGTCAAATTATGGGAGGGGCTTTTATTATTTGCAATACTATTACTTTGTGAAATAATCACGTCATTCGTGTGAACATGCCTATAAAGCGCGTAGATTACTTTTATAACTCAATAAATCAGCGATTTATTGCTTAAATACGTCGAAACAGCACATTGAGAAAAATAATGGAAGATATGTCAAAAAAGATCTACAATTTATAATTATGGCAGAAGATTTGCTGCAGCGACTGATAAAAGATAAGTATTGCTCTAGATTGATCGTGATAAACGAATATTGGGAGTGTCGCGTTTCAATAGAGTTTTGAATCTATCTCAATCTTAATTTACTTCTTAAAATTGACGCGACTTGCAGTATCGATCAAATATTTAAGTTTGGTTGCAACTTAATAGCTAGGAAAAGATTGGCTTCCACTAAGATACTTTAACCCACGCACTTTTCGATCAAGAACAGAACAATATATTCACAAATCACTTTACAACTTCGAATTCCTTCACTTGCCAAAACACAGAACTAAAGCACTTCAAAATATCAGAGACTTACTAAACTAAAAACCACCAAAATAATCGCTTAATTCCTGTCACAACAATCACCACAGAACAACGCCTTTTTAATACACTCTGCTATCTTTCTCCGAACTACACTCTCTAAATGAATAAAATCTCGCCGCCTTATATATATGACGGAAAATAATCTAGAAATTGCTAGAACATCACATGACACAAAAAAACACCGTTAATAAATTACGCAATCGGTAATAATAATAATAATAATAATAAAAAGGAAAATCTTCGAGAAGAAGCAAGAATCACTAGAATACGCTGGAAAACTAAGTCATGTAGTCAACATTGTGATGTCAGAAAGGCGTTTGAGTTACAAATCTATTTGTAAATCCGAAAGAAAAAAGGTCTTTCTTTGAAAACAGTTTAGCAAGTTAGGGCTTCAGACAATTTAGAAAAAATGATCACTGCAAAATAAAACAACAGATTACAATAACTATACATATATAAAAACTATTCTTTTAACGCAAATTTACGTATTCGTGACAGGGAGATTCTTGTGACTGAAGCAGATATATAGAAAGTGCTTTTATCCTACCTGATGAACCTTACAATTTCTTGAGGATGGCGTCTGATATATAAAGTGCAATTCTGTCTGTACGCATGTATGTACGTACTCTTTAACTTCTCCAAAACTACTGGACATACAAACATCAAACTTGGCACGATTGATCATCTCCCTTGGGTGAGTATCATAGGGGTTCGTGACGTCATCACAACATCATAGTCGAAGATAATTTATTTTTAGTTTGCAACAGAAAAAAATTGTTTTTACTCAAACCAAAGCCAGTTTCCGACCTACCAACTTCAAAAAATTTTTATGCCTTTGGGGTTAAAAATGACGCCACAGTAAACGCTTGATTGTACACTTTGTTCTCTGTATTTTCTGAAAAGCTACTAATTTTAGAAACGTGATTAATAGCTTTTTTGGTAGATATTTGAAAAGGTGTCTTTCATGTAAAATATTCTACGACGATTAAAGCTTAATTAGCAATTCTTTTTTAACATTTCTAGCTTACTAAACATACTTTGTTTCTTTTTTCTTTAATGCTTCAAACTCACTTCCATTTCACAATGGTGTCATGTACGATTAAAGTGAAAAAATGGTGGAACAAAGCCGCAAGCAGCAGTTACGCATAGAGCTTTTATTCACTGTTATTTCGAAATCAAAAAACTGATATGCTGTCGGTGAAAGAAGATAAATGCGTTACAGTATGAACATAGCGCTAGGTCAAAGAGCTGTTTTTAGTATTGCAGTGGCAAATAGTCATACTTTCGTACAGTCATATCCAGGGCTGCGAACTCAAACTCAAACTTCAACTGGAACTCGAAAGAACTCGATCTTTTTGCTGAACTCAAACTTGAACTCGAAACTCAAAATTTTGTGGAACTCGAACTCGAAAATATTTAAAGCAAGTTTGAGTTAATTTCATTTGTACAATATCATTACAACTATATTTAAAAAGAATATAATCTTTTTATTGGAAATTAAGGATCTTATGAAGAAAGTAGGCTTTACACGTTCGCTGCGATGTGACCCACCGGTGGCTCATGGGTTATTTCTTGCTAGTGCAATATGACCCACTGGTGGGTCATAATAGAAATTTTATTATCTTCTTAAAATTGTGAACTTTTCTGCTTTAATCTAACTTTTTTTTACGTTTGCTGCGATATGATCCACGGGTGGGTCATGGCTTACTCTCTGCTACTATTTCGTGACCCACCGGTGGGTCATAATAGAAAATAAACTATTTTTAAAAATCCATTAATTTTTTTTGCTTTAAGATTAACTTTTTTGTTTTTAACTATTATTTTTTACTACAGGGTGTCTCAAAAGTAAGTATGCACTTTAAAATTTGAATAACAATCTAATGGCTTATTCAAATTTGTCAAAAGTTTACAAAAATATTCTATGAACTACTAGAAACAGATTACCGTCCTAATATCACGTTGAATTTATTTATTGACAGAATGTTAGACCTCAACGTGGGAGCCACCAATTTCGGGAGATTTCAGCCACCTTTGGATGCATTCTTGCTTGACACTTTGCAATAAATCTTGTGTAACCAGTCCACATGATGCTCTAATGTTTTGTTCCAACTCTAAAAGGTTTTGAGGCCATGTGGAGTAAACTTTGCTCTTAAGGAAACCCCAAAGAAAAAAGTCGCATGGGGTTAAGTCAGGTGAACGAGCGGCCCATTCTAGAGGACCTCTGCACCCAATCCACCTACCGAGAAAAAACTGATTTAAGTAATCTCTGACTTTCCTGGTGTAATGTGCAGGAGCTCCATCTTGCTGAAAGTAACAGTTTTTCAACCGAAGCATTTTTTGTCAACTTTACTCCACACGGCCTCAAAACCTTTTAGAGTTGGAACAAAACATTAGAGCATCATGTCGACTAGTTACACAAGATTTATTGCAGGGTATCGGGCAAGAATGCGTCAAAAGGTGGCTGAAATGTCTCGAAATTGGTGGCTCCCACGTTGAGGTCTAACATTCTGTCAATAAATAAATTCAACGAGATATTAGGACGGTAATCTGTTTCTAGTAGTTCATAGAATATTTTTGTAAACTTTTGACAAATTTGAACAAGCCATTAGATTGTTATTCAAATTTTAAAGTGTATACTTACTTTTGAGACACCCTGTATATACATGATTTAATTGAAAATAATAGTGGAGCCACAACAAAATTTCTCACAATTTATTACATTCAAGCCAAAAAGAGTTAACAGTCATAGTGCTTAAGCTTGAAGCATGACAGACACAAAAAAGGTTTGCTTTCGCAGCCTTCACATAATGTTGACACTTTCTTCGCCTTCTTTGCAGCCTCCCGAGATCCTTCATTTGAAGAAATAAGTTCATAACATCCCACACATCGTTTTCGGCTTTTTCTTTTTGGACCTGGAGCTTCAGCCAAAACGTGTACAGTTTGTGGAGCTTTATTGATACTTGACTGCCTCCTTCCACATCTAATCTTTTCTTCAGGCTCTCCAGTCAAAAATGATAGAGTAATGAATTCTTTAAATTGAAGAAGCGACCAGGGCTTGTTTGAGTAATACTTGTTAAATATCAAACAAGCATTTACTCCAGTTGTGTCAGTAATAAGCTCTATGGCTACCATTTTGTACCATCTCTTTGTCTTTCTGAGGGAGGAATGATAAGAGGACATTTAATCTGACATGCCCACACCCTTTTTGGCAATATTGTAATCGATTACACTTTTTGGCTTCTGCACATCAGCGCCTCCTCTTGATCTCCTTCCTATTTCTACAAGCAAGTCATCATGCTCTGGTAGTGATGACAAAGTTAACACGTTTCTTTTATATCTTTCCAATGAAACACTTTGATGCCGTCAGATTACAACAACTACACATATATAAAAAAAACTATGCTTTTAACGCAAATTTACTTATTCGTGACAGAGCCCTGCAACTGCAATAACTTAAAACTGCGAGTGCTTTACTTTCAATGGTGGATTTAGGGTGAGCCGAGTGGGGTAGCTGCGTCGGGCCTCCTTCTTGGAGAATAAGGGGCCCCCTTCTTCAGACACGTCCAATCAATTGTTTTAGCCCTTCAAAATAGGATAATCTCCAAAAACAAGGCTTTCATCAAGAATTTGAGCAGTTATGGGGCTTCTAATAAATTCTTGCCTCAGACCCCTAAAATCATTAATCCATTACGCTTCACTTCGGGTTGATATCTTCTTCCCTAGCTGCGCTCATGCCACGATAAGTAACGTACTCGCAGCCAGAGCCTTTTGCTCATAATAATATACTTACAATTGCAAAAACGAGGCAACCAGCCTAATTTGTAATAGCTTGATCCTAAAAATACATATTAATCACCTTGGCGCCCTTCCACAGCTTTGATATGATTTCAAGCACTTGCTGAATTGAACGGACAAAAGTTTGTTAAGTTTAAGGACGCCTGTGGTGAAAACAGGGCAAATATAAAGCTGCTAAGGACTCGAGAACCTTCGGAGATATGTAGTGGTTACACGCAACCCCTCAAAATGTTTTTAATTGATTCCCTTTCAAAAAAGGATAGCTTTGTTTCGGAACGAGATTTATCTATTTAAAAAACATCAACTTTTCATTTCTTGAGCTACTCTAGTACGTGGAATAAGAAAAGTACTGTCCGGTAAGGATAACATTGGTTTTAATATCAACGATTTGATTTACTGGCATATGCACTTTAAAGTAGTAGAAGAATTGTTTGATTATTATTTTTAGTTGCTTAGTTTATTTGACAACGCGACCGTTAAAGTGCATGTTTATTTCAAAATCAGTCGAATTTCTCGGCCGTCACATCGGTTGCGATTGAATTACTCTCAAGGATGGTCATTAAGCGAAAATTCACGCTGGACGGCAACCTACAAAGTAGAAGAAAGTGAGATTAGCAAACTGCAGACAGTGACACTGTTTCGACCTAAGTTGGTAACCGACAAGAAGCCAAAAGCTTTGAATAAAGCATAGCTTGGACCGCCGCACTTGTGGGACCTATACAAGCTTCACTGTGGTGGATGGTCTGTCAGTACTCTTTGAAGCCGTATCACTCGTGAATAAGTGGCAGTTGTCGCAGGTACACTAAGTCTAACAACTGCTAGAACAACAACTGCTTGTTCGAGCAGTTGTTAGAATTGGTGCACCTGCTACAACCCCCACTCATTCACAAGTGATACGGCTTCAAAGAGTACTGACAGACCATCCACCACAGTGGGCCTAGTATAGGTCCCACAAGTGTGGCGGTCTAAGCTATGCTTTATTCAAAGCCTCTGGCTTCTTGTCGGTTACCAACTGCACTGAAGAGACCTAATAGGTCGAAACAGTGTTACTGTCTGCAGTTTGCTAAGTGCATCGCTAGCCTCTTGCATTATTAGAAGTGAGATTAATTTTGATAACTATCCAACATTGCTATGTTGATTCCGTCATTTGCAATGGTACTTGCGCCGATAAACAATTTAACATGCAAAAGGCAACTTAATGAGGTTTGTTTTGAGGAAGCATAAGAGGAAGCTTTTATCAACGAGCAAAAGTGCTTCATAAAGAAGCTGATATTGCGATTGCCAGACCATGGTAAACTATTTGTGTTACGGATTGATTTATCAAATTGTGGATTCGGTGCTGTTCTCATGCAATAGCATGATGGAGAGCTCATACCGGTAGCTTAAAACGATCGCGTAATGAAATTGGTTTTTGCTTCGCAAGATTATGATAAAGGCAATGTTGCTGCCGACTATTTTAGTTGAATATTACACTGATATTAAATACGTGTGCTGTGTATATATTTGTATGTATAAACGCTACTGAGCATGAATTTTTCAGCTTGAATTTATTAGTGTGTCGACATTGTTCTTACAGAACGCATCAGCAAATGTCAACACACTAATAAATTCAAACTAAAAAATTTGTCTCAATGCCATATTTCAAATTAAATTAAATTTTACTGTTCATGTGACCATTAGTTGATTCGTTTCAATTTCGCACTCGCTTCACCTTTGACCTGCCACTTAACTGTTGCTGCAACTTGTTTACCACCGTTATCGACCTCCGGCAGATGATTCAAGCGCTACACACGGTGACAATCTTTTTTCGCTTATAAATTATTTACGATCGTCTGTAGTTAGTCTTTTATTCCACCTTGTTAAGATCTCATTTGTCGAGCAGCTTGTAATTACCATCTGGCTTATATCTGGATGCATTTTTATAATTACCAGAGTATCATCGAAAGTTATGCAGAGTTTGGGCTTTCATGTTTTATGTTAAATTTTATATTTTTATATTTTATTTTGATTTTAGTTGCCACCTGATGAGCCGCTTGGCGAAACAGCTGTTGTGGTTTTATCTTATTTTTGCCTGATATGTGGTGCTTAAAATGATATACGTAAAGCTCTAACCTTGGTTGCTGTCGAGCACTGCGCCAGCAAAGTGAGACTTTTTCTTCCTGATATACATTATTTGAATAAGTTTCCACCTGATGAGCCACTTGGCGAAACAGCTGTTGTGGTTTTATCTTATTTTACCTGACGTTTAATGTTTAAAATTATATACGTAAAGCTCTAACCTTAGTTGTTATCGAGCACTGTGCCAGCAAAGTGAGACCTTTTCTTCGTAATAATATCGAGATATATCTTAGATATTATATACTGTATATATATATATTGCAGAAATTTTTGTTATGTCTATATGTGCATGAAATGTGCATTTACATATACAAAGATGCAAGATTAAGAACATTAATTTTTTTAGACAGTTTGGGAGCACTCAAAGCATTAGAAGCTTTACTAAACAAATTTAGTTTAGTAAAGGCATGCAACGAAATATTGAACAAACTAAGTATGTAAAATGAAGTAAATTTATACTGGGTTGAAGATCATTCAGTTTTACAAGACAACGAAATTGCGTGCTAACTAGCCAAAAACGCCGCTGGTATCTTCTCGTAGGACTAGATTCAATTGTGGGGCTCAAAACCACCATGGTATAGAATGCAATAATAAATACTTGCAAAAACGATTATCATTTTAAATGGAACAACATACCTACATGCAGACAAACAAAAGTGCTAATTGTCAAACTCAGGGGTGGGCAAACTGTTTAGCCGGAGAACCACGTTGACTACTCAAGAGTTGGTCGAGGGCCAGTGCTAAAAATCTTGCAATAGCTGTATGCAATGCCGGTGGTGGGTGGAAGGGTGCAAATGCCTAATTTCGGACTTTAAAAATGATGGTCTCCAAAAAAAAATGCTTTCGGCAATTGAATTTTGCCTCGCAGTCCGACACAAAAGCACAAAGTTCTTTATCGATCATGCGAAACTTATGCATTGAGCTCGCGCTTGTAAATTACTTTCAGCAAGCCGTGGATGCCATTAATGTGTTAAAACATGATTTTATAGTCGCCTAGTCTCATTAAAACTCCGCTTTGGAGAGACATATTGTACTGTAGTTCAAGGGTACGCAAACAACTTTTTGCCGGCGGGCCAATTTCAGACTGCTTGAAAATTTTGCGGGCTAGTCAATGTTCATAGCTACGATATGCAAAGTTTTCCGAATTTTACTCGTGGGTTTTTTGAGATGTAATTGATAAGTTTACCATTCAAGACCACCACATTTCACATCGCGGGCCATAGATTGCACTCCTCTGCTGTAGTCTTTACAGCGTATCGTCATTCTTGTTTACGAGTGTTCAAATCCAATAAACTGACAGCCTCGCCAAACTGATATCATTCGTTGAAACGAAGTAGCTTGGATTAGTGAGAACTGATTGTAATAGCTCATTGGGTCGTTTTAGAGGTCACTGTGAAGTGAACAGCCATCTTGTGTGATCTCTCTGAGAAGCAGAGGAATTAGCTACCCATTATTTTTGTCACAGTGACACACTTAGAGCAGACAGAGCAGTGACCATGGGGGCTCGCACACTGCCAATGAGATACATCAATTACATCCAAATGTAATCTCGAATTTCATCAAGGAAACAGTTAGATTAGTAAACAAATGAGAAGTCCAACATAAGCATGATGAAATGGAATGGACCTTATGGCTTGAACATATAGCCACTGGTGCGTACAGCCTATAAGCACCACACAACAACAGTTTTCAGTACCGAAAGTTTTGTTTGTTTTTGTTCGTTCGACCAATGAGCATGGCATTCGCATGTAATACGAATTTCTTGAGGAAGTCTGTCATTCCCTTCACTTTCACGAAAACAGTTTGCAAATCTAATCGTTTTTGTTTCTGTTCATCTGTACGCACAATTCCCATCAATTTTCACGTTGATGAACTTTACAATAGTGGACGTGATAATTCAAAACCTTGATCCACTGCATATGTGGACACCAAAATGTCCAAATAAAGGCGTGGCATGTGGATGACATTATTCGCCTGGTGCAAGACTGTTTCAATTTCAACATTTTTCCATGCTTGCGTAGCATGTTTTGGCATATTTCGTAGCACTTCTTTGGTATCAAAAATAACCTTCAAAGTCTCTACGACAGCAATTCTCAAACTTTTTGAGCAGCGCCCGGCTTGACGATACCCATCATAATTCGACTTCAACTTACAGTATCTTCAAATTCAGAAGCGTAAAACAAAACAGCAAGCCATACAAAAGGCCAGCGATTAGTTTTGAGCGTAACTGCAGACGGTTCGCACTGTTTCGACTTATCAGATTTCATCAATGTCATTGGTTGTCCACAAATGGCCAGAGGCTTTAAAATAGAGCATAACCTAAAAATTCACTGTTATGGAACTTAAACTAGGTTCACTCCAGTGAACTTTCTGTCAGCATTCTGCGAAGCGCTGTCACTTGTGAATGAGTGGCGATTGTCGCAGGCGCATTACGTAAAACATCTGAATAAAACACCAGTGCTGTGACAGTTTAGTGATCACCTTCTCGTAAATTTCAAACAAGGCTACCAACTGCTTTAACACGTTGACTGCCACGTTGGGTTTTCCGAAAACGACCCTGGGGGGCCACGATTTTTCAATTTTTGTTAACAATAAAAAATTAAAGTATGATGCTAATAAATTCATTTCTCCCTAGTTTCAGTCTTCTAATTCAAACCTAAGGTATAGAAATACAAGCAAATCTAAAGGAAAAAAAGTGTCAACAATAATTGTTGACATGGCAGTCAACGTGTTAATAAAATCTGATAGGTCAAAACAGAGCACACTGTGCATTGTCTGCAGTTACGCTCAAAGTGACTTGCTCGCCAAGTTAATTATCTATTTATTAAATCCATAAAGAAATTCGATAGATTTCTGTAACTATAAACACGTAAGACAGTTCAAGCAATTAGTAAACCTTAGGAACTATCACTTAAATAGCTTGTACTTGATTATGCACGAAACACGTCATGAAGACCAGCCCAATTATGGGAAATTTGGCATTTTTCGGCCTTTTTGCAAACCTTATACTTCCCCCCACAACGTTTAAGAATCAGTGTCAAAACAAAAATATAGCATTATTTACAAGATTAATAATTTTTAGAAGTTAAAAGTAATCTAGTGAAAAGTTGTGTACTTTTTGGTGTTGGTATATATGTTTGCAGTGTGCACCGAAATATAACGTTTCATGCTGTGCTTTTGTGCTAAGGAAGAGCAGGAGTAAATCGACAAGACTTTATACCGTATCATATCTATCACCGTCAGAACAATGTTTCTTTCCTCACTGACCAATCATAATAGTGAGCTTTGTAATTTCTGTTTATCAAAGAAAAAAATGGATTTGGTGAAGCATCTTCAGTTATTTGATGAAATGCAATTAAAATAAACAACCAAGCAAAGCCTTAGCGAATGATAGAAGCACCCCTGGTTAAGTAACTACGGGCTGGTTTTAACCCATTTTTTCCCGAATTTTATTTTTTTAAATTTTCTCCATAAAAAGCTGTGTTTTCATGCCAAAGGACATATTTCGGTGTTATTTTAGTTTATTTTTTTGTTTGTTTATTATATTGTAATTTTGTTGTGTCCCAAACGGGAACACCGGGCATGAATGGGGGTCACCAGAGCGTAAAAGTTTTCAATTGTTTTTTTTGCAATAAACAAGTAAATCATGGTATTTTACATTACAAAAAGACTTTTTACTTCGTTTTGCAACATAGACGTATAGTCGACACAAAATTAACACCGTCTAGACTACAACAAACAGTTGTGATGAAATATGAAAGGCATGCAGCATATGAAAGAATAAACGAAAAAACAGAAAAACATAGAAAAACAGAAAAAACAGTTCGCGACAACATTGTACGTATCACGGGAATTTACTTGCTAGCCTACTGATGCTTCATCTTGTAGAATTCTTCAAAGCAATGTTCGTGTAAATTAACTCTGCACTTCTCGCACATCATCCTGGTGTTTTTCTTGCACAGGCGCACCAGGACAGCTTTTCGGCTGGTAGCAAAAATTGATTTGCGTTGTCAAAGCGGATTCCTGGAAGGACTCTTTTCTCTAAAGGCTTTGTCGCTGCTGGACGACTAGGAATAGCAGGAGGGGTACCATACTTCTGCAGATAAAACTGCACTATGCGTCTGGTAAATCTCAAATAGTCAAGAGGACTGTTATTGTCACCCTTCCTGTGCAACTGCCACGCGTTGTGAAGACTTGCATCAATTATAAACGCAAAAACAGGCCACCACCACTTTTTTGATCGGACTCCCATTCTATAATTGTCGATGCTTTGGTCCATGCGGTCTACACCACCCATAAAATGGTTGTACTGGGACACCATAAAAGGTTGATCCACTTGTTTTTTCTGTTCATCTTTGGCAATTCAGCGAGTGGCTTTCACAATAGGCATGACAGGATCAACAGTAAACACCAGTGAATTTATCGTCTTTAGTAAGTTTTGTGTTGTCAGAAAAATGAGCATATGCCTTCAAGATTTCAAATCTATTTCTACGCATTGCATTAGATACAGATGGCAAGTACGATTCGGAGTAGTACTCCCACATTATGCGTCATCTGGGAAATGACATGTACCCTGATAGCATCAGCATACCCAGCCAGCACTTAATTTCCTCTGGGTTGGTCTAGAACGAGTCATCATCTTTATCTTGAGATGCGTACAGATTGAATATGCTTGTGATGAAGTTTATCACTTCTTCATCATAGAAGAGCTCGAAATATTCTTCAGGCTGCATGCCCTCTTTGTATGTTTTTCTTGCAAGTGTGAAGAGGGTAAAGCTTGGCTGTAAATCTTGGTTTCTCACTCATCGTCTCTTTCGTTTTTGTCTCAAACCGGTTCCAGAGGTTGAAGAACTTTCCGTCTCTAAAGGAAGTTGAGGACTGTCAGCACTGGAAGCAAAGAAACAACCAATTTGGTTGTCCCCTTCATCGCCTTCCGGAGACCGAGACAACAAAACAACTCTCGCCTAGGCATTAACCTGTACCTGTTTTCCACTAAGATTATTCACCCCACCACCTGTGTCTTCATTGCCACTGTCCCCTTCACTGTCGAAGCCATCACTGGGAGGTTGAATAAACACCATCGCTGAAGTAACTGTTTTATCTTCTTCGATCTGAGCAAGGACTTTTTCAGCAGTAAGAAACCTAAAAAAAGATTTTTTACATAACGGCTCATGCCCAGTGTTCCCGAAAAGGAACATCATTATAAAAACAAATATAACACACCACCTCGAATTCAAATTCAAAATTAATCCTTTCTGCCTGGAATTATAGTCCATAGTCCTAAATTACAACATTAGTTATGCAGAAAAATATACTAACACTAGGCCAAAAACTTACCTTTTTGACCGTGGGTCACGTGATGTTGAAGGTTCATCAGACATCTTTACACAATTTACAGCAAGATACAAAAACTTTAGAACAAACAAAGTCAACTTCTACCTAGCACTATATTTAACTAATAAAAATACCTGAATTCACAAAATTAGTTTAATAACAAAATTTATTACAAATACAAGTGATGTTCCCTTTCGGGAACACTGGGAAAAACGGGTTAAATATGACTTACTATTTGCTCCCACCATCGTGGTCACTACTGACGTTAAAGTGGAGGAACTTTGGACAAGGACAGTGAGCAGAATCCCGATCATGAGTCCAACAATCGGATTGGCTAAGATTGAGCTTTCCCCAAATATATATCCAGTCGTCCTTCCGGCTGCAACGCAATATCAATAAATCCAGTTGAATGACTTAAGATATATAACTTGTACTGGCGTCAGGTAGTGAAGTGTATCTCAAAATAATGATGCCAGATTGCACTTAGCATCAAAATTTACTAATTAACTATGCGATGCCAAGAAGGAATGGAAACGGGATAGCTAACTCAAATTGTCTAGGGAGATTGTTTAATTACTAGACAGTTAAAATACGGGGACTATGGTGTAGTGGTTAAAACTTTCGTTAGATCTAGGTTTGAATTCCTTGTCCAGTTGGTTACATCATAGCCTTTGAGAATAGTATTGCCAACTTGTCAGCTGAAGCTCATTACGAAATAGAGAGCGCTCAGAAAGAACAAGTTTGCTTTTTGTGTCCTTGGATGAGAAACTTAACAGAATGCGTCCGTCCTTATGAGGCTGGTAGGTAGTGGGTGCCCAAGCAGTCTA
The DNA here is from genome assembly GCA_963675345.1 of Trididemnum clinides. NCBI lineage: Eukaryota > Metazoa > Chordata > Ascidiacea > Aplousobranchia > Didemnidae > Trididemnum > Trididemnum clinides. The sequence continues at coordinate 26,551,384 of OY776299.1, read as the reverse complement.
CCATTCACGGTGGCCAAGCTCAAAAGCGCAACAACGCTGCCATCATGAGGTTTTAACGCAAATCATTTTCACCATGAACCGGCGTTCCAACCCGCTCGACCACGTTGCCGGTGATGGATAAATACCAAAACCGGCATCGCTTCTCTTCTCAAGCTCAGTCACCACCTGCAAAGTCGTCAATGTGATCAAGTGAGTTATAGTACTGTGTAATGACAACAATGATCGGATGACCATGCGTTTAAAGCTCACGATGACCCTGTCGTTGTGCCCTATGAAAAGACACTTTGCAATGATTTCTCCTGCTTGGCTGATTCTGATATGTAGTAGATTTATCGGAAGTAATGCTAACCAATGCAAGTGGAATGTCAAAACAGGGAAACTTCAAACAAATTAGTGCAATTGTCCCATGCTTAGCGTTTCTGCGTTGTCACGCGAGTCTGATAGATAAAAATCCAATAAACAAACAAACAATAGGCTATGAAAATACACAAAGTCCATGCACTAACCAAGAATCTGAAAAGAAGATTCCATGATGCTGAGTGAACAAACGAACAGATAGAGGCATCCCAGAACAACCACAATTTTGGCGATGACAACCCCAATGTAAACGGCCCGCTCTTTGTTATCCATGTCTCTCCACTTTTTGTAATCTAAAGCGAAAATATATCAATAATTATAATGAAAATTGCATCATTATGACAAGAAGTCAATTCACTCGACGGAAATTACGCCACACAAACGCATAATCACAGTTTACGTCATCAAAAGCTACATAATTGCAACCAAATCACAAAGGACAGAGAGTATTTTGCTACAAAGCGGAACAAGAAGACAAAGCGATTTTCACGGAATCGGACGCGTACAACCAGGGTCTTTTGCAAAATTGGTGAGGGATTGGCTAGCTCAAAGAACTTTCTAGGCTTCGTAATGAAAGCAAAGTTTCCACAAAAATTTTGAAACAAATTGTTGAACGCTTTTCTTGGCTAAAGAGGGATGATTTAGTCTCTTAACTTCCCTGGATGGAATCCGAACATGAGACTACAGGAAAATTGGACATCAAATAAACAAGCAATCATCCAAAACTTTATCGTCAGATGCCGTGGAAAGAAAGTTGAAGGGCAAATACAATCGTCAAAAACCAGAAAACTGCCTCATTTCCTTAAAATATTTATAAAAACCAACCTTTCTGGTCATCATTCACACACCAAAGATCGTCATCGTCTGCAAAAAACAAAATTTACATCGAGCTGACATCAAATGGCAACTTTTTGATTTGCGCCAGTGCGTCATCTGCCGACAAGAAAACATAAATCGGTCGGTCGCTCCCTTTACCCATTGAGAAAACCAAAGTACAGGGTGTCCATGAAATCCTGAACACATTTGAAATTTTTATATCTCAAAAACTGCGTAAGGCAGAAACTTCAAATTTTCGACTGTGTATTATACCACCATAAAGTTTTTGTTATTTTTTACAGGATATCGTATTGTTAAACCAAGCAAGAATAAGTAATATTTAATTAGGGCGTAAGTTTGCAACAAAGTATGAAAAATGTCAACCCTTCAACAAAAAGCTCAATATGTTTATTGGTACCACAAATCAAAATCACCAACTGCAGTTCAACGCAAGCTCAGATATGAGCTTGGACAAGACTTTCCTTACATTAACAGCATTAAGAGATGGTTTAAAAATTTTATGGAGACCGGGAGCATTTCGGATCGCAAAAGATCGGGTTGGCCAAGCATTGATGAAGAGGCTGTTGATGCTGTGCGTGTGAAGTTTCATCGCAGCCCAAGGAAATCAATTCGTGCAGCATCAAATGAACTTGCTATTCCTCGAAGCATAGGGGACCATACGTCCTCTTTTTGGAGGACATGTCCTCCTTGGTGGTAAAAAGTAATTGGTCCTCCGAGGATGTTTAAAAATGCCTGTTTTGTCCTCCTTTTTAATAAAAACTAATTTGGTCATCCAAAGTTGTTCAAAAATTCCCTTTTCACGTTTACCCTGTGATTAAAAAATTATGTCACTGCATATTAGTTCAAGTGATAATAAGTTTAACTGGTAAGGAATGATAAAAGGGAGTTTCCTAACGGTCTACCTCAGACTGACTGTCGCTCTAGGTTTGAAAGAGTAAGATTACATGGAAAACGGTACAAATACCGGTAAGTTTCCAAACTGCAATTTGTGGAAAAACAACTTGAAACAAACACAGTGCTGTATCGTAACATGATGGCACATGAAAGATGGACAGCATATTTCAAAACAAGCAGTACCATTGAATTTTTCAGCGAATTGTTAGAAGTTACACAGTTTTTCTTTAGCATTATTTCTCATAACTTTAATGTTGAACGAATTTTTCTTTGAGGTAGCCGCAGTAGTCAAAAGAAAGAGAGAATTTTTTATTCGAGTCCGTTGCAAGTAATTTAACAGTAGTATACAATTTTAATGATGTTACGTGCTGCCAATTTTATGACATGGCAAAAAAAATGATTCTACCCTATTGACAAAAGTTAAAGGAACATCTAAATATCCATGGGCCAAATCCAACAAATAAGTTAGATATTTTTTTGTTGATTTCATTTCTTTTGTTCAGCTTCGTTTACACCATGCACAATTACACACCGTGATCATTCAGCATGAGTTGTTTTTCAAAATTTATTTTGGTCATTTGTCCGATTTACATTTTTTTCTTAATTGGCATAATAAATTAAAAAAATAAACTGCCATATTTGTGCTAATTGTCAAAATATAATTATCAAAAGCGGTCAGTGTCCAACAAATGTCCAGAAAAATTTTCCCAGCCTTGCAGAACAACTTGTAGGGCTGATAATAATTATTATCAAAAAATGTCCTTCTTTTTGGTAATGAAAATATGGTCACCCTATCAATGCGCAATTCATAAAGTTTTACATAAACGACTTCGGCTCCATGTTTACAAATTACAAATTGTTTAAGCTCTTAAGCCGAATGATTGCTCTCGCCGAGCAGCATTTGCTGAAGAAATTATTCAGCGCATTAAGGATGACAAAGATTACCTTGAATGTGTGGTTTTCTCAGACGAAGCATTTTTTTTATGTATACGAGATAGTCAATAAGCGTGACGTTAGAATATGGAGATCAGAAAATCTTTATGAGGTTGTAGAAAAAGAAAGAGACAGTCGCAAACTTAATGTTTGGTGTGGTTTAATGCACGATCAGATTATTGGACAGTTTATCTTTTCTAAATCCACCATTACAGCAGACACTTATCTGAATATGCTGAAACATTAAGTGGTTCCTCAGTTAGAAGAGTTCCAGCCGTGGGTTGTGTTTCAACAAGACGGTGCCCCTCCACACTGGGGTTTGATGGTTCGCGAATTTTTAAATGAAACTTTCCAAAACCGATAGATAGGGAAAAGTGGCCCAACACCATGGCCGCCAAGATTTTCAGATATCAACCACTTAGACTTTTTTTGTGGGGTTATGTAAAAGACAGAGTGTAAAGAATACCAGTATGTGACATCGAAACATTGCAATCGCGAATCATAAATGTTTTTGCAACAGTAAACAAAGAAATGCTGGAGAACACTTGGTGCGAAATTGAATATCGCTTTGACGTATTGAAAGCAAAAAATGGAGTATAAATAGCTTGCAAACTTAAATTCTTGAAATATGACTACTACTTAAATAGCTAAAAAATTTTACATAAAAATTTGAATAAACAAACTTTTCTTTGCAAAAAACCGAATGGTTTTATCTATTTTAGTTTTTTAGCAATAAAATGTGTTCAAGACTGTATTGTCATCATTGCTTCCGCAAACAGCTGGATATGCGTTCTTGTACTCCAGATAAATCGTTTTTAGTCAATTTCTCTTACTAAAATGTAGCTTTTGTAACAGAAATGTATTTATTATGCTGGTAACTCTGGCATTCTTGCAGCGAGTTCGAATGCAAGACGTTTCGCATGGAACTCAGCAACGGAGGTAATATGAAGAGAGAAACATGACAGTAAAAAAGTTTATCATGAATATTTTTTCTTAGCATCGGATTTTTTGACCGGATGTTTTTGATCGTGAAGTGTTAAAATCTAATATCTAAAAAAGGCTGTTGCATTTAAAAAGGAATCAACACAAAGTTGCAAACTTCACGATTGCTAGGCCGGGGTTAAATTTTTTTATCGAACCTTATCAAAGATATAAAAAATAATGTGCACAGAGCTCATGTGTAGTACTTTTGTGATAAACATATGACGTGCCAAATGAAATACAAAACTCTATTTGCTAAGTTAATGAAAATATGTTTAATGAAAATTGCAACTCTATCGACTTAACAAGTTTATACACTACACAAATGGTCAAGAATACAAGAAAGTGTTCGTTTTTTTAAAGCTAAAGAAGCCTAAAAAAAAGATTGTTTTAGCTGAACACGTTGCAACTTTGGGCTGTTCTAAAGTCGGAGAGAAAAATATGAATCTGCTACACTTGTGCGAGCTTTTGAATATATGTTGCATTGTCACGTACTTCTTATGGTATATAGTGATAACTTTGAACTGCCTAGTATTTCCCCACTTACTAGATTGACATCAGCAGTAAAAAATCTAGATGATAATTAATGATTACTTGCATAACATGTTTTTCTGCCCAAGAGATGTAAGAAAAAAATTGCATTTTATTGTTGGATGAAGTTTATGTTAAATCTACTCTGCTATACCATGGGGACATTGTCTTTGGAAAGGCAGTAAATAAGCCCTAATTGTTGGCCAATATAGTTTTAAGCTTCATGATTGTTTGTTTGTTTGGTGGCCCTAGGTCACTTTATGAAATATTGCCTGATAAAGAATTAGATGCAGCTTTTTTTTATATCAACAAACCGAATTAATTCTGGAATCAATCAAACGAGCTGGTGGAACTGTAACAGCAATTATTCGTAATGATAAACTGTGAACCAAGCTTTTTTTAACGAGTTTAATACGGATACTTCATTTCCTTGGCAAATCAAAGATAATGTATTCTTCTTGTATGATTTTGTACACTTGGTGAAGAACATTAGGAACAACTGGATAACTGCGCCGATGAAGGAGTTCAATTTTTTTATTGATGAAGAAGAAAAAGTTGATAAATAGACAGATATAGAAAATATATATAAACTGGAAAACCAACAGCTTGTTAAGATGTCTAAACTATCCGAAGTTGCAGTTTGTCCAAGTCCCATTGAACGACAAAAAGTATCTCTGTGTTTAAACGTTTTTTGTGATGAAACTGTATGTGCTTTAATATGCCACTCTGAAATGTAAAATGCAAAAGATACTGTTGTATTCATAGAAAAAGTGTTGCAGGTTTGGCACATTGTTAATGTAAAATCCCCGTATGAGGATATTTGTATGGGGGATGAGGATCAAGCTGTGATTCCATCTAAAAATGATAAACAACTAAACACTCTTCTGGAGGTTGGTGACCTGGCACTAAAAATGTTTGGAAGTGGCACTACAGTCAAAAGAAAAAACGTCTCACCAAAGACACTTCTAAAGCCATATGGCACACATGCAATGGATTAGTGGTACTAAGTCAGCACTTATTGAAAACATCACATCAACATGTTGTGATGGGATTTTTACCACAGATCATTTAGAGAACCAGTTCAGAAAGTTGCGTCAGGGGTGTGGTGACACATACTTCATAACAGTGCAGCAGATTATGAAGAAAATGGCTATTCAGAAAACTAAAATTTGTTTACGATTTGATGATGGTAGCTTACTAAATACTACAAGTAATCATGGACGAAGTGTACATGTATGTGAGCAATGCAGTTTCATCATGACTGAAAACATGTGCACAATATTTGATAATTAGCTAAAATTTGAAAATCATTTACCAATAGAAACTAAATTGACTCTTGTTTATATTGCTGGGTACGTGACATGGCATGAGGACCACTCTCCAGAAGATACATTTATGTACTATAAAAACTACAGCCATTTATTGTCAGACATGAACCACGGCATTTTAAAAATTCCTCATTATTCTGTGTGCGAGTGTGTTATGAATGGATATGTAATGTTTCATGAAGTTGTGGAAGTTACTTGCTGCAAATCTTTTTGTAAAATCCTGGTAAACATATCAGAATGTTACTATTTGAAAATTGAACAGTCACATGCTGCTATTTTTGCAAACATATTGTTCAAAAACTACTGTTACTTGTATTCGCCTAAATCGAGGAAGAAGCCAAAACAAAAAATGTCGAAGCTTAGCTTGCCCGATAAACTTATTCAATAATTTCGTCAAACTCTCACCCTGGCACTGTCACATGAACTCAAATAGATCAGGAGGTGTATCCAGGATTTCCTACAGGGGCTAACGATCTTTAAAAAAGGTTTTCTATAGAGCTAAGAAAGAGGAAAAATCTATTTTCGAACCACAAATACTACCAGATATAAGAGTAATGGGTATCAGAAAAGGCAAAGACTGATTGTTAAACAAATATTATTACCAACTGAAAATTATGTTGTGACTGGAAAAACTAAATTTCAACAAGAAAAATCAACTGAAAATTAAGTCTCACTTTGGGAGTGCGATTCCCCTACTCCCTTGATACGCTCTTGAAATAGACGTATTTGCTGAAAGTAGCACTGGCTACAGGAATAAATCAACAAAATTGATTGCCAATAATTTGAAAGTCTAAAAACTAAAATTTAGTTTACAGCTGAATTTTTTTCCCACCTTAAACCCTCCTCCTCATGCACGTGCTCTTTCGTGCCTATAAACGTTTTTATGACTACAATAAGAAAAATGTGAATGTTCAAGTGCGTTAGAATATATTGTAATTCGACATGTCATGGTTGTCAGTATTTTTTCAAATGAGTTGATTTTGAAATGTTCGCCTCCAGTGAGACAGTTCAACTGCGTATTGACCTGGCATGTTGTTGGAGTACGCCATGGGTTCTTCAAGTCCTATTACGTCAAAATTTGAATACAACATAGAAAACCATGTACTTACTTGACTTCGCTTTCTTCACTTTTGACGTCATTGTTAACAAAAACCCGTTATAGGTCACTTATCTTAACAATATTTACCTGCATAATAATATTAGTAAATTATTATGACAAAAGAATTTAATAAGTAAAAGCTATATGAATAAACAAGGATTGATATATTCCACTGATCAATCTCTATTCAAGTGCGAATCTACTACAAAGCAAAATAATTTTCCAGCCATAAGCTGAAGTTAATAATTATAAAGTTGTGTCTCCTTTACAAATTTGTTGTGATGCTCGCTTAGTTCCAAGAAAACAGTCATTGAGCTCAAGTGTGAGGTATGTTATGACGTTTTAATCACAATCAACTGTGGAATTGCAATTCAAAACTGCATTATCAGTATCTGTCATCGTACATCCATTTCACTGCGAAGCAAACAGTTCATTTTGTTTCAACTTTAGTATCCATTTGCTCCACTGTGAAGGAAATTAAAGATGCTCTAAACCAGTGGTTCTCAACCTTTTTCGTGTCGTGGCCCACTTTAAAAGGCCGCAGATTTTCGTGGCCCACTTTGATTTAGTCTGAGATGTGATGATGACAAAGTTGCTGGAATTATCTTCAGAACGCATGGCAGCGAATGTGATCTCAAAAAAAAGATCACTGTCTCCCCAGTGCCGAAGATGGTCAGTCCGCGGTCGGAATCGGAGTTGATTTGCAAAGGAAAATAAGGTCATTGTGCCTCCAATTCATGGGTGCTGGTCCGTATGGCGGTTTATATGCACCGCTATTACTCAATTCTCATTCGACTTGCACACCCGTAGTTAAAGTACGCAAATGTCTGTGGCCCACCCGACTTACGTGGTGTGGCCTACCGGTTGAGAGCCAGTGCTCTAAACATTTAAGTTCTAAACTTTGTTGCAAAGCCCACGTGAAAACTAAACCTGTGCTTCATCGCTGCACGTCACGATTAGACTTGTTTATTTATTTGGTCATCACAAGATTGCACCTCAAGCAGTGCAGCAGCAACTGCACTTAAATGACGCTGTAATACTTCATTCTCGACTTGAACTTAGCAAGATCGACTGTTTGTTTGGTTTATTAAGCTCGTTTTTGAATCGAAATAATATCTAAAGAGAGATTGAAATATTGAATGTGCCGATTTCTAAATTGTTGGTCTTCACCATGAGACGACGAAGTTAATTGGATTCAAAATAGTTTTGAAATCGTTACGTTACGCATCGCCTTGTTTTGTCAAACTTTGCGTATTGTGATTTCCATAATTTTCGTCCTACGTTTTGCACTGAGTGTTGTTGATTACAAGTGCCACTCCGTAAGAGTTGTGAAAGACAATGAGAGATGACGGTGACGCGAGAGGAAGCAGTCATGCGCGCTTCAATGATCTTTCAGGTCGTCGCGTGGTACACCGGTTATCAGTCTCTTGTTTAGAAACTGCCCAAGGGTCTCGATCCAGCGAATTTCTTAAGGTGCTCCCATAACGCTAAATCCAATTCAAATAAAACAAAATGAAAAATCCTGTGTGAGTATGACTTATTCTAGTTTTGTAAATGCATGAAAACAAAGGCGGCACCAAACACAATGTCATTTGGTAGAACCGCAAACGCAAAAAGCCCTGTCTTTAAATAAAATTAAGCACTCTCAGAGCTGAAGTTTAGAGCTCAATGACTTCGCGTCCCGCTTTACAATATTTGGTCTGTGTTTGTAGTGTCTTAAAATTATAATGCCATGACTGATAATTTAACTTAGCCTGCGTTCGTGTGTTCGAGGAAAAGGCATTTTACAAATGATTACAGAAGGTTGGAGTGAATTGGGCTGTGGTTAGTCCAGCCAGTTTAAAAGTAGAGTAAGTGGTGTAAACGATGGAGGGATCCAATTTTCTACTTGCGACAGTACAGTGTAGGTTCAACTAATGATCAATGACGTCAAATTGACCAGTAAATTGCTATGATTGTCTCACCACAATTTTTAAAGGCTACACGCCTAAATCAAGAAGTAAACAAAAATCTAGATATTCCAGCTTTTAAACGAGCTCTTAGAACAGAAAAGTTTAAAAAGTGGTCAGTGGCTTTCCAACAAGATATTGAAACGCGACCAGCTTTCGCAAACATTTGATCTTGACGCTTTAATAAGAAAAAACTTCGCTTCATTAGTTGATGAGCATTCTGTCAACAAAACCGCCAATATTAGGATCGTATTGAAAAGAGGAGACGGGGAAGTCATTTTTCCCTAAAAAAACTAATTGTGCTTAGAAATATGCGTTTTCACATCATGCAAAAACATTTTTTCTCATCAGGTTAATTCCTCTCCTCGAGAAACCAGTCACTTATTGAGACCTTGACCGACGATGCAATGATAGTGATTTAATGCATTGTTACTTCACATTTAAACAAATCACTTCATTTCTACTGTTTGAAAATGTGATAACTTTTTTAGTTCAGGTGCAAAGGCCTATTTTACACTACCATACCGCGACCAGCCCTTTTTACTTCAAAATTAAATAGGTTTTTGAAGCAGGTCTTACTGAGGGCGTCTTGAATACTTGTGGTCAACCACACTGTGCCACAAAGCCATGTCTTCAAGCGATTTGATATTAATCGCTAAACCTGAACGTAAAACAAACTGTTTGTCTAAGATATTTCTTTGAAAGCTCCACAATCTGTTTCGTCACTATTACTGCAAGTCTAGCTACAGAACTACCATGCTGCAATCATACCCAGAAGCACTGCGAGCCTATATTGAGAAAAAAGAGAGAACATCGCTGACTCAATTGATAGTTTTTGTGGCTTTATTCAGATTAGACCAAGAAAAAGCGATTTTGTAATCAAATATTCACGTCAAGCAGTTTTGTAGAACGTTACCATAATATCAATTTTTCCACCCAATACTGGTACCAAAGATTGCAATGTTTGTTTATTTTATTTTCGGTGCATGATGGAAGATGAATGAGTCTTGTATCTTTCCAATGGCCAGACAGATGGGAGTAGTTGATGCTTGAAGACAAAAAGAATTGGGCTTAAAATGTATGGTCCTAAGTAATGGCTATATCAAGCAAGCTGTGAACATAGTAATTCGACTCAAAATCAACAACATGGTAATTGTAGACGTCTAAAAGTTAGTTGCTTGATAAAAACTTAGTAGTTTCCTGCTTGTACCAGACGCATTAACACTATGTATAAAACAAAACGACATACTGTCTAGGCTAATCTCTAAAAAGTCTGCTATTGAAAAATAGCAAAGCTTGCGACCGACTAGCAGTGTCAAAACGACGCATTTGGAAACCATGGCATTTACGAATGTTTTTCTGATTCGGGGCGACATAAAATATAGAACTGAAAATGCCTCGAAACAACTGTGAGAACTTCTAGTGTTATTGAAACTCAGCTAAACAAGCTTGAATTTCATCAGAAGTTGGTTATCTAAAGTTACCTAAAAGTGATGGGGTCTCGCATGCTAGTCATTACGTATGAATCGACTTAATCGCTATTAACGACCAACAAGTTATCACGGAAACTATTTGCTGTTCCTCATGTAGTCAACATATAAGCCTGCGCCCCACTCTATTTTTTAATTTAACAGCAAATACCGGTACCACAAATCTGTGTGGCAGGTTCAACTTCAACACTGGTTCTAACAACTCAATTTATGGTCTTAACTTTGTCTCTGAATGACCATAGCTGAAAAACAAACGTTTCCTCTCTTACTTAACCATGATTTCAAGTTCAAAAAATTTTGTTTAGAAACCAGCCGATTGCGGAAGTTGTGTAGATCGAAGTGAAAAGCATATTTGTTTTTGAATTTTAGTTGGTAGAGTACCGGTATACCGAAATAACGGTAGCAAATATTGGTTAACCACATTGTATTCTTTTGATTATATTTTCCAGCATGTAGGACTTTTGATAGTCTTCAGTAATAAAGTGCAGGCTTTGGCAGATAATAATCGATTCAAGGATTGTGGCGTCACTTCTTAGTCTTGCTTTGACACGCTAAATGTGCGCGTATTGTCACAAGGCTTTAGGTGATGGAGTACGTAGCCAATATATAAATTTCGGAGACTTGAGGAAGACTTACAGCACAAGCATTGTGCCAAAAAAACAAGGTTAAACCCGCTACTGGCCTTTGAAAACATTGAAAACGAACAATAAAATGATCTTTTTCTTCTTTCTGTGAGCAAGACCTTTCTCCGTGGAAAAGATTTTCAGATTTTGGACTTCTCATTAGGCTTTATTGCTAGTCTTCATTTAGATTGGGCCACCACGACAGGTAGACTGCTTGGCCCAGCCACCTGTCTGCCACATAGAGATGGAGGCATGCCGTTAAATGCATCGTCCTAGGACAAAACTAGCGAGCTTGCTGTCTTGTTTTCCACACTATCCCTTTTGTGCTGAGCACCAAGCAGGCAAGCTGTAAACACCATTTTTTTAAAGCCATTTAATATAAATTGATTAGAAAAATCAACCCAAGATCTACGGACTGCGAAGCGGACGCTCTACACTACACAATCGCGCTAGTTATGAAATGATTATGCGTAGAAAATAAATGCTTGACAAGTAAGGAGAATAGGAGTCGAAAATAGCTTTATACTGCGTGGAAAATACAGGGTGTCATAAATTATCGCTACAGTTTCAAAACCCAACAAAGTTTTATTTTTTGAGATATTTGCATATGGTTTGTTTAAGAGTAATAAAAATACTTCAAGTTTTTTAAATGTATTAGTGCACCTCTACATGCAGTCGCATGAAGTTAGCGTAGAGCTGCGATTGAGTTTTCTAAGAAAAATATACTGATAATTTTATCACGCATTATTTGATACATTTATTTTAGGGGTGTCCGCTTTAGTTTCGGGTTTTTTAAGGTTCTCCAAACCCCATATTCTTGAATTGCATCTCTTCAACATTTTAGAGACCTGGAACATAGACTCATCATTGAAGCAAACTTGTTTTAATACCCTGTATCTGAATCTAGCCTTAAGGCTTGCTCACTGCAAACACTTCGTCGCGGCTTATCTTCTGACCTAAGGGCCCGTAGTAACTTCGGTTTATGTGCATAAGTCAAAACTTTATGAATAGTAAAGCAAGGTATCTGTAACTGCTTAGAAGTTCTGCAAATGGACTATCTAAGGCTTGTGATATACGCCACACGCACATATTTTATTTCTACTTTTGGTATTTGTGTTCAGCCTGAGTAGTATAGGATATTATTTTCGATAGGCTTTTTGTGGCGCGGGGTCTAAGGTCACGAATAACTTTCGATTAACAATGTATAGCTTCCGTTTAACATTGTACAACTTCCGTTGAACATTGTGTAACACCTATTTAACATTGCATAATTTTTGCTTGTACTTGAATCTGTTTGTTTGTTGAATTTTACAATTGAAAGAAAATCGTTTTATTTATTCAAATGGTTAAAAGGAAATGATTTTGTTTTTGATTTTGAAAATGATTTTATTTGTTTTTGGGTATGATTTTATTTGTTTGGTGTTGTACCCCACTTCAGAGCGTTCTCCAGTTGATATTAATTTTACTTCGGTTTTCAGTTCCTTAAACGATCTTGATTTTTTGTCCTACCGTAAGCATATAAAATGTTACCACTTTTCAATCATACCCAAGTTTTCAAATGTGAATTTATTCAAAATTTTTATTCAAAGATTTGTGATAAGAAACATTAAACCAACATTTAATATCAATGAATTTGTAAAATCTGAACTCTGTAGGGAAATAAACAAAGATCTATGTTCAGTATGCGTCTGAGAGTGGTCCTTGAGAGGGCAGTCTCCCTCTGACAAACATCTGGTCGATTTTCTTGGTGATTCCTCCAGACGCTGTCTCACGATCTCTGTGTTAATGGCTGTTCTCGCAGACCTTGGCCTACCACTATGTCCTTTATTCGCTTTGGTCGCATATCCTGTTTTCCTGAATTTTCGAAGAAGATGTCTGATTGTGAGTATACATGGAGGATTTCTTTCCGGAACGTCAATGACGAATCGTCACTGAGTCTGGGTTACCAATTTTAATTCAAAATATGCTTCCACGATCTTTACTCTCTCCTTCACGGTATATTGTTTTCGATCCATTGGTGTGAGAATTCAATGTTTTGTTGTTAGTATTTTTGAGAATAAAAAATCTATTTTGGAAATAGCAAGGATTCAAAAAGTGGTAACATTTTATTGGCCCACCCTGTAAAACGGAAACATCAACTTTTACTGGTGTCTTAAAAATAGAAGCCTTTGATAGTATGTCATAAACAAACGCGAGTGGAAGCAGCGGTCATAAAGAGGCGTTCACGTTGTATCTTAAAAATTGAAACATTAGTTATTATAAAATCAAATAGCCTTGTTCTGATCGATTTTTTTTTGTTTTATTGTTTTGAATTTGTGATCCCCTAGAATGTTGTATCTTTAGAATGCTCTTCTAAATGTATTTATTGGAGATATTTTTTAGATTTGATATCGGTTCTGCTGTTGGTTAGAATTAACTAAAAGGGTCTTTATGTCGATTCCGATAGAAATATTTAGACAATGGATTCAGTCCTATTAGAATACGTTATTGAAGGAATAAAACTTTGAAAATACGGTAGAGTATAGATTTGGAAGTAGTTACTAGTGTAATAAAAGAAAGAGAGATATTTAAATAATCTGGCAATGGAAAAAATTTGCTGGTGTATCACTAGTTGGCAGCGTTGAAAAATTACAGAAAAAAATAATTTAACAACATTAATATTACTAGTAGTTTGGAACAACTAGCAGCAAATACAGTCTTGGAGGAATAGAGTATAGATTTCAAAATAGTTTCCAGCGTTGATAAAAGAAAGACAGATGTTTAAATAACCTGGCAATGAGAAACCTTTGCTTGCTTATCACTAGTTGGCAACGATAAAAAGTTACAGATGAAAATAAGATACAGCCAACAATTTTTCTAGATTTTTAGAAATCACACAGGTTTGCTGGAGAATAATCGCATGCAGTGGAGTGACGTTGTGAAAGCATGTGATCTTGAGTTTACTTCCAGAAGAGGTGAAGCTTGGTGGAAGTTATTGTTGTGAAAGAAAAAATGGTATATCAAATTTCATACAATTTCAATCAAAAACTTTTACGTTTATTACCTGCAGTTGTTAGCTTTACACCTTTTTTAGAAAAAAAATTTGAAGATGTGGAAATCTTTTCAGTAGCTTGAGCAGACTTTTGTGGTGTTGGATAAATTATAGACAAGATTGTTTCACGTTTGTTGACAGTAAGGTCGCTAAGTATAAAATCGTAAGAGCAATTTCACAGTAGAAGCATTCTGTGGTGTTAGTAGAATAAAAAGAAAAAATCAAAACAATGAAATTTGTTTAAATTCAGCAATTTTAAATCACTACTGACATTTTACATGGGTGTGGTAAAACTGAGAAGATTTAACTTTAATGTGAGAATGATTGTGTGCAGATTGACTATTCAATATAATTGTTAAACTTTAACTTCTAAACATTCACTATAAATGCATGGGATTTACAAAGCCAATCACTTTTTATATGACAACTAGAAAAAACAAAAATTGCAAAATTGTATCCTATCATTACACTGTTTAAGGTTTGATCTGACATTTAGCGACTTTTAATTTCTAAATCCACCAACTGAATATAAAATTCTTATTTTTACCTTTCTCATTCTGCCTAGCACCCATACATAAAACAAAAAACATATAATTTACAAATTTTAACATCATTTGTAGGACATTAGAAAAACAAAATAACACAAAAATTATATCTTATTCTTATCAAACATCCAATTCTTAACTCTTCTTTAGTGGTCGCCATCTACTGCAAATAGAAATTATTGATGAAAAATATAACACCTGTGAAGAATCTTTTTTCTTCAAACATCCAATTCTTTAAGTTTTGAGTGAAGTTCGCTAAAAGCCACAAACAGAAAGCGTCGTGCTTCACAAAGTTTAAAACTTTGATGCGTAATTTACAAAACAAAAAATCTGATTGTAAGTGTGTTATTACCAATTTAAAACCCTCGCTTTAATTTCCGATCTCACTATTGTTTAAACATTTTCGAGATTTATGTTTTAGGAGTGGATTGGAGAATTATTTGGCAGGTGGTGTGTTGAGGTCTTTGAAATTAAATGTATAATAAAGAGTTGTAAGTTGATTTGTGGTACAGAATTTGAAAATTGCAGAAAGTAGAGTATTCATTCTCGAAGCTTTTCGTCTGACACTTTTCAAGAGAATCCGTCAGAAATGAGTGAAAAGATGAAGTGAGTCACTTATATAGAGACACAGTTTTCTTTTTCGTCAACTGTGTCTCTATATAAGTGACTCACTTCACCTTTTCACTCATTTCTGACGGATTCTCTTGAAAAGTGTCAGACGAAAAGCTTCGAGAGTTGTAAGTTTTATTCATGCCTCTGAGTTTATGCTTTGCTTGCAAATCTTTAATTAGACTGGTTCACCACAACAGCTATAGACTGCTCGAACGCACCACATATTTGCAGTGTAAAATCCGTTGAGCACTTTTTTCCAAGGAAACAAGCGAACTGGCCTGCTTTTTCCTTAAACAAAAACTTTGATGTTGAACATTAGTTGTAATCATTGTTTTATAGTCTTTGGTATTATTTGACAAGGAAATTAAACCCAGGTCTTACGATTGTGAAGCAAACGCTCCAACCACTATCATGCCAGTATAATTGTATGGTTGGTAATTGCGAAGAGTTTAACCCTTTGAGGACCTTTGGTACACATATGTACCATGATTGTTGATTGTTATATCATCATGACGTGATAACCAATTATCTGAAATCCATTATATTTTCGTTGTTACCAAACAATTGCGGCATTGTTTCAAATTTTATGAATTAAATTCTTGTGGTCCTTAAAGGGTTAAATCGTCATAAAATTGACTTTTAGTTTTATAATTTAATATATCAAGTGCAATTCTGTCTGTCTGTGTGTCCGTCTGTTTTAACTCCTCTGAAACTGCTTGAAGTACGTGCATCAAACTTGGCACGATTGATCACTATCCTGCGGTGTGGGTTATAAGGGGGTTGGTGACGTCATCATGATGCCATACTCAAAAATATTTTTTTAGAATTTTCATTGCTTGGCAGAGGGCAACCGCTCTTTGCTCAAGATAAAACCAGCTTCCAACTTACCACCTTTCAAAAACTTTCACTTTTTTGGGGTCTAAAATGACGCCTTAATCAACAATTGATTGCACAATCTGCTTTTTGTTTTGTCTCAAAAAGTACTAATTACACAAACGCGATTAAACGCTCTTTCAGGAGATATTAATAGCATGATTTCGATGAAAACAAGTTTACTGCAACTAAAGCTCATTTTACTACGCTACGAGTAATTCTTTGTTTAAGCACTTTAGGCTCTCTTAGCATTTTTCTTCCCTTTTTCGCTTGCACGCTAAAAACTGGCTCTATGATGTCATAATATGTCTCGTGCAATTTACACGGGTCTTTCGCTACCACAGATCATAATATGAAGACGTTTTCAAAAATTGCAACCTGTTTGCCAAATCAATCTACTTATACACTAATTTGTGACCTCATTTCTCAACTGGTTTTCAAACTTTTTTCAACAAATTAAGGGTTATTTCAAGGCAATTCCGATAGTGTATAATATGTACAATTAATATCAGTTTTTATACTGAAAAAACTGAACTTTAAGACCTGTGGTGTAACTTTTTACCCATCCCAAAAAGTGGTAAGCTCAGTAAAAACAGGTAACATTAATTTAAAACGATATAATAAAGTACTAACAATTATTGTCCTTTGAAAGCTTAGGAAATTTGCTTTCCAGCAATATGTAACTCCAATTACATAGAGCTAACGATTAGTTTCTAATGGCTGATTAAAAATTGGTTGCCATACATGATGTTTCATTTTTAGTGGAATATTTATCCTAGCCTAATTGATCTAACAAACTTGTAATTGCTAAACAAGGTTAATTCTTTGATACATTTTGAGTACTTTTCCTCACAAGCGTGGTTTTTTTCCATTATCTGTCCACGTTTTCAAAAACATCCATCCAGTTTTCAAAAAGATCCAAAAACTGAAGCTTCTGAATGTTTATGAAATGTAGTCTACCGGTTAGAAACACGCAAAGTTTTGGTGCCTGCATTTCACAAAATTGCAATTTCTAGAAAACCTAATGCTTTGGTACATTTTGTCTATTCTTTCTCTATGTCGCGTTTTGATATAATAATATATACGTATATATATATAAATAAATAAATAGACTCGGTAAAATATTTAAGAATGCTCAATAACAAAAACAGTTAGAGCAAATTAATATATATCTTTATTAGCAAAAATACTGCAGCCTGTTTCGCCGTTAAGGCTCCTCAGGTATTTCTGCAAAAAAAACGAAAAATGAACCCAAAACAAACAGAGAATGCAGTATTACTTACGGTTGTTCGGGGGGAGTAATCAGAAATAGTATGGTAGCCAGCAGAAATTATACTAAAGAATAATCTGCTGGTTCTCCTGCAAACAGTAAACTCATCTGAGTAACTAAGAACTGTGGAGGTTGGTATGAGAGTAATAGTGACGTAACAATGGGAACAGGTATATACTTAATATGGTAAACGGTAAGTTGGGAAAATAGACGGAAAAGAAAGGATAAAGAAAAACAGCAAAAGTAAAAGAACAAAACACGCAAATTACAACGAACCGTCCAATCTGATACTTTTTAATTTAAATTTTTTCCTGTGGCGGCATGTGTTCACTATTTCAGATCGTTTATTGAGCATCATTTTTCTGTCGCCGCTTAAGATGGCAAGTTTTTCGGCCAGGCACAGGTTACATCTGCTCCCTCCGCATTTGTGCCAAGTTCATGAAGTTTGATATTGTAGATTTTTACCCATCCATTTCAGAGTCTCTTTTATGGAAAGCATTAAATTCGTCAAAAATTTCACTGTCATAGATGAAGAATCATTACGTATTATAATGCATTCACGCAAATTGCTACTCTTTTGCGATGGCAACACCTGGATCAAAAAAGACAACTATATGTTTGATGTCACTATGGGATCGTTTGACGGAGCTGAAGTTTGCGAGTTAGTAGGTTTGTTTCTGCTTTATAAAATGAAACATCTATTTGGCTGAAATTGTGTTTGTTTGTATAGAGATGATGGGTTAGCTGTTCTTAATAACATTTCCGGACCAAAAACTGACCGCACTCGAAAACAATTGATCAGGCTATTTCAGGATTATGATATGAAAATATTGATGGAATTAAACCTGACTCAGACTGACTTTTTGGACGCAACTTTGAACCTTAAAACTGGAAAATTTTGGCCATATAGAAAACCGAACGACAATCCACTTTACGTAAACAAAAATTCCAATCACCCTCCTTCGATAAAGAAACAAATTCTATCTATGGTGAATGACCGCCTTACCCAACTCTCATCATCTGAGAATGAGTTTGATAGAACGGCCTCGATGTACAATAAAGCTCTCCATGAAAGTGGATATGATATTTATTTGAAATACCGGAAAGAAGCAAAAGCAACAAAGACAATTAGCAACAGAAGAAGAAGAAACATAGTTTGGTTTAACCCTCCATATAGTGAAAACGTTGAAACAAATATTGGCCATGAATTCCTGAACCTAATTACAAAGCATTTCCCAAAACATCACCGGCTTCACAAGATATGCAACAAAAGCAATATTAAAATTAGTTATAGCTGTATGCCAAATATGTCCGCGGTCATCTTGCGCCATAATAAAAAGCTTCTTTCCGCCTTGCCAAAGACCGATAGACCTTCCACTGCCGATCCAAAATGTAATTGCAGAATAAAAACATCTTGCCCACTTGACGGCAAATGCAAACAAAAATCTATTGCATATAAAGCAGAAATATCCTCCAACAATATCACCAAATTATATTATGGATCCTGCTCTACTGATTTCAAAGCGAGATTTAGCAATCACAAGCATTCATTTACCCACCGTAACAAAAGAAACGCAACCGACCTATCAAAAGAAGTTTGGCGAGCAAAGGATAATGGCGTTGAGCCGTCTATAAAATGGTCCATTGTTTCTACAGCACCATCATACAAATGCGGAGGGAGCAGATGTAACCTGTGCCTGGCTGAAAAACTTGCCATCTTAAGCGGCGACAGAAAAATGATGCTCAATAAACGATCTGAAATAGTGAACACATGCCGCCACAGGAAAAAATTTAAATTAAAAAGTATCAGATTGGACGGTTCGTTGTAATTTGCGTGTTTTGTTCTTTTACTTTTGCCGTTTTTCTTTATCCTTTCTTTTCCGTCTATTTTCCCAACTTACCGTTTACCATATTAAGTATATACCTGTTCCCATTGTTACGTCACTATTACTCTCATACCAACCTCCACAGTTCTTAGTTACTCAGATGAGTTTACTGTTTGCAGGAGAACCAGCAGATTATTCTTTAGTATAATTTCTGCTGGCTACCATACTATTTCTGATTACTCCCCCCGAACAACCGTAAGTAATACTGCATTCTCTGTTTGTTTTGGGTTCATTTTTCGTTTTTTTTGCAGAAATACCTGAGGAGCCTTAACGGCGAAACAGGCTGTAGTATTTTTGCTAATAAAGATATATATACATATATATCTATAGCACTTTTCGGTTCTATCTCAATTTTAAATTTCTTTTAAAATTGAGGCGACGTGTGATAATCGCTCGGATAATTAGGTCTGAGTGCAACTTAATAAAACTTGGAAAAGATCGGCTTCCACTAAAAACACCTTAAACCACTTTAATAACAGAATAATGTATTCACAGAAATAGTACTTCACGACTTCAAACTTCTTCGCTCAACGATCTCAAAATTAATCACTTTACCACACAATCAGGAAACCGCCAAAACTAATTTCACCAATAACTGCTTAATACTCGCCGCGTCCACAGAATCCACCACAAATTATCACAAAAAAAAACCATGACCCTTCTTTACTCTGTCAATCACGATACTAACTATTACTCTACTGACTCTACTCTATGTCTCTAACTAAAAAAAATCCCGTCGCCTTATATATAAATCGACAAAAACAATCCAGAAAACGCAAGAACGAAATCACGTGAAAAAAAGGAAAAAAGCATTTCAAGTTATGTAATCGTTTATCAAAATTCTTCGAAGAAGCTGGAATCACTACATCAATCTGGAATTTTACTATGTCGTAATAACGATTGTGATGTAATAAAGGCGTACACAGCAATCCACCCTGGGAGGAAAAAAAGGTCCTTTTTTCTCAATCAGTTATCGAAATTCTTCGAAGAAGCTAGAATCACTAGATCAATCTGGAATTATATTATGTCATAAACGACTGTGACGCAATAGAGGCGTACTTACGGCAAATCCAATTGCAAGGAAAAAAGGTCTTTTTCTCAATCAGTAGCCAAGCGAACAATGACAGCACTTTACACAAATGTAAAACAATTCTTACGAGGCAAATTTCCTTATTCGTGACACTCTATAGCATGGATCTGTGGCATTATCTATCAAAATATACAAAACAATTCATCGAAAAATGAAGTCTACAAATGTAAAGATGTAGCCAACTACAAGCAAAACACTAAAAGACAAGGAGGTAAAGATAGTCCTTTCTTATCGTTTGCAACAAAATGTAAGTATCGAGCTACATATGATCTAAATCAGGGGTGTCAAACTGGCGACCTGTGGGCCAAATTTGGTCCGCGACGTGACATTTTGCGGCCTGCGTAAGGATTTTGTGGCACAGTGCGAATGCCTGGCCTCCGACTTTGGTCTTCGAAAAATTGTTTTCCACAAGAAAAAAAATCTTTTAAGTTGAAATTAAGTGAAAATAGTGACCTTCGCCGTGATGAGAATATTTGTTTTCAAAAAAAATTCAAGTAGCTATTGAGTGAAAAATCTCTATTGAAAGCATTAATCTCCAAAAAAGAAATATATACAGCAATGTTTCTTAGACGGTGTGCCGCCAGTCTTTTTAAAGTGCGTAATACTGAATACAAATTTTCTACCAACATTGAAAAAATGCTGCCATGAAGTAACGGTTGAGAAGAGCTACAAGTCGCGGGTAGCATTACAGGATAGGGCGAGAGAGGCAATGACCTTTTTTTTTGAAGATCAGCATCATTTCGGGCTACATCACACGATTTCCAGAGATCGTTGCCCGGAGAAGTGGTGATCTCCAAATAATGTTGCTCGTCATCAATGGAAATAGATTTGTGTGACTGGTGTGCCTTGAGATTTGATCAACTGGTTTCCTGTGCCGGCAGACAAAAATTTTGAGGACCACTGATATACAGTCTTGTCGGCTTAAATTTTTTCTCAACAGAGTCTGGCCCGTATGAAATCTAGGTATGTAAATGTGGCCCACAGCACTGAATGAGTTTGACACCTCTGATCTAAATGTTGAAGCAATTTCCTTTACAATATGGTGAGGCCGCCACAGCCAAGTGATTTAGTGTTCTTAACCTCGACATTATTAATGGGGGCCCGCTATTGCTACAACTTAACTGTGCTTCATTTCGAGTTAGTTTGCTCTTTGTATGGCGGCGTTCATGAAAGGGCCAAGCAACATGCACGCAGTCAGAGACGTTAGTTCATATCAATTTGCCTACAGTAACAAAAATGTAGTAAGTAGCGAGCCTCATATTCAGTAGCTTAAAACGGACTGTCAGGTAATAACCTTAAATGACATCACAATGCTTACCACTATATAGTCAGAGCAGATCAGGCAGCAAAATTATCCACAATCATTTTGATAGCGAACATACATCAAATAGTAAAGCCCATTACTGATATTTATAATTGCAAGGATATAGGTGCAAAACACTAATCTTCATTTAGAAGTTGGGAGGTCTGGATTAGGGGCAAAGTTAAATGTAATAAAGTCCCAAATTTAAGAAAAGATCAAAATTAAACAATAATGGCATCAATTTGTAACACTGGATTAAGAGGGAATGTTTTTGTTTGAAAAGAGCTTAATAGGTGCCTATTGCAATAGGTTGTATGATTTAGGGGAAAGCCATGGCCTTTATCATGCTATGGCCGAATTAAAGCAAACAGCGCATGCAAAGATCTTAATGTCACCAATATTAATACAAGAGCGGGCCCACCTAATCATCAAATAGGCCTACCACTAAATAGCTCATTTCTTTGTGAGTCAAAACGACCACCATTTGGGCGACGCCATCAATTCTGACTCTGTTTCACCCCCAGTACACTTTTAAAACTTACAAATGGAAGTTTGTGGCATCATTCTTTCTTTTTAAATGCTTCCAGTCTTGATTAATAGACCAATATGATTACCACTTAATGTGCAGAAATTTTGGCTTATATTTACTAAAACATTTCGTTGTTGCTCTCACACAAATGTTTCTACGGTGAAGCTGGCACAGTTGCATTAATTGATACGTTTTAAATTGGCACGGGTGATGGTATGCCCTGCCTGGGTAAAATCGCACCATACTTGGGAGAAAAATGTTTTCTATTTTGCTTGATAATATCTTTGTAGAGCTACCGGAATCAAACCTGAACTTTTGGGAAAAGCAAGAACTTATTTAACTTCCATGAGCATACCTAAGTAAGGAAAAACAAATATAAATCATAATGCATAGCCAGCAGGGACTTAAAAAGTTTTAGAGGAAATCAAAAAACACAAGTGGCTGTGTCAAATTGCACCACATGGAATATACTGTATTATTGGTATTTTGCTTTATAATAGCTATATAGTGCTACTGGGATCAAACCAAATATTTGGGGAAAAGCAAGGACTCTTTTAACTTCCCAGGGCACATCAAGCACGGAGAAAAAGAACATGCTACATAATGCGAAGCCAGCGAGGACTTGAGAAAGTTTAAGAAGAAATCAAAGGAAATCAGCGTCACTGTGTCAAATCATACCACACAGAAAGACATTTGTGCCATTTTGCTTTAGAATAGCTCAATATCAGAAATGTGTTCCCTACTTCCAAACTATGGGAAACGCAAGGTTTGTGTCAGCAATGAACAAAGCACGTAGACATGAAGCATAGCCAGGATCTTGAAATGAGATATTCTATTAGGAAAAGGAGCACACAAAGTCGTGAAAATCTCATCTGCAGAAAACACATAAACGTTTGGTAACTCATCACACAAGAACTTAATAGGTGAAGCTGGCTGAACCGCCACTCTCAATCCCGACGTTACTGACGGGGGCTCTTCGGGTGACGCCATTGTATATGCTATAAAGCAACGATTTTTTCTTATGCTGATATGCAGCGTGTTTAGGTATTTATGTCTATACTCTATTATTCTACAGCATTGTAATAAAATCCCAAGTTTAAGAAAAAATCCACATAAAACCATAACCACAACAATTTGTAAAACTGAATATAGAGAGAACATTTGTTTGAAAATAACTCGGCTTGATGGGCGCCTACTAAAATATGGTGAGTGATTTTGGGGAAGCCATAGCCGCTTTTGTCGCTATGCCGGAAACAAGACAAATAGCGCAGCCAAAAGAACTTAGTACCACCTATATAAATAGCTGGCCAATATAAATAGCAAAAAGGCAGCATCACATCGCAAAACAGGCTTATCACTAAATAGTTTATTTCTGTAATTGCGAAAGCAACCGCCATTTGGCTGCTACCATTAGTTTTGATTGTGTTTCGATCCTTTTTCCCTCACAAGTATTAACAATAATTTGTGGCAAGATTTTTTGTGAGCATTACTGGTCATGATTAAGAGAATATCATGATCACGATTTCGTGTGCAGGAATTGTGAAAGTGCATAAAATTCATTAACTTTTCGCTACTGCTCACACAAAAGCTCGATACTTGAAGCCGGCGCAGCCGGTTGAACCGAAATGCTAAACTCTGTCATTACTGATGCAGGGCCCCTGCAGGGCGAGGCCGGCTAGTAGTGTATAAAAGCGTAAAATGACTTGGTAAGGGAATCAAAATTAACATTTAAAATCCATCTTAGAAAAATTGATGATATTGTTTTGTTTCGGTAATATGCATTGTCGAAAGTTACAAATATTGGGCTTGCTGTAGGAAATTACCTACACTTTTTTAGAATTGTAGAGGTAAATTCAATTTTCGATATGTCTAGCTATGTAAAGAGGAGATTAATATGGTGAGGTTAGTGCGCTGCAAGAAAGTTTAACATAAGTTTGAAAATGCCTTACAAAATACACTGTAAGGTAGAATTTTTTAAATTTGAATTGATATACAGCAAAAAAAGGTAATATATTTATTACGTGGTGCATAAAATGCGTGATGGTTGAAAAGCATCACGTCACTCGTTCACAATTTTTGTTTTTAACTCAGAAATAGTAATTTCGAAGCTACGAGTGTAATGATTGATGACCTAAAATTGAAAAAAACTTTACATTTGTTTCATTGAGCGCACACAATATAGTAAGCTTAGTGGTCTTCAAATTAAGTTTTTTATGAGGACGTCAGATAAAAATGCAACAAATCTTTTCATGATTGTTCAAACGTCTTTGGTTTGGAATCTAGTCTCGACGTTGCGTGCTCATTTGTTGGAGAAGATTAAAGTTTCAACAAGTGAATTACATGGAATATAAGTTTGATTTTTTTGTATCTAAAAAGTTATTAGAAATGTTATAGACTACAAGTTCGGTAGTTGATGAGAGTAACTACCTAAACATTTTCAACTAAACGATATAAACAGATTGTAAATTTATAATATTTTGGTATAAATTCAAGTGTGTTGATGTGAAAAGTTGCAAGTTTGATAGACGTAGTGAAGCAAATTAGGCGAAAATAATGTTGGTTTTTGTAGATAGATCCTAAGTTTAGATTTATTGTTGCATAGTGAGGTGTAGAGTATTTTTAAAAGAAGTGAATTTAACGTATGGTGAGAAAGTTAGATGATAGTTTTGGTGTGATGTATCAATTGGTGTATTTGGTGTATTGGTTTTGTATCAATTGGTTTTGGTGTATCAATGACGTATAACAGCTTCAGAAATTTAAACTTGATGCTTGGTGAACACAAGGAAAATATTTGGGATTGTGTTTAAAGTTGAAAGGTTTGTAAAGAAATCTATGTGGTTGTTTATAAAGATTGCTATAGTTCATATCATAATTACAACCAAATGGTGTTACAAACATTAATTTTGACCGAAAAGAATAAAATGTAGTGTGCAGATTTTAAAAGTAGTTTACCTAAACGGACAATTTTCAAAGTATTGAGGCACAAGTTTGTTAGTATGTGCGGAGATGATAAAAATCAACTTATTTATGTCTGTTGACAGTGATTAACTTGAGTTTTTTCAATGCTTCTTGTCGGTAAACTATGAATTTGAAAAGCTTTTGTTTTATAATTACTTTGAAATAGTGCAAGTAGCAAGTTTAATCTTGGATGGGGTGAACAGATGAAACTTTTACAGCGATTAATGGCAATTGCAAATATTTTATTTAATAAATCCAAATCAAGATGGTAAAATAATTAAGAGTTTATTACTTTCTGAAGAATAGCAGAACAAAACTTTAATATAACTGATCTCGATAGGTTGAAAAATTAGAATCATTTACCCTTTAAAGATATACAGTATATAGCGATGTTAGAAATTTTGAACTGTGGTTCTGCTGTGGTTTCCTGATAATAAACGATAAGTTTAAAACGTTTATCATGTAAATGAGTGAGTTCAGCAGCCATCAAATTGTGAGTTAGGTTTTTATTTATGAAAACCACCTAAATGAAGTTTTTAAAAAATTTGAAAGTACAGGTCATGAGTTCAAATTTTTTGTGTAAGTCAACATTTGGTGAAGACATTTGGGTGAAGTTCAGAAAATATTTCACACGCTTAGATTATTTTGAGTTGTTAAAGATATTCAAAAAGTGACACTTGACTGTTCAGTGAGGAAAAACTGTTGTCAGTCTTTGTTTTAAGGATGAAACGCGGAAAGTGGAAGTGCGATGTCTTGCAAAAAAGTTAGTCAAGACTTTATGACTTTCACGAGAAATAGTACCACATTCAACACTTTTGTATGTTGGTTACCGCGATTACTAATGGGAGAAGTTCACTGAGAAAGAGAGCTTCAAGAATATTTCTATCGTCAGATGCTACGTGGCACTATCAGAGTTTGTTCACTTCGATGAGAGTATCAGCTTGTAAGTTCAATGATTTGAGAAAGCTAATAGAAAAACATTTAGCAGCAAGTTCGTACTGTAAGCTCAGGTTTTACATTTTGTAACTAATTTTTAAATTATGGTTTATAGCTGACAATACAGCAGCATTGAAGTTGTTTAAAAGTTTGAGAAAAAAGATTGTTAGTAAAAGAATTTGTAAATCGAGATCAATTAACTTAGCCCAATTTGAAAAATTTTTGATTGCAAACGTGTGTAGCAATGATTTGATTGCAAAATCAAAACTTAGTGCAAGAGTTTAATTGTACGAAACAAATTTGAATATTTGAATACCAGCTAAGATGAACTTTTAATTTGAGACTACACAGAAGTATCAAAATTATAAACTTTATCTTTGCTCAAGATTTTGGATAAAGTGTTCATAACTTAAGGTAAATTAAAATTTGAGTTAAAAATTTTTATTTAGTTAATGTGTTAAAACAATAGTGAGATCGGAAATTAAAGCGAGGGTTTTAAATTGGTAATAACACACTTACAATCAGATTTTTTGTTTTGTAAATTACGCATCAAAGTTTTAAACTTTGTGAAGCACGACGCTTTCTGTTTGTGGCTTTTAGCGAACTTCACTCAAAACTTAAAGAATTGGATGTTTGAAGAAAAAAGATTCTTCACAGGTGTTATATTTTTCATCAATAATTTCTATTTGCAGTAGATGGCGACCACTAAAGAAGAGTTAAGAATTGGATGTTTGATAAGAATAAGATATAATTTTTGTGTTATTTTGTTTTTCTAATGTCCTACAAATGATGTTAAAATTTGAAAATTGTATGTTTTTTGTTTTATGTATGGGTGCTAAGCAGACTGAGAAAGGTAAAAATAAGAATTTTATGTTTAGTTGGTAGATTTAGAAATTAAAAGTCGCTAAATGTCAGATCAAACCTTAAACAGTGTAATGATAGGATACAATTTTGCAATTTTTGTTTTGTAGTTGTCAGATGAAAAGTGATTGGAGTTGTCAGGGCCGTAACTTCGTCATGCGGGCCCGGAGCGAACATCCATTATGGGGCTCCCATTTTTTCTGTGCTTAATATTCAATTGAGCTACTTTTCTGAACACAGGAATCATTGACGACACCGCGTTACAGAAAGATTTTTCGATTAAAATACTGAAAAAAAGATTTTTCAGTTCAAAAAAGCATTGAACTGCACAGATAGAAGAGGCTAAAGCTAATTTCACGGTGCCTGCAAATAAAAGGCTTTAATTGGAATAAAATTTCTCCAAGGTTTCACGGTTCAACATAATTTTTGAGATTGTAGTGTATTCAAATTACCGATGGTATTTGATTGAGGAGATTGTTTTTGCAATGTTTAATGACAACGAAAATATTTCATCCGAAACAAAAAAAACCGCCGAAAACTATTAACAACCTAAACCAGAGTATTTAGAATTGGCAACCAGTATATCCGGTTATATTGATCAAACTATACTGTTTCACTCAATTGGTCCCGAAACGTGGTTTCTGTTTACCGCGGTAAACATTGGCGATAACTGGCTTTCAACGCTATGCCTCAACCGCATAATATCTGCGATTGGACCATGTAAAATGCTGATATATAAGAGGAAAATTGAGGATGCCTTTCTGGCCTGCAAATGTGGATAGGTGCTGAAGGTGATATACCGACTGATCTGCCCTCTGTTCCCCAAACCATTCAGCTAAGTAGATTTCAGTGTCCTAGTAGTAGAAGTGCATTTATTTGTGGCCAGCAAAACACGCGCTAAGCAAAAGAACACACCAAAGCAACAGCCAAAAATGGGAAACACTAACAAATGGTATGTGTTATGGAAAACGCATAACAAATCAAATTAGTGTGCGGTTCCTGCACCTGAAAAAACAAAAAAAGAAGAACTAATTTGGTACACGCTTACCTTATATATAGGGGAAAGTTGTGTAATTCGGTCCCCTTAAGCAAGAATTGCAATAACACCAATAATTTAGCTTTAATTCCTTGCCCGCTTTGCGTATCAGTAAAGGTGGATGAAAGGAATATTGTGATGTAGTATTAAGCTTTTATATTTACTCGTTCAGATGCAAAATAGATCTTTATTTTTTTATCAAACTGGTTCAATTTACACGACATGCGTGTAAAACGCTTCCCTGCTTGGCGCTGGGCATTTACGGGTTGTTGTGGAGAACAAGCAGGCAAGTTCGCTTTTTGTGTTCATTAGCAAGGCACTTTACCGGACGCCCCCATCTTTATGTGGAAGACAGGTGGCCCAAACACCTCGAAAATGGCAACTCCCAAGCGAGTGCGGACATCCCGTCCAAAACACAGCAATACAATTTGCTTTCTCGTGAATGAAGAATAAACATGGACAACAATAAATAAAAAATAGCAAAAGAAAAATAAAACAATATGCACAAACATCTTCATCAACTCCTTTGCTTTCTCGTGCAGCTCGAGTCGACATTTGAACAGCAATAATTAAACAATATTGTAGTCACGTGCAAATGTCAAAAATACAACAAAAAATGAATGCCATGTTAGTGTTCAGTGCTACATAAAGTATGTGCAACATAAGAAAATGTCCTACACTTTTTTTATTAGGTGAAATGCATACCTTCCACTGTGTAAATTGGGCCCCGGATCCATTTTGCACGAGTTGTTGGGTCCATTTTATACCAACTTAGTATGATACCTTTTCAACCACTTTTCATCATTTCTTAACCTAGCACTCAAACTTGCTTTTGGCGAAGTGTACAAGAATGTTCACTCGTATGAGTAACGTTTCAGTTGAATTGATATCTTTCCCAGCCTTTCTTTTCTATGTCAAAGACATTAAACCTAAAAGATGATCAAACACCTTTCATTTCTTTCTTGTTATGGATCGCCTATTTCCTCAATACTTTGCCTACAAACATTTAAGGTTTTTTTAAACCTTGCCAAGACGTTTCAAATCATGTGACCATTTCCGTATCAAACCATGAAATTAATAACAAAACAGCTGTGTACCAATTTACACGAGGGTTCAATTTACACAACTTTCCCCTACACGCAATAGTTTTTGACTACTATTGCAAATAATAGAGCGCTGAAAAATGTGTTAGTAGATAGTGTCCGAAAACCAGCATTGCCAAGATGGTGATGATGCAAGAGTTTCATACAAAGAACTATTATTGGAAGTGGTCGGCTTTGGGTGGCAAGCAAAACCAAATTTTTGCGATCGCTTGGGAGTATGGAGGAAATATTTATGTTTCTTAATAGTGATATTAAAATTGAGACAATCAAAATTGGCAACTAAATGAATACGGCAAAAACTGTGATCAAAGACCTGGAAATTTTATTTTAAATCAAAAGTTCTATATGCTTAAAAAACTGTTTGGTAAAATTTAACTAACAGTTATACAAGAGGCCAGTGATGTACTTTGAGCAAACTGCAGACAGTGACACTGTTTTGACTTATCAGGTTTCTTCAGTGCAGTTGGTGACCGACAATCCTTTAGCTTCTTGTCGGTCACCAACTGCACTGAAGAGGCCTGATAGGTCGAAACAGTGTGACTGTCTGCAGTTAACCGACAGTAGTTTGGAAAAATATTTGAATCATTTCTTGTTTTTTTAGTATTGCTTCTTCTAGTTTTAAAGTTAAACAATCGAGCCTGGACATGTATAAAACACTGGTTGAGCAACTTTTGGTCACACGAGACAAATTGTCATGTCATTAAAAGTGGAGAAAATCCCGGTATGATTGCTGCGCTTAGGAAGTGTTGTATAAACAGTAAAGAGACGTGAAACTCAGTAACCAATGAGCAACAGTAATTACTGACGATGGTCAGCAAAATCACGATTAATAAGCGATAGAAAGTCGTTGATAACAATTTTCCGATTTCAGAAATACAAACCTCCAAAAAAGTTAATAACTGAAAATGTATTAACATTTAACAACCCTTAAATGCAAATTTACCCAAAAACAATTTTATTATGTTTGTCCTATATTTGCAGTTTACAATAAATTCACTATAATTTTGCAACGAGTAATTTAGGCTGCTAAAGATTTTTCAACTTTCAAATGTCTGACCTAGTTTACTCTGCATGCAAGATAAGCACCTTCATTTTCTCAATAAATTGATTACTCTAATCTAACTAATATGACGCTTTCAAAAATGATTTAAACAAAAAGTTTACCATCTGCAACAACTGCATTTCGTGCACGACTTGCTCTATCAAAAACGTTTCTTTTCTTGCAAGCGTGTAAATCGTTAATACCTTAAACTTGACGGCATCGAAATGCCTGCTTTTACAGTTTTGGCCCTATTAGGTTTATTCAAACTATTGTTTTTGACCTGATTATTGTCGACTGACACACGCAGTGCATGAATAACCTAGCACAGTGGTCGGCGAACTGTGGGCAACGGCGCTATTGTGGAACTCCTGGTCTTGTGGGCCGTAAATAGCTTACAATTGTGGATCGCGTGCTGATAAAAAGCACGCAACTTAAAAAATCAAACACTTTTTTAAACGGTCATCACCTTTAACAAGCGGAAAAACATTGATTCAAACAAAAATTTATCTCAAAATCAAGAACTAACAAATCTAAATTAAAGTTTACGATTGACAAATTGTGGTCAATTTTGGAAGTTTGTTTCCATCAGGATTTTACAATGCCTGGTGGGCTTTCAGAAATGATTAATAAGTGAATTAGGGTCACCATAACAAAAGTTTGCGAACCACTGATCTAGCAGAAAAATCTACATATGAACGTTTCGGGCTCAGATGTCTAGGGAACCTGAAATAAATAAACGTTTTTATGCCTTAACAATACTGAGTTAACCAAAAAAATATTCATTTTGATCAGTTTTTAAGTTCAATCTACAAACCAGCTTTCAGGCAATTATGTCAAACTCACGTTCTTGTTTGCTTTTTTGCCTTTATAGGCTACATGACTTTCTTTCGTTTTCTCGTTATTTGCAATAAAATTTGGGTATCATTTGCGCTTTTCATGCCACCAGTTGTTAAGGAAATATTGTTGCCTAGTTTTTCAATACTTCCTTCAAGCAAAGCCAAATCTATAAATAGTACGCAAAGCTAATCACGTTAATTTAAGCTGGGTTCAATACGGTACAACATTATAAAACGTGAATAACAATCTTCAAGCATAGGTTTTGTGCCAATTACTCGCAACAGGACCGTTTTTAGCTTTCTCGGAAGAAGTTTTGTGCGAATACTACCAGAGCAAAACACACTGATTAAACAACAGTGTGAAAGAGGCCCTCTAGCCTAATTCCAAAAAAAGTTGTGCCATAGCCAGCTTTGGTTTGGAAAACAACATAAAAAATCAGTTTAATTTGCGTTTTGTCAAAAAACATCTTAATTTCCTTCTATGCACTTCCCCTAGCAAACATGTCTATGTTGAAATAAAAATGAATTGATACTGTTTGGTTGGAAAAACTGTATTGTTTCTCTGTTGCAATCTGTATGGACTGCATACGAGGTGTGTGTTTGCTCATCGGCGGTGAATTGGAGTATATTGCTGAATCAATATCGATTAATGCATGGCCAATGCGTTTGTATTTTGCCATTGTAGCATCAAAAAAGGGAGCAGTAAAATAACACTAATAGCTTGACTTACAATTTGAAAAGGTTTTTCCTCAACTGCTGTATTTAATGGCACAGGCCGACATTTTTGTACAGGGCATTTCCGTCCCGAAATCTGCTGTGGTTACAGCAGCGACTCACAATACAATAACATAATGCAATTCAATAAAATTAAACAATCCTATAAAATGCAGTGTAACACAAGTGTTCAATAACGATGACAATAATATTTGGTAGTTTATTTAGAAGGAGATATTTTCTATCTGTGTTACCAACCAAGGTAGCGTATAAAAATTGTTTTTCAATTTTTCGTGTCTTTCCCGTGGCATGCAATGGGAATACACATGAAAAACTGCTCTTTTTACTTTCATTCATTCACGCGTATGAACTCATGCTCGGTTTGCATGTCTTTCGTCTGACTGGACCACGACGACGGGTAAATTGCTTGGCTCCACCATCTGTCTGCCACATAAAGACGGAGGCATCCCGTTAAGTGCCTTGGACAAGAAGCCCTGCTTAGCTGCTTAGGAGCAGGAGACAATTTGTAAGTTCACGTAACATTAATTAGAAATGACAATAAATCATAAAAACTGTTATTTTTGAAGTATAGATCATCATCCAGCAATATACTACCATATGAGTATTTCGTATAGTTTAAACAAAAATTGGATCAGGATTGCGAAAATACTTACCTTCAAACAAATTTTTTTCTAATATGCAAATTTATCCCCTCTTGATATTTAATCATATTCGATATCTATTACCTTGTCTTCGAAAATTTTTGCAGCTTTCATTCTGGGACAAACGTTTTTGAAAACGGCCACTAGATGATGCCAAATGATTATACTTTTGAGAAAAAATAGTCAAAAAGCATCAAAAGACTCAGTTTTTCTACAGCTGAAAATTTTCTGAGACCCCTTGCCAAAACTGTAGACAATTTTTTGGCCCAGTACAAAGAAATATGAATTAAAACTGTGTTGTTGATGAATCAATGTAAAGGTTACTGTTACTGCCGTATCATGGCAGTAAGAACTTTAGTAAGCCAGTATCGAACTCAGTATTTTATTTCAATTCGCTATCATTATCTTAATTTGCGGCGCTGGTAATTGTGTTAGTTTCAGGCGTAATTTGTTTTAAACCTCGTGATACTTGATTTGCAAATTCTACCAAACGACAATTGAACAGAATCAAGAAAGGACTAGAGTATTTTCGTATCGTGTAACGAAGTTTTATGATTTGTTGTTTTATAATTTGAAAACTTAAATGTATGACTTACATGAATTTGTGCTAATGCAATTAACTCTAAATTGAACGAAGTGTCACAATTACCAGTAACTTCGTTGTTTTTGTTAATCTATGATTAGTTGTTTATTTTTGTTTATTCGTAGATAACGGTCTGTTAATATACCTCAAACTCAACAAAAGTATTGTGAGATCAGTCTTGAGGCAGTGAAGCTTCGAAAAACGCACATGTGACGGTAACTAACTGCAATCGCCGTCACAGTTACTGTAAATATTGCTACAATATCTAACGCTCTAAATCTGTAGTTTTTGCGTAGCTCGTGCGTGAGTTGAACCGCGTTGTGTCGTTGCTATGTTTGATGCAGTTGCAGTATCATTATCAGTAATTAGTTGTTGGATTTGGCAAGGTTGACCCTCAAGCGACGCAACGTTAACTGTCTTCTTGTCACACTTTGCACCATTCTCTAGTAGACACGTAGCAGGAATAGACGTGTACTTTGTTTTTGTAAACCTGTACGTTTTGAGTCGAAGTCGAAATCTATCACAAAGAAGCTTGTACGTAACAACGAAGATCAAGTCGGATAAGTTGTTCTCTTGTGTTAATCGCAATCGTGGGGAAGCTGTGGTAAAGAAAAAACCCTTGGTAATTAAAATAGTTTGAAACCGCGACCGCCAACGCCAATGACGCCGCTGCCGTTGTCCTACTACGCTACCTCACTCCATCTGTTTTTCTATATCAATTTGCAATATTCATAATTTCCATTTTCAGTTCTGCATATTGTCAATAAGATTTTATCAAAAGACTACGTGCAAGAAAGGTCAGCAGCTTGAAGAAAGGAAAAGCGTGCGTTTTATCTATTTAACTCTCTGTCGAACAGATTTACGGTGATCTGTCTCGGGTTCGGAGACTACCCCAATGGTTGCTGTTCAACAAACTCGTTGCAATTGCTTCGAGCTATGCCGTGCTTCATACCACTGGAAAAAAATTTCTTGAAGTAATTCGTCATAGCTTGTTTGAAAAGAATATTTGGTTGCTAAAATAATATAGAATCATCTTTAACTCCCTTTTTTGTGGGCGGAACCAAAACTTTATTTACCATAATTGTACCTTTAGATATGGCTAAAAAGTGTTAATTTGCTTCTATTATCGAGAAAACTTGTCACAGCCAGAGTCAATCAATAACTAAGTGGTTGAAAAATCTTTTGATAGGTCAAAGGGATACAGTTTTTCTAAATCCTCAAATGCTTTGAGATCCATCACTCAAATTTTTGGGGTGCTGAAGAAAACTTTAGCCTACGGCATGCACCATTTCATCAGTAAATATCACACCACCCTTAGCTTAAGCTCTTTAAAATAATGCGTTTTTGAAATAGCTAGCCTATTTCTTGAAAATTTGCATGGTATGTAGCTTGAAAGGACTACTTTTTTTGCTAAAGATAAAGCAGTGCTATGTTTACCCTCTTTCCTTTTTGTTAGGAGACCAGTGTTACCCTATCTTCAAAAGCTGTTGAGGACCTCGAAGGTAGATGACGTTTTGTAAAATGGCGGCTGCGTCAAGTGAAAGGAATATGCTTTTAAGGAAAACCGTTCAAAAATTGCCAAAAGACTAACTTTTTCTATAATTTTTTATTTTTTGAAGCCCGGTTGCCAAATATTTGCCGGTTTGAGGGGTATTGGGATCTATTGCATCAACCCTTTTTTATCAAACTTTCTTATAAAATAACTCTTAGCCTTTACCATCCAGCATTGTCTATTTAGGCAAAGACTAGTTTTTTAAGACTCAAATGATATGTAGTTTGAATAGATTATTTTTTGCTCAAGATGAAACATGGGCTACTTTCTCCCCCCTTTTTTTGTTTGGGGAAAGCAATTTCTAACTAATAATATCCTTGCTTTCAAAACCTATAAGAAGAGTGGTGTTCACATCATCTCAATGGAAATTTGATACGAGGTGAGTGGTGTAAACGTATGAAAAAGTTGTAAGATTTTTAAAAAGTGAAATTTTTTTACAATTTGCAATTTTCTGAAGCCTATCACCAAATTTTGGGGTGTTTTTAGCTGGCACTGAATATACTCTGTGTCAAGGGTGTCTAACTCGCGGCCCTCGAAGCCTTTCAATGCGGCCCGCAAGACGATTCTAAAATTCTTAATGAATTTCGACAGTATTGCAGAGTTTCGTCTTCGAAGAAACGTTGTAACCCCTTAACTCAAGCGACACTTGAGAGGTACAGACTTTTTTTTTATTTGGAGATCAACTCCACTTCGTGCCACAGAACTCGATTTCTGATTAGCGATGCCGGAAGAAGGGCGATGGTGTGGAGATGCAGGAGAGGTAATGCCCTTTTTTTTGGCGATTGACCTCGCTGGTGGCTACATTACGGAGACCGTTGCCCGGAGAAGTAGTGATCTCCAAATCGAAAACATCATGCGGCACTCGGCACGATTGCCAACATGCAATGTGGCCCCCAGAAGCCCACGAGTTTGGCACCCCTGCTCTATGTCATATTACGTAGGCTAGCCTTTTTATCAATCAAAACTTCGACTAAAATGTGTAATATAATGTAAATTTGAAAAGGATATTTTATCAACATTTAGAGGATGTGCAGCTTGAAATCAATATTTTATTGGTAAAGACAAAACAAGACCGTCCTTGACCTCTATTCTTTGTTGGAGGTATCAAATTGTCACCTGAAATACTCTACTTTTCACAATGTTTAAAAATGATGCTTTACGTTTATCTCCTTGGAAACTTGATACAACGCGAGAAAAAGAGTTGTGTAAAATGTATTTTCAAATTATTTTCAAATTCAAAAAGATATTTGGCGTGCTCGCGTCATGTCCAAAGCGCCAAACCTAAGATTGAATTGCTGACTGTATCAAATCTTTTTCCAGCTGATAATAATGAAATTAATTTTTTTAATCAACGTTTATAACGATTAAATGAATATTTAATTTGATTTGTGATTGCTTTTATGGAAAATGGCTATTTCTGCACGAGGGCGTTGTTGGCTCTTTTTGCCTGTAGACTCTTTTTGCGACCACTTGAAAAATGGGCCACAAAAGCAAATTTATTGTAACATTGGCAAACAATTATAATATGACATACTGAATAAATCAGACTTGAAACGAAGTCACAAAAAGTTCATCTCCATCGGAAACGAGATAGGGTGATTGCATCATTCCTAAACCGTTGCATGATAAGGCAAAAATCGATGGCGTGTAATCGCACTTTGCACTCCATGCATTCTTTTGTTGTGTTTTTCTTGTACCAAACACAGGGGCTCTGCTTCACGCAATCAACTGGCTGGAGTTGTCCAATACTTTTGTTTGCGATTCACTGACCGCTTTTTAGAGCCCGAGCTGTTTCAGGGAGCACCGCGTTCCTGAGCAACCCAATCACGACAGATCTCGCAAAATCTAATTGATCTTTTTGGGGATCGCGTTAAAGAATCGCGTTTAATCTCCACGCTGCTACTCAAATCATATTGATGCAGTTAAGGAAGAGAGGGTAATACCACTTCCTCGCATAAATGGTTGGCCGATATTGACTGATGAAACAGTACAAAAGACCAACGCCGCCCGTCCCTTGGTTGTACCTCA
This sequence comes from Trididemnum clinides, assembly GCA_963675345.1. Taxonomy (NCBI): domain Eukaryota; kingdom Metazoa; phylum Chordata; class Ascidiacea; order Aplousobranchia; family Didemnidae; genus Trididemnum; species Trididemnum clinides. The sequence goes on along the minus strand of OY776299.1, from coordinate 26,514,912 downwards.
TGAAGCAGTGGGGCTGAGAAACATCAATTCTCTTTTTTGACGTTGGCTAAAGCGCTTGACCGCATTTATTGGTGAATACCAGTCAAGTCCAACGCCACCTAAACAACTCGATTATCATTCCATTGCCCCCAAACAACATTTTTGCCAGAATAGAAGTCGTAAAAACCCCGTTCTTTATTCTGGACTGCTTTTGAAGAAGCCATTGAGCATTTCATAAATCGATTCTCACGGATCGTCCCAGCGTACCAAATTGTTTTTTCTTCAGATCAGCCAGCAATTGATAAGAAGTGAAGAAGTTATAAAAGCATGCTAATGCTCCCGTGGATTTTCGACTATCAAAAGTAGATTTGAGGCAATGCATGAGTCCAGTGACTGGTTCTGTCTCATTTCCAATGCCCCAACGTAAGTCCCAAATTTTATTGGATAATTGCAGCTTGATGCGAGTATCCAGTTTTTATAACCGAAACGAATCGGTTTACCGCGAATAAATAAGTTACGTGAATGACTCCCAAAATATGCTAGATCCTCGGCAAAAACTCCAAATTGCTGCAATGATGCATTCACAGCTTCTTGTAAAGAGCGGATCTTTGGCATTTTGTCTCCTTGAGGAAAACAGTCATTGTCTGCAAGGTGAAGAAAACATTTTATTTCTTTAAAGCGGTTTCGGGTCATATTTCTTGGAACCACAGGACATGCTAAATCATCATCCTAAGACCAGTATTGCCGTTGACGTGGTATAACATTGTAGGCAGATAAAAGAATAATTGCAACAAAATACAAATTTCATTCTTGGAAAATTGTTATTATTTCATTATGTTGCTCGCCGTAACGCTTTAACGAGATCGCAGATTTCATCACTCAGGAACAACTTTAAAATCTAAAATAGCTCCAATAAACACAGTTCTGGTCGTGTTTCCAATAGAGACGGGATGCATGCCCGGGTTGGTGGATAACTCACGTTTGTGCCACGTTTCCAGTTTCGAGCCTTTGAGGTAGGTTTTCGTTTTTTTCTTTTTAGCTGGGGGACCAACGCTGTTGCTAAACAACGAGCCATATGTTAACACAGCAACTTGCGTTCGTTTAGCGTATATGATGCATATTTACCTAATTTATCAGCCTACTATATCAACCTCTAAACTGGAAAAAAATACTAATCAAGAAATCAACAATCATGGAAGCGTACCTTCTCTACCTCCTTGGTCTATTTTCAACTGAACAGTATAAGCCAGCACAAAGGCAACAGTTTAAATCCAAATTTTACATCAATGGAAATGAACTATCACTCTCTATCACATGGAAGTCCTTTCAGCAAATTTTAGCCACAAAATTGTGAAGTTTGAAGACTTCTTCTTTGCAAATAAAGAAGCAAAAAGAAGATAAATACCATAATGAAAATAGCATTGTGGCGAATCTAGCGACTACGAATTGGACAATTTTTCCAAAAATGGAACGTCTCGAAAACCAAAAACTGCTAAGTCAAAATTTTTTATTGACATGTTAATGGGAATGAAAAGGCAAACACATAAGAAAATCTTGGTATTTTGATGGTTGGTTCTGGTAGCTGTCCAATATGGGTTAATCGCGGTAGATATTGGTGCATTTTTTCGTTTCATTGACCACGTCGCTATGACAAAATAATGCTGTTGTTGCGCTGTGTGTGTGTGTATGTGCCTGCTAGATAGTAGTGTGCTCTCTTAAGACAAGTAACTATATAAAAGATTGGTATCTAATTGATTGATTGATTCCTTCATTAGGAAGTAGCTATAACACAAGTTGTATGATTGCGGAATTGCCTTGAAATAACCTTTAATTTGATAAAAAACTTTTTGAAAATCGGTTCTTCCTCTTCTTCCAGTCCGTTTGAGCTAGATTAAGTTGCACCAAGCCGTTGCGATTTTTTTGGCATTGCTGTTACATTGTAATAGGTCATCCATGGTGCAGGTTGTTCCAGTTTTTTCGCAAGTCAACAAATGGTTCATGGTTTGATTTTCTTTTCCACACTGGCAGGTGGTATCAGTGCCGGGGGTAAGTAGTCCCACTTCAGTAGAAGAGATTTGGTCTTGCCTACACCTGATCTTAAACGGTTGAGACAACGCCATATATTCCATTGTAACTTGTGTCCTGGGGGGAGAAATTCTTGAACTGGGAAATTTTGGAGCTTATGTTGATCTGGAATATTGCCTGTGTAGTTCTGCCATAGGTTCTGTGTTTTGAGTTGGTGCGTAGTGTGCTTGTCGAGAGGAGGAACAGTTCTCAAAAAACTCTTTCTAGATTTTAGTCTGGATGGGGCGGCTGTCAATCCGTACATGGGATGTCGTTGGTCCAATCGGTTGAGAAATCGGTATTCAATGCAAAACTGATTTTATATATACACTAAGTATATACCAATAACTTTAATGATCCTACACCCCTATTTGGGCTTACCGATGTGACTTGTTGTCCATGTCATGTGTGTGCGTCCTTGAATGTGTCCTTGAATGTCCTTGAATGATATAGGTATTGCTGTATCATATTGTTTTGTATTGCATTTTTTTGCACCCAATGGCATATTTGTTTTTTCAGCATGTTTATTATTGAGTGTTTTTGCACCCGCCTGATGAGACCCAATAAGGTCAAAACCGGTCGCGGGTTATTGACATGATGAAATAGATTGTTGTATGGTACCGCATCATGCTGGTGATCATTTTTGAGCAAATTTTTCTATAAAACTGATTTTGTACATTTTTTGGAAAAACCATCAATTGATAGTCGCGGGAGCGAAAAGGCCACAAGTTATATATCATTTCATCAAGAAAGACCTAAGGTTCACTTTATTTATAAATTTTGAATATCGGTTGAGAAATAAGGTCACAAATCCATTTTCAGTTAACTGATTTTGTAAATTTTTAGAAAATAGTAACCTGACTACTATCTTGAGACTGAAAGAGTTGCGTTTTTCTAGCACGATTTGCCTTTTTTTAAACGCTTCAAAAAAGTTTTGTTCGGGACGTCGTAATGCTGCCTGGTATCGCTGCAGTAAAAACAGTAGCAGGCAGCAACTGTACTTATTATTCCCTGTCATTTTGAAAGGAAACGTAAATTGCAAAGCCCACTTCTAATATACTGCCTGTAAAAGTACAACGATATGTTACAGCTCCAACACATCGACTTGAATCAGGTTTTTTAATAATACAATAGCAAGTGCGAAAATCATAATAACTGAAATGTAGGTGGACTTGACGTGAGAATATCTTTTTAGTACAGTCATGACGCTTGCCCAAGTATTCTTAACCCCTAAAACGCTTCATCACGTGCAGCAAAGTGGAACAAAATGTCGAGCTTTAACGTAAAATTTTGCAGAATTTAGAAAAAGCTGTGCTCTTCTTTAGCGCAAAAAGCTGGCCAGTGCACTGAAGCCATAACCTAACTTATTGTAACAACTGGACTAAAGACACTGAGCTCTTGGTTATTTCGTCTTCCTGTGGTCTTCTTCTCTCCTCTGCTTCTAGTACTGTAATTTTTCCAAACAACATGAGATCCCAAGATGATCAAATATTTAAAAGTTTTTCATTTCTCTCGTTATACGACAAAAATTTTCGCTGAAGAGTAAATTGTTGTCAAAGTTGTTGATTGGTATATTAACACCCAGGTACTTGGCAAGATTTTGAGACCAAGATAAGCCGTTAACGGAAAGGGGTTGAGACACATCGCCCTTACTAGATCCAAAATAAAAAGCACTGGATGAGGTCGTACTGAATTTGCAGCCTGGTTTTTGCCCGAATGCATTTAAAATGTCAAAGGTGTAGTTAAACTGCAAAGAACTGCAATTAAAAAAAATAGCAATATTGTCTGCGAACAAAGATACCTCAAAGGTCTGTTTACTTAACGTAATGCCATTAAATTGCCTGCTCTGACGCAACATGATCGCTAAGCACTCTATACATAAAATAAAAATAGTTGGAGAGAGGGGGTCTCCTTGCCTTACATTCTTCTTGACATCGAAAAAGGGGCTTAGAAAATTATTGTTTACAACCCAGCGTTTTTGGTTTTTGTATAGGACTCTTATCCATTTAATCAAAAAATTGCCAAAACCATAACTTTTTGACATAGCAAAAATAAAATACCAGTCTAGAGAATCAAACGCTTCGTGTAAATCCACAAATAATACAGCGCCTGGCATCTTTTTTGTAGTTTACGTAATCAATAACATCAAACAGTAAACCAACGTTATCTCCAATAATTCTGGCTTTCATAAAACCATTTCGTTCTTTTTGTATAAGGTCATTCAAAAAAGGGTCTATTCTGTTGATTACAACATAAGATATTGTTTTATAATTACAATTTGGCAATCTGATTTTTCTGTAGTTGGAGACAAATAATTTGTCTTTTTCGGGTTTAGCCAATAACGTTATTACACCCTCACACTGGGAATAAATCAATTGGTGGCTAAGTTTGGAGAAATCAAGGCATTCCATTAATAGACTCTTAATCTCACTCCAGAAAGTTTTATAAAACTCATTGGAAAAGCCATCAAGACCTGAATAGGGTTCTTCAATGGCATTCTGGAAGTCTTCGAGCCAGGAGCACTGAACTGCTACATTTTCTTTCGTCTCATCCCGTTGACTTTATCTGCATCCAGGAATCCAATCTCAACTCATTTTCCTCTTTCCGGATTCTTGGATTCTCTGCTCTGCGTTCTGCTTGCACCTACTCTCGGTCTGGCATTCTCTCTCGCGATGCCACGCACGCTAGCGGCGGTGTCATCATTTTCGACAGGCAGAGCCTTATCCTTCTCAGCACTTTCTACCTCCTCTCTTTCTTCGCTTAATCCCTACTCTAATTATGTAGGGGTCATCATCTCACTAAACAACTCCCCCTCGCTCTCATTTCTTAATGTCTACGCTCTCCCTATTTGCTCTTCTCCGACGGATGGCAGAACCGATTCCTTTTTCCCCTCGATTCTTCCCTCCTCCAGAAATCTCTTCATTCTGGGAGACTTCAACTGCCATCACTCCCTTTGGGACTCAATAGGTACTTACGACCCCTGTGACGAGGAAGTATTTGACGGGATCATCTCTTCTGACCTCCTCCCCCTCAATGACCCTGACATACCTACCCTTCTCCATTGCTCCTCTGGCAGTTGCTCCTCCCCTGACATATTCTTTGCTCTCTCCTCTCTCGCCCTTTCATGCACTTGAGAGGTGCTTCAGGACCTGGGTTCCGATCACCTACCAATTCTTCTATCTTTTCCTCTCTCTCTCCGGTCTTTCGCCCCAACGAGCGTCCCCGTACCTTCAACTTTCATAAAGCTCGCTGGGATGACTTTGCCTTCTACTTTGACTTTGATTGTTCTTCTGCAGAGGAATACTCGTCTCTTTCTCTTTCCTCTGCTGCCGCTCTCTTTACCTCTCTGGCACTGAATGCGGCCAAATCTTCCATTCCTTTCGGCCGCATCAAACGCCATCCTAAAGCCTGGTGGTTTGCTGGAGTGGAAGGTGCGGTTGGTAAAAGACGCAAGGCTTTCGCTGCCGCTCACAAAAGTGATAAAGATTGCCAGGCTTACATCTCCGCTTCTCGACGCGCCTCATCTGTCATCGCTAAGGCAAGGCAGAAGCATTACAGACAACTTGCTGCTCTCTTTCGCCCAAATCTAACCCTAAATCTGTATACTCTTTTCTTGGCTCGGTCGCTGGCTCTTCTTTTTTCTCTCCTAGCTTCCCTAACTGCTCTTCTCCCAGGTAGTCGGCTTCGGTTTATGCCGCTTACCTGAGATTCCACTTTTCTGTCTCTCAGCCAAAAGCCTTGCGTAGCAGAGTCAGAGGCTACCATTCTGAGCTCCGCCGAGCCACGTACCCTGTGGAGTCTCACTCGTCCTTCTGCTCTCCTTTCTCTACCGCTGAATTTTTTGCGGCTACCTCCAATCTCTCCTCGTCCACCGCCATTGGCCCAGACAAAGTTGCCTATCCAATGCTAAAGCATCTTCCTTGCTCTGACATGGATTTTCTTCTTCACATCTTCAATTTCTCCTGGATTTTACATTCCTTTCCTTCTATCTGGAAGGCACCTTCTATTATTCCCATCCATAAGATGGGAAAGCCTCTCGACTCTCCTGCTTTCTTCCGGCCTATCTCTCTCACTTCCTGCGTCTCAAAGATTTTTGAACGCATCATTCTATTCCGTCTACTCTTCTTTCTGTAATCCAATTGCATTCTCTCTCCCGCCAGGCCCGGTTTCCGCCCTGGACGGTCTACACTTGATCAAATTCTGTTCCTTTCTCAGTCCATTTCGGATGGGTTTAACAAACCCAAGCAGGGATCTCGGACGATCCTCGCTGCCATTGATTTCTCTAAAGCTTTTGACTCTGTCTGGCATCCCACTCTTTTCCACAAACTCCTTTCGGCTGGCACCCCTCCTTGCTTTGCTCGTTGAACTCAATCTTTCCTTTCTGATAGGCGCGCTTGCGTGGTCTATCCAAATCACAAAAGTCGTTCCTTTCGAGTCCATCGAGGTGTTCCGCAAGGATCCGTTCTTGTCCCTGTACTTTTCTCTTTCTTCATCAACGATCTTGCGGCTTCTCTGCCTTCTTCCGTCAGGTGCTTTTTTTACGCTGACGATCTGGCCATTTGGTCCTCCTCCCCCTCGGTCCCCACCGCTGTGGAGACCACACAAGGAGCTCTGTTTCGATTGGAGCGCTGGTCGGAGTACTGGTGTTTTCCTCTTAATCAGAGCAAATATGAGGCCTCCTTCTTCTCAGTCGCTCCCCACCAAGCTAACCTCCATCCCAATCTCCTCTTACTCAACTCCCGTCTCCGTTTCAATCTCACACCAACTTTTTTGAGGTCACCTTTGACCGCACTCTTTCCTTTTCTAAAATTGTATCTTCGCTGAAGGCCAAGTTTTTCCCACGTCTCAAGGCCATACGCTGTATCTCTGCTTCCACATGGTGCCCGTCTAAAGAGTCCCTTTCTCTTTTGTATAAAGCTTTTCTTCGACCCATTCTCACATATGCTTCACCCGGATGGTTTCCTTTCCTAAGCGTTACCAATATCACCAAATTGGAACGCCTCCACCGAGCGGCTAGTCGCGCCATTACCGGCTGCCTCTCGTCCTTCCCTATCCCAGTTCTTCTCTCCGACTTCTCTACCTCCCCTACGAGTCGCCCTGATTCATGTCACTCTTTCATCTTATGAGCGGGTTCTTCGTCTCCCAACCTCCTTTCTCATTTCAAGTTTGGCCAGACTTGGAGTAAAACCAAGACTCTATAGATCGTCTTGGAGAACTCTTGCGTCCACTCACCCGCTCATGCTTCCTTTTACTTCTTCTAGGGAGGCTCTTCTTGCTTGCCCTCCATCTTCTCCTTCGAATCTGCCTTCCTTCATTGTGGAATTTACCCTTTCCTTTTCATGCTCTCGCTCTGATCTCCCTCTCTCTCGTCAAGGTGCGGCTTTTGCTCACTTCATCTCTCTCCCCCCTCACGATCTGGTACTCTGGACTGACGGCACTGTTCCTTTTCCTTTTGGCAAAGGCGGCTCTGGCGTATTTGCCAACTGCTCTCTCTGTAGCATCGAGACCGCTTTTTCCTTTTCAGCATGCCCAGTTTGTTCAAGTTTTTCCGCTGAAGCCTGCGCCATTCTGAAAGCTCTTTGCTCGTCTTGGCACCACCAACACGTCTGCTACTTCTCTTCTCTTCTCCTCCTATCTGACACTCGTTTTGTCCTCGCCACCCTGTCCTCTCCTCCATCTTTCCTTTTACCACAAACTCTCTGGCAGATTTAGCAGGAACTGTCTTTTCTCTCCTCCTGTTTTATTAGGCTACAATGGGTCCCCGGACACTCGTTTCTCCCGGGGAATGACGAGGCTGATGAGCTGGCCAGACGGAGAGCGCTACTTGCACCCTCTGCAATCCTTCGTAGTCTCTCTCCTCTGATCTCTCGTATTCACGCTTCTCTTTTTTTGACTGGATGCGTACTGTCTATCGAAATTCTTCGACACACAGGTTCCCCCGATTTCCACCGAGGAGCTTGTGCTCTCTCGTCACGTTCGCTGTGTTCTCTCTCGTCTACGCTGCAACGGACACAGCCTTCTGTTAAGCTCTTATCTTTCTAGGATTGGCAGAATCGAGAATTTTTCCTGCAGCGCCTGTGGTCACTCGTCCCCGAACATCTCTCATCTCATTCTGCACTGTCTATGTACGGACTCTTTGCGCGGCTCCCCTTTTTGGCGACTCTCTGTCTCTCTACAATCTCTGGCACAGGCCCTGGGGAGTTGCACGGTTCTGGGGATCAATGGTCTTCCGCCATGCCCCCCATTCCTCAAAAGAGGTCGAGTAACGACAACAACAACAAAAACATCTAATATCAACGCGATCGCAGAAAATATATCCCTTTTTTCATCAATATTTCAACTGTTGGTTTAGTATATCATTTTACATCACAAAACATTCTTCTTAAATAGGTACATCTATGCAATCTCTGAATACTTGTTGAACAGTGTCAGCTGCTGCAGTAAACCGAAGAATAATTTTTGCATTCATCAACGTGCTGGGGTGTTAATGTATATTTTGCTTTTGTCACCAGGCATCCTTTATCTTCTCAATATAGCTCTTCTGGTGTAATCGAAAGTTAAAATGATCTTTATTTAGATTTAAAATCTACATAAAATTCACAAAAACTCAACGTTTCGAAAAACTAAAATCAGTTTTTCTTCGTCAGGAAAGACTAAAGTTCAAACACAGACAACGGTTACATAGTAATCAACAGGACGAAAAGGAGAAAAAATAAAAATTATCGCAATAAACAAGTGCAGCAGCGACAACTGGCGGTCAAAAATTTATAAATTTGTACAATCCGGGATAAAAGCTGTTAATTTTATCGTTAAAAGAAAAATCAGTTTTGTGTATGTAAAATGATTCTAAAAAACGTCTTTTCTTATAGTCACTTTCAGTAGCTAAAATTTCAGAGCTTTCCCAATCAATCCGGTGTCCATTTAAGCAAACGTGTTTCACTAGAGCAGATTTCTTTTTTGATTCCTCATTTGTTAGTTGGGCAATTATATCAGGTTTGACGTCACTTTGATGTTCTTTGCGTCGTGTTTTAAATGATCGACCAGTCTCAGCAATATATACACCTGTTCAATCAAAACATGGAATTTTATATACAACACCGCGTTGAACAAATTTGTTGATTTTATCTTTTAAACTTGGCAGCATGTTTCCCACAGTGCGTAATGGTTTTGTTGCCACTTTGATTTGATGGTTTTTCAAAAGACGTTTCAATCTTTCAGTTATTCCTGGTATAATCTTTCAGTTAGACATTGATAGTCTCTTGTTAGGCATTGATAGTCCTCAATTTTAAGAACCTTTTGCTTTATCGCCATTCTAACGGCTTATGCGTGAACTTTGAAAATGATTTTCGATGGTCCATTAAGTGCACTATGAAATTTGATGGTGGACCAAAGGCAGATGCTTTCTGATAGCCCGGTCAGTGAGTACGTCTGTCCTCCGAACTCGTATGACAGACCGAAACCAAATCCGCCCAAACGGTAGGGCATCTACTGTTACCGATGTCCTGGCAAGGTCTTGTAAGTGGCAAACGCCCTTTTCAGGGCGGGGCGTTGCATCAAAACGCATGGTCAACAAGTTCCGAAGGCCTGCCATTCTTCAGCTGAATATCAAAGGCCTCACTGCAAGCAAGATGATCGTTCTTTACCATCTCGCTTCACAGCGTGAGGCACTCGTCATCCTACTCCAGGAGACCCACTGAACGTCTGCACAGAGGTTAGTTCTACCGGACTACCAACTAGCTGGGTTTTCCTTAAGCAGGAAGCATGGCCTTGCTACGTTCGTCCATGAACGACTGAAGTGGATCCTTTTCGACCAATCTCCACCTACATCGGAGACTGAGTGGTTGTGCGCCGACGTTGATGGATATAAGATAGTCAACGTTTACAAACCTCCACCGATTCGTTTGCAAGTATCCGATCTCCCAGTATTCCCACATCCCTGTCTCTATGATGGTGACTTTAATTGCCAGCCTGTTGACTGGGGTTATGATGTCATCAGTGCAGGTGGAGAATGCCTGGTTGGCTGGGTAAATACCAACAATCTTGCTCTACTCCATAAACCAAAGGATGCAGCCAGCTTCCACTCTAGCCGCTGGAATACAAGTACCAACCCGGATCTCGCATTCGTCAGTATCAATTCGGACAGTCGTTTACACGACAGACATGTCTTAGAAAACTTTCCAAGGTCTCAACATCAACCCTCGCTAATTACTCCACCCAGATTTGCTCGTTCTGTGCCAAGCAAGCCTGTAAAGCGATGGAACTTTCGCAAGGTCAAGTGGAGCCACTTTATTACTTTTACAAACAAATTTTCCAGGACTTTGCCGCCACCTGATTCACCTGATATGGATCATGCATATCAGTATTTCTGTAACGCCATCAGCCCTGGGGCGAAAAAGTGTATCCCACGTGGCCGACGAAATAATCTTATACCATGTTGGAATGCCGTGTTTGAAAACCTCTACCAAACATTCTTGCAATACCCTGAAGGGCATGAATCTAGCAGAGTTGCTGCAGCTTTACTTGCCAGGCTTGACAGGAAACGGAGGAATCGATGGTCTGAGGCTGTCCAAAACATCGACTTTTTACATTCTAGCCGGGTAGCATGGAGTACGTTAAACAATGTTACTGGTAGGTCACGACAATCCCCTCGTCAATGTCCCGATTCAACAAATGCTATTGCTAGCCAGCTGGCAAAAAAACGAGAAATACAAGGGTGCAAATCGAGAGATTTCTCGCTCCATTTTGCAGGAATTGTCTGACCGTTGGAGGGCTACTGCTCCAGATGCAGTGAATATTTCCGGAGAATTTTCTCCAAGAGAATTTGTTGCTGCCCCCACCACTTAAAACCAGGCAAAGCTCCGGGCCCTGACTCTATTTTTCCGGAGCTTTTAATCCATGCTGGTCCCGGTTTGAAGTCCTGGCTACGTGGCTTGCTTTCTTCCTACTTGCGCCAACTCAAAATTCCAAAAGCCTGGAGAAGAGCCCTAGTATTCGCGATCCTTAAGCCCTCAAAACCTGTAGAAGACCCACAGAGCTACCGTCCTATTTCTCTGCTCTGCGTCTCTTACAAGATCCTCGAACGACTGATCTACAATCGTGTCGAACCAATAGTCGACCCCTCGTTTCCAAAGGAACAGGCTCGATTTCGACAGGGGAAGTCTACATTAGATGAGGTCATTTTGCTTGCGCAAACTAATGAGGATTCTTTTGAGGCAAAAAAGAAGGCTGGTGCCGTGTTTATCGATCTTACAGCTGCTTATGACACTGTCTGGCACCGTAGCCTCACCTGCAAGTTGCTGAGACTTTCGCCGGACAAGCACATGGTCTAGATCAGGGGTGGCCAAGCTGTGGCGCATGCGCCATAAGGTGGCGCATTGCATGATTAGAAGTGGCGCATTGTAACCTTGTGGTAATAACATGCAGCTTACAACTGCGAACAAATCTTTGTTTTTGTAAACAAACGCAACATGGGAGGGAAATACTTGCGCCAGGATTTATGGAGATTGTGGCGCATCTGAAACCGTATAATAAAAAGTTGACGCATGGTAGGTGAAAGGTTGGCCACCCCTGGTCTAGATGATTATGGAACTTGTTCGGAACAGAAGCTTCACCCTGACCACTGGTGACAGCAAGCCAAGCAGGCTCCGACGCCTGAAAAATGGTGTCCCACAGGGATCAGTCTTGGCTTCTCTTCTTTTCAACATATACAGTCAACTTCGGATATAAGAGATCCGCCGGGACCAGCTTAATCAGTCTCTTATAACCGAATTCTCTTATAACCGACTTATTAGTTTATATTGAAAATCATTTGGGACCTTTTGCGTAGGCCCTTATAAGCGAGAATCCCTTATATCTGAATCTCTTATATCCGAAGTTGACTGTACATCTACGATCTGCCTTCCATAATCTCCAAGAAGTATGCCTACGCTGACGACTTGGCGATACTTTATTCATCTGGAACTTGGAAGGGGTTGGAAAAAACTTTGAGCAAAGACATGACTACACTTTCTGCATATCTCCAGACTTGGCGGCTAAAGCTCAGCCATGCTAAAACGGTGACGGCGGCCTTTCATCTCCACAATCGAGAGGCTAAGCGTGAGCTAAAAGTTAAGAGCAATGGTAAAATCTTACCATTTTGCCCAGTGCCAACCTTTCTTGGTGTAAAACTGGACAGAGCGCTCACGTACCGTCATCACCTTGAGGCATTGCGCAAAAAACTATCCACGCGTGTTTCGCTGCTGAGGCAACTTGAGGGTTCAGGATGGGGTGCTGGCGCCAAAACATTGCCCACAGCTGCCTTGTCCCTGATCTACTCGACTGCTGAGTACTGTGCACCAGCTTGGTGTCGCAGCGCGCTTACTCGCCTCATTGACAGCGTTCTTAATGGCGCTTTGCGCATTGTCAGTGGATGTCTACGTCCCACTCCAACGGACAACCTTACAGTTCTCTCAGACATCCAGCCAGCTGAGCTTCGCCGCCAAGAAGCGATACTCTCTTTGGCTAATTGCAGTTCTTTGGACCCTGGCCACATCCTGCATGGCCAGTTGACTGAGCCGCAGGCTGCTTGCAAGGAGAGACTGAAATCTAGACACCCGTTTGCTCCTGCCGCGCGGAATTTATTGCACAACTTATCTGAGTTGGGCATCCGCGCTGCCCAATGGACGAACTTGACATGGGACACAGAGTACTCCAAGAGTATGTCAGCGCTTGGAGTCTACATTGCTAGGGTCAGCACAAGATCTATTGGAATGAGTTTGACCAGAACAGCTTGGGTCAAATTTAATCGCCTGCGTACTGGCGTTGGGCGTTTCGGTTCGTACATGCACAAATGGGGTCTCGCTTCTTCAGCGAAATGCGAGTGTGGCGCAAGTGAACAAACTGCAGACCACATTATTTTAACATGTCCCACTCATCGGGCACCTCGAGGAATAATGGGTCTGACACTTTTGGATGACGAAATAAGGTGCTGGCTCAACTCCATCACTGCCAGCATCTAATCCAGGCAACACAGCAGGCTGGGGTAGTAAAAGCAAAAACCCTCGGTCCCCATCCTTTTCTTGTGTATGACCTGGATCATAGATACCCTGCCCTACTACGACGACGACGAAATTTAATGCTGATATTGTGTACACAAGCTGTCACATGGATCCAAATCAAGAAGAGTTTGCATCCAGACGAGTGTTTTCCACTCAAGGAAATTCGAATGAAGTACTCGTATGTTTTATTGTAGTGACGGCGTGAGCACAAACTTGAAAGATGTTGTCCGATAGTCCATTGACAGGACAATGAGATGCGATGTTGCTATTGTGCGCACAAGCCGTCACAAGAATGCACATCAGTAAGAGTTTGTATCCAGATATGCGTTTTTTGTTAAATAATGATTTTTTTGTTTAGTTGCGGTAGCAATGGCGTCCGCTATTTTCGTGTTTGATGTTTCACAAGAACTAATGTATGCTCCTTCGTATTTTCAGTTTGTTTACCCTCATATAATACGAATAATTTCCTTTTGTCCAATACTTGAGCATTAGGCCTTTTTTCCATACAGCGGTTTTTGGCAAAGCTCCGTTCTGCGGACAAAAATAGTCAGCTTTAGTTATGCTTGAAATCTTTCATACCATTGCTTATCTAGCCGAAACCCATCAATAAAAACGTACAAAAAAATTTTAATTTTTATGTCAGTCACCATCAGTTTCTGTTGGATTTACTATTAGATATCGCTTGAGCTACAGCCAAACAGTTGAATTCATTCTATTTAGCTCTTCTGGTTCTGATAACGTTTATTCAGTTAATACAAGCTCTTAGGTATTAACTTGAATATACGTTATCAGTACCAGAAGAGCTAAATAAAGTGAATTTATTAAAAATAACTGGTAGCCAGAATAGCAGTATACAGCCAAACTGTTGGTTATCAAACTGTTTACACAAAATATCACAAATTTGTTTTAAACTAGCTGAACTTCTGGTCTTTTGTTAAACCTATTGATAGTTTTAAGCTTCCAGTACATTATATGACCTACAAGTCTTTACTGTTTTTCTTTAGATCCAAAAGATGAAAAGCAATAAGCATAAACATGTTGTTGGCAAAGAACTAGAAAAGCTCACGAAGCGTCACAAAATGCCCATGGCAAAAACAGCTTTTTTCAAAGTTTGATGCATTTTTATCTTATAAGTTTCCAAAAGTAATTTAAATTTTCTTGTCAACATCTTAACTTGACCCAAGCACGTCAAAGTATCGGATGTTCATTCATGCAAGTAGTAGAGCGTAACAATGACCTTGACATTTAAAAGGCATTCTTTCAAAAGTTGAAACGGCCTTGCACTGCCAACAGCATAAACCGCTCCTAATTTGGGGCGGTCCAATTTGGCGCTTACAATTTTGAGTGGTTTGATGCTGTTGGCAAGGTTAGGCCAGTTCAACTATTGAAAGAATGCGTCATAAATGTCAAGTCCGTCGTTGCGCTCTGAGACTTGCATGAATAAACATTGGATACTTTGACGTGCTTGAGTCAAGTTAGGATGTTGTGAAAAAATTTTTGACGAGACAGAAATACTTCAAACTTTAAAAAAAGCTATTTTTGCTAAAGCTTTTCGTGACGCTTCATAAACTTGTCGCTCCACTTGGCTTCATCGGCTTCACAAAAGCTTATGGCGAAAACAGCTGTTTTCAAAATTATATTAAATTTCTGCGCAACCAACAACATATTCGCGCTTCAATTCGTTTGCACAATGCTTTTTTGTCTCTTTTTTCAATCTGAAGAAAAACAGTATAAAGACCTGTACAATAAAGTACAGGAAACCTCAAATTTTGTTGATTTTATTTATTGCCAAATTTCAGACCAAATGAATTTGGTCCAGAATGAGCAAAAGCAGATATAGGCTAACCTACATAGCACAAGACACACAAACACTAGTATGGCATAAAAACACACAAAACACTAGGGCTATATTTATGAGGAAACAGACCTACTTATCCTTAAAAATAATACTTTGCTATTTATTGTCTAAAGAAGAAAATCACGGTACGCGTTTTCAGATTGGCGACAGCGGTATCCAAAACGATGCATCAATTTGCGAATTAAAGTATTACGTCTTTCAATGTAACTTAGATTGGAAAGGACGGGCACTGCATAAGCAAGGGACGTTTTGCAATGTACGATGTGTAATTTCTACAGCTCGCTTCAATTTGTGTGGAATCATTTTACGCTAAACGCCATTTTCTAAAGGTCGCTGTACACGGTATACGTTTTCGTCCGGTTTTGTGCGAAAATTTTCTTTCCCGCATCTATTTATGTGATGTTTGCCAGTACACGTTGTCGTCGAAACATCCGGTTTCGTCCGCAAAGTGCGTACCAACAGCGTATTTGCTTTGATGAATAAACGTTCAACAAGGTTTTGCTGACAAAACCTGTTCAAACAGCAAAGTATACAGTACTACTTAACGCTGTATAAATGTGCAAGCCGATGAAAATTTCCGAACTAAAATGGCTGAGAGCAAAAAACGTACAAAACTGGATGTACTGTGTACAACCACCTTAAAGCTCTCCAATTTACAGTCATACCACAATTGACAAGCATAAAAATTAGAACAGTGAGCACGAAAGAGTGTGTTTTAACTGATACTGAACTTTTCCAAAAACTACTTCGAAGCTTGTTTCACGCAGTATACAAAAATTCAATCTGTTTCGTGATGTCATTATGGTCAATAAAAGACTGGTTCAAATAAATACGAAAATATTTTACTGAGTTTCTAAAGTTGATTGGATTTGCCGCTGCTTTAGCAAAATAAAACTTAGAAAATTACACGTGTAAAAGCAACCTTGTAGATTTACTGGGATGAAACACCATACAACGCGATTCAGCATAGTTGAAACAAAATTTGCTAGATCTCGCAGCCATCCAGACTTGAAGAAAAAGAGCAAAGATCATCCGCATGCATCAAATGAATAATGTTTTAGTTACCGACGAACCATTCAGCTTGAACTGCATTTACTCTATTTGATAAATTCTTCATGTAAAAAGAAAGTAAATAGATGCATGAAATCCCACCTTGTCACACACCATGTCTCTCACAAAATTCCCGAGAGGTTCTGTGACCCACGAGTGGCGTCACGGGTGGACTTGTCTCGATTTCTGTTTAGGACCATATAGGTAATTCTTGCGATTTATTGATTTGGGGAGGGGAGAAGAAGGGACCCCAAGGTTCTACTTCTAACGCCACTAGTTTTTGAAGCACGAAAATTATTTTGAAAAATCACTTCGCTTAAAGATTTATGCGGTCGGAGTGATCCGAGCAAGATACATGAATTTTTGGCCTTGTGATGTGTAATGAAAAGTACGGTGCCGGTACCACTTTTCGTGAATAAATGAAGCAAAATTTCCGAACTTTCATTGCGTTGTTTCGTCTCAATGACAGCAGTCATTGTGGACGTCTACAAACGTAATAATAGCAACATATACTTTCTTCAACGCAAACGTATTAATTTCGTCTACAAACGTAAAAATAGCAGTTTTGCAGTAGTTCAGCTACTATGATTTAGCGTAGGGAAGACTCGGCGATTCATTTTTGCTAGTTATCACTGTTATGCTACAGAAATAAGATGTCTAAAAGCTGGGACCCGTCATTTAAGGTGGTAAATAATGGCAATGGAGAGTTAGTGGATAAATCTGTTCCGGATGGACCAAGGAATTTTTCCACCAGAAAATTTTAAAAAGCTCAAAATGATTTGGTACAATCTGGCATATATCTTGGGACAAAGTTTCTGTCAAAGTGGAAACAAAATTAATATGTAAAACTAGGACAATTGAGCCTTTTGTTCAGAAATCGACTTTTGCTTGAAATTTAGATTGTGTTATGACAAATTCAGATAGTTTTGTTAGTGGATATATCTGTTCCGGATTTTCCACAGTCGAGTCTAGGTCTAACCGCGACAGATTTAACCACTAACAAAACTATCTTAATTTGTCACAACACAGTCTAAATTTCAAGCAAAAGTCGATTTCTGAACAATGGGCTCAATTGTCCTAGTTTTACATATTAGTTTTGTTTCCATTTTGACAGAAACTTTGTCCCAAGATATTTGCCAGATTGCATCAAATCATCTCGAGCTTTTTAAAATGTTCTGGTGGAAAAATTCTTCCAATCCCTTCTGATAGATTCTCGTTACAGGCTGGTGCTTTGTAAGCTTGGCCGCTTGGCGGTCTATAAAAATTCTGGTTAACTCGACCGTTGATTCACGCACTCAAAGCAAAGTTTAGCTCTCAAAAATAAATAGAGTGAGTAACCTGTATATTACTAGCTGGCTCTGCCAGCGTTGCCCGCAGGGCCTCCACCAGTCAAATCGAGATCATCAATACCGGTTCAATCAGCCAAGCGTGCTTTACCAAACGGATGGTAGTGAAAAGAATTGTATAGAGTTTAAGTTTTTTCACAGAGCAAAATCTTTTTCCAAAACAAAACTATTGCGTTTCGAAGCGCAATCAATAGACATCATAATGATGGGAGGGATTGCACATAGTCATTGCATGTCTCTCCAGTTTTTGAAGTCCCTGGAAGAGTCTTGTTTGCTCTGTTTTTGCCATTGGCGTTCTTCAACTTAGCAAACTTTCATCCGTTAAATTCAGCAAGTCCTTGAAAGCGCGTAAAAGTTGTAAAAGAGCACCAAAGTGAGGAATAAGAATTTTCAGTAGTAACCTTTCAAATATGAGGACCGCTACTTACGACTTTTTGTATCTGTATGCCTGCTTGTACAACCTAAAGCCTCTGGCTGGGTTCATGTTGATTGGTTCTTGCTCAAGCGCAGCTATGGAAAGAACAAACTAACCCGAAGATATGCAATTACAGTTGTACCGTCCCCAACAGTAATGTAGACCTTAAGAAAATAATAAATTGTGAGAACAGTAATGAAAAGTCAATGTTTTTTTGACATAGCTAATTATCGTTCCAAAATCAAAAGTACCGTTTTTTAAAGGAAATTGGTTAAGACGAAAAAACATTACAAAGGGTTGCGATTAGTCGGTATATTTCTCGCCGAGTTTCTGGAGTTCCTGGCTACGTCTTGCTTACCATGTTTGGTACTTAGAAAGGGGTGTTGCTTGCCATGTTTGCTCACAATTGAATTGGGGTGTTCGAAACGAAAATATTTAAAAATTTCGTTTTGTTTCGACGCAAAATTGCTTTGTTTTGGTTTCGTTTCGTTTCGAACTAACTTCTTTAGTGAACAATATCGTTTCGTTTTGTTTCGAAATCCAAGCAATTTCTTTTCGTTATGCGCTCGAAACCAAACCGTGAAAGGTTGAACTCATCTCGGGTGACAAACATGCTTTACGCGCGAGCCACATAGAACACACCGAGCCGCCATTTGCCATCGTCATATGAATTTTCGAAGGAGGACGATAGCAAAGATGAGTGACAATGGAAAAATTTCGAACTAAATTTCGCTTCGTTCCGTTTCGAACTGTTTCTTTATAATAAAATTTCGTTTCGTTTCGAATCGCCTTTCATTGAGTAAAATTTCGTTTCGTTTTGCCCCAGTAAAATTTGTTCCAAACGCCCCTACTGCCGAAGCAGCCAACGATTTAAAAAAGTTTTGTTAATTTATTCTACAAAGTGCCAGGAAGCATAATTTAAAAGCTGTGGAGTAGGGGGCAGTTTAGAAGAATCTTTTAGAAAACTTTGACAGATAATGCCAACGAACAATGCTTTTGAAGAAGAATAGCCTAAATGTACACATGGACTTAGTTTTTCTAAAAATTGCATTTTTGTGAAGTCCAGACACCAAAATTTAGAGTGTTTTTGACTGGTAAGCTACATTTCAAAACTTTTGAAGACTTCATTTTGTGATAAATCTTTTTAAAAATTTATATTAATAAAGCCAAAGAACCATGCTTAAATTGGAAAATAGTCAAAATGTATCAAAGAATTAACTTTGTCTAACAATTTCAAGTTTCTTAGGCGTAGGAAAATTTGTGAACCAAAAATGGAAAGTCATGTATGGCAATCAGTTTGCGATTAGCCATTACAAACTAATCCTTATCCCCAACTAATTAAAGCTTGATATTGCTGGAAAGAAAATTTTCTAAGCTTGTGAACGACACTAATCGTCAGTACCTTTTATAACCTTTGCGTATTAAACATGCCGGTTTTTACTCGACTTACCACTTTTTAGGGGAATAAAAAGTTACACTACAGATGTTGAAGTTTAGTTTTTTTGGCATAAAAGCAAATAGTCAAGGTGTATATCACATATTAACGGAATTGCCTTGAAATAACCTTCAATTTGCTTAAATTTCAAAATTCGGTTGAAAAATGAGGTCACAAATCAGTTTTTAAGTAAATTGATTATAAACTTAAAATAGAGATGGCCTAAAATGCTAAAAAAAGAGTCTGTTGTTGCATCGTCAATTAAGCTTAAATTGCTGTACATTTGTTTTTATCAAAAGCGCTTTGTTGATATCTCTCAAAGCAGCATTTAATGGCACTTCCACGATGATTACTTTGGAGTAAATCAAGAAAACAAATCTTA
This sequence comes from Trididemnum clinides, assembly GCA_963675345.1. Taxonomy (NCBI): domain Eukaryota; kingdom Metazoa; phylum Chordata; class Ascidiacea; order Aplousobranchia; family Didemnidae; genus Trididemnum; species Trididemnum clinides. The sequence continues at coordinate 26,495,347 of OY776299.1, read as the reverse complement.
CAAATAATCGTTGATTAGGACGTCATGTTAAATCCTTAAAAGATGAAATTTGCTGAAGTTGGTGAAGTCGGGTATTGGCTTTTTCTTAAGGTAAAAACCGCTTTTCTCAGTCAAAAATGAGATTTTTAAAAACTTTTTTGTAACTGTGATGTCATCATGACGTTACTATCCTTTATGACACTTACCACGGGGTGGCGATCAATCCTGCATGACTTGATGCTTGCACGTCCAGTAGTTTTGGAGGAATTAGAACGCACAGACACGCAAACAGAATTTCGCTCTATAGTACAGAGGCCGTACTGGAAAAACCCTCATGATTTAACAACGTTCCTAGTCGTGACTTGGACTACACCGCAACGAGGTTTAGGTCGTCTATTATCCACCCCCTCCCCACTTATTTTTAGCTGGCGCAACTCCATCTTACTTTCATGTCTGATTTGTGTACCAAAATTTAAGAAGATGAACCAAACACAAAGGAACAGAACGTTTGAATAGTTTATCGAACAAATCATGATTAACTTTATATGAAATGTTTTGGGGACATCTAGGAAGACTGCAAATACAGGAGTATTATCACAGATACATAAATTAAAAGTTTGTTAGTAAACAAGTTTTACGTAAAACTAGCGGTTCAGGTACTTTAAGACAAATTTGGAAAATTTTTCTTTAAACAGTTTGATATCCTACAGTTCAGCTATTGTCGATTCCAAAATCTAGTAGTAAACCACACATTGACTGGTGGTGATTAGCATAAAGATCAGAATTTTTTTCTATGTTTTCATTTTTCATTGATAAATTTTGGCTGGAATGCCACAGACATAAAGGATTTTAGTTTTTGACGGCTAAAATTGCTGAACAAAGTATACGTTTTTGTTTGGGTTAGTTAGTAAGTTTTTGACCGATTTCTTACGTTTTTAGCTTTACTGCATTTTGTGCAAAATTTTCACCCGCTTGGGTATTAAATGATTCTATAATGTACATGTTATGGTTCAAATATCAGAATTTGTTTGCAAGGTCGGTATTAAAAAGGATTGTTGATAAAAGATGCCCGCAGTTAAAGGGGATGGTGGTTTGTAAATTGTGGAAAAGGGAGCAGGGATTTCTGAGAATGTGGACGAGTCTACACTTTATTGCCAACTTTTGATATTAGCTTTTGTTTATAATCTTCTCGGATTCAACCTTTAACGTTTAGATTGATATTTGACAATTGTCAAATTTGACAATATGACAGCTCATGTCAATTGATATTGACATGAGCTTCCTACACAATACCTCTAGTGACGTAACTGATAGGGGGTGTGGGTGCGAACTGCCCATTGTAAGCTAAATGTGGAAACCGGATTCCCACTCAGCTTATATTTCGATATTTTGTGTCCTTTCAGTTTTTAATACGTCAACGTTGTTTCCGTTCTTTGAAGTGTTTTGCGGTGATTTCGGATTTTGGCATAGCCTGTTGCCATCCATATCCGGATTTACTTTCATTTTTCAACTTTTGGTGCTTAAAAGAAATGCTTAATTAATTTAGGAGTAAATAACCAAGATTTAGGTGTGGTCGGTCTTACAGCAAATCATATGTCTACTTCAATCCAATCACAAGTTATTGATAAGAGTCAATTTTAAACAGAATATGTGAGGCCTAGACCTTCATGGAAACTTGAAATTCTTTAAAGATACGAAATATTTACCCAACTAACGCCCATTACTGACCATGATTAAAGCTCATTGCATCACCCGATAACTATTTTTTGTGTTTGTGGAAAAACCTGTATGAGTTTTGTGGAACTTAATTATTACATACCCTAATTGTTTCCGCAAACATGATTCAGACGTTCATATGTCTGCTGCCTTTGCACCATGCAGGTTTGCATTTAACGTTCCAGAAAGACGAATGACACTGCTATCTGGAAAACTCGCAGGCCTGATTTTACCTTATTATGATTATGGATCACATCTTGATGATTTTGGCCACACAATAGATATCGAGCTAAAAAAATTGAATTTAAACACGCTGGTCAAGCATTTGTTGATGCATGGGGAAATCTCACCACAGATTCGTTCCCAGCTATTGTAGAGTACATCGAGCCCAAAAAAAATCAAGCCTCCAGCAGTTGATCAGTGTCACGAATAAGTAAATTTGCGTTAAAAGAATAGTTTTTTATATATGTATAGTTATTGTAATCTGTTGTTTTATTTTGCAGTGATCATTTTTTTATTGTAAATCTAAATTGTCTGAAGCCCTAAACTTGCTAAACTGTTTTCAAAGAAAGACCTTTTTTCTTTCGGATTTATAAATAGATTTGTAACTCACGAGCCTTTCTGACGATACAATGGGTGTTTATGTGACTTAGTTTTCCAGCGTATTCTAGTGATTCTTGTTTCTTCTCGAAGATTTCTTCTTTTTTATTATTACCGATTACGTAATTTATTGACGATGTTTTTTTGTGTCATGTGATGTTCTAGCAATTTCTAGATTATTTTCCATCGTATATATAAGGCGGCGAGATTTTATTCATTCAGAGAGTGTAATTCAGAGCGAGATACTAGAGTGTAGTAAGAAGGCGTTGTTCTGTGGTGATTGTTGTGACAGGAATTAAGCGATTATTTTGGTGGTTTTTAGTTTTTGTTAGTCTCTGATATTTATTTATTGAAGTGTTTTAGTTCTGTGTTTTGGCAAGCGAAAGAATTCGAAGTTGTAAAGTGATTTGTGAATACATTGTTCTGTTCTTGATCGAAAAGTGCGTGGGTTAAAGTATCTTTGTGGAAGCCAATCTTTTCCTAGCTATTAAGTTGCAACCAAACTTAATTATTCCATGAATACTGCAAGTCGCGTCAATTTTAAGAAGTAAATTAAGATTGAGATAGATTCAAAGCTCTATTGAAGCCGACAATCAGCAATGGGCAAGCAGACCAATTTCGCCAGAGTCGGTTTCTCCTGCAAATAGTTCGGTGCTTTTGCTGTGTATCTTGAAGATCTAACTGGAAAGTAGTTTTGAATGGTCGTTTCCTTTCGGCGTCTGGCCCTGTTTTCCATACCTCACGTAGACTTTATGCTCGTTGTCCAGCAAATATAATAAGGGTAGAATGCCAATTTTATAAAGTTCTGCACCTGGTCACAAATGATTGCAATCACAAGAGGAAGATAATGCCATCCAGAAGCAGCAGAGGCATATTTAGTAAAAGGAGGAATTCCATTTGACCTGTTTAACACTATAACTCCAGGAGAAAAATTAAAGCCACGTATCTGTTCACACTCCATGCCTACTTTTCATCTGCTACAGAAATCGCATATCAAACACAAGAGTATTGATTCACAAGAAGAGGAATAGATTGACTTTGAATTAGAGGAAATCGATGAATGTGCCCTCGTAACAATCTACAGAAACATCTTTGATGCCTTGCAGTGCCCTAACAGCGAGAATGACTAGATGGGCATACATCTCTGCATTGCAGTAGTAAAGAATTTGTTTACATACCTTGTGAACAGTATGTTAACAATGCCATTGTGTAAATAAACTTCAATTCTATATTGTGTGTGATAAGTACGGTGCCGGTACTATTAAATGATTAAAGAATCAACGGACATGTTTTTGATAACGTAGATCAAACACTTAATTAGAAGTCCGGTGCCGTGCCAACTTTCAATTTGGAACAACAATAATATTGTCCGTGCAGACAAGGGAGCGAGGTGTAAATTTTTTGTAATATTTTGCTACAGTTTTTTATTGACGGCTCCAAAATTGGAATTTTTTGTTTTTTTCATGCATTTTTGCACGGAAATTTTTATCCGCTTAGATATTTATATGGTGTCACACAGTACACGTTGTTGTTCAAACATCCGGTTTTGTCTGAAAAGTACGAACCAAACAATTTTTGTGCGTTTATGTCCGCAGAAATGTTTACGATTTTGGTAATTACTTTGCCGGCAAAACCGAATGTTCGCACAAAAATATGTATACTGTAAAACACCATATACATAGCCTAGAAAAGGAAAATTTTCCTACAAAAATGCACGAGAAAAAACGTACAAAACAAGACAAAAACGTATACTGTGTACTTCCACCTTTAGTCGCAAGATGTTGTTGAAGCGGCGATTTTTAGCTACAAGGATTGAATGGTCAGGCTTGTAAGCCTCATTATAATTGCAGTGCTGTGGCCTTGAAAGAGACTTTACGATGATTTCCTTTGCTTGGCTGATGCTAACCAACAGCACACCATTTGAATGTAATGCCAGGCAATTCAAGAAAATATTAAAATTCAGAAACTCTGAAGCAGTTCTGGGTATTTTTTTGCGCTTATGCAAGTCTGTAAGATGAAAATGCCATAAACAAACTGGAATGCCAGATGCCCTTGTTTTGTCTTTTTTTCGTCGTTAGCTGTTTTTCTATTTAATGTCATTCGCCTTCGATATAATGGTGCGCGCAATTCGAACAATCCCTTTTTGAAAATAATTTCAAAATCAGTCTACAAATATCAAACGCAACAGTCAGAGAGTCTCAATTGTACCTTACTTTCGCGGTTGTACCAAAAAGCGTTTAGTCGTAAGAAGGCATCTCGGTTTTGATATGAATCATGATCGTAGTTTCTACAAAAAATGTTATTTTCGTCTCTGATTGTGCTTAAAGTTGCTTTTTTTGCTCTCAAGCATTTTTGTAAGAAAACGTATTTACACGATGCTGTACAGTATATGTTGTTGCTCGAACATCCGATTTTGTCCGCAAAGTACGTAACGAGAGCGTGTGCGTTTTTGTGGAGAAAAGTTAGAAATTTATGTTCAAAAAACGTGTCGTTTGCACTACAAGGTGTAGCCTACTGTATTATTGCGTACTGGCTTGACTTGTTGAAATACCTACTCGGTGTGAAGTGGTTTTCCATTAACGTATATTAAATAAATGCTGAATGAAAACAGTTAATTAATGGGTAAATGGGAGAGTAGTCCATCGAGAACTTAGATCAACCCCTCGATTGAGATGTTACCCTTAAGGGAAATCCGTTAATACATCACCATCACAAGGCAACGTCAGCAAAAACTGAGATTTGTCACTTAATAATTGCACGCTACTTTAAAATTGTATCGAGACAATATGCAAATAAATTTACATGTCGATGATAACTAACATCCATCATAACCAACGCAATGGGCAAATAAGTTATGGTCATAGTCGCAGATTGAATGGAAATGTGGCTCATGCAACATCGAAAAATTTAATCACAATTCTTTGAAATCGGAAAATGTACGTTTTCAATTAAATAAAATATTTGCTTACCGATTGTTACGGAATCGTACCCAGCAACAGCTTGAATACATTTAACAGTACACAATATTCACATTTAATTAATAAGCTAAATACAAAAAAATGAATTAGCGCTTTTACTGCAGCTTTAATAGTCTCCAGTCACTGTTACAAAACGAAGTTACAACCATGGCCAAAACAACCACAAAATTGTCACTTAAGTTAACCATGTCAAAGATCGGTACCTGGAAGTACCCCACTAAAAACTAATGCAAAATCTCAATTAATAACAGCTAAATGCTTGCATTCTAAGGACCGGAACAAGCGCCAAATCAACAAAACGTCGTACATTGGGAAAAATGCTAGCATCCGTGAATTCCAGTTAAACACAAGGTTTGCAGCAAAAAGCTGCAGTAAAAATATAACACCGTATAAATGTCTCAGCAGACGAAAATTTCCGTACAAAAATGCTCATGGTCAAAAAATATACAATCCGAAGAAAAGACGGAAAACCAGACAAATACCGTACAAAAAGGTATAGCCTACTATGTACAGCTGCCTTTACTTGTCAAGCGTTTGTTTACTACGCATGATCATTTTGTTATTCGTTTTTAATGTTTTTGGCGACCATTTGTAGGTTAATCCTTATTTTTTGCCACAATGCTTGTGTTGGAAGTCTTTCTTAAGCTTTCATAATTTGTATTTTTGTGCTACATTATCTAAAACATTGTGACAATACTTGTAAATTTAGCGCAGGACGCACGACTAAGCAATGAGTCATAATGCTTAAATTGATTATTATTATTTCTATGGCTTCCGCTTTGGAGAAAATTTCCTAGTTGGGGTAAATTTTTACACTAAAAATTATGAAAAAGGAAGTTTAGGAGGAAATGATCGAAATGAGAAAATCAGGAGAAAATAAGACATTATACAAAAAGTTAAGCAAGAAAAAATTTCATCTTGCTTGGCAGAAGAGCAGAAATTCTGAAAAAGATAAAGTTCTTCATTTTCCACTGTCCTCACATTTTTCAAGAAAAAATTTTTACTGCTTTACCAATAATTGAGTACTTTGAGTCATGCATACCTAACGAGACAGCTTTGGTCTAGGTAAATATTTTTGACCACTTGCGGTTGTTGGTATCGTAGTGACCGATCAGGGAATTCATTCCTTGTCTTGGGAATTTTCAATCGATTTGGGAATCTAGGAAAATTTCAATTTTGTAAAAGATGTTGGAAAAACATTTGGGATTTTTGAGATTGAACTTTGTGATTTTCTTGCTTTGGGCAAAGACCTTTTAATGGTGATCAACCAGGAATTAGAAAATTTGTTGTCAGTTTTTGGCCTAAAATAGAGGAGAATTTGTTTCGTGTATTCGGCAGAAGACATTTTTTCAAAGAAAGAAAGAGAATTTAATGTAAGTTTTTAGGCAAAGATTTTTTTTGTCTGAACCTGAAACATTTTGTGTCTCGAGATATTTTAGATATTTGGGAATTTCGACAACAAAATTTCCTGTTATGGAAATAATTTTTGCTTTTGTTGGGATTTTTTCGAATTTCACGTTGGCAACTGTAGGTGGTACAGAATGTTTTAGTAGAGCCAAGCAGAAGCAAACCAAAAAAGAGCACGAAGTATGCCATTTGAGCACCTCACCTCAACCTTGAGACTGTCGGTCTACTGAATGCTGACCTTTACGTTAACTACTTTTATTTTTCAAATGAGTATACCATGCAGTGAACGTGAGTTTTTTTCCTTTTTTTAGTGGTGCTTATTTCATTTTTGATCCGAATATTAACACCATACTCCTGTGCAAAACTTTTTTACTTTTTATTACTGATGGCATTTTTATAGAAGTGTTGAGTTGCTGAAACAGATAAAGAGAGATTCAATCTTTTTAATTCAGTTTTGTCTCCGTAAACAAAGATGACTGGATTTACTTCATGTTCCTAGAAAGCTCACATATACCATTTAGCCACTTTGTTCTGTAGATGGCATCTTCTTTTTTTAGTCCAATCTGTCCAGTGTGCGCTTCCACTCGCCTTCTCCATGTCATCATCAGTCGCTCACGTCCTCTTCTTCCAATCACGTCAAAATCCAATCCAAGCTCCTCTTAAAACATAATCATTTTTCCTTTCAATTTATGTTTATACCGTCGCCCTACATTCGCTTTGACTAGTCAGTCTAAAGTTTTTTCCAAACCCAGCAAATCCATAAGCTCTAGGCTACTCCTTTTCTCACTCAATTTAACTCAGTATATTGCTATTACCATTGCTTTCCCGTTTCTCGAAATCGCAATTTCATTTTCTCTTAGAGGCCATGCCATAGACAGGCCATCCCGTAGAGCATCATTGACCTTACACAACTCTAATAAATCCTTCCGTTCATTTTTGCAAAAGCTTACCTCCAAAAGCAACTCCCCATATTCTCTAAATTTTGACTATCCAATTCTTGTTCTTGCTGTCATCGCAGCTTCACTTCCGCCACTGCCATTCAACCCGACCCTTAGTAACACCAATTTTTCCCAGCTCTACCTGATCATAAAATGGCACATTTCCTTTGATTGTCTCAACACATCCTTCACAAGCAAAATCTTTTTCCAAGGTTGAAAACATTCTCTCGATTTTTTTTCACATTTTTTGCACAGCACTGATTTGCTATTGCTCTATTGCCGCACTTAGCTGATAAATCGACTTTACTGTAGAGTATTTTGTCTTTCTAAACATCTCTTTGGTTAATCTTTAGTCCCTTGCTTTCAAAAGCATCTTTTCATTTCAAACCTTTTCTCTCAATTCTTTGTACTTTCACTCATTAAAACCAGGTTATCTGCATACAAAATTTTATTCATCAAGCCCTATCCTGCACACTCCGTGATCGCATCCACCACAATTGCAAAAAGCAGCAACGACATCACAGATCAAGTTGAAGCAGTGTAATTAAGTTGACAAGTAAAAATTTGGGTGTTAAATGTTTAGCAAGTTTTTTAGAAAAATGTAAAAATAATCTATCCATAAATTTTCTTTTGCAGAAAAATGTGTGAGGAAATCAGGGAAGAAATTTGTTTTTAAAACGAGAAGATAAGAGGAAATAATTTCCTGAATGGAAGAAATGTAAAATTTATTTGTGAAAGCACCGATTATCTCGCAAAACCTGCGCTTTATTACAGGACGCTTTCTAAACCGTGTGGCCAAGTTGGTCTTTTCCTGGCTAGATTTAGCCTTTTTCTGTCGTTTGACATTTTTTTGTGTGCGTTCGAGCTTCTTGCCTTGTTTCAAACATTTTTTTGAAAATATAGCATTTTCTAGACATTTTTGTCGTTGGTTTTGCTATGATGCTATTTTCTAAAAACTTTTTTCAATTTTGTTTAGATAACTTAGAACTGTGTAATGCATGACCGATTTTTAAGTGAGCGAGTGGGTTCACTTCTTCTCTGCTAATACTGTATGATGGAGGTACGGCATGAGCGGAAATCCAAGTTCACTCTAAAAATCTACGTAACATTTGGCTAGGGAAAGCCTTGACCAGATCAGGCTGATTTTTTCGCTTTCTTGATTGATTTTCCTCAGTGTAACAATGGTCCTAATAGCATCAGCAGTTAACCAAGTAATAGGCATAAAAGAACTGTAAAACTACAGGCAACAATGGGGTCGAAAAATTTGACAGACTTTCAGTCTTGTTAAATTTATGTTCTAATATTTATTTTAATAAAGTACTTGGTTAAGGGTGGAGGAGTTGAGCTTACATTGTGTACAGGTAACTTCTCGTCACCATTCTCCTGGATCAAATAAATGTCAACCCTAAATCCAAATGTTTCACTTAATTAGTTTATAGGCTTTGGTCTTTCTGGTCACTATTTAACTGTTTACAGTGATCAACACCAAGTTTTTGTCTGTAAAAGGATACCTAGCAACAGAGACGGTTTATGCAGGATATCTAGCAACAGAGATGACATAGGCAAACCGACAACGATCCTTAGCTTAGTTATCTGCCTGCATCAATACGCGAAGCTTTTCATGTATCATGAGGTAAAAGGTTTGGAGAGCGAGAGTAGGTGTATGTCAACACTAACCTTAGCCGCTAAGCTCAATAAATAAATAAATACTTGTGTTGGTGACACTTAATTTTAACAAGCACTGGTTCATGTCGTGAGTAGTAAGTTATTTCGTTACGCAACCTGAACACTTACCCACGAAATCACCAAACCGAATCGGCTACACGAAGAAAATTTGTCTGTCATTATTGGAGTTCGAATTGCCTACGATAATTTTGTCTTAACACCTTGCATCTAATCTTAATCCTTGAAATCACCAAACTGCTTCAGAGAGAGGGAAAATGTGTCTGCCATAAAGATTATTCGTGAGCATAGAAATTTAACACATTCTCTCCCGAAATAACTTTTGTTTGAGATTTTTGTTTTCTTTTTCTATATGTCCAACAAGAATGTCTGAATCTGTTCTGTTTTTCGTTAATTTTTTTCTACTTAGAGAAGTATTTTATCAGTATCACGTGCAATACCATGGAGTTCTTTGGGGTAACTTATAACATACATGTGATCTTTGTTTTTGTTAGATTTTTTCGGTAGAGTGTGATTGTCAAAACAGTTTACCACAAACTTTTAACTTGTAAATTATATTTCGACATTCTTTGCGATAGTGGCAAAGTTCTGCTGGTAACCCTAGGGCCTAGGTCATAATAACCGCAGCGTATTGCAAAAGTAGACTTGTGTTTTGTCAGTAAAGTTATTCACATTTGCTCTTAGCACAACCTATTAGTAAATCCAGCCAAGAAGCTTCGAACAGTGTTTTTGGCTGTCACATTGAACTTTTTATCTATGTTGAGATCTGATCTATTTCTTGTTAACGAAGAGCTTTTCCTTCTTTTACCCGTAAAACCTTTGGGAGAGGTTGAGAGCTACACGCTTACTGATGAAAACGCCAGTGAGTTTATTTTTGTACTGCAGCACGATATTTTCTTCACTTTACCCATTTTATCACTCTCACTAAAGTGCATAGTATAGTTTGGCGACGTTGTCTCTGCTTTCTCCAAAAAAATATCAACTTTAATATTATTGAATGTTGTTAACGATATCATAATATGCGGATATTAGATGTCACCTCTAAACTTATTTTTGTTGTTATACATCTGTTATGTCTCTATATGAAGGATTTTGTATGATATTAAAGCGATAGTATTGACGTTTGTTGATGAGCCACCTCCATTCTCCACATCGTATCATAAATGATTACAAATATATTACTAAGTCTCATCTATACTGCAAAGCAATTTTTTTTCTTTTTTCAGTTTTTGTTAACTTTTCCGAAACTACTTGGCGTACAAACTTCAAACTGGGCTTGATTGATCGCCACCCAGGGATGGGTGTCGTAAGGGGTTTAGTGACGTGGTAATCATGTCAAATCTAATATACAGAGTTCTTTTTCTCAGTCATGCAATTGCAGTTTAGAATACTTTTGTACCGTCGTGTCGCAAACCTGACTAGTCGTAGCTTCTAAGACATGTGCCTACTAGTCAAGTGTTGCAAAGTTGAACAAATTCGCGATTTTTATGTGAAATTGTGTTGGAACCACAAAAATTATTCACATCATCAGCAGAAAGGCTGATCGATGGATTGCACTCCTAAACCATAACTCAACTTATTGCAAAAACTTAAATGTAAGCGCTTTTCTTTGGGTTAGTTTGCTCTTCTTCTAGCAGCGGTGATGCTAAAACATGCGCAGCCAGAGATGTTAGGTCATACTAACAGGCACTAAATTATAAAAAAAGTCGCAAGTGGTTTGTCTAATATCCAATAGCTTGTTCCTGAAAACATGGAACAATCACCTTGGCGCTCTCCCAGAACTTTGAGCTTATGCTTCCATGCTGTTGGTGATACAAACGGATAAAGATTTGTGAAATTATTAGCTATTTCAGTTACCGCACGTCTAGTTCCAAATAACACTAAACTGGAAAAGTACGGACCTCAAATACTTTGGCAGAAATATAGTGGCTATGCGTCACCCCCATAATGTTTTCTACACGATTCTCTATAAAAAAACGGCACTTTTGATTTTGGAACGCAAATCGGCGGTGCCCAAAAACATTAGCTTTTTATTACTGTTCTCACAAATGTCGATTGGGCAAGAGCCAGCCCAGTCGCTTGAAGCGACATTCTTAAACTCGACGTTGCTAGTGGGAGCATTACAGTTGTAATAAGTTGACCGTGAGTTCTTCGCTTTGGGATAGTTTGCTCTCACCTTGGCAGCGCTTATGTCAAGACCAAGCAACAAATGTTCAGCAAGTGGCTTTAAATCATACAACTAGGCCTACAGTTACAAAAAAGTCGCATCATAATTTTTAATGGTTTATTTCTGAAAACAGATATTAATCACTTCGGTGCCCTGCCGCAACTACAATTGCAAACGTAGCCAGTTTCAAAGTAAGCCTATGCTGGAAACAGGACAAACAAGACGTTTCTAGGGACTCAAGAAACTTTGGGAAAACTATAACGGCTCTACGCTATTCCTCCCCTTCGCATCACGTTTTTTTAATCGATTCCATTGATCAATCAATTTCAAAAGACGGTACGTTTGATTTTGAAACAAGAATTGGCTAAGTCAAAAACACATCACCCAGTTCGTGAACCTGGTACAGCTTTCCGGTTCGTAAACCAGTATTCGCATTCCGACATTACTGATGGCTGCAACACCAATAGAGCCGGCTAGGTTAGATATAAACAATAAAATATTTCTTTGTAAAGTATTTGGAAAGAAAGGACATTCTAAGGGTAATGCAAATAGAAGTTTCTAATTACCTGCGTCCAGGGGGGAGGGCGGTAGTGGTGGTGGGCGACCAATAAAATGCGAGATAGCTTCAGAGAAAACCTCAATGGGATATCTCAAGTCACTACCAGAAACACTGTTACAACATGCTATATGGTTACAACAGAGTTTTCTCAGCACGACATGCTATATGGCTGAACCAAATATTTTCATTTTTAAAAGCTAAAGCTTGCTTTAAGCGCGGTAGTCAACGGTCGAGTAAATCAGAATTTTTATAGACCGTTTCGTGGCCAAGCTTACAAGGCAACAGCCTGTAACGAGGATCTATCAGAAGGGTTTGGAGGAATTTTTCCACCAGATCATTTTAAAAAGATCGAAAGGATTCAGTACAACCTGGCATATATCTTGGGACAAAGTTTCTGTCAAAATAGAAAAAAATCAATTTGTAAAACTAGGACAATTGAGCCCAGTGGCATACGCCAAAAGTTTCCTAGGGGGGAGCCAAAGTTTCGTCCCAATCGTGTGACATTACAAACTAGCTTTGCTTTTGCTAAAACTGCTTGGTTTTGCTTTACATTTTTTCATTTTTAGGGTCTGAGGGGGGGAGTCATGGAACTGTGGCCTACTCCTCGATACGCTAGTGATAGAGCCAATTGTTCAGAAATCGACTTTTGCTTGAAATTTAGATTGTGTAGTAACAAATTCAGATAGTTTTGTTAGTGGTTAAATTTGTCCGGTTAGACTTAGACTAGACTGTGGAAAATCTATTCAAGGTCCATCCGGAACAGATTTATCCACTAACTCTCCATTGCCATTATTTACCATCTTAAATGACGGGTCCATACTTTTGGACATCTTATTTCTGCAACATAACACTGATAACTAGCAGAAATGAATCGCTGAGTCTTCCCTACGCTAAATCATAGTAGCTGAACTACTGTAAAATCTCTATTATTACCTTTATAGTTATGTATTGTAGACAAAACAACGCAATGAACATTCGAAAATTTTGCTTGATTTATTCACGAAAAGTAGTACCGGCACCGTACTTTTTATTACACATCACAAGTCCACAAATTCATGTATCTTGCTCGGATCACTCCGACCGCATAAAACTTTATGCTAAGTAATTTTCAAAATAATTTTCGTGCCTCAAAAAATGAATGAATATTTGTAATTGCTAGGCTGTTTGTACCGGTACGTAAGACCAGTCTTCATCTAAAAGTAGGGAGGTCAGGAGTAGGGGCAAAGCAAAATGTAATAAAATCTCAAGTTTAAGAGAAACTCCAGATAAAACCACAGACTTACCAATTTATAAAATTGAATTTAGAGAGAATATTTGGTTTGAACGTAACTGAGACTAATAGGCGCCCACTGAACTGGGGTAAATGACTTAGGAAAAAGACTTGGTCCCTTTTCTCGATCTGCAGGAAACAGGACCAATAGGGCAACTAAAAAACTTAATATCACAAATATAAATTCGAGGGGAACCGCACCAAATCGTAGAATAGTCCTGCCACAATATAGTTCATTTCTGTAATTGTAAAAACAACCACCGTTTGGCGCCACCATCATTTTTGACTGTGTTCACCACTCTTACACGTTTTTAAAGTACGAATGATAGTTTATGAATCCAAACTTTGTGATCAATCCCACTCTGGATCAATAGACCAAGATTATCACCATTTCTAGTGCAGGAACTATTGCTTCCATTTACAGCAACTTTTTGTTATTGCGGCACACGGTATAGTTGGGAAAAAACTAATAACTTTAATCCAAAAATAACAGCCAAGCAACTTGTTAAAAACATACTGCCAACGTTTTGGCCCTCAACTGGTGCCGTTTTCAACGCAAATAATGCACCTTAAACAGGTTGGCTAGCAACAACGCCATACTGACACAAAAATGAACACACAAGAAGCGATGGTCACGTGTTAAATAAACGGAGAGGAAAGAATTTGGAGTCTAAATTTAAACTAGGTTTCAATTGCTGAATGTAAAGAGATTCTAGAATGAGGAGTTTGGATTTGTCAGGAGAGCTGGTGAGAATTTGTGGGTTGTTGAAGTCAACTCTGTGATTTGGATTTGATTCGAAATGATTACACACTTCCGAGTTGAGACTAGTCTGGTGCTCATCCAGGCGTTTTACTAAGTTCCGGCGAGTTTGGCCAATATAGAAAGAACCGCAACTGTGTAATTGATAAAGCGATCGAATGCACGCCCCTGGACCATCAACCAAAGTTCTTTTGTCGCTATGTTGACAATTGTTTTGCTACTTTTACTAATACCTCCTCTATTGACGCATTTCTTCGTAATCTTAACAGCGTTCACTGTCAAATTTAGTTTACCAAGGAAGTAGAATCGCACAACTCTCTGGATTTTCTTGATGTTCTCATCGAAAAAACTGACGAAGGAATCAAAACTAGCACCTATCACAAACCAACACGCACTGGCCATCTTGCAAAATTTTCTAGCTTTTCTCCTCTTCGTTACAAGCGAAATCTAGTAAACTCCCTTCTTCATTGTTCCTATTCTATCTGCAATTCCTATTCTCAAATTGATACAGAATTTCATTGCATCAAAAACACACTTTTGCGAAATGAATATCCATCTGGCTTCATCGATAAATGCATCAGCCAATTTCTTAACAAAAAGCTTGCTCCTCGAACTCCTTTCTTTCAAAATAATCTTTCTAAATATTTTTTATTCAAGTTACCTTACCTAGGAAATATCTCCCATCACGTTGAGAAAGAATTAAAAGAATTAATTGACAAGCATTTACCAGATACCATGTTTAGATTCGTCTCTGTTACCAAAAATCTCAAGCAACAACTACACTTTAAAGACCCAGTTATTAAGAAGCAACGTAGTATACCGGTTAAACTGTTCTTGTGGTTCTTTCTATATTGGCCAAACTCGCCGGAATTTAGTAAAACGCCTGGATGAGCACCAGACTAGTCTCAACTCGGAAGTGTGTAATCATTTCGAATCAAATCCAAATCACAGAGTTGACTTCAACAACCCACAAATTCTCACCAGCTCTCCTGACAAATCCAAACTCCTCATTCTAGAATCTCTTTACATTCAGCAATTGAAACCTAGTTTAAATTTAGACTCCAAATTCTTTCCTCTCCGTTTATTTAACACGTGACCATCGCTTCTTGTGTGTTCATTTTTGTGTCAGTATGGCGTTGTTGCTAGCCAACCTGTTTAAGGTGCATTATTTGCGTTGAAAACGGCACCAGTTGAGGGCCAAAACGTTGGCAGTATGTTTTTAACAAGTTGCTTGGCTGTTATTTTTGGATTAAAGTTATTAGTTTTTGTTACTGCTCTCACAAACGTTTGTGCGGTGAACCCAACACAGCTACTAGAACCAATACTTTGTCTTTTTAACTCGGCATAGCTGACGGCAAGTTCTGCCGAGGTAAAATTGCATCATATTCGGGAGAAACATTTTTGCTATTTTGCTAGACAATAGCTTGATAGTGCTACAGGGATCAACGCTAAAAAATTGTGGGAAAAGCAAGGTTCTTAAAACTCCCCTGGGTACGTCTAGGTAAGGAAATAAAAACACGGAAGACAAAGCATAGCAAGCAGGGGCTCGGTAAAGTTTGAGGAAAATATAAAAAAAAACAACGTCCCTGTGTGTGGCATTGCACCACGTGGAAGACATTTTTGCTATTTTGGCTTAAAACAGGTTTAGAGTATATGTAGCATATTTTCAAACTGAGGAAAATGCAAGGCCTCTTTGGCTTCTCGTAAACAACGAACAGAGCACATATACCTTGAGTGTAGCCAGGATCTTAAAGTCACAAGTTCAACTACGAAAAGAGCGCACCGAGTCGTGAAATATGCATACTACTTAATGCCCAATTTTTGTGCTTTTAAGAACAATTGCTGCTTTGGTGTTGCCCTCCCCAGTTTTACTTAAATTGTAACCCCGTTGGATACTCATTAAAGTAATAGAGAAAACGGTATCATTGGAATAACGACTAGAGATATTTTTGAGTTAAATTACATTTCAAAGTGCACTTGATTTCGCCAAGAGCATTGAATGTGCACAAAAAACGTCAACTTTTCGTTCGTGTACACACAACTACCAGTTGGGTGAACTGGTAGAAGCCTGCTGAACCGATATTCTTACCCATGACGTACTGATGAGGGCCCTGCGGGATGTCGCCGGCTAGCAGTATGTAAAAACATCAAGAAAGATTAATTCAAATTAGATCTTGTGGGCTAGATTTTCACATGAGTCTGTTTTTTTAAGCAACTTTTAGTGTTTGGCTTAAGTTCGAAGTCTGCTGCTCTTTGGAAATTAGTCACCACACCTACACCATTACCCAAAAAGTGATTCCACGTGGCTTATCATAAATTGGTTGCTTTTTTATTGACTGTGCATTGTCTTTTTCGATTTACTTTAAATTTAAGACTAACCTATCAGGTAACATTAGTGGTAGATTAAGGATTTTAGGGGCCTGAGGCAGGAATTCATAAGGGGCCCCCTAATTGTCCGAGTAATTGAGAAGACCTTTACTTAGAGATTACCATGGTTTCGTCGGACTAAAACAGCTTCGACCTAATCTTTATTTCAAAGTAGGGGGCAGACCTATTTTCTAGAGATCAAATATTTTATCTCCTAAATTTCGGTTATATCTAGAGAGGGGAATTTTATTCTCCAAAAAAGGAGCCCCTTCTCAGGGTGCCCGAGGCAGTTGATTCGCTTGCCTCATCCTTAATCCACCACTGCGTGACATTTTGAGAACTGTTGAGCAGTTGTATCAGTGGCATGGCAAAAATGTGAGGGAAAATCTGTGTTTAACCCCAATCTTATATAATTGTTACCAAAGCTGCCAAAGAGTAAGTAAAAATATCGCTAATAAAAGTACTGTTTGCCAAGAAAGCAACATTTGTCTTATGTTATTGCAATTATGGGATTAAACAAATTTTGCTTTTTTTAGCATATTTTTTAAATGAAACCTGTTTTAGCATATTTTTTAAAATCTAGCCTTTGTTCGTTTCAAACTTTTCGCAACGCTGTTTCTAAAGTGCTACAATGTTAGGAAATATATTTAGAAGGATAAAAAATGCAACTTATTGATATTAGCTACAGTATATTTAGAATCTGGTTACCTTACCAGCAAAAATCTTAGAAGAATCTGGCACACGTCAAAAATTATTAAGCTTGTTTACAATTACGTTTTAGACGTCTACAATGGTCATAGTATTGAGTCTGTGTTGAACATATAAGTTACTTAGTTCGCTTAACATAGCCATAGACTGGGACCGAACATATCAAGCCCATTCATTTTTGTCTGTTGGCCATCAACCACACCTAGCTGTTTGGCCAGTGGGTGGATAAAAGTTTCATTCTTTTTCCCACCCCTCTCGAAAAATAAAATAAACAAGTGTTGCAATTCTTGGTAACAGTATTGGGTGGGGAAATTGATATGATGGTAGCGTTCAACAAAACTGCTTGACGTGAATCTTTTGTTGTATGAAACTGCATTTTACTGGTCTAATGTTCCATATAACGCCACAAAAATACCACATGAGCCAGTAATGCTCTCTTTTTTTTCTCAACATGGCCCCGCAGTGCTTCAGCATGTGATTCATGCGTGATAGTTGCAGCCCCAGACGTGAAGATATCTGCAATACAAGAGACAAAGATAGAGCTTAAAAGAAAATCAAGATGAGGTTCTATAAGATAATGAAGAAGACAAAATCTCGTTTGGCACGCAAGTGGTTAATATAAAGGTGTGTGAAGACACGCCTTCTGCACAGAGCGCATAGCTGCCAACGCTGGAAATCGATCGCAAGATTTTGAATATTTTCGAATGAATTAGGATTCTTAATTTTGTAAAATAAGATGAGAAAAACCTTGGGTTTTAAATCTCGAACTTAAGAGATTTTCTCGTTATAAGCAATGATCATTTTGTGGTGATCAACTTCGTATTAGTGAACTTATTGTTAGTTTTTGTGCGAAGATTGGAGAATTGATTGCAAGCATCAGGCGAAAGACCGTTGTTTTGTGAAAAAAAAAGACAATTTGATGTAAAATTTTGAGTGAGGATTGTTTATTGGAAATCAAAATAAAGTAGAACCTCGAAAATTTACGCACAAAAATAGTCTTTTTTCGGATTAAATTGTTCTTTTGTTGAGATTTTTGAAAACTCCAAGTTGCCTGTTCTAACAGAGCAGATGGCCACAAGTTGTAAAGACGCCCTCAGTAAGAGCTGCTTTGAAAAGCCAATTTGCTGTAGAAAGAGCTGGGCTGCAGCATCCCAGTTCAAACTAGAACTGTGCCCCTAAACGAAAATAGTATAAAGCAAAAAAGCAATAATCAGACCAAAGTAGGATAGTTTAACTGAGCAACTTTACTTTACATCAGTAAATATTGAAATAAATCTGCTGTCAAGAAACGGTCATAAAATCAGTTTAAGCATTCTTTTATCACAAGAAAAATCAATTTCGCTACAGCATTCTCAGTTTCTATATAAATATCAAAATCGCAGAAAACTCCACAAAATATATTTATGAACACATAGTAGCGGCCTACTTTCAATATAGTTCAAATAATACAAATGAATGTTACGAAACAGGCCTAGACTCTTAAAATACATTTATAAAACCGAAAAACTAGTAAGAGAAAGATGCCAGAAGAAAATCAGCCACAACCTAAAGCGTACCGTAAGGATGATAAATACTAAAAGATAAAGATAATAATAAACCTTCCATACTGGGTGACTAATATGAATAACTATAATGAAAAAACATAAGGAAAAGTAAAAACAAGAAACAAAACAACAAAAATAGCAAAAGTAAAAGTCAGAAAAAAACCGAAAAAACCTGGGGAAATCTTAATTCCTAACCACTAATAAAACAATAAAAGCATTGTAAATAATATAGGCAAAAATCCAAACAGAACTAATAATATAGACTAGAGTAACAAACAAATACAGACCAACAGCGTCTATTTAAATAAAATAAAACTGAAGATGCCTATCAAAGACCGACATTGATTTTTATTAACTTTTTTATAAATTTTTGACTGACTCTTGAACAATATCAATGTGTATTACGTGTTTATGCTCCATCAAATCGTCATAAAAGTTTTCGTCTGTTTGGGATTGACTCCACTGACATTTCAAATCAATATACAGTACAGTCATATTTTTTGCTATTTTTGAGCCGAAGATTGCTTTTGGAGATTAACGTGTTTTTTGATTTCATAAATAGCGCTAGTGCGTCTGGCACACGTTAAAAATTATTAAGCTTGTTTACAATTACGTTTTAGACATCTACAATGGTCATAGTATTGAGTCTGTGTTGAACATATAAGTTACTTAGTCCGCTTAACATAGCCATAGACTGGGACCGAATATATCAAGCCCAGTCATTTTTGTCTGTTGGCCATCAACCACACCTAGCTGTTTGGCCAGTGGGTGGATAAAAGTTTTATTCATCTTGCCTACCCCTCTCGAAAAATAAAATAAACAAGTGTTGCAATTCTTGGTAACAGTATTGGGTGGGGACACTGATATGGTGGTAGCGTTCAACAAAACTGTAAAAGCCGCATTTTACTGGTCTAATGTTCTAAACTAGGGGTGTGTAATTTGCGGCCCTAGACGTGAAAATTTGTGGCCCGCGGAAAGAATTGCAAACGTCGCCGGCGACGTAAAATGTGGTGGTCTTTGATGGCAAGCCTATCACTTATGTCTCAGAAAAAACGCTCCCCATTACAAAATTGGCCTGCACACGTATGATTAGAAAAATTTCTCATAATAGTTGCTTTAAAAATAATGATCTCCCCAACACAAAAGATATTTACCACTACTTTGGAGGAACATTGCCACCAACTAGTGCTTCGAAGCTCAGTTGCGCATAGAAGCAATATTGCTTACAAGTTTGGGCAGGCCCACCAGGTAATCCAGAAGTCTGAAATTAGCCCACCTGCAAAAAAGGTTGCACAACCATGTCCTAAACAAAGCCACATAAAATATCACCTGAGCCAGTGATGCTCTCTTTTTTTTCTCAACATGGCCCCGCAGTGCTTCAGCGTGTGATTCAAGCGTGATAGTTGCAGCGCCAAACGTGCAAGTAACAGCAATAAAAGCGACAACGAAGCTTTTAGAAAATAAAGATGAGATTGTATTATAAAAGACACAAAGTCTCGTTTGGCACGCAAGTGGTTAATATAAAGGTGTGTGAAGACACGCCTTCTGCACAGAGCGCATAGCTGCCAACCTTAGAAATTGATCGCTAGTTCTTGAAAAATCCCATTCAAATTGGAAATTTTAATTTTTTAATTTTGGGCAAAGTTCCTTTTTTGGTGATCAACTTTATATCAGAGAACTGGTTAAGCTCTGGGCCAAGATCGGAGAATTGATTGCAAGTATTTAGCGAAAGATCTTTTTTTGGGAAAAATGAAGACAATTTGATGTAAGATTTTGGGTGAGAATGATTTTCAGGAGATCATCTTGAAATAGAACCTGGGAAGTTTTTTAACAAAAATAGTCTTTTTTCGGATTATTTTGTTCTTTTGTTGAGATTTTTGGAAATTTCAAAATGGCATCTTTAACAGAGCAGTCGACCTAATGTTATAAAGACGCCCTCGGTAAAAAAAAACAAGAAAAGCCTTGAAAAGCCAATTTTATTTGAAGCAAAAAGAGCTGAGTTGTGGGATGGTAGTTCAAGCCACGCATTTGCACCTAAAATGTAAATTATTGAAATGAATCTGCTGTCAACATACAGTCGTAAAATCAACATAGAAATTCTTTGATTACGGTATACACTAACCGACCGGCCAGCGTCTGTCGACAGGGCCACTGATGATTTATGTCGGGTGTAGTAACATTGTTTTTGCCGGATGCGCCGGCTTCAACCAAATTATATCTGTAAGAGCATGAGAGATAAGTTTGTACTAAGGAGTACATCGCCCCTTTACCCCTAATCCCGATCCTAGTACGAATACTTTGAATTACGAGAGGTCTTACAAACTCTTTGACTTTATACAAATGCTATTATTTCCTTTAAATAAATGTAGGAAAACAAGCGCGAAGTTGGGAATGGGCGCCGTAATGGCTTTTGTTTATGGTTGTTTGGAGACTAAAATTGGCAAGATTCTCACTTTTAAAACGTTTATCTCTCTTAATGCTCTACCCTTCCCCCGAAATAAGATAGTGCTCACTTACGTTATAAGATTGCTGATAATATGATTGAGTTTACCTAAAGGTTCCCCCTTCTCAAAAAAATATTTCTAAAATAAGGCACTGATCATATCCACCATGCTCTTGAAAGTAGCTAACGTTTTGTAGTTATACGTTGACCAGGGCATGACCAGCAATATATATTCACATTGTACTGTCCCTGACTAGGTATTGCTTGCTCAGTTTTCAGCAGAGGCGCACTTAAGAACTGGACTTCCTCTCAATGGAAACAACCAAAGATTTCAAGTTTTATTTTCTCATTTAATTAAGTGCGTCGAAGCACAATGTGAAGATTTTGGGAGAAGAGGAGGCGTCAAAGTGATTGATACGTATTTTCGGAAATAACCTATTAAATACCTAATTGTACGACCTAAAGCCTCCAGTTGTGCGCATGTTGTTTGGTCCTGGCATAAACGCAACCAGGAAAGAGCAAACTAACCTAAAGTGAAGCACCTACACTTAAGTTTTTACAATTGAAGGGCCACTATCAGTAATGTCGAGGTTAAGAATGTCGGCAAAGCCGGCTTTAATCAATACGTAGTTGCGAGAACAGCAACAACAGATAAAGTTTTTTGACAGAATCTATTCTCGCTTCAAAATCAAAACTACCATGTTTCACATAAGGATGGTGTAAAAAATATGAGGGGATATTGCGTATAGCCGTTATGTTTCTCCTCAGTTTTTGAAGTCCCTAGCAAGCTCTTATTTGCTTTTTTACAGCATGTACTTAGGAAATGGACTTGTTTGCTACTGAAGGAACCCGTAACTTCACAAACTGTTATTCGTTTATTTTCCCACTTGCATGTAAGCATAAACGTAAAGCTGTGGGGGGGTAGAGGGGTGTCAAAGTAATTGCTGTGCAATTTCCGAAAAAGGCTATTGAATATTTTGCTTATTACGAGGGATGTAGGGGTAAAAATGAAGTGTGGGAACGTACAACTAGTGTGGAAACCCACAGAGTAGAAATACTCATCTTCCAGTAAGGTTGGCGTGAAACAGTGAGGAAATGCTGTTCCCACGTGCTCCCTCACCGCTACACCCCTGCATCTTACTTACGTTTTTTTATAGTAGCATTCCATTTTGAATGACCTAAAATATCTGGGTGAGCGCATATTGCTGGCTCCTGGCATAATCGCAGCTAGGGGAAATGCAAACTAACACAAAGTCAAGCACTTACAGCAAAGTTATTACAATATATTAGGTTGTGATTTGAGTATAATTCATCGACCAGGCTTTTGAGCAAATAACGCTGATAATTTTTGTGATTCCTTCAATATTTCACATGAAAAATAGTTAATTTGTTAAAGTTTGCTGCGTTTCATTAACATGCATTAGAGGTTAAGATCGGTCAGGCTTACGATAAGACTGCACAAAACTACTGTTAGTTGCCATTGCATTACCAAAAAAAACAAGTTTTCTGACCTGTCCCTATCCTGATATTGTGATGTATCATTCTTCTTTAACAATCTGGATGTAAGCTGTTTGCTTTTGAAATATCAGTGAAGTAACGCTATGCGCGTAGCTTGCTGCCTCCTGCTTTTTGCAATCGAATCGCAACGAAAAGTGAAGAAGCATGCTTTGGAAAGTCTGAAAAGCTTCAAAAAGAGGATGTGTTGCGCGTCGGCAAATGAGGTTTCTTTGTTGTAAATTTTTTTATCGAAAGCACATGGTTAATGTCTCCTGAAAGAGCTTATAATCGCGTTTCTACAATCAGTACTTTTTGAGAAAATGCAGAGAACAAATTGTCGAATCATGTGTTAGCTGTGACGTCATTTCAAACCCTAAAGTAATGAAATTTTTGCAAGTAAATAAATTGAAATTTGGCTTCCGTTTCAGAAAAAAACCAAACAATTAAAAAACATTATCTTTGATTGAAACATTGTCACGGCATCACAAACCCCCTCATGACACTTGCCCCACGAAGATAATCAATCGTGCCAAGTTTGATGTTTGTGCGCGAAGTGATCCCGGAGGAGTTTAAACAGACATTAAGGCACACAAACAAAATGGCGCTTTAAATAGTGCAAGAAAGTTCGATTTTGCTACAGCATCCTTAGTTTCTGTACAAATATAAAAATCGCACAAAGCACAGTAAAAATATTTTTGAACAAATAAGAGTGACTTACTAGCAGTTCAAGTAATATAAATGAATATTATAAGATACGCGTATACTCTTGGAAATACTAATAAAACCGAAAAACTGGAAAAAGAAACATGCCGGAAGAAAATCAGCAACAACTTAAAACTACCGTAAGATTGATAAATAATAAAAGATAAAAATATTAAACCTCCTCATAGTTTATTGGTAGTACACAAAGTTGTCACACCGTTAAAAGGGAAAAAGATACATTGCTATGGGATTTGTTTTAGAAGTCACATAGTCATAAATATATTTACTACCCATTGACATTATTCATTGGACCAGACAAAACCTTATTAAATTATCAATAAAAATCGGTGTTCAACTTTGACAAGTCATTTTTAGTTCAATATTATTCAAATAAAACTGGAATAAGATTGAAGATTCTATTTGAATAAAATAAAACTAAAAATGGTCTATCAAAGGCCGAAATCGATTTTTATTAAATTTTAAATAAATTTTTGACTAACTGTATAAGAGATATCAATGCGTATAACATTTTTATGCTCTGTCAAATCGTCATGAAAGTTTTTGTCTGTGTGGGATTGACTACACTGACATTTCAAATTGATCTAAAGTCATAAAAAATTATATTTTTTGCTATTTTTGTGTTGAAGATTGTTTTTGGAGACCAACTCGTCGATTGATTTTATAAATAGTGATAGTGCGTCTGATACAAAATGGAAAAGGTCTAGCATATAGTAGGCATTTAAAGTTCAGTCGCCTAGTATTACCATATCGTTGAGTCTATGTCAGTGCTCTTCAATCGTTTTGTCATCGCGGAACCACTGATGTACTTTCGCGCTTGTCACGAAACAGAATGTCTTTTTCTAGTAATAAACGAAGAACTTTCGGGATCCGCAGAACCCCTGTTGAAGAGCACTAGCCTACTTAACATAGCCACAGACTGGGACCGAACATATCGAGTCCAGTCATTTTTGTCTCTTGGCCGTCAACTACGCCCATCTGTTTGGCCAATGGGTAGATACATGTCTCTGTCATTTTGCCCACCCCTCGACGAAAACAAAATATACAAACGCTGTAATGTTTGATAGCGGCATTGAGTGTGGAAAGTGATATTGTGGTAGCGTTCGACAAAACTGCTTGACGTAAACATTTTGTTGTATGAAACTGCATTTTACTGGTCTAATGTTCTAAATAACGCCACAAAAATATCACACGAGCCAGTGATGCTCTCTTTTTTTTCTCAACATGGCCCCGCAGTGCTTCAGCGTGTGATTCATGCGTGATAGTTGCAGCCCCAGACGTGAAGGTAACTGTGATAAAAGAGACAAAGAGAGAGCTTAAAAGAAAATCAAGATGAGGTTCTATAAGATAATGAAGAAGACAAAGTCTCGTTTGGCACGCAAGTGGTTGATATAAAGGCGTGTGAAGACACACCTTCTGCACAGAGCGCATAGACGTTAGAAATAGACGGCAAGATCTTGAGAATTTTAAATCCAATTCGGATTTTTCATTTTGTAAGAGTATTAGATGAACCTTGGGTTTTTAGAACTTAGAGATTTTCTCGTTATAGGCAATGATCATATTTTTTGGTGATCAACCGTAACAAATAAGAGAACTTATTGTTAGTTTTTGTGCGAAGATCGGAGAATTGATTGCAAGTATTAGGCGAATGGCCGTTGTTTTGTGGAAAAAAAAAACAATTTGATGAAAATTTTGGGTGAGGACTGTTTATAAGAGATCAAAATAAAATAGAAACTCGGAAATTTACACACGAATAATAGTCTTTTTCGAAATAGATGGTTTTTTTGTTGAGATTTTTGAAAACTTCAAGTTGTTACCTTCAAATTACATTCAATCCATCCAGAAATAATCCCATACCTCTGAACAAAATTATGTTCTTTCAAAGGGAGAGATGACTCCCTCATCTTTTTTCTGTAATATAATCTTAACAATGGTGCGTACGTTGACAGAATACGCATCAAAAAACCAAACCCGATGCTCTCTTGTCAATGCGTTGAGATTAAATGTTTTGAAAACTTCGTCGCGTTTCAAGATTTTGTTGCAACGCCGCTGATGATTTTTTTCAGACTTTTTCCGTTCTATGAGCGGGCTTGAAAACTCAAGAGGACCAGATTATTGTTTACGTGTATACTCTGGCACGCAGCTGGAAAAAATTGTGGGAAAAACAAATTTTTACATTTCGCTTGTTAGAATGATGTTTCAATTTCGCACTTGCGACAGAAGCACTTACTGATCAATAGTCAGTCAGTAGGTGCTTCTGTCGCAAGTGCGAAATTGAAACTTCAGCGGTTACGCCATTTCTACTTTCAAATTGAAGAGTGCAGCTACCAGTAAAATCACTCCATTCCTTATTAGTCATTTGTGAAATGCCTTTTCCAAGATCATATGAACGCAAACACAGTTTAAAGACCAGTTATGGTTTTCGAATTTAAGACACACACACGGAAATCAAATATTGTTTAGCGGCATAAGAAGCAGGGTGTCAAAGCGAAACCGGACGCTGAACGAAATTTAAACCAACAAGGGGCGTTCACGCAAATTATTTGATGGGGTACGAAAATAACTTTTTAAAAATTTACGGCTCGGTTGAAGTTTGCAACCCATGGTGTTTCGAGGCTCAGTCAAGCTCAAAATCGAAGACCAATTTTTCGCAATCAATATCTTTATTAAATTAATTCTGTCTCTGCAGAGCAGGTGATTTGTTTTTTGCCGTCACATGAATACTGACCAAAAATGACATTTAACATTTTCCTGAGGGGGACGTGTACTTAGCCTTAACATAGCCATAGACTGGAACCGAACATATCGAGCCCAGTCATTTTTGTCTCTTGGCCGTCAACTATGCCCATCTGTTTGCCCCATGTCCGAAAAATTCGCCGTAAACAAGTTTGCCGTAGGAAAACTTGCCTCAGGAACTTTTGCCTAATAGAAAAAGCAGTGTACACCGAAGGTGCAGGCCCGGTATGTAAATGTACGGAGCAGTTTACAGTGGAAGGGAGTGTGCAGGGTGGGAGGTAGATACTGGAGGCGCAAAATTTGACTGCGGTGAAATTTCCTCAGGCGAAAATTCCTGAGGCGAGTTTTCCTACGGCAAACTTGTTTACGGCGAATTTTCCTAGAACCGTTTGGCCAATGGGTAGATACATGTCTCTGTCATTTTGCCCACCCCTCGACGAAAACAAAATATACAAACGCTGTAATGTTTGATAGCGGCATTGAGTGTGGAAAGTGATATTGTGGTAGCGTTCGACAAAACTGCTTGACGTAAACATTTTGTTGTATGAAACTGCATTTTACTGGTCTAATGTTCTAAATAACGCCACAAAAATATCACACGAGCCAGTGATGCTCTCTTTTTTTTCTCAACATGGCCCCGCAGTGCTTCAGCGTGTGATTCATGCGTGATAGTTGCAGCCCCAGACGTGAAGGTAGCTGTGATAAAAGAGACAAAGAGAGAGCTTAAAAGAAAATCAAGATGAGGTTCTATAAGATAATGAAGAAGACAAAGTCTCGTTTGGCACGCAAGTGGTTGATATAAAGGCGTGTGAAGACACACCTTCTGCACAGAGCGCATAGACGTTAGAAATAGACGGCAAGATCTTGAGAATTTTAAATCCAATTCGGATTTTTCATTTTGTAAGAGTATTAGATGAACCTTGGGTTTTTAGAACTTAGAGATTTTCTCGTTATAGGCAATGATCATATTTTTTGGTGATCAACCGTAACAAATAAGAGAACTTATTGTTAGTTTTTGTGCGAAGATCGGAGAATTGATTGCAAGTATTAGGCGAATGGCCGTTGTTTTGTGGAAAAAAAAGACAATTTGATGAAAATTTTGGGTGAGGACTGTTTATATAGGGCGTCCCAAAAAAAATGTAACACATTTACATTGCAATTAATTTTTTATTTTAGATTGAAATTAATAGTGCTTTTGCCAATAGATAGAGTACATTAGGGAAATTTTTTCCTGAAAAAATGAAGTCGTAATTCGTACTTTGAAGTCCAATTCAGTTATTTTTGCCTTCAGCACTGATCTCTGCAGTGAATGAAATGTTCGATGTGTCCTCCATTTCGATTCATGCAGGCATTTAGCCTGACAGCAAAGTTTTCAACGACCCGTTGGCACATCTCGTTTGGGATTCTCCTGATGAACTGTGTGATCTCAGCCTTTAGTTCCTGAACAGTTTGGGGATTATTTTTGTAAACATTTTCTTTGACATAGCCCCACAAAAAAAAAGTCCAAAGGGTTAAGATCAGGTGAGTGAGGAGCCCAAATGTGTTCCGTATTAAATGAAATTAAACGGTTTTCAAATTGTTGCCGAAGAAATTCAAGAGTGTCCTTGGCAGTGTGTGGAGTAGCCCCATCTTGTTGAAACTACTGTGTACTGAAGGTAATGTTTCTTCTCCGACAAAGATTGGTACAGAACGTCTGAACAACTCTTCTGTAATTCTCTTGATTGATGGTTACTGCATTTTCATCCTCATCTTCAAACCAAAATGATCCAATAATTCCTCTGTAGCTTAAAGCACACCATGCAGTGACCTTCGAACTGTGAAGAGGTTTTTGGGTAATGAAATCAGCAGGCATTTCTATTCCCCAGAAACGATAGTTGTGCTTACTGACAATGCCATTAAGGTGAAAATGTGCCTCGTCACTGAACCACACATCTTTTATCCATTCTTGATCTCCTTCCATCATCTCATTAAACCATTCACCCATTTCCATTCTTCTTTCCATGTCAAAATCTGTCAATTTGTGTGTTATCTGTACCTGATAAGGATACAGATCCAGATCCATTCTCAAGATTCTATGGATAGAGTTTCTTGTTAGTGCAAGCTCCTGAGAACGTCTGCGAATTGACTTTTTGGGACTTTGAACCACAGAGTTTCTGACTGCGTTGACATTGCTTGCCGACCTGCCAGTTCTTTGTCTGCCTGATCTTGTTTTATTCATATTGTGTACAGTCCCATGTTCTCTAAATTTTTCCACTTGGTATTGAATCATACGGCGACTTGGTTTCGCTCTTGTTTCAAAATGAGCTGCAAACCGTCTTTGAGTCTTCACATAGGACTTGGTTTCAATGTACCACTCCACAATTTTTGTCTTTTGCTCATATGTGTACACCATCTTGGCCAAAATATTAAAATATTGGTGACAAACAAATCTCCTATTCTTAGCTAGTCACACCTGAAAAGATGAAAGTGTTAGAGTAAAGAATAAAAAGCATAGACCAAAACAAAAGCGTTACGTTTTTTTTGGGACACCCTGTAAGAGATCAAAATAAAATAGAAACTCGGAAATTTACACACAAAAAAATAGTCTTTTTGGATTATTTTGCTCATTTTTTGAGATTTTTGAAAATTCCAAGTTGTCCACTCTGACTGAGCGGTTGGCTACAAGTTTTAAAGACGCCCTCAGTAACAAAAGCACGGAAAGCTTTGAAAAGCATAACTAATTTGAAGTAGAAAAAGCTGATTATTGGATGTTAGTTAAACTAGGTCTTTGCGCCTGAACTAAAATAGTATAAAATGGAAAAGCAGTAATCAAACCGAAGTAGGATAGTCTATTTAAGCGACTTCATCTTCGTCTTCATCTTAGTAAGTATTGAAAAAAATCTGTCGTCAACAACCGTCATAAAATCAGCTTAGACGTTATTTTATTATTACAAGAAAAATCGATTTCGCTACAGCATCCTTGGTTTCTGTACAAATATCAAAATCGCATAAAAACCATAAAATATATTTTTAAGCAAATAAATGTGATCTACTAATAGTTGAATTAATACAAATGAATATTATAAAATACGCGTACATTCATTAAAATATTAATAAAACCGAAAGACTAGTAAGAGAAAGATGCCAGAAAAAAAATCAGCCACAACCTAAAGCGTATCGTAAGGATGATAAATAATGAAAAGTAAAAATAATAAATCTTCAGTACTGGATGACTAGAAGATAAAAAACTATAATGTAAAGAGATAAGGAAAAGTAACAACAGGAAACAACACAATAAAAATCTTTGTTACTTATGAAAGCTTCTCTTTAGATATCATTTTGACTTCATTTCTCAAGTCGAGCCATACCAAGGGACTTTAAAAAATAACATTCACAACTTCCCTGCTTGACGCTCAGCAAAATAGGGATTGTGTGGATAACAACTCGGCAAGCTTGCTTGTTGTGCCCTTGTCCAAGACACTTAACGGGATATCTCCGTCTTTATGTGGCAGGCAGATGGTGGGGCCAAGCAGTCTACCCGTCGTGGTCACCCCAGTCTAACTGAAGACTTGCAAACCGAGCGTGAGCGCTAACGCAGTGTGGCCTATACATGCATCTTCCTGCATGAAGCTCACAACAAATAGCTCATACGACAAAGAAGAAGACAAACTAAGCATACAGTCGATCTTGCTAAGCTTCAACTTGAGAATGAGATATTGCAGTTTTATTTTGTTGCAATTGCAGCTTCGTCGCTTGAGGTGCAATCTTGTGATGACCAATTTAGGTAAACAAATGTGTTGATACATTTCAAAGGCGCTTGTCTCATGCTAAAACATGTGTGCATGACATGCAGCAATAAGGTATGGGTTTAATTCTCATACGAGCAATGCAACAACGTACAACTTAAGTGTGTCGGTGATTTGAACAATGAAAAAATGTTAACAGCATCTTTAGTTTCCTTTACAGTGGAGTCAACCGATATTGAATTTAAAATAATAAAATGGTTACTTTGCAGTAAAATAGATGTGTGATGACAGGCACCGGTAATGCAATTTTAAATTTTAATCGCATAGTTAAGTGCTATTAAGACATCATAATTTTCAATAAGCATGCTAGCCCCCAAAGACCGTTGCTTGGGACAAAGCGAGCGCCACAAAAAAGTTTGTATTAGTGGACGCAACTCCGTAATGATCAACTTTCGCTTATGGCTGGAAAATTATCTTGTTTGTAGTAGACGCTGCACTTAAACAAAAATTGACCAATGAAAATTTTCAATGTTTATTTATTCGTATAGCTTTTGCTTATCAAGTTCTTTCAGGGATAACAATGTGCTTATATTTCTACGCAGGTAAATATTCTAGAAAATAGTTTACTTTTAATGAACTTTTATTAAAAATGGCGCCAAAAGTGACACAAGCCAAGTTGGGTAAGTACATATTTTCTACGTTATATTCAATTTTTGACTTAATATTACCTGAAAAAACAAATTCCCAATTGAAGTTTGCTAAAGTGAAGGTCCCACCAATGGTAATTTATAATTTATGTGGACAGTGATAGTTTCCTCTGAGACAATGTATTTTTGCAAATATTACCACTGGCGGAGCACGCTATTTAACGTCGCGAGAAAGTTGGTGATTTTATTTAGTGGATTTTTATCGGTAAAACAATTGATTTAGAAAATTTAGGGTGAATTGTAAGGGTCATGCAACCGCAAAAGTTTGTATTGTTTTATACATCTTTTGCCTTTTAATCTTGAACTGAACTTACCCTGGACACATTGGTTTTCCTAAATTTTATCCTTTTTCTGCTGTATCTGTTTAGCAATACTTCACAATCACAAATCGCTTCTCTGGTTGCCTTTCCAAAATTTCATCTACTTTTTGCCCGTGCTTTATCCTTGCGTACTTTGCTTTTATAAGTTGCGTTGCTCTTGTCTTGTAGGCAGGGTTATTTACTAACTTCTTTCGCTAATTTTTCGTCTTGCTCTAAAACAAAGTGAGTTGTTTTGCCCATAAATAATTTTTTTGTAAGAAAACAATTTACTGACTTTTTATACGAAAGACGAAAATAATGAACTTCATGACTAAATTTTTTGAAAAACAGCAAATTACTGACTTTTCATACCAATGTGAATGAGACAAAAACAAAAATAATGAACTAAATGACTCAATTTTTTGAAAAATAGTTTTTACAGACTTTTTATTCCTACAATATACAAACGGGACAAAAGGGACAAAGACAGAAATAGCGATACATTTTAAGCAAGTTTAATGTATCGGCACATGAATTGAACTTGCATAATTTGGCTACCAAAGCGCTTCACAATTTCTGTCTTTGTCTCGTCATAAAGAAAGTTTAGCATTTTTTGCAGGAAGTTTTCGAGTAATAAATTTAGTTTAATTTACCAAAACTATTTCACAAAAATCTTGTTGGTGGTACAGAATTTTAATATAGCTTTGAAAAAAGCTGTTTGAGCCATAAGCTTTTCGTGACGCTCTCATCAGTGGCGGTATCGCGTCAAAAGGGAAGATCTAGAGTGAATAAGTCTTTTATGTGAATAATTTGAATGTTACGTAATCAAGACAGGCCAATAATAGCGTTTGTATTGCAAAGCGCGCGAAAGAAAGATTTCGCAAATGCGAAAGTTAGAGAAGGCGCAGCAGGAGGCCAAATGCTACGATTATCGAAAGAGTTTGAGAGTGTAAACAAACTCTTTCTGTCTGCATAACACCGGGCGTCGGGTCTTGATATAAGTAGCCTCTAAAAGATTGAGATGGAAAGAGCTGCGCGCTGCGGCAAGGATTGAAAACCGCTTATCATCATAGTTTAATGCGCATCGATCATTATCCAAAAGATGCTGACCAATGGCGGAGTCACAATCCGGTTTGGTGTTGGTTCGTTTGCACGATCTGTGTGGTTGAGATCGGCGTGGACGAGTCAATTGCTGTCTTAACCATTGCGGAACATGTTGCTTGATGCGATCCTGTAGTCGTTGAGATGTTCGCCCTACGTACTGACTATCACAGTGGCACTTGTATTCATATATGACCAAACTTTTCTGAATGGCAGGTAGAACATCCTTGCGGACCACAGGCAGCATGCGCTTAGACGTAAAGACCAAGCGGGTGCTGACGGAACCATAGCAGCTTTCCACGGCGGTTTTGACTTCTTTTTCTAAGTTTATAGATGGCTTACCTATCCAAGGGACCCTCAAGTACACAGGACACTTTTCAGGGCCAAATCGCTTAAGGGTGGAGAACTGAGCAATTTTCTTGGTGATCTGAGTGTTGATGATGTTTTTAGGATAGCCATTGTCTAGTAATATCATCTTGATCTGTTCTATTTCTTCATTGAGTCTACGCTTGGTGCAAATCATTAGAGCTCGATGCACCAATGTAGATATTAGACTTATTTTGCGTTTGAGAGGACTAAAGGACTCCCAACGCAAATACTGGCCAGTGAAAGTGGGTTTCCGGTATACACTGGTCTCCAAGCCAACATCTGTTCTTTCGACGTAGACATCAAGAAACGGTAGACATTTCCCTTTCTCTTTTTCAAAGGTGAACTTGAGGGATGGATGAAGGCAGTTAAGTTTGGTCAGAAATTCATCTGCTTCAGCTTCGTGATCGAAGATGGCAAACGTGTCGTCAACATATCTGAAGTATGTTGTAGGCTTTTGCGTTTGAGAAAATAACTTTTCTTCATAATATTCAACGAAGATGTTGGCCAAAGCCGAACCAAGGGGTGATCCCATAGCTACTCCGTCTGTTTGCTTGTACATGGTGTTATTGAAGCTGAACTCAACTGAGGATGTAGCGCTCTTCATCAATTCAACGAACACGTCTTTTGGAATGACTGGTCGGGAATTAGACTGGTCGTAGAGGGCTTCCGAACAGATTTTGATGGTTTCATCAAGGGGAACGTTGGTGAACAAGCTGGATACATCAAAAGAACACATGAAGACAGTAGGGTCGATGTCAAGATTTTGCATGGTCTTAGCAAACGTAAACGAATCTGATATGCAGTGTGACGAAAACCGCTCCAACACAGGTTGTAATAGGCTAGCCAACCACTTGCCAAGTTCATGATGGGACGAACCTGTCATAGACAGTATTGGGCGAAGTGGAGTGCCTTCTTTGTGTGTTTTCGGCAAACCATACATCGCTATCATTGGCCTGTCTTGATTACGTAACATCCAAATTATTCACATAAAAGACTCATTCACTCTAGATCTTCCCTTTTGACGCGATACCGCCACTGATGAGAGCGTCACGAAAAGCTTATGGCTAAAACAGCTTTTTTCAAAGCTATATTAACATTCAAATTATTCACATAAAAGACTTATTCACTCTAGATCTTCCCTTTTGACGCGATACCGCCACTGATGAGAGCGTCACGAAAAGCTTATGGCTAAAACAGCTTTTTTCAAAGCTATATTAACATTCAAATTATTCACATAAAAGACTTATTCACTCTAGATCTTCCCTTTTGACGCGATACCGCCACTGATGAGAGCGTCACGAAAAGCTTATGGCTCAAACAGCTTTTTTCAAAGCTATATCAAAACTATTTTATAAATTGTTACTGAAATCGTCACCACAATTATCGCTCAATGGACACCAAGAAATTATCACCGACTACGCTACCACTGTCATCTCCGTCTAAATAATCGATCAGTGACTATCTTTACTCAGTGACAATATTCTGTGGGAGTTTTACCACTTCCAGAGATAACTTCAAATTGTTACTGGTAAAATTATCACCGACTGGTCTACCAGTTTGAATTGTGAAATTATTACTGAATTTTAGTAATACGTGTGGTGAAGATTCACAATTATCACTGATGAGGCCTTTGCTTAGCTGATCTACAAATGTGGACCCAGTATTAGGTCCCACAAGTGTGACGGTCTAAGCTATGGTTTATTAAAAGCCTCTAGCTTCTTTTTGGTCACCAACTGCACTGAAGAGGCCTAATAGGTCGAAACAGTGTCACTGTCTGGAGTTTGCTAAGTGCATCGCTAGTCTCTTCCATTACTATATGAACTTTGCATTTTGATTTTGTGCCTTGAACAAAATGGTAAAGTTTTTTGACACTTTTCAACTAAGCTCCGAGCAAGAGTTTCATGAATATCATTTTTTAGCATCTTTGATAATGCTCTATAGAAAAAATGAACTAAGGCCTGTCAATCATGAAATTTGCAACTTTTTTTGGGTTTTTTCAACAGCACCAGCTGTTTTTAGAGCTAGGACAATTTTAAATTCCAGCCACGATTAAACGTGCGGTCAAAAAAGCTGTTGCCACAAAAATGCGCCAAATTCCTTTAAGATAAACTTTTTGCAGTCATGTTTCCCTCCTCATATTATCCCATCTGCTCAGCTTTCAGCAAAACAGCTTGTGTTCGAACTCGCTTCTGGAAACTCAGTGCAACCATTATAATACATGGGTTTCTATTGCAAAAGCTACACTCAAACTGGAGAAATTGACGACTAACACTTTTTCCTCAAGTACAAGAATGCAAAATCAACCGTTTGCAAAGGATATGGTGACGATGTGCGCGATAAGAATGGCCGACAGATTGGTGTTTTCCTATCGGCAGATGACGCACTGGCGCAAATCAGAAAGTTGCCATTTGACGTCACTCGATATAAATTTTGTGTATTGCAGATGATGAAGATCTTTGGGGAGTGAATGATGACCAGAAAGGTTGGTTTTTATAAATAATTTAAGGAATAAGGCAGTTTGCTGTTTTTGAAGACTATTTGTTTATCAACTTTCCTTCTCCGGTATTAAACGATTAAGATTTCAATGATTAATTTTTCATTTAATGTTCTTTTTTTCCGAAAATCCAATGTTCAAATTTCATCCAGGTAGGTTTAGGGGCTATATCATCTTCTTTTATTCAGAGAAAACGTCCAACAACTTGCTTCAATACTTTTGTGGAAACTTTGTAATAATTACGATGCTTAAAAGTCCTTTAAACTAGCCACCCCTTCACCAACTTTGCAAAAATTCTGGTTGTGCGTCCAATTCCATGAAAATCGTTTTGCTTTCTTGTGCCCCTTTATAGCAAAATATTTGCTATATATCACGATTTGATTTGATTGCGGTTATGTAGCTTTTGATGACGTGAACTGTGATTATGCGTTTGCGTGGCGTAATTTCCGTCGAGTGATTCAACTTTCAGTCATGATGATCCATTTTTGATTATAATTATTGATGTATTTTTGCGTTAGATTACAAAAAATGGAGAGACATGGATAACAAAGAGCGGGCCACTTACATTGGGGTTGTTATCGCCAAAATCGTGGTCATTCTGGGATGCCTCTATCTGTTCGTTTGTTCACTCAGCATCATGGGATCTTCTTTTCAGATTCTTGGTTAGTGCATGGACTTTGTGTATTTTCATTGCTTATTGTTTGCTCGTTTATTGGATTTTTATCTCTCAGACTCGCACGACAACAGCAGAAGCGCCAAGCATAGAATGATTGCACTAATCTACTTCGTGGTTGCCAAGTTTTAACAATCCACTTGAAATGTTTGGTCTTACTTCCAATAAATTTACCGCTCGTTAGAATCCGCCAATCAATGCAAAGTGCATTTTCTAAGCGCACAACGAAGAAGTCATCATGAGTTTTGAACACATGGTCAACTGATCATTGTGGCTACTACATGGTACTATAACTCACTTGATCACATTGACGACTTTGCAGGTGGTGATTGAGCTTGAGAGGAGAAGCAATGCCAGTTTTGGTATTTATCACTTACCGGTCGTGTGGTCGAGGGGGTTGGACCTCCGGTTAATGGTGAAAATGATTTGCGTTAAACCTCATGATGGCAGCGTTGTTGCGCTGTGGAGGTGGGCCACCGCGAATGGTAGACTGCTTGGCTTCACCACTTACCAGCCACAAAAACGAAAATATTCTACTAAGTTTCTTGCCCCCCACTAAGTTTCCTACCCAAATACACAAGCAAACTTCCACGTTCTTTTAGGAAGTTTTAATCACTACATCGTAGTGCCGTTATTCTACATGTTAAGTACTTAAACAACCTCCCTGAGAATTTTGAGTTATTTCCTATCTTCTTTCTTGATATTGCATAGTTGATTAGTAAATTTTGATGCAAAGTGTGTCACCTTGCCATCACAATTTCAACATACACTTGTAAACCTGATATTAGTTCAAGTAATAAATCTTGATTTATATAATTGGTTTCTTTGGCATTCTGTTGCAGCCGGAAGGACAACTGGATATATATTTGGGGAAAGCTCAATCTTAGCCAATCCGATTGTTGGACTCATCATCGGGATCCTGGTCACTGTCCTTGTCCAAAGTTCCTCCACTTCAACGTCAGTAGTGACCACGATGGTGGGAGCGAGTAGTAAGTGATAATTAAACAACAAACTATTAAGGTGCTTTACTTAACCAGTAGTGCTTCTATCATTCTCTAGGGGGTTTCTACTATTGTTTATTTAAATTATAGTTCATCAAATAACCGAGGATGCTTCACCAAAGCCAGTTTTTCTTCGATAAACAAAAATTACAAAGCTGACTATTTACAAGTGTTCAGTGAAGAAAGAAACATTGTTCTGACTGTATTAAATATGATTCAGAATAAAGTTTTGTCGTTCACTTCTACACTTCCTTGCAGTGGAAGAACAATATGAAAAGTTATATTACGCAACAGACCACAAACTGATCACAATCGAGCTAGAAAATTATGGCGGTTTGTTTCGAACCAATGGAGAATATTGAGGCATGATAAGAACTTGTTCCTATTGAACGCCTCCAAAATTATACAACTTTTTATTTGATTAAGCTGCGTCTGTCATATAAAATTGATGATTGTACCTGTCCTTACGAGCGTTTTATGTACATAATCAAGTACTTTCAAATCGAGGTGTTATTCAAGTGAGAATTGCAAGATATACAAAACCGCTTGAACAGTCTTCTTGTATATATTTACAAAAATCTGCTACATTTGTTCTCCGGGCATACATAAATAATTACTAGACAAGCAAGTTTCTTTGAACGAAATTGCATACGGTCCACCCTGTTTTGACCTATCAGGTTTTATCAGAGAAGTTGGTAACCTTTTTTGAAATTTACCAGACGCTAGTTATTAAACTGGGATAGCACTTGTGTTCCAGTAGAATGCTTTACGTAATGCGCCAGCTCCCATCGCCACTGTTCTTGTTGTTGTTACCCCACCCCTCCCGAGGGATGGGGGCATGGCGGAAGACCATGGAGCCCCAGAAACAGGGCAACTCTCCAAGGCCTGGACCATAGGTCGTAAAGAGACAGGGAGTCGCCAAAGAGTGAGCAGCGCAAAGAGTCTGTAGCTGGTCAGTGCAGAATGAGATGAGAGGTGTTCTGAGGCGAGTGTCCGCAGGCGCTGCAGTAAGGATTCTCGATTCTGCCAACCCTGAAAAGATAAGAGCTTCATAGAAAGCTGTGTCAGTTGCAGCGAAGACGAGAGAGAATACAGCTAGCGTGACGAAGGAGCACAGATTCCTCGGTGGAAATTGAGGAAACATGTGTGTCCAAGAATTTCGATGAGACACTACGCCTCCAGTCCCAGAAAAGACGAGAGTGGATACGAGAGATAAGAGGAGAGAGACCACAAAGGATCGCAGAGGGCGCAGGTAGCGCTCCCCGTCTAGCCAGCTCATCATCCGCGTCGTTCCCCGAGAGAAACAGGTGTCCGGGGACCCATTGTAGTCTGATAAAACAGGAGGAGAGAGAAGATAGTTCCTGCCAGATCTGCCATAGAGTTTGTGGTAAAAGAAAAGATGGAGGAGAGGATAGAGTAGTGAGGACAGAGCGAGAGTCAGATAGGAGGAGAAGAGAAGAGAGGTGGCAGACTTGTTGGTGCTGCCGAGACCAGCAAAGAGCGTGCAGAATGGTGCAGGCCTCAGCAGAGAAACTTGAACATACTGGGCCTGCTGAGAAGAAGAGAGTGGTCTTGATGCCACAGAGAGAGCAGTTGGCAAGTACGCCAGAGCCGCCTTTGCCAAAAGCAAAAGGAACAGAGTCGCCTGTCCAGAGTACCAAATCCTGAGGGGAAGAGGGAGTCAAGGTGAGCGAGAGGTGCACCTTGGCAAGAAAGAGAGAGATCAGAGCGAGAGCAGGGAGAGAAGAGGGTGGAATCCACCGTGAAGGAAGAGGAATTCCAAGGAGGAAAGGCAGGGCAGGCAAGAAGAGTCTTCCTAGGGGAAGCAGAAGGAAGCAAGAGCGGGTGACTGGACGCAAAAGCTTTTTAGGACAATCAGCAGAGTCTTGGTTTCACTCCAAGTCTGGTCAAACCTGAAATGGAAAAGAACGTTAGGAGACGAAGAGCCCGCTCATAAGATGAAAGAGTAAAATGAGTCAGGGTGACTCGTAGGGGAGATAGAGAAGCCTCGGAGAAAAGAAGTGAGATAGGGGAGGACGAGAGGCAGCCGGTGATGGCGCGACTAGCCGGTCGGTCGAGGCGTTCCAATTTCATGATATTGGTAACCGGCCCTCGGGAAGGCCAACAACCATTTCGACCCAACCCAAACGGGGTCGGGGACCGCACCACCACGTTGAGACTGCTGTTGATTGGTGCAGGCCACCGCCACTTGTTTACTTAAACTAGGTCCACTCCAGTGAAATTCTATCAGTACTCTGCAAAGCTGCGTGAACGAGTGGTGGGCAACTGGAGTGGATCTAGTTTAAGTCCCATAAGATGCCACACCACTCCAAATTCTATTTGAATCAAATTTGCTGCCATCTGATGAGCCTTTTTGGCGAAACAGTTTGTTGTGGTTTCATCCTTTATGTGGCAGACAGATGGTGGGGCCAAGCAGTCTACCCGTCGTGGTGGCCCAGTATGACGAAAGACATGCAAACCGAGCATGAGCTCATACGCGTGAATGTGAATCCTTTTATGTAATGTTTTTAAATAGAAGAACATACATACATACATACCGTCAGTTGCGCTCAACTTACAGAACGCATAACACACATTAACTCATAAAATTAATATCAATGTATTATTCCTCTAAAATAGTTGGCAGCAGCATAGACTTTATCTGGTAAATTCTGCATATGGTCATCATGACCCTGTAAAGCAAAAGTCCCTTGCATTACGAGATAGTTATGCTATTGAGTCCTAATCAGATGTGGCAAAAGTTGATGATCAGATTGTATTGGGCCGACAAAAGTTTTCCTGGCAGCTCCAATCGAAGTTTGCTTCTACGCCCCACACAATATCCAGAGATTTTTCTCCAGTGTTGAGTAAGTAGGCTATCTCCTCTCAACATTTGTCAGCTTTTTGCCAGCATAAGCCACCGGTTATAGCTCTTCATTATGTTGTTGCGTGAGAGCAGCACCCAATCCACGCTTTAGTACATTAGGCTGCAACCACAAATAGCTTTCCGTGGTCTGGTAACCTTAATGTCACTTTCTTCATTACGCACTACTGCAAGTTGATAAAAGCCTTCTCTTGTGCTTTTTTTCATAAATCTTGTTAAGTTGTCTTTTGTGTTGTAAATCGCTATCCAGTTGCGCGGTAAATCGTAAATTGCAAATCATTGCAAATTACGAATTGCAAAACAGTAAATCAAACATGAACCCGGTCATTGTGTGCCAGGCCCTGAAATAATCTCACTTCTTTCTAATTGGTGAATTGCCGGGTAGTGCAAATTTTTGCTTGACGGTCATTGTTGACAGTGTTCCAATCATAACCAATTTGATGATCGAGAAATTTAATTAAATTGCAAACAAACGCGTACTTCAATGGCGATGCCGTCAAATTAGCCTATTGAAGACATTAAAACAATTCTTCTACTACATTAAAATACATTTCTCGGTCAACCAAATCGTCGATATTACAATTAACATTACAAACATCGGAGAGTATTTATCTCATCCTACGTGTTGCAATAGAGTTGCTCTAAAATTTTTATACCAAAAGACATCCTGAAAAAATTGTAAGACTCATTATCTGTAACAAAAGTAGTCTTTTGTGCATCTGTATCAGCCACGAGAATTTGCCAATATTCTTTGCCAAGATCATTCTAGCAAATTACTTGCCTTTTCCCAGTTGTTGAAATAAATCTTTTGTCATAGTCATAGACTCTGGATCTGTTTCAACAGGTTTGCCCTTGTTGTTCTCAATCTGCTGTTTCGGCAAAGTTACCTGATAAGTCTTCATCTTTTTGTTTACTGCAACGCGATAGTTATTCTCTTCAAATCTACTCGCTACTGTGTAAGGATCCTACCACTGCATTAAAGCTGGTTAGCATCTGTGGGTATTAATAGCAACACTACTATATATCTCGCTCTCAAAAACCCTTCTTTTCCCCTTCTGGTCATGTAGCCTAACTAGTTATTCTTTCTTTGAGTTTTTAGTAGTGCTTCTTGAGCTATTTTCATAGTATTTTGAAGCCGTTTTTACTTCAGAACATGCTGACAACAGATAGGAGTTGTATAATATAGAGATAGATGTAATTGTTATTTCTCTTGATAGAGAATTGGTAATGGACGTTGGAGCTTTCACGTCATTCATCGTTAAGGGTTTAATAGCACGAACGATCTATGCTTGCGTTCTCCTAACTGCAGCAGCACCAGTTTTGCAACCTAAAACGGGATGATTCGGTTTCCGCGCCCCAGGAATATTTCTGATCACAAGGTCAAACAGAGGATCCTGTGATCCTGCATATAGCGTGAATTACCTTTCTAAATGATGATGTATCCACTTCAATACCGGCAATAAGCGCTTTCTTCATGCAATGATTGATCAATAGCCATTACATGTTATAGTAAGCTGGACGACCAGCGTCTATATTCCAGCCCGATGACGGAAAGAAAAATGGTATGAAGCTGCATACAAGTACATAGGTACCACGATGTTTTGGGTTTTAAGTGCTGTTTTCCACTTTCGCATATGCTACAAGGGGAGGGCTGTTTGCGACATAGGGCAAGAAGAGAGATGAAAACAAAGTCTTCAAAAACAGATACTCCGGTACCACAGAGTTTTAGATTTTTGAAATCAATGTTTAAATTATATCGAAAAGGTTGATCTCCCGCTTGCCTTTCACATTTCAGCTTAATGTATAAAAACTTGTTTTTCAAAAAAACGTTACTTTTGTCCATTTCATTGTTTTTTCTGAGGAAACGAACTCCATTCCACAAAAAAAGCTTTTCCACACTTCATCACGTTGAAATGATGAAGCAGCTCATTCAGCATGTCGTAAGTGGCAACTTTTGAGAGCACACCAATGGCAGTCAACCTTGCAGGTGGCGGAGCAGCTAATCTTTCTGTTATATTGAAAAGATATTCTCTCTCTTTATCCCGTTGGCAAGTTCCAACTTGCTTGACTGAGTTATTCGTGTGGAGGTTGGGGTTACTTATCTTACCTTAATCCCTAAGAAAACGAGGAATACAATTGACATCACTTCAACGATTTCTGAATTTAAGTTTATAAACTAGTTAGCCTTGGTCGAATGCCACTTCATCATGCACTTATGGCACCAGATAATAACAAAAGATCTCTGTACTCTAGAATCTTTACAATAAATTACTTCGTGTTCAAACTACAGACTTAAACGTATTGCGTAAATGTCAGCATCCATTGTACAGCAGCTTCTTTGATGACTCCACATATTTTTGCGCTTGATTTTTGATTGTTGCTTGTTATTTTTCTTCAGTTGCTCTTTACGTTTGGTTTTGCAATCTTAAGATAAGAAGTTCAATACCTGCTCGATTTCTGCGGCATTGCGCCCTTTGTAAAGGCACTTTGCGATAATTTTCCTAACGTGGTTGCACTGTGCCACCAGTACTGGCAATTGCAAAGATGGTTTGAAAGTAAGGTTTATATCCACTAGTATCCGTCTGTGGAGAATAAAAATAATAACTCGATTATCTTTTTTAGTAATATCGGTGCGCCATGCGATACCGGTGATAATGGGAGCAAACATTGGCACGACAGTAACTAATACAATCGTATCCTTGAGCCAATCCATGCAGGTCAATCAGTTTAGAAGGTGAGCCAATGGATTTCTTGGTTTTCTAATGTAAGCCAGCTTTCAATGTTGGCTAGCAACATTCAAATAGTTTTTTTGAATGTTGCTAGCTACGACCTAGCTACACCAGCACTCAATCAAAAGCAAACCGATGCCAATTGTGATTCAACCGCAGATACTCCTTTTACATCACTTTTTGCTCATGCACAATTAGTTTGGCCAAAAATCGAACTGCAGTAAAGTTGGAAAAGATAATATGGGTGCACGGGGAAGATAATAGATGCACATAAAAGATAACAACTGTGATTTTTATGTAATACTGCGCGATAAGTTGGTAGAATTTATGGATTAAGTAGCAAATTAACTTCAAGTAATTTAGGTCAGTTTCATGATTGTTAACTCCGATTTCGTTTAGCACGATTGCTGTCTGTCGGCGCAGATGTTTCTTGCTCAATCAATAAAAAGTCGTGGCTAATCTGTAACTAGTGGCGTTGTCAAATACTAGGGTTTGTGGGTGTCGGCGCCCCGTTTTGAAGTTTTGCACTTGCACCAGAAGATATGATAACGTCATTATCAAGAGCGAAAAGCTGTACCACCCCGCCTCCATTCTACCCTTTGTTTTGTTAAAAATGTTTAAAAACTTCAGAGTTTTTTTTAGGTTTCGGCTTACTTTTCATCCCCAATAGTTTCAGCTCTCTCATTTTCTACTCATGATGATAGCCTGACTAAAATCAAATTTATTTTCAGAGCTTTCGCCGGAGCTACCGTCCATGACATATTCAATTTGCTCAGTGTGTTGGTGCTTCTGCCGCTTGAAGTTGTTTCCGGATATCTCGAAAAACTGACTGACGCGATTGTTAAGAGTATACTGGCTCCTTACAGACAAGAAATACCAATAGCTCAGAATACAACGGGCAATGTAACCAGCAACATCACCGAAGTTTCATATGAAACTAATTTTCAAGATCCACCGGATATTTTGAAGGTTTGTTTGAACAGGTGTTCGAATAAAGTGAAACCCCATTCAAAGTTTATTTCTGTGTTTCCCGCGCTTCACTGGTCTGGAATTGCGAGGTCGTTTACCCAGCATGTCAAAGGGGGGACTTTTGGGAACTCATCAGTAACAGTCTGCCTTGTTGGTGGGAAGCTACCAGCCTGGAGTTTGAATTCATGTCGGATTCAAAATGGCTGTCAACATTTCTGATCTGATCTTGATTAGGTTTGCGAGTTGGACCAAAATACAATCGTTTTATGTCTTGTTTTCATGTATAAAATGAGAAAAGCAATTATGTCACAAGACTATTTTAACGAAATCCCGAGTCTATCGATTAAAATACAATATGTTTTGTTTTACTAGTGCGATCTGTTAACAAAACTAATTTTCTATTGTCTCTTTGATCGTCGTCCTACCGAAGTTCGCCTGTATGTAGGAGTTGAAAATTGTTTCAAGCGGTGTTGCTTGATAAAGAAAATATTTCTCTGCAAAAGCCAACGAATGACAAAAAATGCCTCAAAAAACCTAATTGGATTGTTCAAATAAATGATGTTTGTGGAAAACAAGAGCATCAGATTGCAGATAAGGCTGGATTTCTTCAAGTGAATTAAGTTTTTAACTAGTCGCTCATTTGATCAAATCCAAAAAAACGTTGGGGATGTTTGTTTGCTTTCCCTTGCTATGGGTTGCAATCTGCAACCAACTGGCTTAACCAACCAGAAACATCACATAACAAGTTATGTTTACGCGTTCGCTTTGGAGTGTGTAGGCTTGAGTTCATTTCTCTTGTAGAGTGACGCCAAAAAGTCTTAAAGACAATGATACTCACAGATCGCCTCCTAAGACTCAGTGATGGTTTAGCACATGTACTTATCGTGCAACCATTACATATATGAAGACTCGCAAAAGGTCTTGTTTAGTACATTTATATTTTCATGGTAGTTTTAAATTTGAAAATTGAACGTTCGGCTACTTAATCAAGTGACCTCAAGCTTAAAATGTCCCAACAGCAGATAAGCGCCAAAGAAAAATAGCTTGAAGCTCTTTGTTGCCTCTGGTTTCTCAAACGTAGCACTACGAAACTGGGCATTACCAGTGATAAAAAGTACATAAGTATCATTTTGAAGTAATGTGTCGAAACTTGTTCTCTAATGGCGCGTTACAGGTTCACATCTTTGCCGGCTGACGATAACCAAAATGAGCTGTTGTAGAAAAAGCGACGATAAAGTTT
This sequence comes from Trididemnum clinides, assembly GCA_963675345.1. Taxonomy (NCBI): domain Eukaryota; kingdom Metazoa; phylum Chordata; class Ascidiacea; order Aplousobranchia; family Didemnidae; genus Trididemnum; species Trididemnum clinides. The sequence continues at coordinate 26,451,084 of OY776299.1, read as the reverse complement.
TCATTTTTTTGACCTATATTACAATGCGTATTAGCGCCAATGGGTTTCGCAAATTCGCATTTGATTCTACACAATAAATCTGCTGCTGAGGGCAAAGCAAAAGATCTGTAAATTCCATGCAATGTAAAGCAGGAAGATCTGTAAGTTAATGCGACTTGATCAAAAAATTAAAAAAAATTCTACTAACTGCACAAACTAAACGCTCTCTTCCCAAATTGAAATATTGGTTTGTTTATTGTCGCTTTATAACTTTCATAGTTTTTAGCACTAAGATACGATTGAATTACGACAGATTTATTTTTGCACGGTTCATATTTTATTCTCTACATTTACCCCAATTTCTGCAGCCAAGCAGGAGATCCGTGAATAACATTCTTAAAGGCTTTGTTGTTTCTCGACAAGGGATATGAACTCAAGTCTACCGAATACGAAGCGGACGCTCTAATCACCACACCCCAGCATGGTAATCAGTTGCAACTGCCTCAGTAAACAAAGACAACAGAAACCTCACCAGCCGTTTCAAAAAATGATGAGCTTTATATATTAGTGGCAATTACAATCATCATCATCATCATCATTAAGTGCAATGCCTGATCCAGGCCTTGGCGGCCTTAATGCAAATGTTTTTCCATTTTCTTCTATCTTTGACAAAATGCAGCAGTTCTTCTGTATTAAGCTTTGTATATGCTTTTAATTGATCCAAATAATTGTATCTTTGACAACCCCGTGCTCGCTTTCCATTGATACGCCCAGTAATTGAAGTTTGCTCCAGATCCTCTTGTCTCCTGATATGTCAAAAAAATTGCAACTGCCTATTTTTAATTGTGTTAAAAAGCTGTCTAACTTGGCAGGTTTGTTTTAGAACAGTTTCATTCGTAACATGAGCAGTCCATGAAATGCGTTGGATTCGCCATAGGAACCAAAGTTCCAATGCGTTGACTTTCTTAATAGTTTCGTTTGTCATAGTACAAGACTCACAACCATGTAAAAACACCGACCACACATAGCACTTTTACAATCAGAAGGTGATAAAAAACCAACGCACTACAGAATGCGCTAGCACTTTATTTCTCTTTAATTTGACTGACGCTGAAGCACCCGTTTCAAGTCGGTAAACAGAGTTTCAATTCCGTTGTCAAATCACACAACATTGTAATATCTGCTTGTCGCTCAACAATAAAAATAATGTGAAGAATGAACTATAAAACCGAAATAACTCAGCCATGATTACCAATATTATGGCGCAAAACCATAATCAAGAAGCAGCTAAAAAGTGCTTAAGTCTGCTATGTTAATTCAAGAATATCGGCAAAAGCGACAAGGAGAGAGAGAGCATATTGGGAAATACGTTGTTGCATTTTAATGGGTTTGTAGCTTTTCAAGAAATTTTGCCATGGTTTTTTAAAAATCTTGTGCAATGCTTACACTTTGCCGCAATTGATACTGGTATCTCTTCTTAACTTGGCATATCCTGTTACGTCACTGTGAAAAAACAATTGTGTAATTAGTATATAATATGTAATATGCATGTCAGCGATGGGCTGAAAATTTTTTCTCCCAAAATGGTGGTTCGAAAAACCTGGCTAATTACTTGAAGCTGGTATAACACGTAATTTTAAAGTGTTACTCAAAAAACTGTCCGCGCGACTGGAGGCCAAAGATCACCAAAGGCCAAAATTTTTGAAATGCGTTATAATTAAAAACTCTTTAGGCTTGAAAGCTTAAACTCGTCTCAAAGTATGCGGAATGGTCATATTCCTATCGATTTTAGAACAACGTTTTGTTTTTTCTGGTGCAGAGGGGCATAACTTTCAAAAAACATGTTCAAGGAAAATTTGTCATACAAACGGAAAAATCAGCATTTATATGGTAGATGTGATTCTTTTGGCTTCATGTGTAGTGACTTCCTTGCTGGCGATCTATTTTTTAGCAGTAACCTAATCATCTGCTCTATCACATCACGAGGCGGTCTGAGCCAATGAGACATGAGACGGTCTCAGACAAAGTAAAATTCACTTGGCTGCATTTTGCTTGAGAGTCTACTTCCCAAGATGGTTCAGCAGTAAGCACGACAACACGATCACTCATAGATTACAGAACTTCTTTAAGCTTGTCCAAACAGTGCGCCAATTCCCAAATGGTGAGGTTGGAAAGACCACGGTGATAGTTCTCCAGCTAAATGCATATTCTGCCAACCATGAAAATATACTTCAAGGAATGTTGGCCGATGAAGACTGCGATATTCTTCACGTAGCAGTCAACAAGATTTTGGCAATTCGAAGCGCATCATTATCAACCACGGAGGAAGAGCGTCTTGAACGAGCCACATCTAAAAAGCCTATTAAACAAAGTCCTGACCGTCAGTTTTAAGTTCCAGAACTCAATCTTTAAGCTAGAAATTTTCATGAGGTGGTGAATTTTGAAAGCATAAACGTTGGTCAGCTTCCAGCCGTGATCAACTTAAATGATGGTGCAACTACAAAAATCAAAAAAACAACATTGCACTCCATCGTCCATGCGACTACCAGTCTGTAGAACGCCATGTAAAACTTGCAAGGGAAGCATCGTCAGCTGGAGCTGGTTGTGAAAAGGGAGATGGATTGATTTGCAGGAAATCAAATCAAGGCATCTGATGAAGGCATTTAATTCAAAACTGCACTTTGTTCAAAAAATATATTTGCCATTGAACTGCAGTCAAAATCTTTCTCAAATTAAACATCAATAGTAAATTTATTTTTATTTTACTCAAATTTTTTATTTTGCATCCGATTGTTGAATATTTGGTAGTAATCATATGGCTAGTACTTTGATTTAAAAAGTTCGGGAATCACTGCACTAGGGACATTACTTTTTCACAAAGATGCTAAACCTACAACTATAATGTCCTATAAAAAATGATTAAATTTGAGGTTAACAAGGTTGTATGTTCAGCATATTTTTGTTTTAAAGTGTACTAAAAAAATAAGAAATGTAACATATATTAATTTTCTATTTAGTTTGTAGATTTAAACATCGAAAGTTACCAAATATTTATAATAATGAGCGAGTAAGTTTAGTTTTGTAATGTCTTACAAAAAGTTTTCAGAATTGTAAATTCGACGCTCAACGAATGATTTTAAGTAAAGGTTTAAAAATTATACAAGTGGTTTTTCATTAACTGTACACTACCTTTTCTTCACTGAAGTCAAGCTTATACTTTCACAGTCTTGCTACACCCGCATCCCCGGCCAAAAGTATCATTTGCGGAAGCGTATCAAAATGTCTCAAAGAACTAACTTTTTCTAAACATTGCAGGCTTCTTAGTTCTAGTAGGAAAATTGTTCAACAAAAATAGAACATGATGCATGACAACCAATGGCAGACCAACCGTTATACACCAATCCTTATCCATAACTAATTAGAGTTACATATTGCTGGAAACCAAACTTCCTCAGCTTTCACATGGCACTGATTGTTAGTACCTCATCATAACTTTTATACATTAAACTTATCTGTTTTTGCCCAGTTTACCACTTTTTTGGGAGGATAAAAAGTTACACTACAGGTCTTAAAAGTTCAGTTTTTTGGTATCAAAACTAATAGTAAATGTACAGGTCATGCATTATCGGAATTGTCTTGAAATATCCTTGAATTTAAAAAAAAGTTAAAAACTTGTTTGAAAAATATGGTCACAAATCAGTTTTTAAGTAAACTGATTTTGTAAAAATGTTACAATTGTTAAAACATCATCAAATAATGATCTGTGGCAGCAAAAGACTGTGTTAGTCGTACCAGGCACCATAATAACATCAAAGAGCGAGTTTAAGCGTGCAGAAAAAAAAGCAAGAACCAAGTTTAGAAAACTGAAAATGCTTAAATAAAGAATCTGTTGTTGCATCGCCAAATGAGCTTTAATGGTTGTAGACGTTGTTTTGCCCAAAGCACCTTGCTAAAGTCTCCAAAAAAAGATTTTAATCGCGTTTCTAAGATCAGTATTTTTGAGTAACCAATAAAACAATTTCAAAATTAATTGTTAAATATGACGTCGTGTGACCTCCTAAAGAAGTGAAATTCGTTAAAGTTGGTTAGTCGGGTCCTGGCTTTCGTCTAAGCCGAAAACCGCTTTCCTCGATTCAAAAATGCGATTTTAAAAATTTGTCATGAATTATGACGTCATCATGACGTCACGAACCCCCTTATGACACTCACCCCTAGGGGGTGATCAATCGTATCAAGCTTGATAAGTGTATGCTTGGTAGTTTCTGAGGAGCTAAGGCAAACAGACAGAAACAGAGAAAATTGCGCTTTCTAGTAGATTCTGGAAAAAGAAGTTGAATTTTTTAAGTAATACAAGAGGCCAGCGATGCACTTAGTAAACTCCAGACAATGAAACTGTTTCTTGGAGGACACCAACTGACACAGCTTCTTGTCGGTCCCAAACTGCATTGAAGAGACCTGGTAGGTCGAAACAGTGCCACTGTCTGAAGTGAAACTTTGTTTTCAAAAACAGCCTATAAAGAGAATAGATAGGTGTCCGGAATATTTGAAGTATTTTGGTTGCAGCTTAATATAGGCATGTTAAAAAATACAAACGAAAGGACGCATCATCATTTGACGATAAATCACACAATAAATGTTTTAGTTGTGATGTTGTTAAGGTTGTTGGACAGTACCAACAAAATTACAAGCTATGCCACTACTTCTATCAGCGACCTGATCAACTTATAGACAACGTTTTTGTTGTTGTTGTTGTTGTTGTTGTGGTACAAACTAAGTCAAAAATAACTGAGGTCCATGTCTCGATCATTGTTTCTACCATTTTACATATTTAGATTATGATGGATTACTGGTAAAATGGTGGTTTTTAACGGGGTAGGGGCAGGGAGTGGGAAGCATCAAACCAAGTAGTACGAGATACAATGATTTGATATAACCTTGTTGTACCAAGTTCTAGGTTACGGTCAAGAGGAAATTTCAAGAAAGCTTTCAGAGAGTGATCTGGTAAAAATTTTGTTAACAGCTGGCTTAAGAGGTAGTGAGACAGACTGCGGTCATAAGCCGTATTTTCCTCGACCATAAGTTACACAAAGTCAGCTTAATCAGGGCTGTGGATAACTGTTAAGCAGAAAATGATCGTGATTCATGACTAGGGCCCGCTAAAGTCAATAAAGTCAAAATTTTTTCAGGATCTTGTTACATGATCAAACGTGTACTAACGTTCGTTTCAGGTGTTTAGGAGTCTGTTTTGGTAGATTCTATAAGTCAAAATAAAGTCAAAATTTTGCATGAAGTCAAAACTTGTCAAAATTGTCTTCAACAAAAATTTCCTTACAAAAACGAACAAATTTATATCTTTTTATATTTTTTTGAATTTTCGAGCTGCTATTAAAATTTTATGCGCAGTTGATTTTGTTATTTGATTTTAAACTTCTCAAGTAGTTGCAATGGTAAAAATGCGTGCGGTAATTGAGAAGGAAATAGCACTTATTATGCATGAAGTTGTCATTGTTGATGCATAAACACATAATTGTTAGACAATTAATCTATTTCTATAAAATCTTTGCGCTCTTTACACGTGATCTTTTTAAGTCGTAGCTTGCAAAGCAAAGAATGCCTAAACAAGCCAAATCTTCTACAGCAAAAGTTAGGCAAATTTGCCAGGAATATCCGGATGAGTTTTCGGCAACTCCTGCCCGCGACTTGCGATGCAACCTTTGCGACGTGTTAGTCAAATGCGACAAAAAGTTTTTTGTGGAAAGCCACCGAAAAAGTAAGCAACACCAAAGAAAATTGGAGACGAAGAGCAACAGCAAATCCCAAAGTAAGCAAACCTTTTTACAACTCGATCAAGTAAACATCAAGGAACAGGCTGTCTCTTCATTCTTAGCTGCAGATATCCCACTTCATAAACTGAACCATCCTTCTTTTAAAGTCTCTGTTTGCTACAATGGGAAAAGTATTGCCTTCGGAGACTGCAGCCCGGGCATGTGTTGCTAAATTAGCATCTCAAAAAGAACAAATTCAAGAATTACTTTGTGACGAAAAAAAATGTTTTTAAATTGTAGATGAAGCGGAGATTGCTAAACAAAAGTACATTAGTGTGCTTGTGGGCAGCTTAGATGCCCCAAATCAGACATTCCTCGTTGATTGCCATCCACTTGAGAGCGGTAGCAATGTTAATAGCAGTATTATTCTGCACACTGTGGATGACATATTGCGACAACTTGAAATAAAACGCGAGAATTTGTCATTGTTCTTGACTGATGCTGCTCGGTACATGTCTTTGGCTGGAAAGACATTAAAGGAATCATACCCTTCTTTGATGCATGTCACCTGCGTTGCGCACTTACTACATAACTGCGCTATGCGTTTGCGTACTGATTTTAAAAATATTGATGAAATAATAGCAACGATCAAGGCAGCAACAATCAAAAACAAAGATCGCAAAAAAGATTTTCATAATGCTGGTCTGCCATCTCCTCCTGACCCTGTAATTACAAGATGGGCAACTTTGCTTAGAGCTGCCTTATATTACAGTGAGAACCTTCCTGCTGTTCGTACCATTGTAAACAATTGGACAAGTGCAGGCCTCTTAGTCAGGAGAGCAAAAGACGCTATCAATGTGGAAGATTTGGTGCCGGACTTAGTTAAAATAAATCAATACCGGACTCTAGCAGCCAACGTAGAGTTCTTAGAAGGAAGTGCCTGCACGATAACCGAAGCATACGGACTGCTGAAGAATATACAATTCGATGATGATCCGTACGCAATTAAAAATTACATTAAAAAACGACTATCCAACTCTGATTTAGAAACAATAATAAACTGTACCAACTTGACAATTGACCCAACAAGCTACGTACTATTGCAAAAAGCCCAGCCAATCTCTGCTGCTGTTGAGAGGTCGTTTTCTATGCTCAGTAAATTACTGAGAAAAGACAGAAATTTTGATGTTAAGAACATAAAAAAATATATGATGCTGTAATACAATAAAAAGTCCTGGTAATTATACTGTGTGGCTTTCGCTAAAAACATCATAGACAGACTGTTAATGTACAGTACAGTACAGTTGCGATAACAACGCATTTTTTGTATTACACACTAACTGATACCGGACTTACGGTCCAAAACATAGCGATGCATCGCTTTCTCGTGAATGGAGGATAAATATGGAAATATGGTACACACAATGGTTCGTTATCCTAGGTTTTGACGTCATGCGTAGCTTTGTTGCATTAGCCTCAAGACTGAGTGATTGAGAAAATGTTTAAAGTAGGCTACCTTCTTCTTTAAAAACTTATGTAAATTGCGGATTATAAAACATTTTTAATCAAAAAAGTGCAACAAGACATAAATAATAGGCAAAAGCGGTTAGGTCAAAATAAAATCAAAATTTTGCTAAAATAAGGTCAAAAATATATTTTTTTAGGTAAAAAAAAATGGCCCTATTCATGACCAAAATATTTTTAACCAAAGAAGCACATTTTAACACCATTTTGAATGAACTCCAATAAAAGTTTTGACTAGGCTAATTTGTGATTCCTTTTTCTCTAAACTTGTGCTTTTTCTTTACAAAAATTAGTGGCGTTGGTGGCTGTCTCCTCCTCTTTAGATTGCAATTGAAGTAAAGTTTTTCAAATTTTGAATAAAACATAAACATCAAAGGAAATATTTTTTAAAAGAGAAACTTGTAAGTACGGATTTTTAATTTGAGTTTTGTTATTTTAATTAAATAACAAAATGCTTACATTTTCAAGCAAACGTCAAATTATAGCTTTGTTTATCGGCACAAATATTACTTGGAGGAAAGTTAATTAACTAACTACGTGGCCTAGTAGCTGAAAAGTCAGCAGTTAGGGCTTGAGTGAACAGTGGGCTCATTTCCAACTAGGGTCAGATCACAGGCTTAATTTGCGTTCAACGGTTTTTTGTCTGGTGCTTCATAATAAAATGTGTAGGCTTTGTGTTGTGAGTAGAAGCTGTTCTCAACTTTGCCGGTGACTGTTTTTCGAGTTATGATGGGTTTGCAAAAAATATGAGCAAAGTATAATTCTGGTTTAGTAAAAACTTTTCCATTTGGAAATTTTTGTCACTCTGCAACCTGCTAACTTTTTGAGGGTCACTCTTTTCCATTGAGGTAACCCCAGACATGTCGCTGAAGTTTGTGACACTGGGGCGATCTCAAAAATTGCATTTCCAAAATTTAAAATGTAGCTTCCAGCAACCACCATTTGAAGGAAAAAGACCTTGAGACGACGAATTTTTATCCCAGGGATATCCCTTAAGTCTCGCCTTTGGCAATCTCTTTTCTGACGAAGAGAAATATCCAAAAAAACATCACCAAGTTCCGAAATTGTGCCAATTTTTTAACTTTTTTATATCTGAGGGGAATCCTTTGCTTTTTCTATACATGTGGTCTCAACCAAACAGCATTCAAGTTTATCTTTATGTTCAGGTCATTACCGATCCTCTGACGAAGAAAATTGTCAGCGTTGACAAAGGTGTGATCAGAAAAATTGCTCAGGGCGATATATCTTCCGTTGAAGATAAAAGAATACTAAAGGTAAGTCTAGATACGGAGGCCTAAATTTTTGGGTTTTGAGCAGAAGCGCCCCACCAACCAAGGGACCCTTATAAGAAAAGTTATTACAGCAGTTACCTCCACAAACATTAAATTAGTCATCGGTAATATAACGCGCAATTCTTTCTGTCAGCCTGTTATTATAACTCCTTCGAAGCTACTGAACCTACAAACATGAAACTCGGCACGATTGGTCACCATCCCGGGATAAATTTCGGAGGATCATGACGTCATAATGACGACAATAGATAAAATATGATCCATCTTTCCCAGATGCGTCGAGCAATCGCTGCATTACAGCCAAAATTCCGGTTTAAATTATAATCTTTGTTTTGTTGTGTGCTAATGGGTGTGTGAGGGAAAAAATGGAGATGTGAACCACAAAGATGGCGAGATAGAAGTGTTATCTTTTGGTTTATTTAATAATTGAGTAGGTTGTGGGTTTTTAAGTAGTCGTGTAGAATTTGCACCATTCGTCTGTAGCTACACTACATTTGGAGTGCCTTGTGAAAGAAACTTACAACAAGGTTCGTTTAAAAACTTTGACTATGAGGATGTACATTTCCAAGACATGCCTTTTTGGCGACAGAAAGATTAAAACTTTTTGAAATGTAGCGACTCGGGTAAAATGTGGGCTGCGGATTTGAAAGTTGAGCTATTGTTAAAACAGAAACTCGATACTGACCTTCGATTGACCACAAATCCAGAAAAAGCCAGAATAAAGATAGTCAAATTAACAGAAATGACAAATTTTATATGCATTGCAAGAAATTTAATCTAGTACTAGAAACATAAGCAAGGATTTTTTCCCTTTTTTTGGTTTGTTCTTGTTAACTGTTTGAAACTGCTGGGCCTACCACCACCAAATGTGGCACGATTGATCACCACGCCTGGGTGGTTGCCCAGAAGGGTCGGTGACGTCATCACATTTTACGTAAGTGGCAATGTGCGTACGTGCGCTTTGACTCCTCCTAAACTACTGGAAGTACAAACACCAAACTTGATACGATTAATTACCACCCGGAAATAGTTTTTGTAAGGGGTTTGATGACGTCATGATGTAGTCATCATCAAAAATAATTGTTTGAAAATTCGCATTTTTGTTAGATGAAGACAATTTTTTGCCTCGTGTGAAAGCCAGCGTCCGATTTGCCAACTTGTAAGATTTCTTGCGTTTTTACCATCTGTAATGACGTCGTAATCAACAAATGATAGGAAGAATGGTTTTTAGTATTATCTTCAAAAATACTGATTATGGAAATGCGGTTCACGGCGCATTCGGCAAATATCAACAAATACATTCCAAAAATTGAGCTATTTTTTCATTTTTGACTGTGTTTCAATCCTCCCTCACACTTTTTAAAAGTATTAACGATAGTTTGTGACAATATTCTTTCTTTGGGAGCATCATCTGTCTCGATTAAGAGAATAAGATGATCACTATTACGTGTAGAGGAATTATGGAAATAAATAAAAATATCAACTTTTCGTTATTGCTCATAGAAGCGCCCAATGCGTTAAGTCGACGCAAGTGGCTGAAGCGATATTGTTAACCTGGACATTAAAAATGGGGGCCCTGCCGGGTGACGCCGGCTAGTGACATATACTTGTAAAGCAGTCTCCATGCCTTTTTGTTATTACGCATTTCCTTTAAGGTAGAAAAACTAAAATAGTCACAGACTGTGTGGATACAAGGTTTTTTGTGTGCGGCCGTTCCTAACATTGGCAAGTCTGCGTCAGTTGGTGCACTAGCTTTGCTTCTTGATAATACCTGTATTGCATTCAGCTAGGTGACAACGAATGCTACAAAAACCTTTAATTAAGCATTAGTGTCTTTGTATTATCTTGAAAGTGTATTGTATGCCTCCACGGGCACACTTCTGGTGGTAGTCGAGAATGAGAAGTCGGGTCATTGGGTATCTAGATGGTATGATTATGAGATGCTTCTCATCAGTAGCAAATCAGCTTTTCCAAATCGTCCCTTTACCCGAAACAATCCATCTAAATGTTTTCGAAAACTATAACGTATAGCACACTGCTAAACCCTTCACGGTCTAATGTGCTTGGAGTATCAGTTCATTTATTCATGAAGAAACTCAACCGCAGCATGAGGTTTTGATAAACATTATGTACCTCGTTAAAAACACTTTCTGAGATTCTCAACGGAAAGGGAGATAAAATCCTCAGTGACAATTTGAATTTCACGCTTTTCCGCTCGTGCACACCGCAATTCAAGTTCAGTTGAACCCCCCAATGGACCATTGTGGCCATAGTTATCTACATTTGGTTAAGCAATTTTAATTGTGAGCTGTGGGGTAGTCAGAAATATTGAGCATAGAAATGGAAAGTCTTCTAAAAACTAAAGTGAGTAATGTGTTTTTTCAAAATCTTAGAATCATTAGTAGTTTTACAATTCTTTATAAAACAACTTCTAATTATTTATTTTTCTATATAAATTTTGTGGAATTTGAATTTAAAACTGATCTTTTAAACAGCACAATTGCTTTACACATTAGATAATTTGGACCATTTTGTAAGACAAGTTGTACCAAGCATGGACAACTTGCTTTGAGCCACTTATAAAAGAAGTTTTGAAGACTTGCATGATGTGTTTTGAAATCTTGTTTTTTAATATTTTTTTATTACAAAACAAGTAACTTAATTTCACTGAACGTGTTGTAGTGCAATCAGTGGCACAGCCGAAATTTCCTGATGAGGAGACCAAGGTTGTTATGAGCAATATAGTCCGGATGAATTATAGACGAAGTTGCGCCATTTCGCCTACAGTTGACTGAATTCGCGCTTCTCGCTTTGCTTTGTTTCAAAACAAGTTGATAACCTTTCTTTTTTTGGTGAACTTTTTTGATATTTTCGGTATCAAACGAAAGTCAAGACCTTTTTTTTAAGTGATCAAGATTTTTATGCAAAATTTCCGTCGGCTGTTTTTGGGTGTAAACTAATGTGTAGACCAGTGGTTCCCAAACTTTTTCAAGTCACGGCCCACTTTTCGAAACATAAATTTTCGAGTCCTACATAATTCTACATGTACTTCAAAGTACTTGGAAAAAAGTGCAGTGAAAACAAAACATATAATTAAGATGATAATTTTCATTTAAATTATTTGAGACAAATCATGCATTAATCTAAATTTTGAATGACTTTTGCGACCCACTAAAATTGCGTCCACGACCCACAGTTTGGAAAACGCTGGTGTAGACCATTTTCTTTTCTTGGAGATTAAGTTTTGAAGCCATTAACGACGTCAATTAATTTGCTGGCATCAATAACTGGGATTGAAACGGGTCCATGGCACCGTGCCCCTCCTGAATGCCCTTCTAAATTTAATCGCTTCGTTTGAAAAAATTCATTGCTACTGCCCAGAATAACTTCACCAACTTGTGCTCCGTTTCAAGTGAGCTTAATAGTATTCCTTTACTTTTCATATTATGCTCGCTTACAAAAACTTAAAGTCTAAGCTGCACAAGAAAAAATGGCCTACAAAACCCTATCTAGCACCGAAAAATACTACAGCTTAGTGGTATTTCCGCTAGAAATTAGTAGAATTAATAAAGACAAAAACGAAACAAACTTTAAGAATACTTCTTCCATTGGAACTCGTGAATAACGAGATTCTGATTTTCAGCAAATGCCAGTGCTTTATTTAATTCCACACAAGTGATTAAAGAGTGCAAAATTGAAGTTACAATAGTACTTTTTCCATCTTTGAGTTGATTTTTTCAGTGAAAATGCGGTAGCGTTTGAGAGCATTGGGAATTGAAATGCTCACTCTCTTTTCTTGACATGCGCTTTATCTGTTCACAACTTCTTTCGGCTGGTCACTCTATCTTTTGGAAGATGGATCTGCAGAAATTGTTGGATGAGTAGTGCAGCTAGGGATGCAGATTTAACTTCAGCATCTTTCTGATTGGCTGTTATTACATAAGCTTAAGCTGGGACACAAATTTGGTTTCCAAACACATTTTCTATATAACATTTTTCTTTACCTCAGAATCTTCGTCTTTCAATGAACCAATATCTGGAAGTTCTATGAAAATATCCGCTGCTCCTGCACTGGCATCATTTTGAATAATATTAAATACCGTGTTCCAATCAAAAAACCTTCAATAACAAATAATAAAAGAAAATGTACTCTTATTCTCCTGACGTGCCGTATACGGCACGTCGACATTTAATCCTTTAAGGATCATAAGATTTTGATTCATGAAATTTGAGACAATTCCTCAATTGTTTGGTAACAAAAAAAATTACAATGAATTTTAGAAAAATGGTTAATACGTCACAATGATATAACAATTTACAATCATTTAACATATGTGTTACATTATCCCTCAAAGGGTTAAAGAAAGCTGCTGATTTCATCTTATGCAAGAATTTTATCAAAGTTACTGTATATAGAATGCAAGCAAGCAGCTCTTGTAGTTGCTATTACCAAACAGCTACTGTTTCCATAATAATAAAAGGCCAAAACTACTTACTTTTTACCAGACATTACAAAAATCTCGCTTCAAAACTACGTACCTCGAAAGTGAAGCAACTTACCTGCTATAAAAAGCTTGAAACTTAAGTTGATTATAAAATGTATGTGCTGCGGGCCTAGCTGCTTTCAAAACAGTAACAAACTGTTAAATTGTTACGCAATAAATTTTATGGATTTACAAGCAAAGCCTACGTTTTGCGTTAAATGTGGCACCGTAGGAGAATACTGGCTTAGTCCTGTAAATACGTTAATCACTTCAATTTCTTCCACAACTTTTAATTTATGTCCCTCTGCACCGAAAAGAACGCATGAAAGTTTGTGAAATTATTTGCTGCTTGTTAGTAAGCACAGTTTTAATTTATTAGTAGGGAAGCCGGTACTATGAGCATAGTTTATGCAATCCAAAGCTTGAGGCGAAATCGATCAAAAAACTGGATTAGTAGGTTGAAATCACTGTGTGAAATCACAATTATCAAATATACAATCGCATCTATGGAGGAAAAGTTTTTGCTTGAAATAAGTTATTAGACCAACCGGGCAATCGGATGCACCACATATATGAGGAGGTGTAGCTCCTTTGGCTCTATCAAGGGACAAAGCACACAGATGCACCTAAAAAACTAGTGTCTCTAATTTCATTATGAGGAGCTGCACTTAATCGCGATATAAGTCTACCATCAAAAAGCTTATATCTGTAAGAATGAATTAAACAGAAATTTCTTGTTCTTTTTATTGTCCTAGTTTCCTGTCTAGGCATTTTTCAAAGTGTTTGTTTACGAATAAACCTTCGAGTAAGAAGTACAGTTATGTTAATGCCATTCCTTTAAATTTTTGAAAAGTTTTACCTTGAAGTTTGTATTCGTGCGGACAATACTGATTACACTTTCTTTATCTTGCCAGCATAGTTGCCAATTTTGGGAATTTATTTTAATATCTTGTGAAATTCAAGATCACTTGGGTTTTTCTCTAGATTTTTTTTCGAAAGCTATTGGTAAAACCTTGAGATTTTTGAAAGCGAGCTTTGGAATTTTGGCAGAGCTTGGGATTTTTTTGGTCGCAATATTTGGCGAAACTACCGTATTTGCCGGTGTATAAGTCGACTCGTTGTATAAGTCGACCCCCTAAAATTCGACGGAAATTTACGATTTTATGATATATCCTTTGTATAAGTCGAGCTCAATTGTTTCATTATCTTAAACTTTAAAATTCAACCAGAAATATGCGAAATTTATTGACGAAATCTATACGCCATTTTGAATACTATTTACTTTGTAACCCTGTGATATTACGCGCCGAGAGAGACTAACAACAATGAACGAGAACACATAATATGTCCTTTTAAGGGCAGTGAACGCAATATCTGCCCTTGTAAGGGCAGCCACATCATTCTGCTTTTACTGGCTTATAACTTTTTGTGAAGTGTAGTAATTACCATCACATTTGAAGCGATGAATACAAAGTTGAATTTCATGACTCGTTGTATAAGTCGAGGTCGATTTTTGATCGAAAAAGGTCGACTTATACACCGGCAAATACGGTACTTGATTTTGGTGAAGAAACTGATAAATTTGGGTTTTTTGATAAAAAAATTTAGATGAGGGCCTTTGTTTTGGACTCTTTTGGGTGTTGGCGGTAAAAGTTGGATATTGCGTTGGACAGAAAGTAAAGACCTTTTTTTATAAAGACCAACACCATAGCGAGTAATATTTTTGGGAATTTGGATAAGTTGCATGTGACGTACCCAAACATTTCACAATCTTGGGATTTTTTACTCAAAAATTGACATTTTTTTACCTTTTTTTGGATTTTCATATATTTCAAGTAGCTTGCAAGTGACCCGTGGCTTTATGTTAGATTTAACGAGGCAGAAAGCTAAACAGCAAGAAACGCTCACTACTAGAAAAATTATTGTGCGTTGTAATTTAGCTTGACTAAGAGATGAGGGAAACTTAAAATACGAAAGAAAAGACTAATAATTTGCAAAAGATTTCGTTGTCACAGAGTTTATATTGCGGTACTTGCAGGGGAATTACTGTTTTGCTTCTCTTCTGCTGCAGGTAAAACTTTTAATCCAGCAAATATAATAGAATTTACAGAGTAGTACATCTAATCAAGAATTTTTGTTGCAGACGGTTGAAGTTTGTGAAACTGTTTTAGTAACCGATAATCCGATGGGTACCAACTCTACGTTGGATCCTATCACTGCGGGATTAACGATAACTCCACAGTTTGAAGAAGTATGTACCGGTAAGTCTTTTGCAAGCTACTGATTGTTAGAGAGAACGGGCATACATACCAAAGTTGTACATGCCCACCTTGTTTCAAAATTTTGTGAAAAAAATTGTAAAAGGTCAGGTTTTGAGAATAGTTAATTACTTTTCATGGAATTTTGCTTTTTACTGCTAAAGCTAAAACGTCTTTTTCAAGCTTTTTATCTATTTTGCTATCAAGAGAAAGAGAGTAACACGTTATCTGTTAAAAAATATGCAAAACTGATGCTAAAAGTAAGCTCATGTTTTTAAATTTATTGGACCTGCATGCCCACAAACACACATTTATTAGTAGTTAGCGGTTACACCACCTCTTTTTCATGTTATTAATTTCTTAATTCTTTTACATGTTGCTGCTTTTTAGACACTGGTCGACCCAAAGGTGTTTTCGAATATACGAGTTTAAGTGACAATGGAATAGGAGTTCTTCTTCTTATTTTGTCCCTTATCGCTTTATGTATTTGCTTGCTCACCATGGTTAAGCTCTTGCAGTCATTGATGAAAGGTGGGGTTGCAAAAGTAATAAAGAAAGTGATCAACTCTAAGTTCCCGTATCCTTTTGGATGGATTGCCGGTAAGTTGGTTTGAGTGCTTAAAAGTGCTGACAAGCATGGCCTTGTCATCTATGTTCAGTTAGGTTTTAGGAAATGTGGCTACCGTCTTGACAGGGGATTTTATTTAAGTAGATCCTCCTAAAAACACAATACTGTATAGGCTGCATTGGCCAGAAAAATTCTAAATAAAGCCATCATTAAAGCAATTTGTGTGGTTGTATAACTCTTCAGTGGCACGAGAAGAAGCAAGATTTGCTTTGTACTTTGATGCCTGGTGCTATTGAAGAGCTTTATCAAATGCTTTTGTTATTCATTTTTTTAGATATGTTGGCAATTCTCGCTGGAGCTGGTCTAACTTTTGTCGTTCAAAGCAGTTCCGTCTTCACTTCAACCATAACCCCTTTGGTTGGAATCGGGGTCATCAGTTTGAAAAGAATGTATCCCTTGACTCTGGGTTCTAACATTGGAACAACTACAACCAGTCTCCTTGCCGCACTAACGGCAGATGGGGAAGATTTGGCTAAAACTCTCCAAATAGCTTTTTGTCATTTTTTCTTTAACATTTCTGGAATTTTGCTTTGGTATCCCATTCCTTTTATGAGGCGAGTGCCTTTGAATGGAGCAAAATTTTTAGGCAAAACTACTGCAAAGTACCGATGGTTTGCCGTGGCCTATTTGCTCATCGTTTTCTTTATAATTCCTGCCATTATTTTTGCTTTGAGTTTGATCGAGCCACTGTGGGTGATGGGAGGAATTTTGATCGTAGTTGGATTATTCGCGGCCTTTATTGTTATTGTAAAAATCCTGCAAGCCAAAAAGCCACGGTTTCTTCCTCGAATTCTACGCGACTGGAAATTCCTCCCCATATACTTCAGATCGTTAGAACCTTATGACCGGGTAATCATGAAGTTGTTTGGATGGTGTAACTGCAGATGGTGTAGACGCTGCCAGAAAGGTGATGATAGTGAAAGTGGCAGTGCTTTTGAGGAGATTACCGATACCGTCAAAGAAAAAGCTCCAGATGAATATAAATATACCGAAAATGGTCTTAAGAAGGATTTCAAGAATACATCTCAAAATGGGAAAGTAAATGGTGCATACGACGGATACGAAAACGAAGTAGTTTGAGATCTATGTAAAAAAATTTGTCTTCAATTTTAACAGCACATCACTATTATAATACTGCACTTTATGCACCACTTTCATTACCTACTCATTTGCCATAAGCGCATTATTCAAGTTTTTTATTATGTAACGAAGCCTGTTGCATAGGAATGCCTTCCAGCTTTATTGAACTCCACTTACGTGGTATGACCTGTTGATCACTCTCGCTATGGAAGACCAGAATAATAATAATCAATTACCGTCGTGGCACGGCAAAACTTTAAACCGCATTTGAAATATCATAAACAACCTCAAATTATTTTCGTTTGTGTGAAGCAATACTGATCAGCAAAAGTGAAGAAATAATTAATGTTTGTACAGTTAACCGCTTCAAAGCAAAACTGAAAAAAGTTTGGTTCATTTGCATCTTTGTTGAACAATACCGAAGGACAACAAAATCGATATTCTCAAAAACGTGATTTCTGTAATTATGAGGTTTTGCCATACCATGACAGTATAGCGGCAATATTACCTTTTTCGTGTACGCTAAATCTTTATTAAACGCTTAACAAGCTGAACTGTTACAAACCTGAGTTTCAAGAGGTAACCTTCTTCTGAAGGTTTGTATTTATGTACACTTAAAAAATTTATTAACTTCTACTAACGTAGGGATTTTATTTTACTAACAAGGAAAACTATAAAAAGCCAAAGCTTTTCGTCTTTTCGCGTGGATTTGACCAGGGCAAAGTTGGAATAACTAATAAAACTACTATTATCTACGGAAAGACAATAGGTTGTATTTCGTAAGGCTTTGTTTTTTAACATAAAATCCTTGTTTTTGTCACAGTTCAAAAGAAAAAATCTCTCTTTTATAACTATCCTCTTTCTTCAATGAAGTATTTTTGTCGTGTTCTTACTGCCATAAGTTTGTACAATACAACTACGAATTTTACTCGTTTTTCTGTCTAAAAGTTTTAGTAAAAAAATAGAATGGAATAAGAAAGCCTGTTTAAGACAGTTCAGTCAGTACGTATGCTGATCTGGGATGAGCCTACAACTTGGGAAAGAAGTTTATGTTTTGATTTTGTTGCAGTGCTAAATGAATTTGGTTAGCGTAATCAAAATGACAGGGAAGAAACGAAAGTATCTTGATGACTACATTCGATATGGCTTTGCATCCCTCAAAAAGGTTACAAGGAAGTCCCCCAATGTGAGATGTGTTACAAGACTCCAAAGTCTAAATAATGATGCGATACGCCCCAACTACTTGAAATGGCACTTGACAACAGCACATCTTACTGTAGCCAAGAAACTTAAAGCATTCTTTGTGATGAAAAGTAACTTCTCGAAGAAAACTGAGTTGGGCATCAGAGGGACATTTCAACAAAATTCTTCGAATGTTATTGAAGCTCCTTGAAGAAAACTAAGCTTGGCATTAGAGGGACATTTCAACAAAATTCTTTGAATGTTATTGAGCCTTCCCACGAGATTTCCGTGTTAATTACAAAAAATAAGAGGAGCCATAGTATTGGGGAGTCTCATAAAACATGTATGCTCCTGGCAGCAGAAGTAGTACTGGGCAAGGATAAAGCAAACAAGCTATTAGATGACACAGTCAAGGGAAGAATCGATGAGCTTTTTCAAGATATCAAAGATCAACTTCTCAGCCGAATAAAAAAGTCTCTTTTTTTGCTATACTTGATGAAACGATATTATTATAACAGTGCGATGAAACGACAGATATCATAATTGCTCTCAGCCACTGCTCTATGCTCGTTTCATGTCAGGCAACGCATTGAAAGCGGAATTGCTGTTCTGCCATCCAATGGAAGGTGGGGCAACATCAGCAGATATTTTTAATGTTGTGTCAAACTTTTTTGAGGAAAACCAGCTGTCGTTGGAATCACTGGTAGGAGTGCACACCGATGGAGCTTCAGCTATGCTTGGTCAGCAGTCTGGCTTAATTTAGAAGGTAAAAGAATAAATCCATTCATAGTAGGCACATATACTGTGTACTTCATCGGAAAGCCTTATTATCCAGAATTTTGCCTCCTTAAACGAAAGAGATTCTTGACCTAGCGATTGAGATAGTCAGCCACTGAATGAGTCAGAAGTAACCGGACAGTCAAAACTACAGAAGATATGAAAATCTAATTTATTATTTCATGATTATTACTACATGTACATAATCTTTATTATTAGTGAGTTTTCATCAAGAAATCAACCGACTGAATGACGTAAATACTTTTCTGTAAGCCTAGATCACGAATATTATGACTGCCCGGTTACTTCTGACTCACTCTGTTTATAAGGTTACTTCTGACTCACTTTTAACAGTGGTCTTTTCAAGATCCTGCGTAAGGATATTCAAATTGAGCATTTAGCTTTGCTCTTCCACACAAATGTTCAATGGTTGTTCCAGAAGAATGTGCCAAGATGGTTTTATGAATTGCAAGAAGAAGTCACAGTATTTCTCGACTCGAGGCAGAGGACTTATTTATTGCACAAGTTTCGATTCCAAGGCTTTCAACAATCACTGTGTGTGTCATACGTTTATTTGTCAAGAACAATTAACACTGCTTTTGTAAAACATATGTCAAAACAAAATTAAGAATTAAGTTCAAAAAGGAGTAGTGAAAGACCGTAATGCAGCAGTTCAACTGCAGGTCGTTAAGTCTGCTACTCCTCATATACAAAAAATAGAAAAAAAAACAAATACAATAAAATGTCAACAGCTAAAAAGAATTAGAAATTGACTTGCCTGCGGACATCTTTGAAGCGTCGAACGCTTTCAACCTTCAATTTTATGACAAAAACATCAACATCATTGTGCATCATAACATCACTCGGACTTTCATGGCAAAACTTGACTTCTGGAAGAGTCGAATTCAAAAAGGAAATTCAGCAAGCTTTAGTTTCTTGAATTCTGCTCTCACAAGCGGTAATCTTGAGACGGAATTCAAGAAACAAACAGTAATTCACTTAGATGACTTAAAAACAGAATTCATCAAATATTTTCTAGATATTGATCAGAAGTGAGAGATCTGAAGTTTATGAGAAACCCACCGCAATTTGGGCGGAACAAAAACGAACACGTAAATGAAGCTGCGACATAATTTATTTCAGAAGAATAAATAACAGCACCAAAAAGAAAATGCAGCTGTTAACAAACAATTGCTTAACGACCGAAATTTTGCATAAAAGTTTGGAATTATGAGCCATCCATTTCCTACAAGCGTAGTCCCATTGCCAACAAAAAAGCCACCAAAACCCGGTAAAAATGTTAACTATACAGATATAGTACCGATATGTATTTCATTTTATGAATAATTCCGTTTGAATAGCGATACAATAGCAATAAGTCAGCGATACAATTCGCTTTCTCGTGAATGGAGGATAAATATGGATAATAATAATAATGATAATAATATTAGTACTTTGAGTGGAAACCACTATAGGCCAATACAACTTGGTTTCGGTATTTTAAAGAGGGACGAAATATCGAAACCACCTCATATTTTTGAATATTTAAAAAATTGGACTGTAAAATTATATTTCAATAACTGTTAGCATTCAGACAAACAAATTAACGTACAACTGGTCAAAAAAATTTAAGGATTGTATGAAATGAAATACAGAACAGATAGAAACGAATTTAGTACTAGTTTTAACGATGAACACAGATAACAGCAAACTGAGATATATAAGCTACAACAATAAAAATTTATTTGAAAAAGTTAAATATCTACAGTAAAAAAGTTCTTCAACCTTTTTGACATCGTAGAACTCTTGCTGTACTTTTACTAGCGTCATGGAATTTCAATTATAAAAAATTCACGAGAAGTGCGTTGGCTCTGGTTTACGTGTGTAAAAGCCTTAGCTCAGGGATTCTATAACTGGAGTAGACTATGCTAGAGAAAATTTAGGAGTAATCGACGGAGCTTGTCGTACAGGTACGTCCAAGAATTTTGACAAAATCATATGCAGAATTGATTGCTCCTAATGCAATTTTCTATCTAAAGACTGTTTTTGGAGATGTACTTTACTAAAGCGGTTATTTTGCCAATTTTGTCATTACTGATGTTACGGGCATTGATGGGGGCTCTGTTAGCGACACGGCACGGCCCAATGATGCTCATCAAATGAATGGAATGTATGTTGTGTTTCTATTGTTAACATTTTTACTGAGTTTTAGTAAATTGACCGACCCGTAAATTTCTATATTTTAGCGATTTCCATTTAGTTCAAGGTCCGTATTTCCATAATTCCTTGTTTTATTACGAATTCAGTATTTCCGCAGTTCATCAAATTCCTTATTTCAAAATAATTTTCTATAAATCTGAGTTTGCATAATTTAGGGTTGTCCCAGAGCGATTTTGGATGGTCCACATCAACGACGCGTATTATATAATAGGACAGCCAGTAATTTCGTCACATATCCCTAGCGCAAATCGGCGTTTGGGATTGGAGTTGGATTAGAGTTTGAGTTAGGTTTGGCTTTAGAGTTAGAATTGCAACTACTGTGGCGACCTTACGAGATAGAAACTTTGGATCATTGATGTTTTGCTGAAATTATTTGGGTGACTCATAAACATTCTCGCTGTGTTTGCACGCTCGTTATTGTGCATCGTTATTGTAAGTCATTCGTTGACCTCAATATCAAAATCATTCGTTCGCCTAAAAATTGGTCATAAAAGAATATACATAGCTACATATCATGAATAATGTACGCTCTCTTGTTATAATGTAAAAATACTGAGTGACTAAGCCGTATGGCCAGGCGTAGTTCCGTCTGACATACGGCAGAGTGACATGGTAAACAAACACATCGAAATGAGCGATTCAAAGCATTAACATTCGAGGCATTGATGTGGGTTGCAAAAGCATTCATAAAGTATTTCAAATGCATTAACGTTAAATTTATTCAATTCAATTCAATTTCAATCAAATTCAAAGATTTAAATTCAAAAGATTCATCGCAAGATATTATTCGTGTTTTCGACGTTTATGATTTGAAGTTATTTACAGTAGATTCCTCTTAATCGGGTCACATCGGGACGAGCACCATTTGGCCCGATTAAGCGGCTGACCCGATTATCCGAAGTCTTTGCAGTATCAGTGCCAGGGTTGTCCTTTGGTACACCAGTTATCTCAGCTAGCTGGCGATGAATAGTGTTTGGCGGTTGCTCTCTAATTTTTCTTAAAACAAAAATCTTTTCAGCAATTGTTAAATCTTTTTGCGGCATTTCTGCTGAAGACTTCGCACAATTTGCAACAAAACACCACAATTACGATGTCCAAAAGCATAAAATGACAAAATAAATTGCGTTTGTATTGTTCAATTGTTACATAATAAAGTTGGCTTTGTGATATCGAGTTCTATTGCATTACAAAGGCGGTTTTGCAATTACACAAATGTATGTCTGGCTACAGCTGTGGCCCGATTATGCCAATTTAACACAATGCATTATCTTTGATTGGATTTCGTTCTTCACAATTTGGCCCAATTAAACGGCTGACCCGATTAACCGGCGACCCAATTAAGCGGAATCTACTGTATTTGAAGTTATTTGTTTATGATTTGAAGCAAGTTATTTGAGTTTATGATTTGAAATATATTCGTTCTCGGAGTCAGACGTGCTGTGGGAACTCAACACAACTGCTCAACAACGACAACAACCCAATACAGTGGAATTCGGTTAATAAATCCACCTCGGGACAACCGGTTTTGGATTTAATACGCGGCGGCTTTAATAAACGGCGTTTTCTAAAATGCACAAAATGTAGTATTTTTTTAGTATTTATTCGACAAAAAATGTAGCGATTGAGCAACTCTAGCTTTTCTGCTGCTGTTTTATCATGTCTTCTTGATCTATTTATTCTGCAATGAATCCAGAAAACTTTTCTTTAAGTTAAATCTCATAAAACCGCTTCAGTTGCAACAATAACTGCACAACTCCTACGACTGGTGTTCAATTAGTCTGCTTGATTAGGCCTACCAGTACACAAGGACATGTACGTACTTGTCCATACGAAACTGATTATCCAATATTGTTTCGTCACTTTGCAATATTGTACTTATTAGTGCATAATGAAGAAACATTTGACTGCATGAAGCACGTAAACTGGATGTATTAAGCGGCGCTTGGATTTATTAACCGAAGTTTTTATAACGGGAAAGGATTGGGACGATTCCGTTCCAAGCAAATTGGATGTAATAAGCGGCTGGATTTATTAACCGTGGATTTATTAACCGAATTCCACTGTACAAGAAGCTTGATCTCCACACTACTAGGGGACAAAATTATTGGCGATCTTTAGTAGGACCATATAATAAGATCTTAATGGGTCTACTATTAAAATCACACTCAGGGTGTACCACTCAAGTACATTTTAAATGCAATATCTACAAAGTACTATGCAACAATTTCTGCTAGCATCAAGAGACCAGTGTCTGCACTTTTTACTGTATAGGCTACACTACCAGGAGTGCTTGGTGCTTACATTGCCTATTCTGCCACATTCCTCACTGCTTCCTTTGCCAGTACTGCCTACACTACAAAATAAAAAGTATAGTATTCTAAAACGTGGAATTCTGCCAGAAATTTTCTTATGAATTGAGTACTACTATTGCATGAAAATTTTACATAGCTGCCTGCAAGGCTGTGGGGTCGGTGTTGGCAGGTGTTGAAATTTTAAGAGGGTGTCAGTGTCGGCACTAGCACGATATCACCAAGTAAGCTTAGTTAAAAGCTATAACTACTTGGTGCTGGTACTGACACTGACACACTATAGAACTATATTTCTGTTGAAATTTGAAACTATACGGTAAAGTGGGATAATTACGGCCATTTTTGAAGTTTTAAACTGAATGCACTGCTAATTTACAACTTTTTAAGATCAAAGTGGTCCTGCGGTGCACTCTTTATTTTATGCCTTAATATCACTTTGATTGTTACATATCAGTCTTGCGACACTAAATGACGTAACGTTTTGGGTGGCGTCATATCAGTGGCTGTAATTTCCTGATGTAGCGAAATTATGGCCACAAATTCAATTTTTTTAATCTCTATAATGAAGCCAGGTCATTTGAATAACTAAGCTCCATCACAAGTAAAAATATTTTTTTGTTTTCCATGAAATTTCGATGAAATTTTTAAAGGTAAGGCTAGGATTGCTAAGATCAAATAGAATTAAATATCTCATTAAATGGAAAAAATAGCCAACAAAAAATATGTTTTGATTGTATCGGTTAAACTGGCAACGTAGCAGTATGTTGGAGTGAAGTTTTAACAGCAACTACGATCAACTGGTCGTAGGTTTGAGCCTCATACTGGTTGCATTGTTGTGCAATCGGAAAGGCAATGCGCAACCATTTTGTTTGCTGTGGCAGAATTTTACCAAAAAATCTGGCTAAATCTCAGGCGACGTCAGAGCTAGTCGTGACATTTTTCCTATATTTCGCGTTGATGCCGCTGACTCATGAGATTAAAAGATAAATAAGAGCAAAATTTAGAATCTAGAGCAGGGGTGGGCAAACTTTTTAGTTGGAGGGCCGCATTGACCATTCAAGAGTTTGCCGAGG
The DNA here is from genome assembly GCA_963675345.1 of Trididemnum clinides. Classification (NCBI taxonomy): domain Eukaryota; kingdom Metazoa; phylum Chordata; class Ascidiacea; order Aplousobranchia; family Didemnidae; genus Trididemnum; species Trididemnum clinides. Next base: position 26,426,513 of record OY776299.1, on the reverse strand, counting down.
GTTGCATTGACCATTCAAGAGTTGGCCAAGGACTGCATTGCACATTTAAAAGTAGCCGAGAGCCAGTGTTTAAAATATTGCTAGCTTTATAACTTTATACAATGAAAGAGCTTGCATTAGCTTAAAATCTTGCGATAACTTCTTGCAATGTCGTATTACGTGGCTTTGAAATTGATGGTGTCCAAAAAAAAGGTCATCACCCTCTATTAGGACGGAAAATGCGTCAATTCAAACCAAGAATTGCGTAGCGGCTCTTTCAATGATAGTTTCTAACGGTTTCGGCTCTTTAGTACGACAAGAGTAGCTACCCCTGTCATATTAAATTAGAGATATTGAAGCTTCTACAAGTGTTGGCGGGCCGCACAAAATGCTCCTTTGGGCGGTAGTTTGCCCACCCCTGATCTAGAGTATAGAATATCTTTTTATTACTTAAAACCACATAATATTAGGTTAAAAGCGTATCATTTTGTTTTTATGTTTGTCTTTGTTTACTTTTTAAAACTGGTAAAGACAACACACGTGGTAGCTCAACTGAAAATGTAGTTTATGGTACTGCAAAGTAAATAAAACAAACAAAAAATAACTCATACAGTAGCTTGAGCCAAAAACTTTTACAGCACAATTATATAAGCATATTGCTAACAGTAAAACACAAAAACAACTCTGCGTTTAAAAAATAACAAACAGTCGTAGCACCATTCACAAGAACGTTTAATACTTTCTACGGTACACATCTGAAATGGAATCAACGAGGACAAAAGTTGCAAGCAACGCAATCAACAACTTCATCATCATCATCTTTAGGCGGATCTACTTCTTTGAAAATATCTCAGATCTATTTGTCGACAAATTTTTTCGGGGGGCCAACGCTGAAAATTTCATTGCAAATTTTTTTTCTTTGGTTGTCTCTTTTATCAAACTCCAATTGTAACCGTTTAATAGCACTCTCTTTTGTTAAAATTTCTCTATTTTTTTGAATTCTTGACCTTTTTCTGTTTTTCAGTCGAATGGTTGTTCGAGTTGTGGATAATTCCTGCGGCCGAAGTTTATAGATTTTTTGGTAATCACGTTTATTTTTACCACTAACTATGCATGCAATAGTTTAGGAGCTTACTGTCTGTAACTTAGGATTCTATAGATCCAGCGATCCTTAAAAGTAATTCGAGGATTGAGGCTGTTATCCACTTCGTAGTATGTGCTTGGGAACAAAAATTACGAGAATGTTGTTCGTGGTGGAGTTGTTCTTCTACGTTGTTTTGCTTCATTTTTTTTCTTAAAGTTGAAAACTTAAAAAATAACATCTAAAGTGAACAAAAGTTTTAACTTTAATATTATTATTTTTTGTTAAATTTTAGTTTGTTAGAAAGATGGAAACTTGATTTTTTATAAATCAAAATAATTACTCAAAAAAACAAGTAGCCGTAATTACCCCGCTTTATCCCTAAATAGTTAAGTACTTATAACCTTTTTATCTTTTCAATGATTAAAAGAAAAAAATCTTGGTGTGGGCAGTTTTTAAAAAGTGATGCTGTTGTCGGTGTTGGCAAAAAATTTGCCGACACCACAGCCTTGGTTGTGGATTGCAAATCAATGTAAGGGTTTGGGTAAAACGGAGGGTTTGGGTTAGTTAGATAAGAATTAAAGTTATTCAGTGGAATTTCTGCATTGTAGTTGTGTTCATCAATAGCATCCCATAAATAGCGTTGCTATCAAAACAAAAAGACTTTTCATTTTTGTGTTAAGTTTCTTGGAGGGGAGGACTCTACAGTTTGAGAAAGATCCTTATTATTTTCACACATCCATGTTTTGTGGCTACAATTTTATATGCTAATTAGAAACTTTACTTTTGCTCAAATTTTTATGTTTAGTTTTGATTGTACTTTGTTACCAGATATCCAAGTTCCAGATGAAATATAATAATATTGGAAACTGTGTGGTTGAATAGGCAATCAATGCATAGAAAGTCCTACTGGTAACTTTAAAAATACTATCGTAAATAGCTGGCTTGGCCAGTGTATGCTTGTGAAGTTCAAACATTAAAGAGCAAAATGACTGGTGTTTGCTTGTGAAGTCCAAACATTAAAGGATAATGACAAGTAAGTTGGTCAATTATTAACACCACACCATAGTTTGCAAGTGTTATTGTTCTGGTGTGGGACAAGGTGAACTGTTTCAAGTTTTTAGTCTGTAGTTAAGGTTTGTATAGTTTTGAATACTTCAAAGTTTTAATTACTAGATGTTATTTGCAGCTCTTAAATAATTACTGTACTTAGTTAGAGATAACACAAAAGTGTAAAAATCAGACAGCAGTAAAATACTGAAATTTACAGAAGTATTTAAAAACGCCAATTAAATCACGAAAATTTATGGATATAATTGCTTTAACTTGACTCAATTGTCTAAGTTTACCCTATTGGGTGATTGTATATTTAGTTTATATTGACTGTGTTAAATTCTATATTTTTGGAATTTACTTACTTTTTTGGCTGTTTAGTTAGTACTGGTAGTTTTTCCATATTTTGTAAGTCAGAAATTCTTATTTCAAAATTTATTTCAGAAACTTCATGTTCAGCCTAACTTTCTGTATTTCTATTCAGTTATTCCATGATTCAATATGAATTTTCATATTGGTGTAAATTTTCGAATTTTAGTGTTGCATTGAAAATCCAGTTTTACTGAAACTGACAATGAATTGTGGGATTAGGCTACTGGATCATTGGTAAAGAAAAATTTGTATTTAGCAATAAATTAAGGGAATATTGAGATTCATTCTGAAAAAGGAATTACTGACTATCAAAAATACTACCTACTAAAGAAGGACCTGTTTGGAAATTTGCCTATCAATAGAAACTAGAACTGCAACACCCAGTGATGTAGCTTTAGGTAATTGATTTGATTTAAACTAAGCATTTTATTAAATTTTCTTGTGTTAGCAATTTCTGTAATTTACTTGATGTTTTTCCATGTTTAGGTAAATTTCCAAACTTTAGTGTTGCTTGTCTTTTAGTCTCAGATTATTCTTTTGTTATGGGAAAACACTACACTAAACATTTTTGTGTTCAGAACTGCTTTTGGGTTACCACTTACTGATATTGCTTCCACAATGCATTACTATTAGAAGTACTGCAACTAACCAAACTAATTGCTGTGAAGTACTTTTTCTGGACAACACTAAAATATGGAAGTATGGAACTCTGAATTCTTATGGAAATGAAGAAAACTTACCAACCAAATCATAAATATTGCAGAAATATAGGAATTTGCGAAAAAACCTAGGTTAAACTTTGGTATCATTCTATGTCAGTTGATCCAAACAAATGGCAAAACGAAATCCATCATCTCAGATCTTCATAAAATTTGACAAGATGATAGATATTTTGCTCGTTAACACAAAAAACTATTATAAAGTTTAAAATGATCATAGCTTGTCCCACTCTTGTCTGATTTCAAAATTTTACATGAGTGGGTCAAGTTATGACCATTTAAAATTTGCTATTTTTGTATTTGCTTAAGCAGAAAAAAAATTGTCAGATTTGAACACATAACTTTGATGCATCATAACTTTGTGATATTTGGTCTGTTTTCTTGTATTTTGCTCACATAGTAACTCAAAAACCATTTTATTTCATCAACTTGAAATAGCCTAGGTTGAAGTGAGCTTTAACCCATAATTACTGATTGCCTTCAAAATAACTCAGGTATAACACCTTTTTTATTGCTAGTGTGTGGAGGTGCTCAGGGAGTATCATCATATATGATACCTCATTTAAAAGTTCTTGATGATAAGAAAACGAATCAAGCATAAAAACAATGGCTTATTGAGAGCTACTGAAGCAAAATCTACAATATTTCAAATGTGCATGAAAAAAACCTTTTAAACTGATGACTAATAACATTTCCTACTGCATGAACCGCAGCAGCACAAAAGATTTGAGTCCTGTAGTAGCTTACCAACAAGATTAGACCCAAGAAATATCTTCAAACATAGTCTTTAATAAAAATAGCAATAAAGCAACATATAAAAAAATAGAGTGGCTATTTTGCCATAGATGGCATTTTATGTTTGGAATCTATTTTGCTGTTAAACGCTTGTGTGTCTTTAAATTAAGCACATTTGGTATAATTCTCAGAATGATGCTGAAGTGTAGTAGATAGTACTACTGCCTTTAATGTGATGGTTACAGGTTTTAAGTCTTTGCAGGCAGTGTACACTGGTGGGGCTCAGTGTGTAAATATAAGGGGGAGTGTACACTGGGGATAAAATTTTTGTCAAGTCAGGTGTTTAACATAGCATAGAAATTGACCAGTCAGAAGTGACTAAAAGTCATGTTTTTAATTTTATCATCATAAGTGACCAATCTCAATTGTTTAGCCGCAAAATAGTTTCCAAGTGTAAAATGTCTTCAACAGCGAAACAGCCATTCCCTATAATTAATGACAATAGAGCAATATATAATAAGTAATTTTTTTTTCAGAGCCTCATTTGTTATTTTTGAAAACATTGCAGGATGCTTTCAATAAGCCATTATTATTATTATTATTATTATGCTTGATTTGTCTTCTATGCATCAAAACCTTTCAAATGAGGTACCATATATGATAACGCTCCCTGGGCCTATTCAGATACTAGCAGTAAAAAAAGGTATTACGCCTGAGTGATTTTAAGGGCAATCAGTAATTGCGAGGTCAAAGTGCACTTTTATTTAGGTCATTTCATATTGATGGAATAAAATGGTTTTTGAGTCACCATGTGAACAAAATACAAGATAAACAGACTTAACATCACAAAGTTTTGATGCATCAAAGTTATATGTTTAAATCTGACAAATTTTAATGTTCACAACTTGACCTATCTGGTACAATTTCAAAACTTTTTCAAAATAGACAAAAATGGGACAAGTTATGACCATTCATAATTTTGTAATAGTTTTTTGTGCTAAGGAGCAAAAGATTTATCATCTTGCCAAGTTTCATGAAAATCTTAGATGGTGGGTTTCATAGCTTGGATCAACTGACATAAAATGACCCTTATATCAATTATCTAATTTTACTAAATGGGTAGTTAATTTTGTAGTTTTTGTTGACTGCCATAGATTTACGTATTTTAGCATTTTTCGTACTTTTTCAGTTGATAGTTTTTCTGTAATTTAGTGATTCTTTTTTTAGAACAAATTTTTGTAATTCCATGTTTTGGTATGAATTTTCATAATTCTGCAGTACAGTAATTTCATATTTCAATGTGAATTTCTGTTTTTTAGGGTTGCCCTTTTTTCAGAACTGCAGCAAAGCTAATGTAAGGTTTCAATATGCAATCATTGTGTAATTGTTGCAATAGACTTGGAGTCCTAAGCACTTGACCAAGTTGCCAACTGACAGTTTCTTGATTTTCAAATAGGGTATAAACCTACCTGGCCCAATAACTGATTGACGCATGTTTTGTGATTTTTGCAGTCTTTTACTGAGCTCTTGGTTATGGTACAGGCCATCACTCCTTATTTGTCAGTTACCTGTTCATACTGTCTATGTGGTGAGGTGAAACTTGAATTTTTTAGACTGGCTTGCACCAAACCAATGTAAGAGGACCAAGATTTTGGGAGACTGCAGAAAGACTTTGTGGTCCACGAGTCAGCAGTCACCCATACATGTCTAAAGTCAGTGCAAGTTGTAGTTTGAACACAAAACAAAAGTTTATCGCATGCAGGTATTCCACTTGGGTAGTGGTATGATGCATGCTACTCAATGCCTTGAGCACTTAACTTGTCTTTCAGGGACAATTCTTTTGCTCATCCATTGTGCATTATTTGTTATTTACTCTATATTATGAGCACAAGTGCTCACTCAAAAGATTGACTGAAGCCCCAGCTTTGGCCGGGGATGCTGTTTTTTTTCTAGACTGGCCCCGGCTGGAGCAAACTTAAATGATGGCTCAAGCAAGAGTGTTGCCCACTGTGGTTGATGTGCTGACATTAAGTGCTAATGCTATGAGAGCAATGTGTGTGTATCTGATGATGTATGCATTATTCTTGCCCCACCACAGAGCATGGTACTGCTTGAAAGCAAGTGAATGATAAGAGCAGTTGCTATGCACAGCAGAATTGATGATGGGAAACCAAGTTCACCTTGGAGGGTGGCATGTCAGACGTGCTTAGATTCAAATTAAGTTCTTGATACATTGCACATGCATGCACACTCATTTGCATATTGTGCTCCAGCCTATCTTTGCCCTGGCGTTGGCGTGAAAACCTAGCCCCAGCCAAATTTGTTGCCTTGGTCGTTCCATATCTCACACAACAGCAGTCATTCTTGTCATTTGTAGTTTTAAGGTACAAGTGATTAATAAAATGCTTTAAAAATTCCAGCTTTGAAAGAGAGATAATCTTTTGCTAGTTATCAAAGTTTGCTGCATTTGTTGCCAGCTCTCATCGCCAAGGTTTTTTGGGCCAAACATACAGAGAACCCTGATTTAAAGAATTACCACGAAACAAGGTGATACTGGAAAAAAGTGAAGAAAACTTAAAATCTTCTAAAGTTACTTTCTTCAAAATGCAGTATCAACAAGAGATATTTTTGTACTATGGTGTAGACTGATTCGCAATAATGCTTTAATACATGTGCCATAGTCAAAACACCAAATCCACTTAATTTAATTGCTTATTACTTTAACCAGTACCACTAACCAGAGTTTGACAAAAGGTTTAAAACCTTTTTAATTAAGTCTTCAAATTCATTAAATAGATCATCAAAAATATATATAACCTTAATTTCTTCCACATATTGGTCTGCTTGTTAATAAATAGCAGTGTATGCATGCAAACATACATTCCATAAATTATTAAAAACATCTACCAAAGTTGTAAACCATGTCAAAATAAATATATTCAGTTTTTGTGCATGTTAGTTATTATCATAGTTCTTAATTGACTTCATGAATAATGGCAGATCAAGATCTGTGACCGGGTTAACCAATTAAGTGTATATACCAAGGTGATGAAACAAAGGTGATAAAAGCTTAACTAGCAGCTTAATTGGTTTCTATTGCTGATTTCCATTACAGCAACAATAATAGAGTCTTGGAAAAAATGCAGTGATCTTGGGTTGGGATCAACTGTGCAAGTTTAATGTTATGCAAGTATCTAGCAGCAGCAGTCTATCTGTGTACCTGATGGAGTGCGCAAGACTATTTTGCAATACATATCTTTCATTGTGTAAAGGAAAGTTTTGAGCTTTCTGGAAAAGTTGCAGAAAGATTGCCAAGAATACAGGTCGTCTCTTTTTCTGCACGTTTTTAATTATCATGATGAGCCTATAAGATCGCAGTTGATAATTCAAATTATCAGGTTTTAGTTGAAATGCCTTGGACTGTACACAAGATAAAACTATTAATTTGTGAATCAGAAAGCCGATAATCACTCTGAAATGTCCTTAAAAAACAAAACCACAAAAAACTATTAAAACCAGAGTAAAAAATGTAGTAAGTGAAGAGAAGTAGCAGAGATTCTACTTGCAGTGGCAAAAATTATGGTAATCTTTACTTGCCCACAAGCATAGGCATTTATAGGAAAGTTTAATCAGTTTTTTCTCTCACAGCAAATCTTTTGCACCAACTCTGAGAATCACTTTCCTGCCTTCAGTCATTATGCACAGAAGATACGAAATTGCTGTAGATCTCCTACAGAGTGTACTTGTATTAATGTGATGTAGTCACTCTACGTGACCCTAATCCAATACCTATTCCTCCAGCTGTGTTTTTTTCTTCTGCTTTTTGTAAAAATATCCAACACGTTGACTTCTCTTTCTACATCTCTAACATTGTGCCACAGCTACACTGCCCTATATATCAGTGGTCACCAAACTGGGTTGCCCAAAATATTCTGGGGTTGTCTGTTGTTTCATAAAAAAAAAGTATGCTACTTGTAAAACCAATTGATTTGCAGATTATGGCGAGAAACAATTCATATTTATTATTATAAGGTAGAGTCTAAAACTGGGGTCCACAAGGAGTTTTCAAAAGGTCTGCAACAACTTTACAGGAGAGTCGTGGGTATATTATGCATGCACAAACATTTGTTTGCTTAAAGTTAATTTCAAAAAAATATCAAACAGAAAAAGAAAAAAACACTAGTAAAAAAGTATATTATGCTGCTATGAAAATGGCCAAAGCATCTCTTTTAAGGTCTAGTAATAATTTGAACTTGGACAAGGTGGCAAATACTTGTAGACTTTGATGTCTGTTTATATTGGGATAGCATAAAATAGAGTTTGGAGACCATGGTTATAGACTTGCATCTGCGAGAAAGAATCTGCAATATTGCTGAGCATACGGCATGTAAGAGGTTTTGCTGATTCTTTTGTGGAAGAATTAGAGCTATTTTCTTTCCCAAAGAATTTTGCAAAAAAAATTTCTGCAACATTCTGAAACAGAAAAGGCTGTTTGCGTGTGACGGTTTCACTGTGTGTTGAGGTGAGCTGTTACCAATATTTTGAAGTTGAGATCAATGCAAGCCATGGTTTTAACCCAAAGCATAGGCTTGTAAAGCAAGCATTGGTTCTGCTTGGCCAATAGACATGCTGCATAGAGTGCACTGCTTAGAACACTAACTTGCAGCTTTTCCTGTCTATAATTCTGCCAGTTGTTGTGAACTGTAATGATTTGTGTCTGACCTGTAAACTTCAATGATATTTTTTGTTTTTTACTTGAAGGCATTTCTTCCGACACAGTTTCTGAAGACGATCAGTGTTTAGTGATACAGCCTGAAGGATTACCGCTGGACAACTTTAAAGGCCCAGAATTTAAAATGAGGTTACGGCAGCAAAATGCTTTAAAGAAACTCAAAACAGGAAGAAAATCCCAAAAGTTAGTTTAAAGACAATTTTTTGCTGTTTTAATTACCTGGTGATCGTTTAATTTTGAAATAGTTACTTCATTAGCCTATGAATTCAATCTCATAGAGTGTAGGTGGATTTAGTTAAATGCACATGTGAGACCTAATCCTTATTAACAATAATATTGTCTCAGCCGATCAAATAAATGTTAAACTGTCTTTAGGTAGGATTTGAATTAGCAATAAGCTAAGTCAGTGCTCTCTTCGGCTGTGTGAACCCAGGGTTTTATTTAAATTATGTACAGTATTTTCCATTTAGGAACACCATCTTTAACCATTTTCCTATCAAAGCTTATCAATTAGCTGTCAGATTTTTAGTCGACAAATAGAAAACTTGTTAAGATGTCTCAATAACTTGAGATCAGCAACACTGCCACGTTGAATTGAACAAACAAGTAAAAATTTGCTTGATCTGCTACTTGATTGAAAATCCAAGATCTTCGTTTGCTGCATGATATTTCACGTAATTAAAGAAATTTTGACATGATAAAACTACAGTAAATCCCCCTAGAATATAACATAATTTTTGCTTTTATATTTAGATACAACCCTCATTCTATTCTGTCTGATAGAATTAATTGCTCTTCTTGTCTCAATCAAGTCAATCCTTTTGCATTAAACAGTATATTTGAACATCCAGTTCTTCATGTTATTCTATGCAAGGTATGTCAAAACAATTTGTAATATTTTGGTTGGTGCCTAAATAGGACTCCCAAGCAGGTTATTGGTCCCTCAAAAATTCTAGAATCATCATGCATCCTGCAACTGTAGCTTTTTTTCCCAGCATAGATTGGAAGTTTGTTTAAGCATAGTTTATGCCAGCAAATAACAATATGTTATTGGTGAATCTCTGGTTTGGATTTTTTGATATAAACTTAAACTCGACCATCATTTTTTCCTCACAATATGGGGATGTTACTACTTTCGTTTTACCACAACCCACTCTCTAAACTTTAATTTTGCTACAGCCTACAGTCAATAAACTGTGGGCACGTGTTGTTTAGTGCAATAAGATTGTAGTCTTGCAATCAAGATTTTAGACTCAATGTTTGCAATTTGAGTGGGTTCTTAGTTGTTCGTCTGGAAAAGGTAATTATGACTATTTTCCTTGCCCGATTGATATGCTTAAGAGAGAAAAAGTGAGCAGGGCCAACAATTTTGCACCGAATTTAAGCGTAGCTTGTTTATGCACATCTGTCAAGGTCTTTTGATCCAGTAAAATGTATTTATCAATGGAAACTGACTAGGTAGTGTCGATATAGAGTAAGAGATATTCATTTGGTAAGGAAAAAACTTATCAAAAATTTCACAGTTTTGTGAATAAATTTGTTTAAAAAACAAAATTGACATCTGTGGTCTTTTTGACCAAGGAACATTTTCGGTTAAAAGTTCAATCTTTTGTAGTAATCTGATGATGCGGCCCAATTGCTTGGTGAAAGCAGAAACGCCACTTTTGTTAATAAATATGTCAAACAATTGTCGAGTTAGCAACTTCCTAATGTGACAAAAAAGTGGTGGGACTCTCATGATAAAATTTTTATTTTAGTTTTGAAAGAAATTTATAAGTTATCCCCCTTCAAAATCTTGCTTCCACTTTTGCGTTTAATCTAGCATCCAAAGAAACACTAGTTGTACTCCTCCTCTTTGAAGCTCTTTAGCTCCCTTATCATTGAGGCCATGATTTATTGTGAAGGTGCAAAATAAGTTTATTTTATCACAATCTTTGGCCTGAGAGAAAGACAAAAAATCATGCTGCGTTAGATGTGAGGAATACAGGTAGCGATCAAGAGCTGAAACGTGGTTTTTGATCAAGAGGTTCCTGCACGCCTTTGGTACTGAAGCATTGTCATGATGGGGGGAGGCTATGCTTTGTTTCTCCGCAGTGCTTACATGCTGAGTCAATCTTGGTCATGAAGGCAAGTGAGACCTTGCTGATATAGGTGCTGATTCAATATTTTATCATTGGGGACATATTCGTGATGGAACATATCTTTTCTAACATAACTTGGTTTTCATGTGCGCATCTTTATGAATCCGGGTAAGTTTGCGGTTTTCCACATCTACTGTGTCTCTTTGTTTCAAAATTACAGTAAAAAACCCAAGTTTCATTTCTTGTAATGACCTGGCCAAGAATGTTTACTTTATCTTTTATCTTATTCAGCATGCCTTTAGACATATTTACTTGACTCTTCGTTTGGTCTTGTGATAATGTTTTGTAACCATTTTGGCACACACCTCCCTTATCCTCAGGTCATGCTCTATTTTCTGTTTATGTCAAGCTCGTTTGTTATCATTGGCACAGTCAATATATGATCCATTTCCATCAGCTGCCTTATTCTTACAATGTTTTTGTCTGCATCTGTTGTGGAAGGCCGTCCTAACCTTGGTTCATCCTTCAATACCTTGTGGCCAGCCTTAGAACTAATTCTGCTATTCAAAGGCGCTTATCTGCAGTATGACTTCTTCTCTTTAAGTCTCTTGAAACAGCTTAAAACACGGTATAGTTGGGAAAAAACTAATAACTTTAATCCAAAAATAACAGCCAAGCAACTTGTTAAAAACATACTGCGAACGTTTCGGCCCTCAACTGGTGCTATTTTCAACGCAAATAATGTACCTTAAACAGGTTGGCTAGCAACTACGCCATACTGACACAAAAATGAACACACAAGAAGCAATGGTCACGTGTTAAATAAACGGAGAGGAAAGGATTTGGAGTCTAAATTTAAACTAGGTTTCAATTGCTGAATGTAAAGAGATTCTAGAATGAGGAGTTTGGATTTGTCAGGAGAGCTGGTGAGAATTTGTGGGTTGTTGAAGTCAACTCTGTGATTTGGATTTGATTGTAAATGGTTACACGCTTCCGAGTTGAGACTAGTCTGGTGCTCATCCAGGCGTTTTACTAAATTCCGGCGAGTTTGGCCAATATAGAAAGAACCACAAGAACAGTTTAACCGGTATACTACGTTGCTTCTTAATAACTGGGGTTGTGGATCTTTGAAGTGTAGTTTTTGCTTGAGGTTTTTGGTGGTGATCAAGAGCTTTTTTTCGCTATGTTGACGATTGTTTTGCTACTTTTACTAATACCTCCTCTATTGAGGTATTTCTTCATAATCTTAACAGTGTGCATAGTCAAATTCAGTTTGTCAAGGAAGTAGAATCGCACAACTCTCTGGCTTTTCTTGATGTTCTCATCGAAAAAACTGACAAAGGAATCAAAACTAGCACCTATCACAAACCAACACGCACTGGCCACCTTACAAAATTTTCTAGCTTTTCCCCTCTTCGTTACAAGCGAAATCTAGTAAACTCCCTTCTTCATTGTTCCTATTCTATCTGCAATTCCTATTTTCAAATTGATACAGAATTTCGTTTCATCAAAAACACACTTTTGTGGAATGAATATCCATCTGGCTTCATCAATAAATGCATCAGGCAATTTCTTAACAAAAAGTTTGCTCCTCGGACTCCCTTCATTCAAAATAATCTCTCCAAATATTTTTTATTCAAGTTGCCTAACCTAGGAAATATCTCGTTGAGAAAGAATTAAAAGAATTAATTGACAAGCATTTACCAGATACCATGCTTAGATTCGTCCATGTTACCAAAAACCTCAAGCAAAAACTACACTTCAAAGATCCACAACCCCAGTTATTAAGAAGCAACGTAGTATACCGGTTAAACTGTTCTTGTGGTTCTTTCTATATTGGCCAAACTCGCCGGAATTTAGTAAAACGCCTGGATGAGCACCAGACTAGTCTCAACTCGGAAGCGTGTAACCATTTACAATCAAATCCAAATCACAGAGTTGACTTCAACAACCCACAAATTCTCACCAGCTCTCCTGACAAATCCAAACTCCTCATTCTAGAATCTCTTTACATTCAGCAATTGAAACCTAGTTTAAATTTAGACTCCAAATCCTTTCCTCTCCGTTTATTTAACACGTGACCATTGCTTCTTGTGTGTTCATTTTTGTGTCAGTATGGCGTAGTTGCTAGCCAACCTGTTTAAGGTACATTATTTGCGTTGAAAATAGCACCAGTTGAGGGCCGAAACGTTCGCAGTATGTTTTTAACAAGTTGCTTGGCTGTTATTTTTGGATTAAAGCTTAAAACACTTAGCTGAACCCTTTCTCAGTTTACCGGCATGGTGGCATAGTGATTAGAGCGTCTGCTGTGCAGTTAATATACCTGGGTTCAATCCTCTTGCTGAGTTATTCCAAATACTTTAAGAGTGGTATTTACAGCTTACCTGCTTGGCACTCTGATTAAAAGAAATTAGTATGGAGAAAAAGCCGGAACACTTGCTCATTGTGTCTTGGGTAAAGCGCTTATCAAGATGCATCAACCTTTATGTAGCAAACAGCTGGTGGGACCCAGTAGACTATCCATCGCAGTGGCTCAGTTTGACAAAAGACTTTCAAATAGAGCATGAGCTTATATACATTCAAATAAATTCATTAGTTTTACTAAAAGTTAATGCATTGCTCCATTGTTGTGCTTTAATGTTTGCCAAGAGCACTGGATGCAAACAAGGATCATACGGCAACAAAATTCACCCATCAGGTTCTGACATAGTCTACCAATCCAATGTTTCACAAAAGCCTCAAACAAATAGTGAAGTGATCCGTAGGCAATCAATACTGCTAAGAAGTTTACAGCAACACAATAAAACAACTGCCTTGCCGATAATCACTGATGTGAAAGCGTGACTAAGACAATCTAGTTACTTTTTTGTCGTACCTGGTAGAAAGTTATTAAAGCGAAGGTTTGTGCTTTGATGAATGCCGAGTCCTGGAATTGTCATTTATTTTTAGAATTGTCATGACTATTATTATTCTGGTGATTTTGACAAGGATGAAAATGGTATTGATAATTACTGTCGATGGTGTGGCAACGGAGGAATGGTTGTGATGTGTGAAAATTGCACGCATGTCTTTTGCCGGTACGTAAATCAAGTGTTTGTCACACTGATAAATTTTGCAAGTTTTACTGGTAGATGTGCTGGGAACAGTGGTTCGTATTGTTTGCATTAGAGAGATCTCATAGAGCTTTGAGCTTACTGCCTGCTGTCGTCTTCATGGCGTCGCAAGTCGTGAAGTCGCAGTGACGACACATATTTAAGACGGTCAATGAATACTTGGCTTTAGACAAAGATTATGATCAATCAGGCAAGATGTAACGACACGAAAAGTAGAGTTTAACAACCTAACGGCGAAGTAGAACTACATTGTACGTCGTCGGCATTGTAGGGACATCATTTGCTGGAAAAAGAGAACTCAAAGTTTAGGGAGGGCAGTTCTCATAAAAAAGAACTAAAGAGCTGCTTGCTTACCATAAAGTAAAATGCATACAAAAATAGTACGACTTTCGGCTGTAGTGCCGTACGCTCTAGGCTAGAGGTAGATCAATTAAAGAAGACCTAAGGGCTAAACAAAACTAGCTTGGGCAGTACGTTCCATCGATAGGGGAGCTAACAAAGTTGCAATCACCCTTTGTGATATTTAGCCAAAAAAAATCTTGTTAGAGGCATTCAAAGACTTTTCTTTTTAGCCCCATCGCCCTTTCAAAAATTTGTGTTTGCACGGGCCTAATTTTAGGCTAGTTCTGTAGTTTTCATTTACAACTATTTTATTTACCTGTTTGAATTACAGTATGGGCCTGCATCACTGAATATGCTGGTTGGTGATAAAATAGCGAGTGGTGGCTTTTAGCTTTGTCAGATCACTTTGCAGTCACCCGAGCTCTTCGTTTGTCTTGTATTCAATATGTAAGCTAAATAAGTTCACATATTTTTCACAGTTGAAACTAAGCCTTTGGTTAGTCGAAAATGCGTCGTGCATTTGCTATGTGTTATAGCCTATCCCAAGCTAATTGAAGTGATACTACAAACTTGCTTTTTAATGGGCAGGCATTGCATAATTAATTTTTTTGTACCGACAACATTCAGTATTTTGCCATAGATATAATCATCTTCTTGTAGTTTTGTTTCACACCAGTATCGCATCATTTAGTATGTTAATAAACTGCTATCTAAGAAACCATATAGAAATAGATACAAATCCTCTGCAGCAAAACTGTTTTTCCATCTAATCACACACCCAGAGGTTCTCAATCTCTTGCTTTGCGTTAATCTCTTTAACAACTCTTGAAAGTAAAGATTACGTCTTTTTTTCTTTAACACGTTCTTTCCGCATGGAACCTATGAAGTTATCATACATGCATTGAGCGAAATAATAACGCGCGCGAAGCATTGCGCCATCACAGATAATAGGCTGTAAAGCTCTCGTTGTTGTAGAATGGTAGGTAAAAGTTACTCTTAATTTCAGTGATTCCGAAAACGATGTTTGTAACTTACTGTTTCATTAAAAAACACAGTTCAACAGAGTTTTGGAGAAGGTCCAATCTCTAATGCAGCTGTAAAGCATTTTGATACGATGTGCTCTTAATCCAACATTGCTAAATTTTGATCTACTTTTCAGATCCTGCATTCGTCGTCATGTTTCAAGACAAGAATTTAAACGAATCAAAGACGAATCTGAAACATGGCTGTGCTTTGCTTGCAACCCCGATCCCATCCAGAATGAGATTAATGAATGCAAGATAGTGTTGCAGGCATTGACTGAATTACATAAGCTGCCAAAATCTGGGAGAAACACTCGCACTTACAAGAAAAAAGGAAAAGCTGATGCTGTAAGAATATTTTACTTATTGCCGAATATAGTGTATGGCAGGGTTGAAAAGAAGGGGATGGAGCAAAATCGCTCCCCCCAACTAAATGTCAAAGAAACATCTGAAAATGCATGATACTTTTTTGCCGAAATATTGGTGGTGCAGTACCATTGAATGGAGGTCATTTTTTCCGTAATCACCAAGTTCCTCACAAACTTTTGAGCTTCCTCTTTTAGATCAAATTTTTGAGTGACCTTTAGAAAAGGTAAGCACTTTGGATTTATCCCATGCGGCTTCGAAATCTGTATGATACTTTTGACTCTTATCAAAATCCTTTTGAACTTTTCAAGAAAAGGCTACTACTTCATATGTATCTGGGTTTAGCATTAAAAGATTAACCCCTCCCGAAGTTTTCGCTGGTTGCACCTTTGGCTCTTTCTATTAAAGTGCGTACTGCTAATAATCGGATGATGAATTAAGGAAGCGAAAAACTCTGGTCAAAGATATTGCTCAATTGATTTTTGAATTAAAACCCATGCAAATAGCATATTACCTGCATTTTTTGGCCTTTTTCGTCATGTTTGTTCTGGCTCTTAGGCGAGACACGGCCAGAAGTAAATGTGCTGCTTTGCATCACAAATCAATCAAGGTCGGGTTGAGGACAATCGGCAGTCCATTTTGGACTAATGATAAATTACAATTTGGTTGTCCTATTTTTTGCAAAGTTAAAAAGTCTGCTTTACAGTCATGGAGTCGGCTTAGAAACTTACACTATAAGAAAAAAATCTGTTTTGTCAATGAAAGCATTATCAGTTCCTTATTCAAAAAGAATCTTAATCAAAATATTATTCAGGCTTTTTTTCTGAAATAGGATTTTAGCCAGAATGTTTTTTAGTTTTTTATTTAAAAAGAATCTTGTTCAGTTGCTTGTTTAAACAGATTCTATTTGAATAAGAAACTGATGGTGGTTTAATTAGCATAAATAATTTTACTGGTTGTCCCTGTAATATAAATTTTTAAAATGACTTGATGACTGTATGTTCAAAGCAGATTTTTTTACCATTATTCATTTTCGTATCGGCAAGATCTTTCGGTTTTGGTGAAGTATCTCAGAGTACAAGCATTTCATTTGTCCTTTTTTTTAGTCTTCAGTTAGACTGGACTACCACGACGATAGGCTGCTTGGCCTCGCCACTTGTCTGTTATATAAAGATGGAAGCATTCTGTTACGTGCCTTGCTCAAGGACACAGCAAGCAAGCTTTCCGGCTTGTTTTCAATACTATCCCTTTTTTGTGCTTAGCGTTAAGCAGGGTAGTTGTGAATACCTTTTTTGAAGTCTTTTGGTATGACTTGACAGGGAAAATAAATCCGAGGTCTACCGACTAGGTAGCGGACGTTGTAACCACGACGCCATCGCGCCGGTTGTTATTATTGACATTAGGCAAAGACCATCCTACTTAAGTTTGATTACTGTTTTTCAGTTTTAGACTCCCAGTAAGTTGACGTTGTTGTAAGTCGCTGAGGCAAAGGAATGCCCCTGTTTTGAGTAAAATCAATGAACGAAGTTTGTTGTTTTGTAAGTAGCTACCGGTCACAGAAGAGCTGTACAATCGTACTTAGAACACCTGGGTTCAAACCAGCTTTGTTATTCTCGGCACAATGCTTCTTTACCACAAGCATTGAATGAATTACCGTAGAGTTATATTTGCTTTGTTACTTTTTTGGCAGAATGCCAAGCAGTCATCTAGCGACTTGAATGCCAAGCTGTCATCTAGTGACTATATTTTCATGAGCGATGCTTCCAACACTGAAACAACTTCTGGTACCAGCTATGATAGCCTGCCTCCAAGACCTAGAAAACGTTCAAAAAGTATGTTGCACATGCAATAGAGAAGTAGAAGAGCTATTCCAGCATTTCGTAAATCTATAATCAGAACGATTTTGATCCAATGTAGCTCTTCTGCTGGTTAGGTGATATTTTGCTTTACAGTAGCGCTATAAATTTTTTTTACGTGCAATGGTTATATAAAATATCGACTTCCTCAGCTTTAGAGAGGGCATTCCCCAAAATTTCAAAAATATCCCAATCTACTGAATGTTTAAATCAAAGTTTTCCATGTGATCCCACAATGCAAAACACCAAATTTGTACTTGACCTGGTAATTGTGCTTTGTGCTGCATAGTTCAGTCGTTTCGATCACACTGAGTGATTCAGTAGTGATAATTTCAATTACGTTTGCTTTCGAGTGCTAGAAGTTGTACTTATAATGTATGATTGGGGTTGTGTATTGCTTTCTAAAGTAATGGGTTGTGAGATTTGCGAAAAAATTAAGAGTTTATATAAGCAAGAAAGTTTAGAAGTCCTCGCTCAGGATCAAAGAATTTTCGTTTTGAATTTTCAGAAAATTTAAAATGGTGTTCATGAATTGTGAACAGTACAACTGTGAGTTAATTTTATGAGTAAAATCAAAGCTTTCAAAGTAGCTTGTATGCCAGAATTTTGCATCGTTTCAAATTGCTTAACTCACGCCACATCAAATTCAGTAAATGTGAAAGATATTTATTTGCAGCTTCTTCAAAACTTAACACCATGACTCGTGTGTCACCTGCGAAATCTTCATCTTCTCATGAAGGCAGGTTGCAACTTGTATTAAACTCAAAGAGTACTTTATGTGTTTTAAATCTACAAAATAAAACAATGTTTTTAACTATTTTTCCGATCCGCTTGATATTTATTAATTTCTATACTCTTTTATATTTTTATTATGTTGCTTACATTCCATTTGTTTTAAATTCGGGTTGGTTTCTTTTGTGACACTTCTATCTTCCTAACACTTAATGCAACTTGTTTAAGTGTGGCAGAAAAGTGTTATTTGTTTTCTTTGAAGAGTCACAACACGGTAAAAAAAAGGTTGAAATAACGTTTTGAACATTTTATTCTGTTTCAGTCTCTTCGAAATCTGCCGCAATGGATCATGCTAGCGGCTCCAGGGCAAAGGTGGTATCTCCTGAGAAATTATCTCCCGACGAAGGTACATCATTGCATTATATTAAGTTACAATATCCACTCCAGTTAATTATGGTACCAATGGTATCAGTCGATGCGTTCTGTTTTTCGGCTTGCTGAATGCAGCACTGATCTTATTGATTGAAGCTTCAAAATCTGCTTTTAGTTAGCTGAGAAGCTCAGCGCAGTGCTTGCAAAATGATTCAACATTGTTGCACTTTCAAATGCGTTTAAACGCAACGTTGACGAGCGTTATTGCATCAAAGAAAAAACGCTACACCTACACATTGTGTGTTAAATAACTCATATATGCTTGATTTCTTGGGTTAATGACGTTTATCTCTCCTCTTCCTAATGGCAAATACACATTATGAAGCAAAAGACCACCTCCACTTATAAACTCGATCAAGATCAGGTTAGGAGAAAGTGGCAGCTTATTTTGAAACAGTCGTAAATATAAAATGAAGGCGGTTGCGGCAATACAAACTAGGCCAAGGGTGGGCAACTTTTTACGACCAAAGAGCCAAGTGGACCTGATTTCCACAATGAAGAGAGCAGTGAGACTCACAAAAGATTCAATACGGGCGAATTTGTATGACGCAGTCCATCAAATCAAGGTTGATGTCTAAAAACGGGTCTTCACCTTTGATTTGTGGCAAAGAACCAAATTTCAGGACATACTCGCCTGGTTCGCACCTTCGTCACAGAAGTGCTCTTCAAAAAAGAGCCGCAGGGTGCCGAACCTCTGAATTAAACGAACTGCTGTTGATACGTGCCCATTATCCGGTGATTATCTCTTACGACATGCAAACCAGGCAGCTTCTTTATCTGATTGAAGGATGAAATGTAAGATCATGCTCATTGTAGTTCGCTTTCTGTCAGTGTAATGCACCGCTAATGATTACGTCGTAAAAAGCGTCCTGAAAAGCAGCGATTATAAAGTTTGTTATCATATTTTATTAGGAATATTTTCTTTTCCTTCTTGGAAGTCAGAATGCATCAAGAACTTGCAAGAAGTGTCTACCAAGCTGAAGACATTGTGCGAACAGTTTCAATCCCACTACAGCACCGCTGACCAAGAAGTATGTCCTTTTAAAACGTTCTTCCTGCGCAGAATCAGCATAATTGGACTTAATATTTTCTCTTTGTCTGCATTGCAACTTGTTCAATGCTAGTACGATGCGTTTCTGGTGATAAAATAAATGGTAAAATTGTAGCGGTAGCGAAAAATGAGTTTAGTTTCGTTTATTAAAAGAGACGCCCTACTGTAACATACTCGTTTTGCACCGATGCGATTGTATCCTGCGTTTTATATGCAAGTCTAGGAGCAGTGTTCTGTGTTTGTGACACTATGCCGGCTCTAATAAGCGCGTCATGAAAAGCTTTTGGCAAGGCGGTTGCTTCAAATCTCTTCAAGAACGTTTTGTTTTTGTTATCGTTGCAGGTTCAAAGTGACAAGAGTACTTTTAACCCCCTGCATTACATTAAATTAAGAGCATTGAAAGAACTCAAATCACCAGTCACAAACGTTTGCACGATGGTGGGAAAATTGCAGAGTGCTATGGGTGTTGCCAAGACAAGATTACAGTCGTACTTTCCTAACTTCAATGGTCTGTTGGTGATGATTTTCGTATTACGTTTGCAAAAAAGTTATATGGTGCTCGTACTTCACCAGCTTAAAAGAATGAAGCCGCTTTATCTAGCATGTTATAAGAGGCGGTTTCGGGCACCTGGAAGTTGCATTCCACATTGCTTGTCGTGGACTACTAGCTTCTTCATGACTAGTGCAAAGTTGCTGCTGGTTTCCCTTAACCTAATCGGGATTTTGTCACTTGCTTGCTTAAGGTTGATATATACAACTATGCTGTTTCGTTTTGGACTTTCACCCAAGAAAGAGGCATGGTAATTATCGTGACTTTACTTGATTGGACGCTAGACTTACCAACTGGAGGTTGCAAATTCTGCTCGCGTGGGTGTTGCGTAGTTGCACCGTGGTAAAGGCACTTGACGGAAATTTATCCTGATTGGTAACAGTGCTTGGGAGAGATTGCATTGTGCCGGTTGTGCTGGTAATTCCGAAGCAGTTTTCAACACCAGAGGTTTTGCGTAGAACCGCAAAGATTTTTTGTAATTGAAAGAAAGAGATCCGAACTCTATGTGTTTGTAAACTAGATATAGCTTGTAGCCTGTCAAAGACTTTTGTAAACGAGTAAGTCAAAAAGTGATCGGGTTGTTTAAACAAAACAAAACGCTTTTCGAAATAGATAATTGTCGGGACTGCGTTGAAGTGGTCATGATGCTGGAATGGTTGCACGGTGGAGTTATATTTTTCAGATTTAGAAACTGAAGCCACTTCTGCGAAAGAATCAGATTTAGATGACGATGAACTATCATCACCTTCAAAAAGAAAAGTACTAAGAAAACGCAAAGTCTTAAAGTAAGTTGTCCCAGCTAAGCATAATTAACCTGTAGCCTAATGTTGTCAATGCAATTATTATGGTGAAATTTATTATCCATGGTTATGTTGTTTTTATGATTAAATGATAAATAGTTTATTAAGAGTATGCTTTGAGGATACATGCAGCAGTTTATGCAGATTAGAATACTCCCAAAATCACTCTCAACTCTATATGCAAGATGCTAATTAAAACCAATTTTCATTTTAACTCAAATTACCAATTTTGCAGTTATTTGTATCGATTTTTGTAGGGCGTGAAAATGCAACGTTTTTGTTTTTAGGTCACAGGTATTTCTGGTTTAGTTTTAAGCTCAAACACATCATTGTACATATTGTCTTCGTGGATAATTTTATACTGCTCCTTTGATGGTGTGTTATTTCACAATTAATGTTATCGTGTTATTTATGAGTTTTATCAATTCATTAATATTTATGCGTTTTTCAACGACCCCGAAAGAAAAGCAAACGGGAACCCCTGCTCTGACACGTTCCCAAATATTTATTCATCTGTTGAAATCTCTATTGAGGTTTTATTTTAATCCAAGAGCACGATCGCTTGACCCTCGGTTGGTCGGCTATACGAGGTTCTACTGCTTTTTGCTGGGGATGGTATGGAGCAGAGGTCGGAAAACTTGGTTAAATTACTCCTAATGTAAGAAATTGAAAAGGTTGTTAAAGACGTAAAGTCACATAATTCGATTTCTTATAGTTGATCTCCGAAAAAAAGGTTTTTAGTTGGGAAAGGAGTACAAAAACAATGGTTTCAACGAGCATTCTCCAAAAAAAGATCTTCGCCTTCAATATGCATTGAAATTACAGCAATATTGATTCTGAAAAAGTCGACCTCCAAAAAAAAACCTTTTCCTTCAATTTGGATTGAAAATATTGATTGGGTACAATCTTTTTCGATGCTTACATATAGGTGGGGTAATTGCATTGTTCGTAAAATAATTTTGTGGTAACATTCAAAAAAGTTCTCCGACCCTTGGTCTGTTGCATCAATTGCTTTATGGCTGGATTAAGCTGAACCTTGTTAATGGTTTAGCTCTTTATTGCTCGAGGTCTGCAGTTTTCCTGCAGTTTTAGCAGCATGTCTTTTGAAAAAAAGATCTGCGCCAGGTTTTAGGCAATGATGAATCGTTCAATTTGTGCATTGTGCAATTGCCTTCTCGACAAGAGAGAGCATGTACTAGGAAAGTTGATAAACCCTGTTGTTGTGAACAGTTGTTCGCACAACGCATAGCCCTACAGCTGCCCTTATAGGTGTTTATAGGCTCAAATACAATCAACTTGATTGATATTTCCTCACGACATCTTTATCTTAATTTTTGTTCATTCTAGTTCAAGATTATCTTCAAACGAAAATGAATCACCTCTGAAAATGCCCCGCACCACCGAGCTTTCAGGTGATGAGGTACGTTCACTGCACTTTAACACCCTTCGTGTTAAGATCTTTCTGTTTGTTTGTATGTGGTTACCCCTCCTCTTCCTCGGGATGGAGGTACGGCATGCCGTCAACCTAATTGAAATTAGGCTATGGGAAAGATGGCACAGCCCATTTCGAACCAGTCTTCAGTGACTGGTAGCCCCACCACCAACAAGGCGGGCTGCCACTGGTGGGTACCCTAGAGTCGTCTTTTTACGACATGCTGGGTTAGCAACTTCACAATTGTAATTCGGTGAAGTATGGGTGAGCCACCTGTCTGCCACATAAAGGTGGAGGCGTCCCGTTAAGTGCCTTGCCCAAGGACACAACAAGCAAGCTTGTCGGCTTGTTCTTCACACAATCCCTTTTTATGCTGAGCGCCAAGCAGGGAAGCTGTGAATACCAGTTTTAGAAGTCGTTTGGTATGACTCGACTTAGGGAATGAACCCCAGGTCTACCGACTACGATGCGGACGCTCTCACCACTACACCATCGCGCCGGTTGAGTAGTCCAAGCCAGGAAAGCGAAGATCTTTCTCGCTAGGCTAGTTTAGCATATTGGCTTGTATAATGCAACGTTTTACGCCTTTTTTTCGCTTTCCTGGCTTGGACTACTAATTTGTGTGCATCTGATGCTATCCATTCGCTTTTGAACTAAGCCTTTCATTGGGCAACAGCTCTTTAAATTTCGAACGTCCATCAAAAATGGCATCCATGTACATGCAATATGGCAGGGCTACTCAACTAATTTTAATGAAGGTCCAGTCGGAGAAGTTTAGTATTTCCTGAGGTCCAGCCCAGTAGAATTGTTGATTTGCAGAATAATAGTTGGATTTGCGGCAGCCAAACAGGTGATGACCTTTTTTTGTTTTTGATCACCCCATCGTAGACGGGAAAGCGCCTAATTGCAGCCGATATGAAGCTGATTCCGTCGCCCGTAATTAAAAAAAAGGTCTCGAACTGAATTTGAGCGTCCCGTTTTTGATCAACTGTTACTCATTGGTCTTACTGTTGCTCATCCTGAAGCTTGAGGTCCAGCTTTAACACTTCAAAGGTCCGGATTCGGACCGCGGTCCGCCAGTTGAGTAGCCCTGCAATATGGCATTCCGTGATTAAACTGTAGACCCATTATGTAAATTCTACTCTCTAGCTTTACTTACCATATTGCAGGTATGCGTGTAAGCAATTAAAACATGAGCCTACTGTAGTTTACCATCTAACCTGAGGGTAAGTATGTGTAGAACAGTGCTTTGAAAAGATTCTTTTAGTTGCAGCTTTTTGCGCGAATGGTTGCAGGAATATGAAACGATACGATTGAACCTGATATTATTGTTTTGTGAAACCCTTTACTATCAGCTTGTTAAGATTCCATGATTATATATCATTGTGTGGTCTGTTGTTGGTTCCTAGCATTTCAAGTCTGCCAACATTCATCGCATTTACATTTATAATTTATCAAATAGAATGAATGAAAAGTTTAGAAGTCTGCGAAGTCACAAATCGAAAGTCACTTTGCAGTCTCTCAAGCTTTCTTAGTAAGCTCGTCTTGTCAGTGTATCGTTGCATGCCGCATGCAGCGTAACACTGAACGCTCAACTCGCAAGCTCGACTTCAAGTCGTACGCTCGGTCCATCCCGCCATTCTATGCAAAGGCTCTGCCAAGTTCTATTGTTTTTTTCAGAAAGTAACAGAAAACGATAAAACCACGATTGAATCGAAAATGACCGCTGTCCTGGTAAAAACTGAACCACCCTCTTCTGCAGAATTGACTGATTCTGGTAGTTCAAAAATGCATCGCAAAAAATCCATGTCAGCACCTGAGGTTTGTGTTTCTGTGAATACAGCGACAGCTTCTTAAATGACTTGTGGTTGATGTTTTGGTGGCCACCGTGCTGATGGCATTGGGGTCCGTTGCACTCTTCTTTACTATGACTTGGTAACTGTTTCATATTTCGTCCTCCACATCACTCACTGCTGAGCATCTACCAGAATATTTGTGAATAACATTTTTTTAAAGTTTGGTATGACTCGACGAGGAATTTCAACCCAAGTCTACCGTCTGCGAAGCGGACGCTTTATCGACTACATCATTTCGCCGTGCTTTTTGAGTCGTGTAAAATACAGCTGTAAGTAACATCAAAAATCCAATGATCGTCCGTAACGGGTTGTTGTTTGCCACCTAATTGGTTTTCAAGTAATCAAATTAAAATGTCAATTTCATCGTTTACAAACCTTGCTGTAGTTTATAAATGATGAAGAACGGAGTGCAGCCATGTTAGTAGTGAAGGGTCGTGCAAATCAAAAGGAGGCGTGCAGAGCAGTGATTCCTGTTCTTGGTTGTTCACTAACTACAGCGATAGCACCTTTTAATTCGTGCAATCGTGTGGGTTGATCTGAATTTTGCTCGATACTTTAAAAAAAGTCGTGCATTTTGGTATATTACCTCAATTATTCACATTGACGTTCTCCATCGAACTCTTGCATGTGCCCCAGGTCAGTATCCCATTCAGTAGATAAATGATGGATTGACAGTTGCATTGTACAATGCTCCTATAAAAATCATTGATCTCTGAACTTGCAGCTGCGTCTCTTGCGATTAAATGGTGGAAGTTAGTACGCTAATGTGACTTGTATTAACAAGTAAATTGTATTTTACAGGTTTTTGACAGTTTTGGAAGCCTTAGTGATATTTTTGATCGTGGATCAAAGACGACGAAGAAATCATCGGAACACAAATCTGACAGTCACAACTCTAGTTCTGACGTTACTGGCAATAAAAAAAAAAGCAAAGAACACGTAGAAATAAAGAAGCCAGAGAAAAGTAAAAAGAAAAGCGAAGAAGAGCGGGAGGAAAGCGACACAGCATTCAGCGACACTGTAACCGAACCTGCATCCGATGACCAGATGTTACCGTCACCGGTATGGCACATTTTACATGTTAACCTAAATTGCTTTGGTAAAAATATGACGGCCATTGCTTGTGAAATTATTTAACGTTTTACAATAACCTTTTTCATCGCCACCCGTTTCCGATGCGGAAGAGTAAACTGAAAAAAACGTTTCGGTTTCTCTCTAAAGTTACCATCAGTAAACATAATTTTTGGTTGTAACCTACTTGGAACATATTTTTGTTTTGATATGGATCAATTGCTTTCAAGTTTTTTGACTTAGTGACATCCGAGCGAACGTTAAATTGTTTGTATCTAGTGACTTGTTTCATTTGTATCATTTGAGGCATGAAACGAATTTCAACATTCATGCCGCAAACTTAATTATATTAGGCTAGGAGAAAAGTGGCGGCTCATTTCATAATAGTCATGAATGCAAATTACTGATTCATAAAGACCCACCACCACCACCACCAAGGCGGATTACCATTGAGGGGTACCCAAAAGTCGCCTCTTATGATATATCTATTGATATAGTTGATTTCTACTTAATGTAGTTGTGACTGCACCGGTTAGCTTGCTGAGTACTATAAAATTACTATTAATGATTCCTAGCCTTTTGACCGAGAGCTTGAAGCTTCAAAAGTAAATTTGAGTTAGCGTCGGGAGTACTCGTGGAGACTTATTTTTTCGAAAACATAAATCACTTCAGTTTCCTCTCTGGAATTCCGTATTTAAATATCACTGTTCTTATTGTTGAAAGCTTTAAAAAGCATGAAATCAAAATGGAGCTAGTTTTTAGATTTTTTCGTTTTTCTGACACCAATTCGATGTTGTTTTTAAGTGCCTCCATAAGTTTTTCAGTATGACTCGTTCCAAATTGCTTACCGCTTTGGTTCCACGTAATGCCAAAAAATTTATTTGTTTGCTTTTTTCAATGACTGCTGACCGATCAATGAGTAGTCTTTGCAACCTAAGTTATATCCAATCAAATTTCCGATTGCCTCTTAATGGCAGCCCTCTTGATGATGGGATACCAGTGTGTGCACGTAACTGATTGGAAATGGACTGCCGCTTTTCCCTAGACCAATGTCGATTGTTAGATCGGCGCTTTGAACCCGGTTATTTATTTCATGCCGTGCCGTTATCCCAATAAAGAGGAGGATGAAACCAGCAAGCGAACTACACTAATTGAGGTCTGACTTTTTTATGGCTCTTAGCGTATTGTTTTTATGTCTTCAACGTATTGATTGTCATGTACAATTCATCAGCTCTGGCCCGCAAACCAATTTTTTAGATACAGAGGATTGATCATGTTTTAGGGCGCTGATAATTTTGGCGACCGCAGCGATTCGTCACTCGTTGATGACGCCGCTCTAGCTGCTGAAAAAAATCGAATTGCTTTTGAAAATCTCGAGAACCTGAGGTTGCTTGAAGACGAAAAGGAGGATGACGAAGATGAAGATGTGACGAAGCTTCTAGAGGCCGAAAACAGTGAGTTGATGGCCTGGGTTCAGTTCTTGATCCGATCATGCTTAAACATTGAAGTAATTTAACCTTTCGAACATTTAAGTGCTTCTCGCATATTTCAGCTCCAGACATTGGAAAACTTATGCTACGTATTGAACAATCTTTGTCAGGTGTTGGTGCTGCCGGTGTAGTATATTTTTACCATCAGTGGTCCTAAGCATATGTTGCCGTGAAGTGCCGTAATTACTGAGCGTGAGAGCATATTGCAGTAGCAATAACAGTACTTTGGATTTTACTCGCGGATTATAATTTGTTCGAGTGTCGGCTCAAGCAGAGTTGTGGGGTGAATGAGTGAAAATGTGCAAGTTGTGCAGACGTAGCGTTATCTTGTATTAACCGAGCCGAACCGACACCTGCTTTCATGCTTGCGCTTCGGCCACAAACTATGGTTTAAACCGACCAAGCCACAAATGCGTGGGACTGACTCCTGGCTTGAAGTCATTTATTACAGAGAAACTTGTTTATTTTCGTCTTCGCTGCAGCGGACCCAGCCCTCTGTTAAACGCTTATCTCTCTAGAATAGGTAGAATTGAGAATTCCTCATGCAGCGCCTTCGGTGATCCAACTTAGGACGCTTCTCATTCTTGCTGTCCAGCTCTGAACTCTGCGCCTTTCGCTCTTTAGCGACTCCTTTTCAATATGCGATCCATGGTTCTGGCTTTGAGGAGTACCCCGGCATTTGGGGCTCCTTGGTCTTTCACCATGCCACCATTTCTCGGACGGTGTCGGGAAACAACAAACATTTATCAGTCTCCCAAGTTCTCGGTTTATTTTAGATCATTTCTATTTGTGATTAAAAACATCAATTGTTGCTAGAAAAACCTTTATCGAAATCTAACAAGTCTGAAGGCAGCTCTGGACATTCGGAAAATCTGGCTGGTTCGGAAGTTGAAAAAAAGAGGAAGAACTTGAGCAAAAACCCGTTGATGAACGTAAATAAGTGATTTTTCAGAAGGTTATCTTAATGCTAATTTGTGATATTTGTTTGGCACATGCTTGTTGGTCTCTTTCCATCAAAGTTGACCAGGGGTTTTGGAAACCTTTGGAAGAGAATCGCTACATTACCCCATTTTTGAAGGTCTGCTTGTTGCCGACAATCGACTAGGGGATTAAAGTTTCGTTATGTGGCGGCAGTGGTCGACGATCATGCGTTCAAGTTTCTCGCTGACTGTGTTGTGCTCTTGGGGAATACGATGGTATCCTCTGCTTGTCAAATACTAACAAGTGGTTTGTTATTGCAGTAATATTGTACCTAGGGACTTTGTAAAATGTTGAAATTCTCAAAGCAGGTCTAAACAGTTCTTAGCGATGGTGTCGCTGTTTTGAAAGTCGGAAGGATAGAAATAAATAAAAAAAGGACAGCTAATAAGACGACCGATTGTAATAAAAGCACCCTTCGTACTGGATTAACTATTATCTCAATCTGAGTAGTTCCGGACACGGGCTGATTATGAAAACCAAGCATGGAAGAAACTAAGATAAACTCAACGTCCTATCGCCACCCGATCAAAAATACTAAAAGAATATTTAGAAGATTTGTAATCGCTTCTGACTTGAGAACGAAAGTTCTGGAGTTTGAAGCATTGATGTTCGTTGAAAGGAGATTCGAAATTTATAGTGCAGCGTTGCTCCAGCAAAAAGTCTGGTTGGAAAGCGTATGCGTTGTGGTAGATATATGCTGAATCAGCTCGTTTTAGTAAAGCGGGAAAAAAGGACGTAAAATCGAATGTTTTGAAAATGTGCGATGGTTGCATGCGGCATCTTGCAGCAGAAACTTAGGAATAACAAACTTCGATTTATTTAAGCAATAATTTGTCCTTCGTTTCAATTTCATGTAATGATCTCTCTTGTTTACAGATTCGCATTAAATCAAGCTCTAGTGACACTGATAATACCGGAGATAAGAAGAAGCCATCTGGTTCTAAAAGAAAACACTCCGCTGATAGTTTGGAAGCAAGCGCAAAGGTAATTTAGGGCTGTGATACATGGCTTACTATATTAGAGGTCTGTTCAACGTTCAATTGTATAGTTAGAGCCGAGTGCTTAATATGTCGTCGTAGTACGACTCTCTGCGATCGGATTGCAGTAGAATGCAGCTGTTTTTTGAGTGTAATACCAATAGTGAGACATGTAACGATGAGAGGGACAGTCTGGTTTTGGCTATTTTGTGAAAACAATAATGTACCGGTTCAATTCAAAACAAAAATGTATCGTAATTGTCTTTGCCACCCGAAAATTGATAGTTTTTTATATAAATAATGCAAGAGAAGCTTTCACCAAGGCTAGGTGCATTATGCCGACATTTTTACCCGTAGCTGTATTAGAGTGCACTGCGGATGGACGTACTTGAACATCGAATCTTTAGGACTATACAATTTTTTGAAGCTTCAGATATCCCATTGTAGACCATCGAAAAGCCCAGTTTAAACAATGCCTTTGAACGTTGTCCAGAGGTCTAATATAGCAAGCCATGCATTGATACGATACGGTGTGATTTTTGGTTACTGTTCGCTCGGAAAGAACACTGGTCGGCGAATTCCCCTGTTGGTTCCAGTGCTTGCAAGCACCAACTTCGCAGTAGTACTAAGCTGCTAGACCACAGCCTGTGCTCTGTATCTACAACAAAGTTAAAGATGGACCTGAAGATGAAAACACTTCAGAAATGTGGTCGAGTAGGTTAGAGAGCCATATGTGGCAACAATGATTGTGAATTCAAACCTCACGATTGTTTCGTCCTTGGCAAAGACGCTTTTCAGTAGTTTTCCGTATGTGGTTGCACTGCTCGTGGTAGAAATGAGCTGCTCTAGCAGTTTTCATAACTCCGAGGCAGGTCGGCGTAGCACGAGTAACATCACACAAGTTCTAGTATGAGCGACAAAAGGTTTTCCGGTGACTGAATTGAAAAAATACTCCCTTTCGCAAATTTTTGTTGTTTTGTTTATTTGCATCTGATGCATCATCCACACTAACCAGCATTACCTGATTTGGCATCAAATATCAAAGTTTAATATTTTCTGTTTTACTGTAAAGTGCTTTGATCCAGGGCAAGATGATAAAATTCAAAACCTGTTGGACGAATATCAAGTTGTGGCGTAGCTGCGTTGAGGAGACCTCATAACTCGAATCAATCAGCACCTACAACTGTCACACTAGAAAAGTAGAGCTGAACCAAAGCATTTGAGGCAGGGTTTGCGCCTGCTTTGTCTAAAGCCATGGATTCTCACAAAAGCGCTAGAATTGTCTCGTGCTAACTAGTGTGCTTGGAATTAGGAGGTTTATTTGCTACTAATAGAGAGTTTTGTATTTGTAATAGAAAATACTATGGTTACGCGTAGGACCAGTTGTGTTAGGGGGAAGGTGTCATTAATTAATAGTCAACGTAAAACTTAAATAAATACGGCAAGCCATGGAACGCTAATGAACAACTTTTGACTTTGTGTGGCAGAGAAAACAACTCTTTTTAGAAACCCAAAACTGAACTGTTCTATGAAGAAGCTCTTAACAACCCTTACTTATCCGATGAAGATGCTCGCCTTCTGAACAAGGAAGATGAAGATACAGATGAGGATGATATTCAGCCTGCTGATGGTGACTTACTGCTGTCAGATACAGAACAACATAAGGTTGTAATATTGGCCGGCAATGGCAATAAATGTGATTAAAATCTGAAAAGTGAAATGCAGTACTGTAAATACTTATTATACGGTAAATATACGCTCCTGAAAACCTTACCGCAAATCAAAATTACCTTAATACCAAACCCATTTTAACAAGTAATAATAGGGATGTGTTCCTGCACGTCGTGAGTCACCTCTACAGACATGAAAATAGTCTTATAAAAAAATGTAAAGTACTGCGCAAAAGAAATAAACAGAAAATGTTTTATTTATCTTTCACTCGCCACGTATTCTATTAGATCAGCGTTTCCCAAACTATGGGTCGCGACCCACTGGTGGGTCGTGGATGCAATTTCAGTGGGTCGCGAAAGTCATTAAAAATTTAGATTAATGCATGCTTTGTCTCAAATAATTTAAATAAAAATTAGCATCTTTATTATATGTTTTGTTTTCATTGTACTTTTTTGCAAGTACTTGGAAGTACATGTAGAATTATGTAGGACTCGAAATTTGTGTTTTGAAAAGTGGGTCGTGACTTGAAAAAGTTTGGAAACCACTGTATTAGATGATTTATTTCCCGAGGCTTAAGGACAGTAGGGATTTCAGCCCTTACTCATCTTCAATGATGCTTCACTGTGCGTCGTGATGATAGAATGTACAGAAAAAACGCCGTATGGATTTCACTTGTGCTCAATGGGAAACGCAGGAAGTGACTGATTGTTGTGGTGGCGCTGCGGTACGGTATAAACAAAACACGAGCGGATACCTTGTTTATGATTTCTTCTTATAATTACCAAACACCGTAACTGAATTTACGGGATAACGAAGTACCTCATTTTTGGAGAACGCACCTGTTATTGTTTCCAAAAAAAGTATTTGAATGTACATACATTTTAACCGCTTTTCTTCTGTGGGAGTATACGAGAAATGCGTGCTATAAGTAGTATTTGAACAATGAATTTCTTTATAATAAATGTATTTTTACAAGTTTTCTGTGTAGCCCACCACTGCAGTTACATCTGCATCAGAGTTGGAAAC
Source organism: Trididemnum clinides (assembly GCA_963675345.1). Taxonomy (NCBI): domain Eukaryota; kingdom Metazoa; phylum Chordata; class Ascidiacea; order Aplousobranchia; family Didemnidae; genus Trididemnum; species Trididemnum clinides. The sequence goes on along the minus strand of OY776299.1, from coordinate 26,394,993 downwards.
GGGCCCAATTGTAAGGCCCGAAACCGACATTTATTTTGTAGCCCGACTTAAGCCCGAAATTTAAATTCCCCGAACGACTTGAAAATGCATGAGACTGCGCAGTAGGCTATAAAGGCGAAGCAACAAAATAAATATCACAAAACAATTCACAGTTGATCACTTTTTAATTGAAGAATTTATCAGTTCAATTGCTTCAACAGTGTCTGTTGATCATCTGTTGATACACAACAGTTTCAACAGTGTATGTTGATCATTTTTTAACTGAAGAATTTATCAGTTCAATTGCTTCAACAGTGTCTGTTGATCATCTGTTGATACACAACAGTTTCAACAGTGTATGTTGATCGTTTTTTAACTGAAGAATTTATCAGTTCAATTGCTTCAACAGTGTCTGGCGACAACAAAAGTTTTCGTCGTTGCAATAAAGTTTGTCTGCAAGATGAGAAGTCTCTTTCCGATTGTGCACTTGAACATTGTGCTGCAAATAGTTTCCGAGCCACTTTGGATAGCTTTGGAAACTGCCCTTGATGTGACCTCCAAAAAGTTAAGAGGATTTGAATCGCTGATACCAGCATGACATCCTTTTTAGGCTTGAAATTCCTATTAGAAACGGACACAGGCTATAGATACACCGATACAGTATACGAGTAATTAAAAAAGAGGCATTATTTTAGCGTCAATCACGTAAGTAAAAAACACAACCTTTGCAACAATCTGCATTCAGCAATCTTTGCAGCTAATATGACTAACGTTGCTACAAAATCATTTTCTAGTTTTTTGTTGTAAATAGTATCGACCTGCAGTTATAAAAGTGGTGATTGATATTTACCTTGTAGTGAAAAATAACTTAGAAAAACTTAATCACGTGAGCAAACGTTTTATCAATTCATATGTCCTTAAGCATAAGCGAAAAGGTTTTAACATAACACACACCTGATGTCGAAGTTTTTTGTCCCGGCAGTGATGTGATGAAGCATTATTTCGTGCAGCGTCGTCGCGAAAGTCAGAAAATGAGTCGCTTTCATTGACTACCCATTGTGGTTGAACTTGAAGTCACTATATTAAACAGAGATGGTTTTCATGAAATTACAAGCAGCACTTCAATTGACTACCCGTTGTGATTGAAGGCACTATGGCAAACAGTGATGTTCTTCCTTGCAACGACAAAGAAGCGGTTGCCGAGCTGAAATAAATCCTTACTCTTGATAAGCCTACTGTGAAAAAATTTTGCATACGGGCCCGAAAAATTTTTTAGAATTTAAGCCCGGCCCGTTTCCAACTCTAATCTGCATACCCCAAAAGTTAAACACCAGGATTAATTTGATGTTTCCTGCTTTTTTGTCAGATGTTCCCAGTTTAAACTGTAGCTTGCGCTGACTGCAGTGTGGCGTGTAATTGGCTGCTAACTTACAGTCACCGATATGCTTCGTTTCACCATTGGTTGGGTGAGTTTAGAAGCTTTCACCGTCAGCACTGTTTAAAGTTTAATTTCCTTGATCTTACTATTGGCTGCCACGGCGTGGGCTTTTAGAGGAGACTCCATGTCCAAATTGCGCTGAAAATGATTGTTTTGATCATCAAAACTCGTCAGACTGTTAGCTTTATTTGTACTCGTGTTGTTTGATACAGAAAAAGAAGGAAGTTTTGGAGAATGTACCAAGCGATGCTAGTATACCCAATGATGAGGATGGGAAAAAGAACGACAAAAATGAGGATCTGGATAAAAAAATCAAGGATGAAGATTCTACTACCGATCTAAATGCTTCTAATGATGAGAAAGAGGAAAAAGAGAATAGAGAAAATTCAACAGACTCTGACTTGATTCCCTTTGTCAGTCCTAAAAGGAAACAATCTTGTATTAAAAGCTTTATTAAAAAAGAGCCGTCAAGTAGTAGCGATGACTTTCAGGTTTGTCAAACTTTTTTTGCTTTGCAGCATATTCCAAAACTCTCATTTTCACGATCGTAAGTGATACAGACGTCTCGAATTCGCATTATAGTTATTTTCAGTTAGAATTCAGCAGCCGGCTTGATGTTGTAGTAATCTGTTCTTTACTTCAGAACCTAACATGATGAAAACAGTTTTTTTATTGAAAAAAAAACGCTAAAACTTCGGAAATTACGTGGGAAAGAGTTTTGCAGTCGTAGCCGATTTGGACCTGTTGGTCATTCAGTAGAAATTCTACCGTACCCTTCTCAACATCTGTTGTTTTCAAGGATTCATCTTCGAGGACAAAAACAGCCCGAATAAAAAGGCGTCGTCGCGTGTTATCGGATTCCGATGATGACGACAGGCGTATCGAAATTTATGATAGTTCGTGTAAGTTGACCTGCTAGAAGCATGATGAATATGTCAATAAAGTATCAAAGTCAGATCACTGACTAAATCGATTATTTTTACATAACCTGATCGCTGACTTTTATTCTATTTTTTAATTTTGTTATACTTTTATTTTTTTCATGATTTTTCCGTTTTTAATTCACAATTTTTGCGTTAACTTATCGAAGTTTGTCCGTGTTTTCATTATTATTTTTTCATTTTATGCTCTGTTTTTTTTTTCAAATCTTTTCCTGAATTTTTTTAGTAGAAGAAAACACACAATGCCTTGAGACAGGCAAATCTGGTCGCCGCAACATCAGAAAGATATTGGATGATGCTAAGCTAAGTCAGGATACAAAAGCCGCAGAAAAAATTGAAATGGAAAGAAGAAAAAGATTGGAGCAAAAAAAGGACGACAATGAGGTAACGAGGAGCTCTTTACTTTATTCACAAATTTGGCTGTAATGTAGTGGCAATCGTTCTGGATTTGGAAACGAGGTCTGCAGTTTGAAACTCTTAAAAACGCCATTGGTATTCTTTAGGAAGGACATTCGAAATTTAAAGTGCTTTGTTTTAAGAAAAAGTCTGGCTGAAAAGCAATTGTGTAGTGGTAGACAATTGCCGACTTTTTTTAGTTTTATGAGATCAAAGATCGTATAATGTTTTGAATTTAATCACGTAATAATTTTCTCATTTGAGGCTCATCGACGTACATGGAATCTTGTTCAGACAGTAGTTACATACAGGGTTGCCGGCAGAATATTTCAAAAAGTTACAAATTAACTGAAAAGGCAACAAATTCATAACATAAAGTCAATATGTTAATATAATTAATGAAATACATATATTTCATCGTCAGATAACTTTCTTATCGAACGTTTTGTTAAAAAGTAACCATTAATTTGGTTAATATCCGATCGCGAAAGAGGTAATAACCTTTTTTGGTTGACCGCCACTCATGTAGGTATTTTTTCGGAGGCCAGCATACTTTCTGGCTATTTTAGCAGAAAAAGTGGTGACAGGAAAAAACCCAGTTTAATTTTTAATCAAGTAAAAGATTAACAACTTTTGGTAGGGTCGTAACAAAAGTAACAAATTCCAAACTTGCAAGCAAAAGGTAACAATCTGCTACCAAAGGTAACAACTCTGGCAACCTTGGTTACATATTTATACTCTTTATACGCATTCTTCGCACGGTAGCTCTTTCTGCTTATGTGGTGCTATTAGCGCAGCGCAGAGTTCCTGGCATTTTTCTGCATAGAGTTCATAAACTGTGCAATATATGGAGTTCGAAAACCCATCGTTTGCGGCACGTAGCGAATTTTCCGCACAATTTCGAAAAGCGCTCAAACTCCACAAACAGTGAGCTGTGTTCGATTTTTTTACGTATTTTTGATGTGGCTTGCTTTATGACTGAATCTACAGGTATGTGTAGGATATGGTATTTGCTCTGCAAACGATGTTGTTTTCATTCTTTGGTCACAGAAAACATTCACGGCTAGACAAGGAAGTTATGCTCCGACAAACTTCAGAGTAGCTACTATTGCTGGCCCAGTGCATTGCTATTACAAGTAAACCGCTTTACCGAAGAATGTGCAAAATTAAAGTCTAATTATATTACCATGTCAAGAGCCAAACAAAGATTAAAAGAAGTTGTATGAGATAATGTTATTACTCTATAGGTTATTATTATCGAAGATGAGTCTTTGTCCCCCGTTAAGAAAGTATTCACTAAAAGATTGCTGTTATCGAAAATCCCAGTAATAGAGGTAGGTAGAATATGTGTTTGCTATTTCGACGCAAATATAACTGTATTTCTGGGTTTCATTTGTAGCGATCTGTGTCAGCATTTACAGCAAACTATCAAATTTTTAACATAATCTCACTGCTCGTATTCTAAAAGTGTGGCCTTGAAAGTTTTCAAAAATATTGCTTTTGCTAGCTTTCAATAAAGCGACATGTTTTTTGAGAATGTTTGGTGGAGCTATAGTTTAACCTGAGGGGGGAGGCTGTCACCCAAGCAACGCCATTTTAAGAGAAAACGATATTGTTCTTCAGGTGCATTCTTCGCTTGTGAAAGTATTAAAGGATCATCAGATTGAAGGGATCACATTTTTATGGAATAATGTCATCGAAAGCGTGTCGAGGGCAAACAAATCAAAAGGAGATGGCTGCATTCTAGCTCATTGTATGGGTCTTGGAAAGACTCTCCAAGTACTTTCATTTCTGATTTGCGCTCTGTCTCGTTGATTAACTTATGTTTAAATTCTTTGAGAATTATGATGGTTTTTCGTTTCTTCCCATTTCCTTGATAATGGCGGGATGAAAAGCTTGTGGCCAAACTGCTTCGAAGCTTAACTTGAAAAGATATGTTGCAACAACGTTACTGGTAAAACAAAGGGATCAGTCTTACTATTCAGTAAAATACTCTATATTGATTAGCATTACTATACGTCCGAAAAACGTTGTTTTTAATTTTATGTAATTTATTTTATTCAATTTATTTAATAAAAAAAGTTCTTTTTAATTTATCACTTCAACAAAAATGATGCAGAATATCTGCCATAATCTTTATTTTTCTAACTGGCACAAAAATGTCTTAGGTGGTGGCATTTCTTCATACTGTTCTTACAAGCAAACATTTGCCCGGTCTCAAAACTGCACTTGTTATCTGTCCATTTGGTACTGTCAGCAACTGGGTTTATGAATTGAAAATGTGGCTAAGAAATTGCCCAGAACGCCTCGCTGTCTATGAGTTTGACAAGAGCACGCATGACTGCGCCATCCGTTTCAAGGTAACGTTATTTCATGAACATGACCTGTGCTTACGTTATAGTCATTGCGGTAGAAGCCGGTAAATGAGCGAGAGTAGCTGTGCTGTTACGTCATCCCATTTCTTTGCGATGGAGGCGCAGCATGAATAAATATCCAGGTCCATACCTAATCAAGATTTAACGCTTGGGACAAGCGGCATTTTGAACCAGTTCATCGCCAACTAGGTGAGGACTGCCATTTGGTGCTTTTTGTGACGTGCTAGGTAAGCATAATCTCTATTCTAACCCTTAAAGCCAGTGGTAGAGTGATGTATAGATTTCGCTTTTAAGGGCACAAACCTGTCAAAATTTTTAATTTTTAATGATTTTTTGTTATGACCTTTTCTAAACAAAAATTTATCGTAGATTTCAAATCTGCAATCATTTTTTATGTAACATGTGTGGTTTTTTTTTATTTGACCCTTTCTACCACCCTCTCTACAAAAAAACTCGAATAAAAAAAAAATCTTACGACAATCTCTTAGTTGCTTTGATTGGAATTCCTTTTATTTGTATAAAATGTTTTCGTAATAGCGCTATCTATTGATCATATATTTAGCTTGGAGTTTCCACCAGCAACTTGCTCTGAAATAGTGAGGTTACAATCTAAAATCCACAGCAGATGAATGATAACTGATGAGGTGTAGGCTAAAAATAGTTTGGTTAGATTTTTTCTACTATTTGATTGAGTTTGTAACTGCAATGCAGTTACTAGGCGCTGATAATATATTCTTGTCTTGACTGCATGATGTCTTGATGAATTGGACTGCATGATGTCTTGATGAATTGGACTGCATGATGTCTTGATGTCTTGATGAATTGGACTGCATGATGTCTTGATGAATTTAGGCTTAAGCCCAAACAAATTCACTGAGGAGGGCATTATTGCAAAAGACAAACGCAGGGTGTCGGATTCAGTTCGATACACTCAAAAACCAAAAAAGCAAAAAACTGCAACTACCTGTACCCTAGTTAGTCAATCTGATTGTATTCCTGGTGGCTGGTAACTTTATTAATAATCTGAACTAGTAAACCTTTTTGAAGACTTGTATATTAAAAAACTAATAATTTTTTATTAATTTTTGTGGCTAAAGTTTAAATGCGATTTTTACGCGAAGCTGATATTTTTTACAAAAAATGCTACTACTAAAATTCTACTTGTCAGATTTGTCTGAAACTTGCAGAAAATGTTTTGCAGACACTAGATCACACATTAATTGACCACTTTCAAGAAATTTTGTCTACAGAAGGTTTTGAAGGAAAGTGTATCAAAAAATTGCATTTTCTTCAATTTTTTTTTCAAGTTGTCATTTTTTTTAAAGAAAAGCTTTATTTTTAAACGGCTTAATTAATGTATGTAGTTAAGTTGTCTTTTGCATCACACAAAGTTTGAATCTTGTATCACTTGTGGTTATGTACTTTTTAGGGTTTTAGTAAACGCGTCATGAAATTTTTACCTTCTTTTTAAACTGTTGAATTTTTTGTTGCATACCACTTAGAGAGAAATAGATTAGACCAGTAGATTCTGCTTTTTGTGCCCTTTTTGGCAATATATAGTTTATTAGGGGTTGTATGTATGGTTTTAAATACACAATTTTTTTTGCGATGTACTTAAAACACATTTTCGGACAGGTGTGTGCCCTTAAACCAAATGCCGCGTTATTCAGCATTCAATAGCCTTACCGATTCATCAACGGTTGACGTATAGTCAATTATGCAATAAAAGTTGAACAAAAATCTTAAGCTGCCTTTCTCACTTTTTTCTGCCACCCAAATTTATTTACAAACGCACGTTCCAGCAATAACTGCGACCTATACAAAGAACATAAAATTGCACGTAGGTTTATGTAAGTTATTCCCAAAATATACTCACGACGTATCTGTATAAGTCTTTTGTGACTCATGGCTTGAGAAGTGCTGATGGATATTATTGCTAATCTTTTACCGCGCTCTCCAAGATGTCCTATTAGGACAAAATTTTTTATTTGCTATAAACATATCTTCGCAAGGCTATTTCAAAAGAATTGCTATTGCCATCATAACATGTTTTTGATCTTCGAGAAGTTTACAGTATGGCAATATCTACTATATATGTTAATGTTTCAAATAGACTTGGGTAGAGGTGCATCTACCTAACATTTTGTTTACCATCACAAGTCATCACAAGTTTTTTCACAGCAATGGCAGCGTCGTGGAGGCGTCGCCGTTCTTGGATATGCGAGGTACCGAAGTTTATGCCTTGGTAAATCACAAAGGCTATCAAACCAATATTTGGAGATGTTCAAAAGCACGCTGAAAGATCCTGGCCCTGATATTGTTGTGTGCGATGAAGGGCACGTTTTAAAAGTATGCCGATTTTTAAGTTATGTATGCATGTTTGCTTAGTCAAAGTTAAAAGTTTCATTAAACATTTTTCGAGATGTAAAACCTTGTTCACTCTTGCTCTTCCCGTTAGACGCGATACCCGCCAATATTGAGAGTGTCACGAAAAGCTTTTGGCTAAACCAGGGCTCTTAACCGGATTTCCTTGAGCTTTGAAGGTTTTGTGAGTTTTGATTTACATATTCAGACAATGATGATTTTTACATATGTGTATGAAGTGGGAAGCCAAGCATATGTGCATCAATCGAGTTTATGTGGTAGCAAAATACATGTCTTTCTTTCTGGTTTCACTTTTTTTAAATAGAGTTACGCAACATTTGCAAAACGAGGTCTAGGATTCCAGATGCTAAAAAGGTTGAAAAGCACGAGGCTAAACAACTTGTTTCAATAGTCGCATGAAAAAGCTAGCGTGATGAAAGACAGCAGTTTGCGTTGATGAACTGTTCGTGAGTGGAAGTCGTAGATACTTGTTTTGTTTCCACTACCATTGCATTTACTAACATATCTTTTGTTCGTAACGGTTTGCTTTAATCTAATCCTGGCAGAAAAAGGCCCACTCTCGGAAATTCATCTAGTCATAAATGAAATGGAGTTTAGAACCGCTTACCAGGTGTTGCCAGCATGCAGATTTGTTTTTTTCTTTTTCTCTGCATGTCGTAGCTTCTAACTGTAAATTACGCCTTTGCTTGATTTTCCAACTGCGTTTGTTACTGGTAGTGTGTGTGCCGCATTGCAGTCAAAAATATAAAAAATAAATCAATGAGAATAAACACACTGTCATCCACTGAGCACAGATGAACGACTTCGCTCTCTCTGCCTTAGCCAAGTAGAGCAAGATGTCGGCCAAAACGAGTTGTGTAGGTTTGAAAATAGTAAAAAGTATTATAAGAAACTGACAACATCCTTTTCATATTTTTTTGTGTTAAACCGAACCGATTATTGACTTTCCCGAGTTCTATTTACTTACATTACATAGGTGTTTCGCAGGATGAAAACGCTTGCCATCATTGTGAGATGAGGCCTAACAGCTTAATTCTGCTTTTCTCTATAGAACGAGAAGACCGATCTATCCGCGGTCATCGATCAAATTCGAACAAAACGTAGAATTGTACTTACCGGCACACCACTACAGAATAATTTGATGGAATACCACTGTATGGTTAGCTTCATCAAGCCGCGGCTTTTGGGAAGCAAAAAGGTGAGTGTGCTGAAACTGCCAAAGAGTGTTCTGTTCGCACCTGATAATGACTTCTCTCCTCATTTTTTGTGGAACGAAAGTGTAATCTGAAATAGAACACCCATACCAGGGAGTGCTGATCGAGTTGAGGGAGAGCGGCAACCATTTTCCTCCAGTCGTAAATGCTGTGGGTACTCATAGCTCTACCTCTAGCCAAACCTGCTGCCATTGGAGAGTCCCCAAAAGTCGCCTCTTACGACATGCTGTGTAAAAGCAGCTTCAATAGTCCAATTTGATGAAGCACGAACGACCCACTTGAATAACAATGAAAAAATGGAATTGTTTCATAGAACTGGGTCTCTTTTTGCCCCACGCCAACTGATAGTCTCACTTTAATATTGTGGTATTACAATAAAAGTTTTTTAAGTTCAACTTTCATTCGGTGTTTCGTAGTGCCGACAACAGATGTGTTTGATTTCTTTTAAATTTTGAATATGCTGTCTTGACGTAGAAATCGATGATCTTGCTTGACCCTCTTTTCCCTTAAATTTCTACTTTCTCTTGTTTTCACTCTTTTTTTTCACATTCTTGCTTTGACCTTCCACTTTGTCATCGAGGTGCTGATGCTATATTCCTTGCTCTTTTGGCAAAGAAAACTCCTGCATTCCTCCCACGGCTCACTCTGTAGCACTAAAGTTTCCCTTTTTCATTCGGTTGCGCCAGTTTTTTTGCTGGCCCCTGTTGTTCTGCAAGCTCTTTGCTGGCCTCGACGGTATCAACAAACCTGCCAATTCTTTTTCTTTCAGATTCTCACTCTGACCTTGCTGTGCTCCGCTCTTCTCTTCGTCATTTCTTCTCATGCATTACCTTGGACAACTTTTTACTCTCTCCTCTTCCACCATTCCCAGACTGCATTAAGTCGCCGACCGCTTACTTTTTCCAAGCAACCACACGGCAGATGAACTATTCAAGCGGGTACGCTGCTCCAGTCACCCACAGTTTCTTGCAGCCTTTTTTGCTCTTTCTTGTATCGCTCATCTCTTTCTTCAGACCACTGTCACATTTTTTTCGACGCACAAGTCTGCTCAGTCTCTGTTGAAGATAATGATAATGATTTTCACTCCACAAATGGAGAATCTTTTGTGCAGCGTTTGCGGTTATGCAATTCAGGATGCCTCTCATTCTTTTCTCTCCTGCTGCGATTTTTTTACCCCCACTCTCTTTGTTAACTCTTCTTCGTACAACCTCTGTCCAGACCGTGGGTATAGTTACCTGGCTTCTAGTGCTTCATGATCTTTCATTGTTCTTTCATCTCAAAGAATGGGCCGGATGACTACAGCAACAACAGGAAGTGGTGACTAGAAAAAAGAAAATGTATTTAGAAAAGATATAAAGTAGCGTCACGAAATTAACTATTGAATAAATTGATGAATTAGTAGCGACATGTCAAGCTTAAAAGTGAAATATGGATATTCAAAGACAAAAGTTGTCGGTTTGAAGCAATTAGTTAATTTATACTTTTATTAGACTGACGCTTATGATCGATACCAACGTAAAGAAAACTTGGTTATCTATGAAGATTCAAAATCACTTCAGTAACATTGATGATGACGGAGAAAAGTTGATTTAGAAATTTCTAGTATCCTAGATATTGAGCTGCATGATTGCAGTGTCCAGGGGGCGCACCGATTAGGAAGAAAACCTTGTGCTAAACTTCGTCCAACTAGTTCGTGTCTTGAGTTACAAATCAAGAAAGCAATTTGTCTTCAAAAATGTCTAATATTACGAATAGTAATTTTTACCTTAAAGCGTTTATAAAAAGACCTGATGCCATTGCAGTCCAAGCTTATATACTACACAATAACTCACTGGGATGAAAATTTTTTTTCTATGCTCTACTATAAATGGGAACAACAGAATGATAGGATTAGCAAAGAATTATCTCAATGGAAAGAACAAGACTGAAAGTATAGGAGATTGGCTGATAATTTCTCCACTACATGATCCATTCAAATTCAGTTTTTATGTGCATTTCACTAAACTTGATCACAAACCACTGTTATTTGCTAATGACGTTTATAGTGGGTTCTTAAATATAACATGTTAACGTGCCTTACTTATCGTTTTGATTATATTTTGATTGTTGATAATGGTCTGTAATTCCTTGCAAGCTACTTTTATACATCATCACGATGCTACCAAAAGCGTTTGTAAATCACCAGCTGAAAACGATCTTGACACAATTTTCTGTGAAGATTGCGCAGCTGCAGTCACTCTAAACCAAGTCAATTTTACTGAATATTATTTCTACTTTTGATATCAGTCCGGCCGCGTGGATGGACTTTCTACAACTGCAAATCTAAAAGTGCTATCATGTCCTGCTATGAGTTATTCTGTTTTCGTTGTTACCCGAGCTTTTCCTCCAGGTGGTGGCATGGCTTGAGGCCATAAAGCCCCAGGAGTCTAGCAATCTCTGAGGTTGTAAAGAATGCAAAGCCAGTAGTAGGACAGAATAAGATGAATGATGTTTAAGATCTGATTGCCACAGTCGCTGCATGAAAGAGTTTTGCTTCTGCAGATTCTAAGATGAATTCAAGAGTTTTACACTAAACTAGCCGATTTTCTATTGGTAGAGAATGCAAGGGCTACCATCTAATTTTTTGTGTGTAATGTCTACAATAGATTCGACAAAATATGTTTTCTACAGTCGAATGTCTTATAATTATATATGCTGCAGGAATTTTCCAATCGATTTGTCAACCCAATATTGAATGGCCAGCATGTAGACTCAACGAAGCTTGACGTCCATCTTATGAAAAAGCGCTCTCATGTTTTGCATGAACTGCTTGCTGGCTGCGTTCAAAGAAAAGATGTTGAATGCTTACGGGCGCATCTTACTCCAAAATTTGAATATGTCTTATTTGTTAGACTGTCACCTTTGCAGGTAAGTCATTGATTTTCCCGTTTATTTAAGCAGAAGTACTTAGCGGTACACCCACTAAGCACGCGGGAGTGCCGAAATCTTTACACAGTAAACTTAGTTTATCTATGTTGAATAGAGCAGAAGTGTTTGAAGCTGTGTTTATTTCGGCAGCACGACATTATGCACTAAACGTCAAGCTCGCAGTTATGAGTCTGCGAAGTGAGCGCTTGGGGTTACGTTGCAGCGTCATGGCCAAACGGAACCTTTGCTTGTATTAAACCTCCGTTTTACGTGTTTGAAAGTTTTCTCAATCATTTTTCGTACAGCGCACTACATTAGATGCACCATAAAACTTTCCTGTGCTAAAGTTCTTGTACATAGCGGGCTTACATTAGATGATCTGCTGAAGTTGCTTAAGTATTATTCACAGCTTTTTAAAATCCTTGCGCAATGTACCCACTAATGTTTGAGCGTTGCATATTGAAATATATTTCTGCATATGTTGATGTAGGCAAAAAACTCGCTTTTTTTAGATTCGATTGTACGAGCATTACTTGACGACTTTTCGATGCGATGATGTCCAGCGCAGGAAAGGCAAGCTCTTTCAAGATTTCAATAATTTTCTTCTGATTGTTTGCCATCCAAGAATTCTACTTTTATCAAGAGCAAGGCAAGAAGAACAAAATCGAGTCAAGGTAACATGTTGATGATAATGTCGATGCTCCTTTTTTCTTTGCGTAGAGACAAGGTACGAAACGGACATCAAGGCCTTACACTGCTAACTCAATCAATCAAGTAGGAATGTAATTAGTGAGTTAGGAAAAGGCGGCAGCCATTTTGAACCAGTCATGATGCAAGCTGGTACCTCTACGAATGGTCGACTGCCGTTTGCGAGTGCCCGCTTGTTTTTTCTTACAACATACTGGTTGAGCACTTCTATGCTTCCGATGAAAATATTGTTATCAATCAAAAAGTCTTTCTTTAGAGAAATCAAGAAGATATGAAAAGGTTCGTTGTTGAAGAAGATGAGGAAGAAGAGGAAGAGGAAGATGACAAAGAAGATGAGATTGAATGTGACACCGGAGATAAAAATAAGGAGAAAACAATAAATCCTTCAACGTTACCTGATATGTCTATTCCAGTAAGTAGATACATCATAGGTAGTTGCCGTGGATCGGTAAAAGTGCCGAACTTTGAAAGTATAAAACGTAACGCTAGTTGTCATAATGATTCCCCCTTTCTTAGGATAGATGCACGATACATCCATGCCTCACGTCGCGCACTTTCCAAGCAGCGCAAACAAAGCGGTAGTTTTTCGAACTAGTGAATATGAGTGTGGCAGTCCCAACACCAGCGAAGCGTGTTGCTGTTGATGGGCGCCCAAAATTTTGCCTCTTACTACACAATTGTTAAGCAGCTTCACTGCTTCAACCTGGTGAAGTAATGGAAGCTACGTGCCATGCAGCATATAGTTTACGGTTTAACATCTACTGACGGGGCCAAAATTTATGGACTGTTAAGTTTCAAAGTAATTATAATTTTGACTACAAAGGCTTTGGTTTTACGTACGCATGATAAAGAAGAATAAGAGTTTGCGTTTGTGGTAAAATAGCACGTTTTTCAAAGGACTTGAAAAAACTGATCAAAGAAAACGGAGGCGATTTGAATCACTGCATTGATAAAAGTGATTTGGTTGAAGCAGCAAAAAAAGCATTGAATTTAGATGAACAAAGTAAGCACATAAAAATATTTCTGGTTGGAATATTGCTTCTATTGGCCGCACCAGGCTGGATTCTATTTATACTTTTGTTTTTCTGTTCTTGGCTAGTCACTATTTTACTGTCAGAAATAGCGGGAAAACGCGATGAGATTTGCTTAAACGATTTTTGTTTCAGATGAAAAGGAGACAAAATCGTGGTTTGATCAATTGCTACCAACACAAGATGAACTTATCACTACAATTGAACACAGTGGGAAGGTAAGTTCAGTTTTACCGCGATATTGACTATAGGTTTGAAGTAGAGATGAGGTCATCTGTCCTTGCTTTACAATGGATTGCCGATTGCAGAGACAACTTCCCGATGTTTTGAAGCAAAGTGATGAGTTACAACACGTGGAAATTCTCTGCCTTATGCAATTGGCGGGTAGTGAGTGCCATTCGTCAAAGGCATCGCAGTGTTACGTGGCGTAGCACTTTTACTTTGTTTCAAAACATAAAAAAGTTGTCTTTTGAAATGATACCTTGTACTTTACCAGGCTAGAATAGTAAAGCTACGCACTTAGCATGTCGTAAGAGGCGACTTATGGCATTCCATTCTGTTGATGATGAAGCTAACAATATGTTAATGACTGATTCGAAATGACTGCTACTTTCTCCTAGCCCGATCAGCATGCCTCATATTTGTTGTAGCAGGCCGGTGTGAGGCCTAAGTGTTCCGTACCATATCCTGGTTTTATCCGAAAAAAAAAAACCCATCATTGCATTGTTGCAGATGCTCTTATTGCTTGAGATTCTTCGATTAGCTGCAGCAGAGGATGACAAAGTGGTTGTTTTTTCACAATCTCTTCTGACACTTGATCTGATCGAACTAGTATTAAAAGAAAAATCAAACGAAAACAAATCCAGTGAAGTATGGTAAGAGTATCATAGGAGATTTTGGAATGAGAAAAGTCCGCATACCGGCGCGATGGCGTTGTGGTTAGAGCCTCCGCTTCGCAGTCGGTTGACCTGGGGTTTATTTCCCAAGTCGAGTGATACCAAAAGACTTTGAAAAATGATATTCGCAGCTTTTCGGCTTGGCGCTCAGCATAAAAAAGGGATAGTGTAGAGAACAAGACGGCAAGCTTGCTTTTGTGTTTTTTGGCAAGACAGTAAACGGGATGCCTCCGTCTTTATGTGGCAGACAGGTGGCCCATTCGTGCTTCACCGTGTTAGAATTGTGAAGATGCTCTCCCAACATGTCGTAACAGGCGACCCTTTGGTACCCACCAATGGCAGTTCGCCTTCCTGGTGGTGGGGCTACCAGTCAGTAATTTGCATTCATGACTGATTCGAAATAAGCTGCCACTTTTCCCCCAGCTTAATTCAGTTATATTGAACGCGTGAACCTGGATTGCCGTTCGCGCTGTACCTCTATCCCAAGGAAGAGGAGAGGTGAACCAACTAACCAAACACAGTAAGCGTTTACGACGTGCAGGTGTGATCTGGAACTCAGACGTGGAACCCTTAAATTATTTACTGCAGTTATGTCTTTGCATCATCTGAGATCATTGCTGTAAAGAAAACTCACTGTACAACTCAAAAATGTAAACACCATAACTCGATTGTTAATCCAAATTCATTTGCCTAAAGTAACAAGCTACTGCTTTGTTGCAAAGGTGTGCAGTAAGCCGAATTTGTAAAGCCAATACGTGGTACGTGTATTCCAATGAACCCGTCTACTGCAGCAACTGCTAGCATAGCACAGCAAGCTCGCTTTTTTTTATCAAATGATTTGAAATTGTTAACAGGAAGAAGGACGTCGATTACTTTCGAATAGACGGATCCATTGGCAGCAAAAAGAGAAATATTCAGATTGACAGATTTAATTCACCGCTGTGTACACGCTCTCGTCTTTTCCTTGTTTCCACAAAAGCTGGAGGAATTGGGATTAATTTGTATGGCGCAAACAGGTAAGAGTTGTCAGTACTCTGCGAAGCCGTATCACTCGTGAATGAGTGGCGGTTGTCGCAAATGCACTAACTCAAGCAACTGCTAGAACAATAGTGCTGTCACAGCCTAGATAAGAGCTGTTTCATCCTGTAATGTTTCATCAGAGTATTTACTGAAGAATCTTCTCTTACGTACTGTATGGTCATTCTCCCCTAATCTATATGCTTAAATGTACAGTTAACCTTGCTGACTTAAGTTCAAAGAATGACTTGTAACGGTTTCTTTATCATAAATAGATCTTTATTGCATGTTTTTTGTGCGATAATCTCATTCATAAGCCTCTTCTATTGACCTCATTCATAAGTCTTTTCTATTTGCCTTTGCTAGGTCACTGTTGAAACGCTCCGTTAATAGCTTATAATCGATACAAAATCAGTTCCAAGCACCTTGGCAAAGCTATGGATCGTACTGCGACGCAATGATTAGATAAAATCGAATACTTTTCATTCGTATAAAGAAGTGAAACGTAAATAAGTAGCAAGTGAATTCTGATAAGATAGCGCCTCCCTTGTGCCACCTCACTGTTCTAATGACACTGCAAAGAAATGCGTGAAATTGTGGCAATCAACCATCTGAAGATACGATACAGACAGACTGTTCTGCTACACCCCATTTTGAGTAATCTAACTTTCATCCCAGGATACCCACCGCACCCAGTGTGGGTATCCTCACTTTTTGTGACTTGGCCTATTGCGTTTTGTTTTACAGAGCCGTGTTATTTGATGCATCCTGGAATCCAACTCACGATGTTCAATCAATATTTCGCATCTATCGCTTCGGTCAGAAGAAACCGTGTTATATTTACCGATTGATCGCCCAAGGTACAATGGAAGAGAAAATCTATGAACGTCAGGTGCGAGGAAATATTGTTCATAAGAAAGACGCTTTTCTTGTGCTTTGTATTGAATTGTTTGGGTTTGTTTTGTATGCAGTTGTATGTAGGATATTGGGCTAGCCAGGAGCCACGTAAAGTATCTTACACTTGGCATGAGACCTAGTGATGACAGTGCGTCTCTACTACCTGTATTTGATGAATGGTCCCACCTATTTTTCCATATTAACGTGGTTCGGATCTTGGCCTTCGTAAAAACTGAAAAAAAATAACACTAAACATGGTAACTCCAAAACCGGTCTAGACGACAACTACCATGTTTAGCGCCATCCCTATGTCTCCTTGGGACTAGGGACAAGCGGCAATCCATCTCGAGCCTGTTATGAATGCATATTGTAGACTGGTAGCCCCACCACAAACCAGGTGTACTATCATTAATTAGTGCCCGAAAGTCGCCTTTTGCGACATTGGTTGAGCAGCTTTACTTTTCTAATGTATAGTCTAGTATGTTAATATTCTAGTCCATATGTCTATATGACTATATGTCTCATATCTTTATCTGTTCAGGAGCAATTAAAGAGCAGCAGCTACCCATTACAAGTTACAGGTTTTTGCAGGTTGTGAAACAATCTCTGGCTTTCCGCGTAGTTGATGAGCAGCAGATAGAACGTCACTTCACTGCGAAAGATATCACAGTGCTGTACAGCTTCAAACCCAAAAAACTGGACCGCAAATCGAAAGAAGAAGACACGCCTGATCAAGCACCCCCCAAAGATAGACTTTTAGCGGAGTTATTGAGGGTAATTTATTTTGCTGTACATTTTGTTGTAATTAATTTAATCAACAGCCGTTGTGGTGTAGTGGTAATCGTGACTACTTTGAAACGAAAGGTCTACTGTTCGAAACTCCATAGAAGCACCATTGGTATTTGTCAGGAAGAGCATCCTGAATTTACTGTGGCCCAGTAGCAATCTAGTTTGAATGTGAGTGTGTAGTGGTAGATGTACACTGAGTTAGCACGTCTGAGCCTGCGAAAACGCGGAAAAAGCAATAAAAACGATTTTTTTAATTTGTTCCACCAACTGTTTCCCAGCAACCGACCACTAGAGACGCTATTGTATCTTTCCACCACCACGACTCCCTCCTTGACCATCAGGTGAACGAAGAACTCACGGAGGAGGACAGGCGGCTGGCCTGGGACGAGTACGACCGGGAAAGACATCCCCCTGTCAAAGATGGGAATCCTTTGTTGAAGCTATCGTATGTTTTAGTTGTATTATCGCCAACATACCGAAGTGCTTATGTTTTATGTTACGATTAGATTTTAAATTAATAATCCGGAAACAAATGTTAAGACCAAATTTGTGTTAGCCAGTAGTTCTTTGAGATAAAATAGTGAGGCTGTTTGCCAAGCATGTTGCGAGAAACGAATTATTCCTACCAGCCTATATTTTAAACTTAGGTTGGAGACTTTTTATGTCTGGAAACTGAGATTAGAGGTGAACAAGAGCATGCTCTCCATAAAAGAAAAAATGCTCAAACAACTTATTTCATGAAAAAATTTATCAAAGAATTGGTCTCTAGTCGCCGACAGCTCTTACGAAGGCAGGAGGTGCGAAGACTTACAAAAACTTGAGGTGCAGTTTTGGAAGTTGGAAGTTGTTAGTTCTGGAAGAGGTACCGAAGTATGTGTGTAGTTGAGAAAAGAGGATGTAAAAACAGGAAGTAAGATGAAGAGGACAAGGAACTTGATTTCGTGGTGTCAAGGAGAGGAGCAATAAACTGCAGTCGTCTGGAAATCATGATGAAATGGGAGGTGTTGAAATTTTGGTGAAAGAAATACTATGCGAGAAAATTGTAGAAGTCCGAAAAAAAGGTGATGGCAATGGCGTTGGTTTTTGAAGAGGAAGTTATGAGAGTAATATGTGCGTATGAGTCCTTGGTGGGGAGATCAGATTACGAGAAAGATTTGTTTTTAACTCTTTTGCTCCCGCGTGAAAAGCGAAAAAAAATGTCCGTAAGGTGGCAGCGCGAAAAACTGTCATAATCAATCATAATTAATCATAATTATGTACCTCAAGTTTGTTTGTAAATCATTACTCAGCTGTCTACTTCTACATTAAGTGTGATATATCGTTGAAATCTACATTTCTTGAGGATTTCAAATAGAAAAAAACATTTTTTTTGAATATGCAAATTTTATGCAAATGAACCCCCCCAACTGGGGGGTAGTTGTCTTCAAAATTAAAGTAGTACCCTCACCTCAAAGATCACTACAGATTTAATTTTCTACCAATTTTTTTAGGAATGGTCGCAAAACGATGCTAAGGAAATAAGCTTTCAAGGTACATCAATCAAAACTTACCTAAAAGCCTAGGTTTTCTACAATTTGCAATTTTCTGAGGCACATGACCTTTTTTTTGACCGGTACCAAATTTTGGTAGTTAAATTCAGTACCTAAAATATGATCAGTCATTATCTGCTAGAGGTTAGCCTAAACCATGTAACATTATGTATTTTTGAACAGGGAATTTCTTCAAGATTCAGAAAATATCAAGTTTAAATAGAATATGCTGTCACTGTCAATGAAACAGCCGCTTGTTTACACCCTTCCCATTTCTTGAGAAACAAGGGGGACACAGCAAACTTTGATTTACGAAAGCCAAACTTTTGTTGGCTTTTGTACTTGTATTTCGCTTCTTGTCTTCTTGGAAACTTGATACAAAATGACGACTTTATTGATGAAACATTTGCAATTTGTTTTATCTTTTTATAGGGTGTAGTTTTTGTAAAAATTATAATTTAGTGAAGGTAAGTCAAAAATTTTTGGGGGTTTTGAACTGACATGATGTACAGTACTCATTTTTGATCAGTAAATATCATATACCACTTAGTCTAAACTATTTAAAGTTATATATTGCTGGAAAGCAAATTTCCTAAGCTTTCAAATGAGACCGGTATTTAGCAACATATTATATTTTTTACGCACTAAATTTACTTTTATCTACTTACCACTCAAATTTGTTTGGGGGATTTTGAGACCTCTAAAAAATTTGAAAATTTAAAAACGTAAAATTTATTATTATCGCTTGAAATTTTGTCAAATGATGCCCCAAAAGAGTAGTTTTCAGACTGGGTCAATGATGAAGGGTTTGGTGTTGTGGTAAAGATGTAATCTCAATTTGATTTTAGTGTAGTTGGCACGTGCTGAGAATTTGGCCGATTTTGTCGTCTGCAACTGGGTTCTTGGTGTTTTTAACCCATTTTGGGTATAAAAATCCAAGATTTAGGGCACAAATTATACATCATCCGATGCGTGAGGAAATAAGCGTGATCTTTTGAAAATTTTATGAAAATCGGATAAAAAATAAAGTCACAAATCGATTTTTAGTAAACTAATTTTGTAACTCAATTTAACAAAATTTGAGGGAAACACTGAAAACACGAGATCATCAATCGATGATCGCGGGAGCGAAAGAGTTAAAATAAAATGGCATGTTAATAGGATTTACAAAACCCTGGTGAAACGATTCTTGATCTGGGAGATTTTAATGCACATGTAACGAGACAAATTGATGGTTTTGAGAGACTGAGGGTGTGCATGTTGAATGTGAAGTGACGAAAGAATTGTTACGGAAAGACAACTGCTTGAGTTTTGCGATGAAAAGAAGCAGTGCTTTGTCGAACTCATGGTGACAAAAGAGGGAGAGAAAGAGAAATTTGGTTTTCTCCACGTTAACGCAGGTGGCCGGATTCACCTCGTGCCTCTAGACAGATCATAAACACCATTACGCCACTTCACTCTGTTAATGGCATCCTCCCTTTTTAGTCCAATCAGATTGATATGCTCCTCCACTTGTCTCTTCCATGTCATATTTGGCCGCCCATGCCCTCTTCGCGCCACTTCAAAATTCAATGCTCTTCTCAAGACATCACCATTATCCCTTCTCAAAACATGCCTGTACCATCGTACTCCACTCGCCCTGGCTAGTCCAATCAAAGTATCTTTAAACCTAGCAAACTCATAAGTTCTTGCCTCCTTCTTTTCTCAATGATCTCAACTCCACACATTGCTCTCATCCTGACTTTTTCAGTTCTTCTCAAAATTGCCATCTCACTTTTCCTCAGATCCCACGTCTCGCTCCATACAGCATTGCTGATCTTACGCAACTCTGATAAATCCGTCCTTTCATCTTTAATGAAAACTTTCTCCCATGAAGTAACTCCCCACATTCTCTAAATTTTATTCATCCAATTCTCGTTCTTGCTGTTACCGCTGCTTCACTTCCACCACTGGCGTTCAACCTGTCTCCCAAATAACAAAAGCTCTTCACAAAGTCAACCTGGTCAAAAAATAATAATTCTTTTTATAAACACATAGTTCACAAACAAAACCTTTTGCCAGAGTTGAAGTCACCCTCTTCTTTTTCGCGCATCTACCATGTACCCATTTACCACACTTTGTACACATCACCCACTTGGCGCCATCACCCACTTGGCGCACCATCACCCTCTTGGCACCGGCGCGATGGTGTAGTGGTTAGAGCGTCCGCTTCGCAGTCGGTAGACTTGGGGTTCATTTCCCAGATCGAGTCATACCAAAAGACTTTAAAAAATGGTATTCACCGCTTCCCTGCTTGGCGCTCAGCATAAAAAAGGGATAGTGTGGAGAACAAGCCGGCAAGCTTGCTTGTTGTGTCCTTGGGCAAGACAGTAAACGGGATGCCTCCGTCTTTATGTGGCAGACAGATGGTGGGGCCAAGCAGTCTACCCGTCGTGGTGGCCCAGTATGACGAAAGACATGCAAACCGAGCATGAGCTCATACGCGCGAATGAATGAACCCTTTTGGCGCACTTGGCACATGGATCAACTTTACTCTTGAGTACCTCACCTTTCGAACCACTTACCATTACTTTGGTTTTCTTGAGGTTCACCTTCCGCCCCTTGCTTTCAAACGCCTTTTTCCATTTTAAAAACTTCTCTTTCAAATTCCCCATACTCATTAGACTAATTAAACTGTTAAAAATTAAACCAATAAACACTCGTTAAAACCAAGTCATCCGCATACAAAATTTCATTCATCAATCCTTCTCTTGCATTCTCTGAGATTACATCCACTGCAATTGCAAAAAGCAGTGGCGACAACACAGATCGTTGATGTACCCCAACTTGTACCAAGAATTTCTGAGATAACTCAGATCCCACCCGAACTTTCGTTTTTGCCCCGAGATACAGACTCATCACCGCTCTTACGATTACCCCTGGAAAACCTTTCTTTCTCATCCCCCACTCCATTTCAATATCCGCAAAACGCATATACGACTTTTTCTTCTTATCTCTAAATTCCTCCTGCATTCTTCGCGCTACGAACAATGCGTTTGTTGTTCCTCTTCCAGGCATAAAACCAAACTGCGTTGAATCAATGTTTGCTAATTTTGAATTCTTTTCTCCAGCACTCTCTCAACGATCTTCATGGGGTGCTCTAACAGCTTTACTCTGTAAGTATTGCAGTTTCTTACATCTCCCTTTCCCTTGAAAATTGGTACCAGCACACTTGTTTGCCATTTATCTGGCATTTCTTTCCCATCTATCACGCGTTGGCAAAGTTCCACCATCACACTAACTCTACTTCTCCACTAGCAGATATCATTTCTGCACATACTTCAGAGGGTCCAGCTGCCTTTCCTGGTTTTATCACTTTTATTGCTATCGCCATTTCTTCTCGGGTAACATTTTCAATAGGTCCCTCTACCATACTAGCTTCTGTCACGTGGTCCCAATCATTCTCTTCATTCATAATCTCCTCCATGTGCTTTTTCCATATTCTTTTTCTGTCCTTTTCACTGAAACCTATCTTTCCGTCTTTTCCTCTTATGCATCTACCTCCTTCAATATCTTTTCCATCTTTTTTCATGAACTTCAGAGTAAAAAAGTTATTTGGTTTTTTATTCAATTTTGTGAACTCTTTTTCAGCTTCTTTCCTCATAGAATTAGCAACCACTTTCTTTGTTCGATTTTTGATATTCTTATAATTAGCTTTGTTTTCCTCTGATCGATTTTTGCACATCTTTCTATATGCCACTTTTATTGTATTGCTTCCTTCACCTCTTCGTTACACCACCATGTATCCCCATGGTTTTTTCTACCTTCTTTCCACATACTTCATCACAAGCTTGCAGCATACTATTTTTAAAAGTATTCCATAGATTGGGAACATCAACATCAACTAATTCCCTAACTCTTTCTTGAAATCTTGTTTTCATGTTGTTTTCCTTCAACTTCCAAACCCTCCTTCAAAAAGTTTGTTCGTTCTTCACTACTTTCTTCAACTTTACTTTGTCTATGTCTGTTACCACCAGCCGATGTTGCAATTTCCAGGGGATGAATTTTACGTCTTTTAAATACTTTCTATTGTGTTTCCCAACCAATACAAAATCAATCTCGGTTTTATTTCCTACCATACCTACGTTATTTTTCTCTGTTCTTTTCAAACCATGTATGTGCCACGAACAACTCCTTTTCATCACAAAACTCGAGTAGTCTTCTTCCCTCATCATTTCTTTTGCCAATTCCATACCCACCATGCACGCCCTCAAAACCATCAATCCGTCTCCCAACATGTCCATTGAAGTCCCCCATACTAAGAACCACTTCACTAGGGTTTTGCAAATCCCAGTCACTTGCCATGTCATTGAAAAATTGATCTTTCTCGCACTCTGATCTTCCAACCAGGGGATCATATGCACATATAACTTATAACTTCCTCCTCAAAAGCCAGCACCATTGCCATCACTCGGTCACTTTTTCTCCGAACTTCTACGACCTTTTTGCAAAGTTCTTCCTTCACTAAAATTCCAACCTCTCCTATTCCATCATTGTTTCCAGACCACCATAACTTATATCTCCTACCTCTGCAACCAACAAATCGAGCTCCTTGCCCTCTCCATCTTACTTCCTGTAGACAACACATATCCACTTCTCTCTTTTTTAACTGTTCACACAATTCCTTACCTCTTCCACAAAAACTTCCAAATCTTACCTCAAATTTCTGTAACCCGGAGATTCTTTGCACCCCTGTCCATTTAAGAGCTACCGGGGACTGGGAGCCAATTCTTTAACAAACTCTTTAATGAGGTCATTTTTGGTGCTTTGTTTTTTACGGAGAGCATGCTCTTACTTACCTCCAACCTCAGTTTTTGGACATGAGGGGTCCCCAACCTTAGTTAACATAGGCTGGTACTCAAAAGTCGCCTCCTACGACATGCTGGGTGAACAGCCTCACTGTTCTATCCCCGGTGAAGCACGGGATTTTTGTTAATTCTTCGTTTGGAAAATAACATGTAGTATTGCTATAAATGAAACTGAGATTCGTTTTTGTCTTGGTTGGTAAACACAACAGAAAGTGTTTGAAAGACGCAAAATTATATCCCTTGAGAATTACAACATCGGCTAGTGGTAACAGATATACACAAAAAAAGTTGAAGAAAGTAGTAAAGAACGACCTCACTGTTAGAAAAAATGTTTGAAAGTATGAGAGCAAGATTTCAAGTAAGAATTGTTGATGCGCGTTATCTATGGAA
Organism: Trididemnum clinides; assembly: GCA_963675345.1. Lineage (NCBI taxonomy): Eukaryota > Metazoa > Chordata > Ascidiacea > Aplousobranchia > Didemnidae > Trididemnum > Trididemnum clinides. Next base: position 26,371,254 of record OY776299.1, on the reverse strand, counting down.
TGCTTTTAAAAATGATGTTTTAAATGCTTGTGGTGAGGTATGTGGCAAGAAGAGACTGAAGGAATGATGAAGATACGTGGTGGCGGAGTGAAGAAAGCATTAAGGCAAAAGAAAACGGCATAAGAAGAGATGCGCCTGAATCGTACAGCGGAAAACAATGCTGGACATAAGAATGCAAACATTGAACGAAGAAAGGGGTTGCTAATTCTGTGAAGAAAGAAGCTAAAAGAGAATTAACAAAATTAAGCCCAAAATCAAATAACTTTTTTGAACTAGTGAGGTTCTTGAAAAATGTTGGGAAAGATATTGAAAGAGGAAGATGCATGAGAGGAAAAGACGTGAAGTTAGCATTTAGTCAAAAATGTAGAAAAGAAAATGAAAAAAATCACTTGGATGAAATTATGAATAAAGAGAATTGGGATCATATGCCAGAAGCTAATGTGGTAGAGGAACACATTGAAAAGATTACGTGGAATGAAAAAGTAATAGCAGTGAGAACAGCGAAACCAGGAAAGGAAGCAGGACCCTCTGAAGTACGTGCAGAGCTGATATTTGCAAAGGCAGCAGTAGGGTCCGTGTGATCATGAAACTTGGCTTACGTGTTGGATGGAAAAAAAAAGTCGGATGAGTGGCGAACAAGTGTGTAGGTGCCAATTTTTAAAGAAAAAGATGACGTAACAAAATGGTAAAGCATACAGAGAGGTAAAGGTGTTCGAGCATCCAATGAAGATCGTTGAAAGAGTGCTGCAAAAAGAATTTAAGAACTAGTGAATGTTCGATTTTATGCCAATGCAATGCAAGTCGGTTGTACGCCTGGCAGAGAAACGATCGAACCATTGTTTGTTTTGCAAGAGGAATATAGTGATAAGGATAAAAAGTTGTTTATTTGTTTTGTGGATGTTGGGAATGCATTTGACAGAGTTTCAAGAAAGGTGATAGAGAGAGCGATGGAAAAAGTGAGGAAGAGAGATTTATGAGAAGTAATTCTAAAAGCAATGATGAGCTTCTATCACGGGGCAAAGGCGAAAGTCGGAGTGGCATGAGAGTTGCCTGAAGAATTTTGAATGCAAGTTGGTATACGTCAAGGATCGGTGATGTCGCCTCTAGTTTTCGCGATTGTGGTGGATGTAATCACGGAGTATGCAAGAGAAGGCTTGTTAATTACAATTTTACATGCAGATGACTTGGTTTTAATAAGTGAAAGCACGGTGAATTTCTGTGAGAAGTTTTTGAAATGGAAGGAGGCGTTTGAGAGCAGGGAGCTCAAGGTTTACTGTAAGAAGACCAAAGTGACGGTGAATGGTTCAAAAGCAGAGTTAGTCCATGTGCTAAGTGCGGCAAATGGTGACGGCAAATTCAATGCTGAGTATGAAGTGAGTTAAATGGATCCGTGAAAAATGTGCAAAGCTAAAGAAAGTGTTTTAACTGCGGCAAAAGGTTTTGTTTTTGAAAGATGTGCTGTGGCAGTAAAAAGAATTGTGGAACCGGTTGAAGAATTATCATTTTATAACCAAGTGAAGCCAATGAAGAGTTTGTTACTTGTGTAACAGGTTGAATGCCAGTGGTGGAAGTGAAGCAACGGTGACAGCAAGAACAAGAATTGGGCGGATAAAAATTTGGAGAATATGGGGAGTTGTTTGAAGTAAGAAAGCTTTCGATGAAAATGAAAGAAAGGAACTATCAGAGTTACGTAAAGTTGGCGACGCTGTATCGCAGCGAGACAGCCTGTCTGAGGGAGAATGAGATGGCGATTTTGAGACGAACTGAGAGAGCAACAATAAGAGCGATGTTTTGTGTTAAATGTAGAAAAGAAGTGTCCAGAACTTATCGATATTCTGGGTTTAGAAAAAATTTTAGACAGCCTTGCCAAAGCGAATGGAATGCGGCGGTGTGGGCGTGTTTTGAGGACGGACATCGATTATGTGTTGAGAAAAGCGTTAGATTTTGAACTGGTTGGAGGAAGAGGGCAACCGCAGATGGCATGGAGAATGCAGGTGGAAGAACAGATTAGGTAAAAAAGAAAGATCCCATCAACAGAGCTAAGTGGCGCGATGCTGTTTATGGACTTCCAAGAAACAAGAGGTAAATCCGGCTACCTCCATTAATGGAGACAGAATTGGATTTAAAAAATTTGATCTCTAGCAAATACACCAGATCTGCAGCCTGTTTTGCAGTCAGTAGGTTTGCAGGTGTGTTGTTAAATACCAGCTGAAGGAAAACGCCTACAATGTCTCAAGGGAAAACAGGTAGTAGGTCTAGTATTGCTGCTGACAAGTAGATATTAATTTGCTTTACCTAATGCCATTTAGTAAATTGACATCTCAATGGCTTTTTTAACTGCGTTTCAATATTGTTTCAATTAATTTCTTTTGAACCGACTAGTTACGTTCTACCTAGATTACTTGAGTAATAATTTTATAAGAATTTGTCATAGTGGCCTCTATTTTGGCTCGGTTTTTATTTATGACGTCATTCCTTGCATTTTTCTGCCGTTCGCGATGTTCACTGTAGAAAAGAAATTACAAAACAGGGGTTGCCAACTGGCAGTGCGCCCCTTTGTTTAGTGCGACATGGAAACCTCTTCATCTAGTAATTTTGTTTTCACACGCCTTGCAGTTTCTTAGAGGTAGACTATTCTATTTCAGAATAGGCAAAACCACGAAAGAAAAACTGGTTTGCGCCACGAATTTAGGCAAAATAAATGATTTTAAAAATGATCTCCAAAAAAAGTCTTTCAACTCTCAAAAACAAGCTAAAACATTTTTTGCAGCTTTTATCATTTGGCCTTCTGAAAACCTAGCTCAATTTTCTCTTCTTGGTCAAAGTTGCCCATCCCTGGCTGATATTGTAAACCTGAATTATGCCCAAAAATCCATTGCCAATCCGCTTTATTGCATAAAACTGCATCTGCGGTTTATTGGGTTTATTAAAGCAGTGACACTCGAATTACTCGGCCCGATGATTCCTTCATTTTAGTTTTATTTATTCACCAGGGCGCTGACTTTATCAAAACTAAGGGATCTTACAAATGAAGAATTGAAAGAGAACGCCAGACTATTGAAAAAATGTGGGGTAAGATTTCTGATTTGATAGTACTGCGTACTTTCGATATTGTAGCGGTAATGCCCACTTTGCTTTTCTGCTTCTGGCGTTTTGCAAACTAGTTTTCTTATCAGTTTAGCTGCTTGGTCAATACCTGTGATCAAAATGCTCTGTGCAGCTGCAGTAGTGATTCCGCATCAAGTTGCTAAACGTTGAATCGAAATGAAATGATGAAAACTCGATCTCTTTGTTTAGCGCAAGCTAATGGAGAGTTTGAGAGTCCGAAATGATCTCACGGTTTTCAAGGCAGCAAACCCGTACGCTTTGTTGTTACCCGCCTCCTTCTGACGGATGGGCGTATGGCAGAAGACCATGGTGCCCCAGAAGCCGGGCAAATCCCCAGGGCCTGAACCGAAGGTCGTAGATAGACCCGCACGCGTCGTTGCGGCCGCAGCAAGCTGCAGTAATACCTGCAGCGTGAGATTGAAAGCAAACGCCGGTTCCGCTCTGACCGTAAAACCCGCAGACTTTGACTACAAGTTGAGAAACTTAGTTCATTGCCCCGCGCTGCAAACTTTTCTTGTTACTTATTCTGCGGCACTAATTTTAAAATCCGTTTCTATTTCAATCCAGGATCAACCGCTTTCAGATGTAATGCTAAGGTTGAAGATCCAGCATCGAAATATGTCGTATGAGAAGCTACAAGAATCTGCAATCAATGTGATGATTTTTAAAATGCAAATGAGATCGAAGTTGGAGAACAGCCGAAGGTAAATAAGTATATTACCATTGAACAGGTGTTCAAGCAGACGGCAAATTTTAAGTAAAGAGGTGACACCCCATAGCAGGAGTTATACCTGGTAAGCATCACTGCTTGAAAGCTGTACTGTTCGATGTCCGGAAACTCTTGTATGTGTCAAAAATATCTCTCCATTCTTCCCTTTGCCACGAAAATAATCTGATCTTTTCCACAGAATCCCACTACAGCCTGTGACAAAAGTTTGACTCTTCGCGTTTTTGACAATTCTGTGCTGAAACCATCATAACTTGTTTCATCTGTTACTTTTACACAATTTTTTTGATGTTTTATTAGTTACTTGGCGCAATTAAATTGATAAAAGTTTGCGATTAATATTTCTTGTTTTCGGTTTGGACCACTTCTTGCAGGCAACATGACATGCTGTCAATCTGTCTGCAGCAATAATTTCGAGAAATTCCTTTTACCCAAACTTTTTCAATTGCTATTGAAGTACATCAAGGCTTTAAGTGATGCTTTTTTGAAACTTCTTCACAAGATTCCATAAGTTTTTTTTATCAAATTCAAATCCTGACTGCTTCTGGCCACTCAAACATTTCGATACTTTTCTGCTTCAAGAAATTCCCTCGCCACCTTGCTTCAATGACATCGAGCACCATCATGCATGAAAACGTGGCAGTTGTGGACTCTCATGTGGAGCTCAAGCTTGCTCTTTAGGAACAAATTAACATATTTTTTTACTATTTTTGGTGTTTCCCTGTGGCTAAAGAGAAAGTCAAGCTGTCCCCATAAACAACATTGCTTCCCAAATCATTTGGCTAGAGGGTGTTTCACAGTTGGGGTGATGTAATTCTCCTTATAGCGAGCTTTGACAGGCTTCCAAACCTGATATCTTCGAACAGAAAACTGATTTACAGAAAACTCGTCCGAAAAAGTACCGGTAGCTTTTTCCACATCTCAATGTCCCAGGTGGCATGACTGTTGGCGAAGTCCAGACGTTTTTTCTTCATCGTCTTAGCCAAGCGTGGTTTGCTGGCTGGCTTTCACGATTTGAGACCGAATTTCAAAGGCAGCCTGCGTTGTATCGTGGTGCTCATTACTGTGCCGGTTTCCATCAACTTTGCCTGAATTTTTTTAGAGAAACTCATTGAAGAGCAAGTGACCATTTTACAAATAGATTAGGCAGTCTCTGCTGCTAGAAACCCTCGGTCGGCCAGACCTTTTTCTGTCCTTGAAAATACATTCATTTTGGTGTTTCATGATTGGATTGTGCACAGCTGATTTGCTAACCTACATCATCTTCGCGATTGGACGTAAAGAAAATTTTTGTATTGCTTTAGGTTACGATTTAAGTCCATTTCTCCCTAGCGTTTTGCCCATTTTTTACCGTATGAATTTCACGGAATTTGACTAAACCATGCTCTTGCAAGTAACTGCTTGAGCAGAAAATGAAAAGACATTGTCATGCAGAGGTTCTACATTAACCCAGTAACATAACTATGCATTATGGCTCAGCAATGCTGATTGCTCATCAAGATGTGGTCGTTTTAAAGCTACATCTTATGGTTTTTGGAAAGTGACCTTAAACTTTTGTCACAGGCGGTAAATTCAGCTTTAAATTATCTTAATTTGTTGCAATGCCGTACCTTTTTAAAAATTGTATCTATCATTTGTATCTTTATTTTTTTTTTATTTAAGAAGGTTATTGTAACATTTGTGCTTCTCGACCTCCTCTCGATTTGGCACTTTCTTGATTTCAAAATTATTGTGTCAGGATTTTAAATCATAAGTTGGAACAGCTACGTTATTGCCTTCAACGCAAAGAAGCTGCTGCTGGTACTACTGCTGCTGCTGCTGCTGCATCGGCCAACGCACAAAATTTGTGAGTATTGATTTTTATTCCATGCTGTTGTTGATCTCTTACGAGCTCAACCGAACAGGTTAGAGCCAGCGCCGTTAATTGTATGGTCGTAATTCAAGCCCCAAGATGGTTGCGTTGTTGCACCTTTTGAAAAGACACTACGATGATTTCCTTCGGAATGTCCGAATTTAATGCACCGCAACAGTTTACTGCCAAGAAGTGAATTTATCAAATTGTGTATCAACAATTGTTGCGGTGTATTAAAATTCGGATATTCCGATGCAGCTATGGACAATATTATCCTATGCTGAGCGTCTTCGCTTACCTGGGAGTTTAGAGAAAGTTATAAACATACCAAGTCATTGCAAGGTGTTTGTATTATCTATTTTGTTTCTATTTCGTGGGAGAGAGGCACGATGTGCGACGGAACATCTAGTATCTGGCTCTAACTATGCCAATCAGTTTAGAGAAAAGCGTCAATCCATTTCAAACCAATCTTGAATTCAAGTTGCAAACTGGTGGCAAGATGAACGGCCATCGGTGGGTGTCCAGAGATCGTGTTATAAACAAACTTATTTTCTTTATAGGAACTACAAAAGCCAAGCATCGCCCAACACTGCTCCGAATATGAATGTCAACAGCGCTCGCATTCCTACAAACAATCAATCACAGCGTTCAAGTCACTCAAACTTCGCTCCCAGACGACCAAACCCTTGCTTTGCAAACCACAGAGGCCCTTACCAACCGCAGTTTACTACCAATGGGGCTCGATTTCCCCCGTACAACTTCAACACGCAGACGCGCTCTAATGCCCCCCATGGAATGCCTCATTCGTTTAGATCTCGATTTGGTTACCCCAGGTAGTCGAGAGGATAACTGACTCTTGTTTTTTTCAATTGAATTAAGGAGCGTCTTAAACTTAAACCTTCAATATGCTGTTGCATACGTGCAACCAAGTGCCTACTCTATCGTTTTGCGGATATTAGGCATTGATTCTTTCATATTTAAAACAACATATTGCTTGGCTACTTTATTATTATCTTTCTTATACATTAAATTTTTTTTGTGAGTGGAATATGCGATTATTGAAACTGCCTGCCTTACTAGTGTTCGTTGTTTATTTATGCATGTAACACATTTATTATGCCTTGTATCTGGTTTATCATGTAACGCTAAAAAATTCCAAGCAATAAATCAATGGCATTATTGGTATAATCGGTGCTGTGCTGAGGGAAAAATGGTCTATTTGCGAGGAGGTTTCCCAAGCTTACCATTTTTTCGTGTCTGTTCTTATGTTAAGGTGTTCCGGGCCTGTCGTAGAATGAACACTAGTTCTGGACATAAACGTTTAGCTATCTTATTTACTAAAAAAACTTTGGTCCGGTGATTACAGTAAGTGCTGGTGGTAGACAAGACTTTATCCAAGTCCAGAAAAATATTGTTTACCATATTTTGGGCTATGTTAATAAGTAGGCTTCTTCAAAAGTAAAGTTATTGTTAATATGCGTGATTGATGAATTACTTTTGAAAAAAAGAAATCTTATACGCGAAGTTGTGTCAAATATTTTGGGCTCGGCAGCAGAATTAAAGTGCAAAGTAACTGCAATGACATGCACTTCGTTATTGATGGACTGGCTTATTTCTTATCCTCCAAATACGGGAAATATTACCGGTTAGGCCCAGTAATTTCCAAAGTTGAAGGATCTTGCATGGCTAGCCATTTTTTAATACTTGTCACCCAACCCCTTCAGAGAGATGGGGGCATGGCGGAGGCCCTTCGAGCCCCAGAAGCCGGGCAACTCCCCAGGGCCTGGACCAGAGGTCAAACAGAGACAGAGAGTCGCCAAAGAGCGAGCGGCGCAAAGAATCCGTAGCTGGACAGTGCAGAATGAGATGAGAGGTGTCCGCAGGCGCTGCAGGAAGGATTCTCGATTCTGCTAATCGTACAGAGACAAGAGCTTAACAGAAAACTGTGTCCGTTGCAACAAAAATACAGGGAGCACAGGTTCTTTGGTAGAAATCAAAGGAGCCTAGGTGTCAAAAAATTTTGATGAGATAGTACGCCTCTTGTCCGAGAAGAGAGACTACAATGGATTGCAGAGGGCACGAGTAGCTCTTCCCGTGTGGCCAGCTCATCAGCCGCGTCGTTCCCGGGAGAAACGATTATCCGGGGACCCATTGTAGCGTGATAGAACAGGAGGAGAGATAAGACAATTCCTGCCAGAGAGTTTGAGGTAAAACGGAAGATAGAGGAGAGGATAGGGTGGCGAGGACAGAACGAGAGTCTGATAGGAGGAGAAGAGAAGAGAGGTGGCAGACATGTTGGTGCTGCCGAGACCAGAAAAGAGCTTGCAGAATGGTGTAGAACTCAGCAGAAAAACTTTAACATACTGGGCCAGCTGAAAAGGAAAGAGTAGCCTTAGTGCCACACAGAGGCAGTTGGCAAGTAAGCTGGAGCCGTCTTTGCCAAAACGAAAAGGAACAGAGCCGTCTGTCCTAAGCACAAAATCGTAAGGTGGGAGAGAGTCAAGGTGAGCGAGGGCCGCACCTTGGCGAGAGAGAGGGAGATCAGAGCGAGAACATGGAGAGGAAAGAGTGGACTCCAAAGTGAAAAAAGGGGAATTCCAAGGAGGAAAGGGAGGGCAAGCAAAAAGAGCCTCCCTAGAGGAAGTAAAAGGAAGCATGAGCGGGTGAGTTGACGCAAAACTCTCCAAGATGGTCTGCAGAGTCTTGGTTCCAATTCAAGTCTGGCCAAACCAGAAATAGAAAGGAAGTTCAAGGATGAAGAGCCCGCTCATAAGATGAAAGAGTAAAATGAATTAGGGTGACTCGTAGAGGAGGTAAAGAAGCCTCAGAGAGAAGCAGAGGGGTAGGGGAGGACGAGAGGCAGCCGGTGATGGGGCGACTGGCCACTCGGTGGAGGCGTTCCAATTTGGTGAAATTGGTAACGCTTAACAAAGGAAACCATCCGGGTGAAGCGTAAGTGAGAAGAAGCCGAAGAAAAGTTTTATACAAAAGAGAAAGAAACTCCTTAGAGGGAGCCCCATGGAGAAGCAGAGATACAGCGTGTGGCTTTGAGACGTGGAAAGAACTTGGCCTTCAGCGAAGATACATGTTTAGAAAAGGAAAGAGTGCGGTCGAAGGTGACCCCAAGAAAAGTTAGAGTGAAATCGAAACGGAGGCGGGAGTTGGGTAAGAAAAAGTTGGGATGGAGGTTAGCTCGGTGGGAATCCATTGAGAAGAAGGAGGCCGCACATTTGCTCGGATTGAGAGAAAGACACCAGTACTCCTACCAGCGCTCCAATCGAAACAGAGCTCCTTGTGTGGCCCCACCGCAGAGGAGACCGAGGGGGAGGAGGATCAAATGGCCAGATCGTTAGCGTAAAGAGAACAGCTGATGGAAGAAGGCAGAGAAGCAGGAAAATCATTGATGAAGAGAGAGAAAAGTACAGGGCCAAGAACGGATCCTTGCAGAACACCTCGATGGACTCGAAAGGAACAGCTTTTGTGATTTTGATAAACCACACAAGCGCGCCTATCAGAAAGGAAAGATTGAGTCCAACAAGCAAAACAAGGAGGGGGCCAGCCGAAATGAGTTTATGGAAAAGGGCGGGATGCCAGACAGAGTCAAAAGCTTTGGAGAAATCAATAGTAGAGAGGATCGTCCGAGAGCCGGGACTGGGTTTGTTAAACCCATCCGAAATGGACTGACAAAGATAAAGAATTTGATCCAAAGTAGACCATCCAGGGTGGAAACCGACCGAGCGGGAAAAGAAAATGGAATTAGATTCCAGAAAAAAGAGTAGACGAGATAGAATGATGCGTTCAAAAAGCTTTGATAGGCAGAAGGTGAGAGAGATAGGCCGGAAGGAAGCAGGAGAGTCGAGAGGTTTTCCCATCTTGTGGATGGCAATAATGGAAGATGTCTTCCAGATGGAAGGAAAGGAATGTGAAGACCAGGAAAGATTGAAAATGTGAAGAAGAAAATCCATGCCAGAGCGAGGAAGGTGCTTTATCATGGGATAGGCAACTTTGTCTGGGCCTGTGGCAGTGGACAAGGTGAGGTTAGAGGCAGCCGCAAGAAATTCAGCGGCGGAGAAGGGTGAGTAGGAGGACGAGTAAGACTCTTCAGAGTACGTGGCTCGGCAGAGCTCGGAAAGGTAGCCTCTGGCTCTGCTACGAAGGGTTTTTCCCTGAGAGACAGAGAAGTGGGATCTCAGGTAATCGACGAAGACCGAAGCCGACTCCCTGTGAGAGGAACAGTAGGGGAAGTTAGGAGAGGAGAAAAAAGAACCAGTAACAGAACAAAGGAGAGAGCATACAGATTAAGGGTTAGATTTGTGCGAGAGAGAAGAGCAATAGTACCTCCGTCTTCACCTTGGCAATGACAGACAAAGCACGTCAGGAGGCAGAGATGTAAGCCTGACGATTTTCATCACTTCTGTGAGCGGCAGCAAAAGCCTTACGTCTTTCACTAATGGCTTCTTCCACTTCAGTGGACCACCAGGCATTAGGATGGCGTTTGATGCGGCCGAAAGAAATAGAAGATTTGGCCGCATTCAGTGTCAGAGAAGTAAAGAGAACAGCAGCAAAGGAAAGAGAAAGAGACGAGTATTCTTCTGCAGAAGGACAGTGAGAGTCAAAGTAAAAAGCAAAGTCATCCCAACAAGTTTTTTGAAAATTGAAGAAAGGGCACGCTTGTTTAGGCGAAAGACCGGAGAAAAAGGGACGGTTAGTAGAATGGGAAAGTGGTCAGAACCCAGGTCCAGAAGCGCCTCCTAGGAGCAGGAAAGGGCGAGATAGGAAGGAGCAAAGGAGATATCAAGGGAGGAGCGACTGCCTGAGGAGCGATGGAGAAGAGTAGATATGTCAAGGTTATTGAAGGAGAGGAGGTCAGAAGAGATGACCCAGTCGAATACTTACTTTCCACGGGGGTCGGGAGTACTTTTTCAGTCCCAGAGGGGGTGATGGCAATTGAAGTCCCCCAGAATAAAGAGATTTCTGGAGGAGGAAAGAGTAGAGGGAGAAAGGAGTCAGTTCTGCTATCCGCCGGAGAAGAGCAAATAGGGGGAGCGCAGACATTAAGGAATGAGAGCGAGGGGGAGTCGTTTAGAGAAATGTTGACCCTTACATAATCAGAGTAGTGGTCAAGCGAAGAGAGAGAGGAGGTAGAAAGTTCGGAGAAGGATAAGCTCTGCCTGACAAAAACGATGACGCCGCAGCTAGCGTGCGTGACATTAGAAGAGAAAGTGCCAGACCGGGAGTGGGTGAGATCAGATTGCAGAGCAGAGAATCCAGGGATCCGGAAAGAAGACTATGAATTGAGGTAAGATTCCTGGATACAAATAATGTGGATACAAATCAACGGGATGAGACGAAAAAAGTGTAGAAGTTCGGTGCTCCTGACTAGGATACCTCCAGCGTTCCATTGAAGAAGTCTGAGGGAGTCAGGGGGAAGAGGAAGCAGAAGATGTAGAAGAACAGCCAGGAGCATGAGGTGGTGGTGAGGGTGCAGAGGGAGGAGATACAAAGTGGGCAGTAGGTGGATAAAAGATTTGAAGACGAGGGTGGGGCGGGAATGCTGGATTAGCATAGGGGCACTACACCAATCAACAGCCGCCTTAACGTGGTGGTGTGGTCCCCGACCCCGTTTGGGTTGGGTCGTCCTGCCCCCTGAAACACCGAAGAAGGGCAGCATGCCGCTTCTTCAAAATTGGTTGCCTGTCTTCTCGCTTCTTCTGCTTCTCTCTTGTCCTTCCTCGTCTTCTCATTCTTCTCCTTCTCATGATGAGCGGCAACGTTCGTCCTAACCCTAGCCCCATCTTTGCCTGCTCAAAGTGCGCTGGAAATATAATCCGGCGGAGTAGATCAGTGCAATGCTGCACCTGATCCAAATGGGTCCATCTAAAGTGCTCACTACTTTCATTCTCTAAATTCAGAACTCTTGGGTGCTCTCACTCCTGGAGCTGCCCCCCCCTGCTGCGTCCCTGTTTCTGCTGGAGATCCCTTATCTACCATCATTGTGACTTCCTCTACGGACTTCTTTTTTAATAGTTTGCTGACCTTCATGGATGGAATCAAGGGCAAACAATTCAAAAATCATGTCGATGTATTTACTAAAAGTGTGTTTCGAAAGCGAGTGTGTAGTGGTAGACATACATTGAATCAACACGTCTGAGCCGGCGAAACGCGGGAAAAATGACGTAAACCCGACTTTTTTTTTTCTTTACTAAATCACTACTGTTGGGCTCATTGCGTAATCAATTACACGAATAAATAAGTAATATACATACAGTATTACAAACGCAATAAGAATGATGTAGCCTACATCGTTGGAGCAAACATGTTGATTGAAAGTGACAAGCACTAAGTTTAAGGTATGACTTGTATGTCCAAGTGTTGATGTACAGCAGGCTTGAGCAAAAACTAAAAGGGCCACATTAGGCAAATATTTTTTCGCTGCCGCAATCTTAGGCTTCCAAATAAGGCATCGCCACTCAAGCAGATCAACTTCTTTATAGAAAGTATTTTGGTTTCAAAACAAAGATGTCGACCTTACTTTGGAAGGTCAACATGTGTTGGCAGAATACAGAGCCGCAAAAACAATTCTTACGGATCGTATGTCGACCAGACATGGTGTTTATTATTGCTACAAACTTTTTACTTCTTGGCGGCTATTACCAATAATAATTGGGCTAAGCAATAGGCAAGTCTGTACAGACTTCGAACCAGTCTGCTGGCACAGTGCATTACAATAAACCACTGGAAAACAGCAATTATTAGTATCATTTTTTTAAGTATTCGTGCAATGTCATTTTTAAGGAATCGGTAGATAGTTTCAACTGCATATAGCTATCCCAACAGCAGAACCACTCTGAAAAAGTCCAAGCATTAAGCTACGCTCAACCAGAATTGTTGTGAAGAAGGCGCCAGTTAGCTTGACATTTTCTTTCAACTTTCAAAAAAGAGCTTAAGAATATTATTTACAGGCTTCCTAGCGAATGTCGCCAACCGCACAAGAACAGGATTGTCATTGGAGATTTTAACAACCATAATATCCAATGGGGATACAATTCAACAAAGGAAGATGGCAACGCCGTTGAACAATGGTCAGACAGTAATTAACTCTCTCTGGTGCATGATGCTAAGCATCCACCTTCCTTGAATAGTGCAAGGTGGAAAGCTGGATATAATCCAGACATTGCGTTTGTAAATCAAACAATTGGCAGCTTATGCAATACAGGAGTTTTGGACCCTATTTCCATAACGCAACATCGTCCTATCAGGGTCAGTGTCCATGCAGCAGTCACACCTACAATTGTGCCTTACCAACGCCGTTTCCATTTCCAAAAGCAGACTGGATAAGTTTTACAACCGACCTCGAAAACCAAATCTACTATATCACACCAAAACCAAAAAATTACAAACTTTTCACCAACCTGGTTAAAAATATTGCACGGAAACATATTTCTCGTGGCTGCCGAAATAGGTATGTGCCATGTCTCAATGAAGAAATTCTGAACATGCTGGATAAGTACCAAACGCTATTCAAGGAAGACCCTTTTGCTGAAGAAAGCATTACTGCAGGAGAACAACTCATGGCCTCCATGACTCAAGAGCGCCAACGAAAATGGCTAGATACAATTGAATCAACAGACATGTCTAGAAACAGCAAGAAGGCATGGAATCTGATCCGAAAACCAAACAACGATCCTGCCATTCCAAAGCATCAACACTACCCACACACCGCTAATCAAGTTGCACATCAGCTCCTAGTTAATGGGCAAACAAAAAGAAAGAAAGCTCCTAGGGCGAAATTTAGAAAAAACGGAAAACAAAACATAGAACCAAATCTAACATCACCATTCGCAGCTCAAGAGTTCTCTAATGGCATTGCTGCTCTCAAGAATGGCAAAGCGATTGGCTTGGATGGCATCTTTACGCAAGAGCCAAAACATTTCGACTAGCAAGCTAAAAAATGGTTGCTTGACTGTTTAATCGATGCGTGGAAACCAATCGTATTCCCAAGATCTGACGGAAATCACGCCTTATTGCTCTCCCAAAACCAGGTAAAGACCTTTCATTGCCTAAGAGCTTCAGACCGATCTCCCTACAGTGCCACCCGTATAAGCTGTTCGAAAGGCTATTGCTTGGAAGGCTTACCCCAGTTGTGGAACCAAAGATCATTCCACAACAGGCTGGCTTTAGTGAAGGTAAATCGACAACTAGCCAATTGCTTAACCTCACGCAGCATATTGAAGATGGTTTCGAGAAGAGATTAGTGACGGGTGCTGTTTTCGTCAACCTATCTGCTGCATACGATACAGTGAATCATCGTATCTTGATGACTAAGATCTACCAGATGACCGAAGATAAAGCAATGACAACACTCCTTGGTACTCTTCTAAAGAACAGGATGTTTTATGTGGCTCTGAATCAGAAGAAAAGTCGATGGCGGCAACAGCGAAATGGCCTCCCTCAAGGCAGTATTTAGCCCCGTTGTTGTACAGGGTGAGTCACGGAAAACGGATGTTTTTAGAAAGCCCCTTGCTCTTCTAGAGTAAGTGATTAGGGAGTGAGGAAGGTAATCTTTAAACTTGCTTGAGATGCCGCTTAGTTTGTTGTTATTTGTTTATCTTTTTTGTTAATTTTTGTATTTGTTAGTCATTAATTTTGAATTGCTTTTCTTCTTAATTTTTAATTGATGTTAAATTGCTTTTCCTCATGCTACCGTGGAGTCTTGAACACCATGTGTTTGCTTGTGACACCTACGTGAAAAAGGGTGAATCAGTGACTGAAATCCAACGTCTCTTCAAGCGAAGATTCAACATCGGTTGTCACGGTAATGTACCAAGCCGCAATTTCATACTTAGGTGGGTTAATGCACTAAGAACGACTGGTTCATTATTGAAAACCAAACCACCGGGCCCTGCCAGAACCGCCAGAACACCAAGAAATGTGGATCGAGTGAGAGAAGCAATCATCCGAAGTCCCAGGCGTTCTGCTAGGCGACACTCTGCAGAACTGGGAATAAGTCAAAGCACTGTGCAGTGAATCTTACATAAAGACCTGGCCTTTCAACTATACAAAATTATGACTGTCCAGCAATTGAATCCGCGGGATTACCAACAATGTTTGTCGTTTTGCCAAACAATACTCGACATGTTTGAAGAAAATGAGGATTTGACCCTAATAATGAGTGATGAAGTCCATTTTCATCTAAATGGTACAGTTAACAAGCAAAACTTTCGATACTGGGCTTCAGAAAATTCTCGTGAATTACATCAGCGACCACTATACACCCCAAAAGTGACTGCTTGGTGTGGTTTGGGAAAGTGCGGGATATTTGGTCCATTCTTTTTCGAAGAAGGAGAAGGGACAGCAACGGTTACTTCAGACCGTTATAATCGAATGTTTGAAAACTGTTTCCTACCTGAGCTTTGCAGACGAGGAATCAATAGGGCATCAATTTGGTTTCAACAAGATGGGGCCACTGCTCATACAGCGAGAGCGTCAATGACTGCTGTTCGAGCTGCATTCCCTAATCATGTCATTTTACGCTTTGGAGATCTCCCGTGGCCTCCGCGCTGACCCGATTTTTCGATGTGCGATTTTTATCTGTGAGGATTTTTGAAATCACGCGTTTATGCTGGGAAACCCCGCACACTTGGAGAATTGAAGACTGCAATACGTGAAAATGTCCGAGAAGTAGGTGAAGAAACTTTAGTGAAAGTGGAAGCCAAATTTAGAAAGCGACTTCAAATTTGTGCTCGTGAAAACGGCCATCATTTGTCAGACATAATTTTTCGCTCCTAAATATTCCATAATGGCATAGTTTAGTGAATGTTTTTATGTACATTATAAAATTTTTGTTGAAATATTCGAAGAGTTTTGCCTTCCTTAAAAACATTCGTTTCCCGTGACTCACCCTGTATAACATCTACACCAATGATCAACCCACGGACGAAAGAACATCTCGTTTTATTTATGCAGACGATCTATGCATTACATCCCAAGAAAGTTCTTTTGAAGCTGTTGAACAAAATCTAACACACTCTCTTATTCTGCTGACTCAGTACTATGCAAAGAACCATCTGAAACCAAATGCATCAAAGGCTCAGGTGCGTGTATTCCATCTCAAAAATAGAGAAGTAAACCGACCACTCAGAGTTACTTGGTCCAGAACACCGCTGGAATACCACCCAAATCCTTTATATCTGGGAGTCAAACTGGATCGCACACTCAGCTATAGAAGTCATATTCTGAGCACTTAGGCCAAGTTCAACACCAGGAACAATATTTTGAGGAAATTGACCTACTCAAAATGGGGATGCACGCCTCATACCCTCAGAACATCAACCACGGCCTTTTGTTATACAGCAGCTGAATATGCATGTCCTGTATGGTCACAATCCGTACATGCCAGCAAATTAGATCCAGCCCCAAACAATGCTTGTCGAACCATCACAGGCTGTCTCAAACCTACCAACACCAGCAACCTACACCTACTCGCTGGTATCGCACCACCTGAAATTAGAAGAGAGGTAGCCAGCAGAGCGGAAAGACTACGCCAATCTATTGACACCAGGCAACCACTATTTGAATCTGAGCCAGCACCGACGAGGTTGAAATCAAGAAGATCTTTTCTGAGCCATGTCCAGCCCCTTGTCCAGCCCAAAGCGGAAACAAACATGGAACGATGGATCGATAAGTTAAAATCCAACCCACCCTCTGTCGATATGGGAATTCAACCATCTGAGAGTCTTCCTCCAGGAAGCAATGCACCCTGGCCAACATGGAAAACACTCAATCGGCTTAGATCTGGCGTAGACCGTACCAAGGCAAATTTAATCAAATTGGGATACCATACTGGCGACCCCTCGTGTAATTGTGGCACAGAGACACAAACGATAGAACACCTACTGCAATGCCCACTGCTCAAAACACCTTGCTTTCGTGACGATTGGAGTATTTTTAACGACACCGCACAGAAATGCGTGAAATTGTAGCAATCAACCATCTGAAGATACGATACGGACAGACAGCGAATGTCGTCCGCATGGTCCCTGTCATTAACGCTGGGATGATCTATTTAGACGGCTAGGCCGGCTTTACTTGATGGGTAATTTTTTTTTTGACACTGTCAATTCTCGTTCCAAAATTAAAAGTGCCAGTTTAAAAAGTAACCGATTAAAAAATTAGTATAGGGGTTGTACATAGGCAATGTATTCTCCCAAAGTTTGTGGAGTCCCTGGCTACGTCTTGTTTGTCCAGTATCTAGCATATGCATATTTAGGAACTGGACTCGTGCACAATTTAAACAGCATTTATTTAAAGTTATGGGAGGGTGTTTAAGTAATTGTGTTTAATTTCAGAAACATGCAATTAAATATTTGGCATACTACTTGCGATTTTTTGTAATTCTAGGCCCAATTGTATAACCAAACGCCTCTGATTGCACGTATATTGCTAGGTCCTGGAATAATCGAAGCTAATGGAAGTGCAAACTAACCGAAAGTTAAGCATTTACAGTTAAGTTGTTGCAATAGGTTAGGCTATGATCTCAGAGTACACTCGGCCTTCGTTTATCCAAACCTCGTCAATCCGGACTTCGATTTATCCGAACAGTGGCTGTGAAACAAAAGTCGCCAACTTCTCTCCACTTCGCTCTTCTACATCCCGAGCCCGAACCACGTAAATACATTGTAAATATTTCAAGGTAAGCAAATTTATAGTGCTGTTGTCTTTTATTTTTTCAAGACGGTAATTTTATTTTATTAGCATAAACTATACACATTTGTGTTATACGGATTTTCTCATTTATCCGGACCCGTTCCTGCACCATTTAGCCCGGATAAACGAAAATCAAGTGTATATTGTACATATTGTTGAGAATAGTTATTTCATTTGATATGCATTGTATACAGTTCAGTAGGCTATTTACATTTGTATTATCCTGACTTTTTCATTATCCGGACCGGTTCCCACACCATTTAGCTTGGAAAAACAAGGGTCGAGTGT
This sequence comes from Trididemnum clinides, assembly GCA_963675345.1. Lineage (NCBI taxonomy): Eukaryota > Metazoa > Chordata > Ascidiacea > Aplousobranchia > Didemnidae > Trididemnum > Trididemnum clinides. Next base: position 26,353,573 of record OY776299.1, on the reverse strand, counting down.
ATAATAAATCGATTGGGTTTTTGTGTTAAGATTCTGGTAACTTAGACCGTGTGATTCCTGTACGATATCTTATAAAAATCGTCAGTTTGTTCAACTTTGCTACCAATGATTAATATGTCTTGAGATTAAAATCAGTCAGACGTGCGACACGACTGTACAAAAGTGTTCTTGGTTGCAATTGCATTACTAAAAAACAGGTTTTTGGCCCACCAGTATGTAAATACTGTGATGCATTGTTCTTCTTTAACAAAACAAGTAGCAGTTGTATGCCTTTAAAATGATAATGAATAAAACCTAAAGCATAGCTGCTGCCTGCTGCTGTTTTTTACAGTCATGATACTAGACAGCATTGTGACATCATAAAGCTAGTTTGAAACGTTCAAGAAAGAAGAGAAAAAGCATGATTAGAAAGCTTAAAATACTTAAAAAAGTTTCTGTTGTTGCATCGTGCTTAAGTTATGGTAGACTTTTTTATCGAAAGCACTTTGTTAAAATCTCCGGAACAAGCTTTTAATCGCGCTTGTACGATGAATAGTTTCTCACAAAAAAAAAAGAGAACATATTTTGCAATGAAGCGTTGTCTGTGACGGTATGTTCCACCGCAAGGGGGTAAAATTTTTGGAAGGTGGGGGCTGGCTTTCTTATGAGCAAAAACCGTTTTGCTTTGTCAAAAAATTGCGAACTAAAAAACGTGTTTGATCATGACGTCACGCATCCCTTATGACACTCACCCTGGATAGTTGATCAATCGTGCCGAGTTTAATGTTTATGCGCCCAGTAGTTTCGAAGGAATTAGATTACCGGTATGTAGCAGAGTTAAAGCGGAGTTCTGTCTGTATGTACATACTCTTTGCACGATACATTTTATTGAATGTCTAGAAAAAAAATGTTAACAATAAGGTTTTTGCGTTCAATTATGTATTCGAAAATTTTCTTTTACTGATTTTTCGATGTGGCGTTGTTGGGCGTATGACAAGGAAACAAGGTTATCGGCAGAGGTCGATTTAGATCATAAGGCAAGTATTTTCTGGGCCCCACTAAGTGGCAAAGGTTTACCAGCCAGCAACTCCAGTTTGACTGTAGTGCATGAGGCAAAAGCTCCAACGGGATTTCAGTGGAGGCAAAATCTTGATTCTCCACTCTTAACCTGCACACTAAATAAAGCACATAAGACGATCCTATCTCAAAAAGCATAAAGGAATAAGTCAATGTAGCAGTGAAGTTCTGTGTTTACCGTATTTTGTGAGTAACCTGTGTTGCATTTTCAATACTTTTGGTTTTATTGGTTTTGTGCTGATTGTACTCAATGTTCTCTTTTAAAAATTGTGTCTCCTTGTAGGTGGCTTCTATTTGAAACTTACAAATTTCAGGATGTAATAAAAGGTAGTTTGAATATTAGGATAAATTATTTTCTGAGAACTTATAAAGTTTTATAATAATTTGTAAAAATATGAAGAAGAGGCCCCTCAAAAAAGGATTTATGGCGTGAGTGCCTCACTAGTTTCAACCTAAACCCAGTTCTGGTTATTGGGCTATATCCCCCTCCATCTGGTAACGCCCTGCAGGGCCACTAACAATGTAATTTGTTTTTCTGCGAACCTAGTAGGCTAGATCTTTTGTCCACTTGCATCAGCGCATGCAAAACCAGTTCGGCTAAATGGAACGCAACACATTATGTGGACTAAATATTGGAAGCTTGAGTTGTATTGTGAACAAAGCACGCGGATAGCAAGTGCTAATTGATTTATATTGGGAAAGGGAGTTGAAATGTTTTGGATTGTCTAGAGTCATTTTTTTAATTTTCTTTATTTCCGTCTTCCACCTTTGCAAGAAAAAAATTTGTTACATAAAGTTCTGTATAAAAAGTAACCTACACACTACAGCACAAAAGACTAGAAAAAGTTTGGGGAAATGTAATCTATGAAAACCTTATTTTCTGGAAATTACTGACTGGCCGAAAATGACTGTTTTGAGGGTACAAATTGGGTGACTTCTCGTATATTTTCCGATTCTTTTTTGGGGTAATTCGCGGGGGAAACTTATTTAGTGATTATTTATCACGGCGAATTTATTTAACTACTGTGCGTCGTCGTCAAGAACAAAGAGGGAGCAGGGTGCAGTGTTCCAACCGCTCTAAATAGGCCTACGCTACTACTGTAGTTGTAAACGTGACCATGGTGACCGCAAAACCAGGTCTTAATTACAATAAGATTGTGCGAGTGTACATGAATAAAGGTTTGAATGCTGCTGGATTCAGATCATTCATGCCACAAAGTTTGCGGTGGCAACTTATTTGGACATACCATCGCGTATATGTGATTTCTTAAGAATCCAAGCTTGTAAGTAATAGGAATTTTATTTGTTGGAGTCGAGCTCAAGTGATAACTTTTGCAAAAAAACCATTGCGCCGATAGGAATTTGGTCGAAAACTAAGCTTTGATAAATATTTTCGAGGGAGAGAGTGCTATTCTCCCCTTTGTCACCTTCACACCTTAATTAGACTAGTTTTAGGGTAAACTCCAGGCCTGTCCATTGTCCATGAGTGAACTTTGCTTTTAGTTTAGCCAAATAACATTTGAAGAAGAATTTGGTTTAGCAAACACTGGATTTGATAAATTTCTTCAATTTTCATGATATGTCATTTGCAAAACATTTTTATGACGAGTATTACTTCATCTAAAGCGATATGCTCTCTGTGTTGCTGTCTGTCTGTGTCATCTTCTCCGGAGCTACTGGGGGTACAAGCATGAAACTTGGCACCAGTGACTACCACTGGGAAGTGAGTGTCATGAGAGAATTGGTGATGTAATGATGAGGTCGTGATTGAAGATAATTGTTTTAAAATTTTCACTTGTCAACGGACAACGGCTTTTGCTCAAGCGAAAGGAAGTACCCGACTAAACAGCTTGAGAGAACTTTATCTCCTTAAGGTCAAGATAACGTCATAACACACAATAGCTAAAAAAATTGTTTTTCGTTGTTATCTCAAAAAATACCGGCCTCAAAAACGTGGTTGAAAGCTTTTTGGGAGATGAAATGGTAGGCTGCTCGTAAAAGGAAACCAGTTTTGATTTAAAAGTAAGGAGCGTTTTAAGAACAAGAATTGATGTGTTATTTCACTTCATGTGTCACTCCGCTCCATGCTTATATGTTCGCTGCCAGTTAAGCAAAATGATACCTTAGACCAGGGGTGTCAAACTGGAGGCCCATGTAAGGATTTTGTGGCGCACTGCGAATGCCTGGTCTCCGAATTCGGTCTTCGAAAAATTGTTCTCCAAAAGAAAAAAATCTTTTAAGTTGAAATTACGTAAAAATAGCGATTATCGCCGTGACAAGAACATTTATTTTCAAAAAAGTTCAAGTTGCTATTGAGTGAAAAATGCGAAAAATTCCTATTAAAAGCATTAGTCTCCAAAAAAGAAATATATACAGCAATGTTTCTCAAACTGTGTGCCGCGATGTGCTGTGGTATGCCGCGAGTCTTTCTAAAGTGCTTTATACTGATACAAATTTTCTGCCAAAATTGAGAAAATGCTGCCATGAGGTAATGGTCAACAACTGCTATAAGTCGCGGGCGGCATTACAGGTTACGGTGAGAGAGGTAAAGACCTTTTTTTCAGAGACCAGCACCATTTCGAGCTACATCACACGATTTTCTGAGATCGTTGCCCAGAGAAGTGGTGATCTCCAAATAATGCCGTGGCTGGTGTTCCGCAAAATTTGATCAACTGGTTTCCTGTGCCGGCAGGCAAAAAAGTTCGGAGGCCACTGGTATACAGTCTTGCCAGCTTAAATTTTTTTCAATAAAGTCTGGTTCTGTATAAAATCCAAGTAGGTAAATGTGGCCCACAGCATTGAATGAGTTTGACACCCCTGCGTTAGACTAATAACATAAAAATCTGGTCATTAACAATGTAATGGCAGGCGCGAAAATTGTAACAACAGAACTGATGGCGGGATCCAGGTTAGACTACCTTGCTAGAGCCATATTGCACGCCTGACTACCCTCAAGCTCTAACACATGTTGATCACATTTAGATTTACATCAGTGGTAAATTTCTTCTTGAAAATACCGGTAGTTTTTTCATTCGACTCTCTTCGACGACGTTATTACAATGGTTTACTAATTGTGTTATAAAAACAATGGTGGTATACTGATAATTGAATATTTGGGGGTATATCTAAAAATTAAAATGGAAAAATGGCAAAGAAAGAAAAAAGCTTGAGAACTATTAAGGAACTGTGGATCGGCATACTGATTTATGCCGATCCACAGCTCCTCAATTTCTTTAAATCCTAAAATTGAACTCTATCACTTAAACTCCACCGTGGAATATTGCTGCACATAGTACCAGTATACGTTTTTGTATTCAAGCATCTTTGTAGGAAAATTTTTACATGTTGAGATATTTATAAGATGCTATTTAGGTTACCTTATTGTGTGATCATCCAGCTTTAGCCGCAAAGTATAGTCTTAGTAGTCATCGGGACAATTAAAATTTAGAATTACACCGTATCATAAGAAAGGGAGGTCCTACTCCTCTCTCCTCTATCCATAGAACATCACATTCCTCGTACCCACCCAATCACTTGAGAATCAACAGAAGTTTTCCAACTAGCAATTCTAAGCAACTTTACTTATAAGCAAATATACTGTAGTTCAAAGGGTTAAAAGGTAGTTTGACGGCGATTGGAGGTGGTGACCGTCACATGTACGTTGATTGAGGTGTTGCAGCCTCAACAGTAATCTCAAAATAATTAGGTTGTATCTGAAGATGTATTGAAGCGACTGTTATCTACGAATAAACAAACAATTAAACAACCAATCATAAATTACCAAAAATGACGAACTTACTGGCTTTTAAGATTCTGCTTCACAAAGAACATAAGATTTCATTACACAAAAATTCAATAACACTGTAGCCTGTGCTTCGAGGTGGGAACGATCTTGAAGATCAAGATCACATTTTTTGGTGATCTTGATCTTCAAGATCACTGAAAATGGATCTTGCCCCTCTCTTCCTGTACTTGATATTGTCTAATAATGAAACTCTGTTCGACTGTTGGTTAAGGTTTGTGAAATAAGACACACGAAACTTTAAACGAATTACATCTGAAACTGAGCACGAATTACCAGCAGCATAAATTGAGTGAATGAACGTCTGACACAAAGAACTGACTTTGATTCCCGATTAAACAGATTTATTTAAAATTAGAAACTAAATTTCCAAGTGCCGTTATGCGGCAGCAACAGGTAGCCAACTAAATCAGTTAAATTTTTATTTGTTAAACTGGTGATCTCTCCTGCCAAGTGACTTTATTCGAAACTGATATGCTTTTCATATGTCTTAACATCATAAACCACACTAAATTGTGACGTTTGGTGACAAAAACGAACCGAGGAGAATTGATTACCGCACTGAATTCATAAATTATCACACAGAAGTAGTGTTGCCAATTTTTGTACTATATTTAAAAGCATTTGTTTTTTAAAATAACTTTAAAATCAGATTTTTAATTTGGGTGCATCGTTGTAAACTGCTACTGTTACAAACTTCGAATCTACATTGTAAAGTTTGACAGCAATGATGTTAACTCTCTGTGTTGTAAAAAGAATTTTTGACGGAAATTGTAAAACTTATATTTTTGGAAACAAAATCCATGCTCACTACAAAAAAATAGATGCCAAACTCCGACTCCGGATTTTGCTCATCTTTGGAAGGCACACTGTGGTGTGAACCAGAGGTGGCTAGGATTAGGCTATCAGGAATGGGAATCCGCAGGGTCCCAGTGAAAATTCGGATTCAGGATTGGATCAGGACAAAATCATGAATGCAATTTTTCCAGATTATCAGGATCAGTAGTGGAAAATTCTCCTGCCGTCAACTCTACTGTAACTCAATATAAATGTAAAACATATAGCGAAAGCATTTCAAACTTATTTTTTCGTAGCCGGATCAGAATTAAGATGTAGTTTTTGTGCATATTAGGAGCTGAATCAGCATTAAGAAGTTGTGTCTTTGGACCAAGATCGGGCGGGATCGGACTTCAAAATTTTTGACTCCGGCCACCACTGCTTGAAACACCAAATAAATATCTAAGCGGATGAAAATTTTTGTGAAAAAACGCTGGAAAGCAAAAAAGGAACAAAACCGAACAACAAACCTACAAATGCTATGTGCTGTGTACAGCCACGGTAATGGTGGCATCAAAAAGCTGCGGAGGTCAAAAGTGAACAAACAAGAATAATAGGCAAAGGGAGAAAGACGTTTTTGGGAAGTTTTCTAAGAAAGAAAGAAATATATCAGACATGGGTCCATGAGATTTTAGTGAAAACTGTAACTAATATAACTGTATAAACCCCGATTGGTATAAGTCAGTAAGTGTTACAGTTTTAGGAGATTATTCACAGCTTTGTAATAACAACACTAAACATGTTAGTTTTTGGTTTTTGTCAACATCTATTTTCTGCATTGCATATTCATTTTGCTGGTTAGTATTATGCTAGGGCTTATGCTCAGCGGTTGAGGATTGAATTAAGTTACTGATCTGAGAAGCCTTACTAATGAACAAGTTGTATAAATAATCTAAATCTAACGAGTTAAATAAATGAGTGAACTAAAATTTAGATACCGGTATGTGAGTTTACAGAAATTTACTCTCAAATAAGAAACTAAAAATACTCAAAAAAATCACCGTACAATACGAACTAGGGTAGGTTACAGAAAATGGGCAAAATATGAAAATTTACAGAAATCAATAAAACAATTTGAAACCAAAACTATAATCGTAAATCATCCAATTGGATAAAATTTTAAAAAATTTTGAGTTAAACTTGGCCTGTATATCTCAGTATTGTATTAAAATGTCAGTTTGCTAATTAGTTGTTTGATTTTCTTTTTTTTATTTTAGAAATATCCATAATTTAATTGGCCTACTGTTTTTCCTATATTTCTATAAAGTTACATTCTGTACTTTAATGTTGCTCTCAAATAATATGAATAACCCAATATGAAATCTTCATTTTGAGATTTCCTTGAAAGTGTCTTTAGCTATTGGACAAAAGAAGCCAAGGATTTTGTTCTAGACTTTAATATCTACTCCTTTATTGTTGTTTAATCTGAAATGCTGAATTCTAAATATCTTATGTTGTACCAGTTTTTGTTTGTATTAACTGTTAGTGACTGATCAGCTGGTGATTGTGAACATAGCATACATATTGAAAGTACCACACTTTTATTGCTCTACCCTGGTTTGTCGTCTATCTTGTATTACATAAAGTTTTTTATTTAAATTTTTTGATGTTTTACCTTTTTTAAATGAGTTAATATCAGTACTTCAGTGCCTTATAGCACAGAGCAAAATAATTCTTTCAATAAGAGCAGTGCCTGTTTTTTGTGACACCAGAGAAATTTTGCAGACAATTTTTACACGATGGGAAAAAATTTTGGGAAGTTGCTTTTATGTGACTCTGAGAAAAATTCTTAAATGTGGTTATTAATTGTCATAAACTTTTTTGGTAGTACTAGAATGCAGAAATTTCACAAACTAACCCTAATCCAAAAATTTATACTCATTACACATTGCTGTTTAAACCAATATATTTTTCTTTGCAGAAATTTAATCTGCTTGGCAAAAAAATTAGAATTATCAGACCAAATAGCATGATTAGTTTGCCAGAGCCTATTGCAATGATGAGATCCGAAATTTTGTGTATAATAAGCTGATGTGTGATAAAATTTTTTTGGGCTGCTGAAATTTGCTTTTGAGGTTGCTTTGTGACAAAATTACCACATGACAACATTATCATTATGAATTCTTCATGTGATGAAATAATTAGCACTCCAAATAAAATAAGTAACTTTGGAACAGTGTTTGGTCTACTATAATAATCATGTAAAAACAATCTGCCTGATTTTTTACGGCCACATAGAAATAAGTTACAGAAAGTTTCTTACATTCATGTAGAAATATCCTGCAAAATGTTTTTTACAATCACTTAAAAATACCTGCTGCGTGTAATAAACTGCAGTAACTGTTAAATATAAGCCTGGCCTAATCTAGTTCAATAGCTTTGTAGTTTTGAAACATTTGTTAATGCCTTTCACTAGAAGATGTCAAATACATGCTGAGACCATGACTATATGGAAATAATTTGTCATTTCTGCAACTGATCTGATAAAATTTTGAGAATTGAATGGTATAGGTGTTGATAAATTTCAAAGGAACAAATTTGGGTAAGTTAGACCACAGAGAACTGCTTTAAAATCTAATACTGATCAATGTTTGCTGATTATCTTATTCAATTATTTCACACCGCATGTTGCTCTTACAGTTATCAAATTACCATCTCATTCTCCCTTTGATTCAGCATTGCCAACGTGACTCAACTTTGATACATGCTTTCTTGCATTTATAGCAAAAGCCTCTTTTTATAAAGCAGCTTACCTCATTTTTTTTTATTTTACCCTACCAACTGTTCTTGCTGTCACTGCTGCTTCACTTCCACTGTGGCAATTATCACTATTGTTACTGGTTTATGTTGTTTTGTGTCAAAAGCCTAAGATTTTGATGAAACTGTACTATACTGTGAGACATAAAGCAACTGAGAATTAAGCCAAAATATTTTAATGAGTCTTATATCAACCAGAGGATGAAATTTATAACAATCATAAAAAATCATTTTTTAATGGTTTGAACAGCATTGTGTACAGACTTGCTTTCGACTGTGGAGTTGTTGGTGCTATGCAGATATCACATTTCTAGCACAAGTAGGAAAAATTGTTTTAAAGCTTCTATCCCCAAAAGACAGCTGTGAACGGCGTAGTCAACATGTGGTTTGAACATCCAGTCGTTGCTTTCATAAGCAGTGCTGCCACCAAGGCTGTGGTGTCTGCATTTTAGGAGGGTGTTGTGTCGGTGTCGGCACCAGCATGGTAGCTTGATTAATTAAGAAAAAGTGTCAGTGTCAGCAAAAAATTTGCCACCTCAGCCTTGGCTGCTACCTTAACACCATTCTTCTCAGATCTGCTTTGAAAGTAGTCAGTATTTCTGCTGAATGCACTATGATGAAACAGGGTAAATCACCTTAAAATATCTTTTCCTCGAACCTAACTTTTGAATTTCCGATGTTTTGGATATTAAGCTTGGGCTACATCAGCAAGCTTTTGACTTGCTAATATAGTCCAAGGTTAGGTCCTAATCACACTGATAATGAAGTTGCCGAAATGTTTGATTTTACTCTCTTGTCTGTTCCGAAACTAATTGAACTTCCAGCATTCGCCCTTGTTTCAACTTGATGCTGTAGATTTGTTTATTTTTCTCATCATTTATCAATGTAAGGTCAAGTGGTATGCATTTTAATCCTGTGAATTAACTGAAGTAATTTTAATCGGTTATGTCTTGATCATCTGGTTTTAGGAAAATTTTTATGGTAATCCATCTATAAAACTAATTACATTTAGAGCCACTTTAGAGATCGCCTGTTCTATTATATAACACTGCTGCAAAGTAGAGAAACTTGCTGTGGAGTGCTTGGCGCAGCGTTTTTTAACTTCTTTTTAAATCTTTGTCAATTCAATTTCCAAGATTTTCCTTCCACGCTTTCGGTTGTCCGCAAATTTGTTTGTGACGTAACTGATAACTTATGGTTACGATATCATTGACAATAGTAGAAAAAAGAAATATGCCCTAAGCATGAAAGATACTCCAGGTGAAGAAACCAGCCTTTAGTGTTTACAACGTATTGCACGACAAAACTACTGTCGCTTTAAGACGTGCGCGGTTACCTTTATTATGGACCAAGCACTTCTTTAGCACATTTTAAGCAATCAGTACTTGCGAACCATTAGCCTAAAACGCATTTTATGAAACAGGTAGTCTGGCAATTGTTGGTATGTAAATATAGGCGTAATTGAAGGGCTCCTAACCTTTTTTCTGACAGTATCTTTTGTTGGAGCTTTCTTCATACCCCTTCTCTTCATATTTAACGAAACATTGCTAATGCAAACAAGTCGATTAGTGAACTTTGCACCCCTGGAAATTTATCCCCAAATCTGGTGGTTGGGAATCTCTGGCCAATTCGGTATTTATCTATGGTCAGTTTTCAAAAATATTATTGTGTTGTCAAAAGTTATTAGTTGCCAAATTACATTGGATTTTCAAGCAGTTACAGCTTGTTGTGTAGTTTTGCTTTCGCTCCAAGAGTGTGAACAAGCATAACTGGCCAGTTTGCTTTGTAGAAAATGAGTTCATTAGGCTTAGTGCTTTTAGACCGTGGTAAAGAATTTAATTTAAGTGTGAAAGAAATTATGTCAAATTGTTTACATATCGTATGGTATGATGCTTGTGGAATAGTTGCGTATGGTGAATGAATGATGTATTTGCCTCGTAAACACGAGCAAATAATGCATCGGATTAATTTGTTTCTTCCACACTTCAAACGTAGTTACTTTGAACTATGTTCGGTAGAGTTTTTTATTGGTTCGTAATAAGTGATGGTTATTGCGTAAATGCCAAGTTCAACCACTGGCAAGTCCGATGCAGATCTGGGCACCAGATGTTTTTTATATTTTGTTTTAATTTTGATCGGAACACTGTAATTGTTCCCATTCATTTGTTGTCCAACGTGACGCTTTTCCAATTATTATTTTCGTTAATGAAAGATTTTTGTTGGTGAGCAGCGTTGTGTAGAAGCTTATGTTTTTGTTTTTTCCAGTCAGAACAAAATGCGTCAAGGTCTTCGATTTTAAATACTGCCTCAAATTTCCAAAACAGTTTCTTGCCGGTTTTAAGTTCTGCATTTGATTGGCACTATCTGTCTTGTTGATTATATCAGATAAAAAGGTTTTGGCCATCCACTCTTTAATATTTTATGTTTGGTTATCTGCGCTATGGCCTACTACGCAGCGTGTGTTATTCTTAAAGTGGCATCAGGTGACTTGGAAATAAATGCGCGATCATACTACACACTACGCAGGCGTCATTCAGGCGCCAGCCAGACAGGCGCATTTGCCACTGCTGTGTACAAAAGAAGCGATTCTCATTGAATTGATAGAGAACCTTGGCGTGTGCTAGAAATGTGAAATGTAGATTATATCTTCGAGCTAAGAAAGGCATCACAACTAAATGAGGTCGAGGAAATGCATTCTGCGTTTTTGCAATCTGTAATACACCATTGCAATTCGCCAATGGCCCAAACGTTTGGAATCGATCTAGTTTTTGTATGCATTGTCAATCCAAAGGTGGTATTCAAAAGATAAGACAAAGCTTAAACGTTTTATTATTTTCCACTTGTTGTAATCGTAGCAGTCACAGAACAAGCAAAAATTTGTGCACCACCGTGTTGCATTGAATGAGCGAAGTCAAGTATTCGGCTGCTTGATCAGTTTCAGTTTCTCGCATAAGTGAGTGGTTTGAAGAAAGTACCTGTTCATGTCAATGAGAAGTGTAATACGATTCACATCCTCTTTATGTTGGGAAAAAAATCTTTCTTCATTGCTGTCTAATTCTCTTTTGTCTAGATTTACTTAGAACTGTCTCATTAAAAACCCTTCTAGTATTGCTGGTTTGTGGATTGTTAGTGAGCATTTAGTGTAGGCAGACTTCGGTAAAGTTTTCTCTTGTTTGAATGTGATCTATGCTTATAATTTACTGTAGTTAATCGAAACCTATAAAGGGCCGCGCTTGTGTACGTTAAGAGAAAGCTTCGTTGTTATTTTTAGAAGTAGCATTTGGTTGCTGTTGTTTTCTGTACACAACTGAACGATTTGTTGACAGATTGCGTGGTTCTCAGATTGAGATATGACCAAATTACGTGTTTTGGTAATAATTATAAAATGAACAACATGTAATTTAGCCTTGAGGCTTGTAGCTGCAAAATAAACGTTGAATAGCTTCAAATTGAGTTTTGCACACGCATGTCAGTCAGTCGTTTAGATAAGCGATCCATATTTTTGTTACGTAGTAGCCGCCGTGCTGTAGTGGTATCGTTACGGGCTTCAGAGCGAAAGGTCAGGAGTTCAGAGCTTTATAGAAACACCACTGGTATTCGTCAGGAAGGGCATTCGGAATTTAAAGTGCTACGTTACTCCAGTACAAAGTCTGGTGTGAAAGCGAGTGTGTAGTGGTGGAAATACATTGAATCAGCACGTCTGACCCTGCGAAACGCGGGAAAAATGACGTAAAACCGACTTTCGTCCTTGCATTGGACTTTACATACAATATTCCTCATAAAAGTCGTCATTACATCCAGACTTAATGTCTGCGGTTGAGCTTAAGTTGCCGACTGAAAACCGAGGTTTGATTTTTTGATTGACCTTTCGCTCCAGAGCCAAATGCGCTATTAATTGCTTGTTTCTGCGTTTTTGTCCGTGTATTAATGTTCTGTTCCTTATAGGAAACAATGTTGCTGTATATTTTTCCGAATTGCCAAATCAAAGTGATATTTGTTGCGGAGAGCTTTAGTGACCAAAAATTCAGTTAGAGAAGCTTATTGATAAACATATAAGCGTATCGAAAATAGAACCACGTCGTATATTAGGTTTCGCTCATTTATCAATCTTTTGATTTCGCTATAAACATAATGACTGTTTCAATACTATTTAAGCAAAGTATGAACTTGATCCTGTAACTGTTAAACATAAAAATATCAAGACAACTTAAGAGTTTGGTGTAGTCTGGATACTTCATTTTATTTGAGCTAGCTAGTGGTATTACTAGCTCGTATTATGTTGGATGATGAAAACTTGTGTCGTAATATTTAAAAATAACTCGTTTGTTAAGGTGAACATTGGAAAACTTATGGTTAGTTAATCAATTTAATGCCACTGAAACATTGTTAGCAATGTCGGCTTTAGAAACCCTGAAGGCGGTTTGTATAATGGCGCGTCTATTCTGCAGTTGGTAACATCGAACTGAGGCAATGCTTTAATGAGTTGTAGATGCTATGAGGTTTAAACTGAGATTGCAATGATTAGGTGATAAGTGGAATCAAGAATATGTTGATTAAATTTCATTATGATTTGATGTTGAGATCTCTGGTTTTTTAGGTTTTGATTGTAGCAGGTTGTTTTTGATTTAGATGCAATTTTTAACGGCATAAGAGTGACTTGTATAATGCGAAATTGCTTTTTTTGTCAGTAAACCGCTGATCCAATGTGAATATGTTTGATACTCCACAGAACAAAAGCCTGTCCACGCTACCTCCACCGCCGATTTTTTGTCGGTGTCTGATTGACTGTCCCGACGGTTCTGACAACAGCACATGCTTGCTACCTGTCAATGGTGAGTCAATATTTACAAAGCTGTTGATGGAATAAGGTTATCTAAGGTGCTTAAATATTGTTTTAAAGACTGTTAATAGACTTCCATTGTATCAGTTAAGCTCTTATAACTTGGTAGCTGACTCAGTTCTTTAAAGAAAGTGCCATTCTTGGTGATAAGAAATGAGACCTCAGCCACTTCCGCCCTGATACATTGATTCCCAAAGGTGTTGTGTATTTTAGATCTCACAACGAAAAAGTAAACCCCCTCATAGATAATTTTGTTTAAAATAGGCCAGAAATATGGGGCAGTATTCCCGGGAGTTTCACAACAATGCATTTCGATCGTCGACTATATATGCGTACGTAACAAGTACGATGTCTAGCCCGAGTCTTTTATTCACGAATATGCAATAGCACTTAGTGGATGCAGTAAAAAAGAAAACTCAGAAAAATCCGAATTCTTTTTGATCCTCAGCAGTAATTTAAGAGCACTTCAGTGCCAAACCAAATATATTTATATAGCCAAGTAGCCAGCGTTTCCCGCTGGGCCCCCACGGCTGAAGCTGTAGTAAAGATTATCAGTTCAGCCCTTTGCGCCGGCTTTAACCTACGAGCAGTTTGTGAGATCAGTAATGAAAAGTTGATGGTTGTTTGACGCATAATTCCGTTTCAAAATTAAGTGTACTTTAAGACGGGTTCATGTCAAAAGTATTTTTGGGGGGAAAAGCGTAGTTCCGGGGAAAACCACTCCCCTTTCCCGTTATTTTCAAGGAGTATAGAAGCAAAATCTTGTCAAATTGAGAGAGCGCAAAAATAGTGAACGCTTTCACATCCTCAAAAATAGGCCATCAAATGGTAGATCTGTTTCACGACTTGATGCGCTTTTTTCGTCATTATATTTCCAACTCCAAGTCTTTAACGAATAAGCCCAATGTTTCCTGATTTCACTGCATACGTAACCAAAGGGGACGGGGAGCATGTTAACTCCTTTGACTCTTACCCTCATTTGCTGATCAGTTGTGCCAAGTTTCGTGTCGGTACGGTTTAAGCGCCCATACGTACGTATGTAGGCTCGTGTATAACTCTGTGTCATGGTATAGATAATGTTACTCTATTTTAGGGAAATGCTTTAAGAGCAAGACACTCACGCTAGAAGGGCAAGTGAAAACTCGAGCAGGATGCTTGGATTCTCCTGAAAAAATGTTGGACCAATGCAATGTAAGTTTGTGATATTATTCGGTACTTCCCTATCGTTTCACTGCGTTGGAATAGTGAAGCTGCTCTTGTAGCATGTCAGAGGCGACTTTTAGACAACCGCCCGATGCCATTTTGTCTTATTCGTAATGGGGCTGCCAGTTTTAGGATCTTTTTGAAATAGGCTGCCGCGTTTTTTAGGTGTCGTTATCGTGTATTTTCTCGTGTGATTGAGTTTGCGATTTGATACTGGCATTTCATCTTACTTCACGCCTCTATTCATAGAACAGAAGGGTTTAATTCAACTCAACGTTGGCTTGCTTGCGTTACTCCGAGGTCTGATGTAGGGCTTCCGAAACTACGAATGTGCCGAATACACAATTTCGTTGTTTTTCACGATATCATTGAGTAACGCTTTGGCGTGCGATATCACTGCGATGATTATTTCTTGTCGATTTTATAGAGCTTTGATTAAAGTATCGTCTCTGTTCTGCGAATCTCTCGTCGCCATAGATATGCAGTTTTCATTTTGCAGTTGAAAATCAACTATGGGCGACTAGTCGGGACTGATTACTTAACTAATAAATGACATTTGCGTTCATCGCTTCTTGCCTGGCGCTTGACATCAAAAAGCAAGTGTGAAGGTTTTGCGTTATATGTTGTGCGCCTGTTGTTCAACTTTTAGCGACTATTCTTTGTTCACTCATGCCTGGAAGCTATGTTTATCTTAAGTCAGAAAGGCCCACCTTGACGGGTAGACTACTTGGCCCACCACCTGTTTGCCACGCAAAGATGGAAGAGTTCTTTTAAGTGCCTTTCCCAAGGGCTCAACAACCGAACATGTCGACCTTTTTCCTGCGCTACCATTCTCATGCTCAGCGCCAAAGAGGGAAGCTGCGAGTACTGTTTTCAAAGTCTTTAGAGGGACTCGATCAATTGAACCCAGGTCTATTGACTGCGAAGCGGACCCTCTACCTCTACCCCCACCGCCGTAAGAAAAGTTGTTCAAGGCGATTGCTCTTGTTCAGAAATTGGCATCCCCGAAATTCTTTCAACCAGGGGACGTGCAGTGCTGCAATGATGGATCGATGTGTAATGATTACCTCGTCATTGAAGAACCAACTCCTGTCGGTAATAATGACGTGGACGTTACAGGTAAGTTGATATCTTTTCGTGAAACGAAATGTTATATGCGTTATCGATGGACAGCAGTGAATCTGCTCGCCCTTGATATCTTAAGAGATAATTATTTTGGTTGCCGCCTTCTTAGCACGTTGGGTCCGCATTTATGACTGGTTTGAAACAAACTGCCTTTCGCAATCTGATCATCCGGTTATTTGCTTGATTAGGTTCGACAGTGAGTAATCTGAAAGATCTATATCACATTGTTTTAGTATTTTCAAGGCGGAGGTGAGAAGATTATCACCCTCATGTACATCAATTACTTGTTATTTTCAACAGATCAAAACCCAAATGTGCTCGTAATTGTTGGCTGCGTTGTCGTGTTCTTCTTTATTTTTGGCTGCCTAATTTCGTTTTATTTATGGCGGTAAGTGTGTAGAGAAGGAAAGTCTTATTACTTTGTATATAGAAAGTAGTCAGGTGCAAGCATAAGTTAGATAAATACTCTTGAAATGGTAGCCTTGACAAAGTCAATGTATCACCACGGTAAGAGGGCATCGGGAAAATTGACATGGGGAAAGATTAACCCCCACGATCCTTTTTTTTAACTGAGTTCCCAAATCTCGAGTCGTTTGAGACTGCAAGGGCGTCGCAAGACGTAACGACCTGCTTTTTTGGAGATCAACTCAGGCAGTGCATCGTCTGATTTTGCAGAGGAGAAATGGGATTAGTTCGTGGAGAGTTGACGCAAGTAGGGAACCCGAGGATTAAGTGATATGATACGTGAATATATCAATTCTGAGGTTGTTGTTAAATTCTCAGGTATCTAGCAGGTTGCTCGCTAATACATTGATTCACAGCTGTGTATGTATTTGCTTAGCAAACAAACATCGATGTTAAAGCAAGCGAACAATTGTCATTTATTGTCAGTTAATCTTAAAATTACGCCAATGTGGTTGGCGATTTCACTATTTCAAGGTAGTTTTCGTACAATAGCACCCTGTTATTGGTAGTTTTTGCCCACGGCTGCGGTTATTGTGGACTACATTTATGCGAAATGTGTTACCACCTGTGATTTGTGTTGTTTTGTGGTGAAGTTCAACAGATAATGATACACTTGCTATACACGTTTATATCTTTGAGCGTAAACTCAACACGGGCTCACGATTGATGAGTTATGAATTTTTGATTGGTTTTGAGCTATTCAAAGCATTTTTAAAAGATTTACCAGAATTGATCCAAACTTTTTCAGTTAAACTCTTAATCGGATAAATGAAAACGAAGCCACCTGTCTGTGTTTGGATTTTCTGTGCCATGTTATCGAGCGACTTAAATTGGTTTTGAAGCTTTTTGACGCGAACTTTTCGGCGCTTGACAGCTTTTCTTACCACAGTATGCCTTGAACTACACGGCTATTCTTCTAGCTTAAGCCTCTACATTGTACAACAAAAGTGTCGACTTCTGGCTACACGAGCACTATTCAGTAGCTGCTCACAATTGCTGTGTTGTTTTGCACCCCAAAAAAATAATCAACGTTTTCGATATGACGAAACCATTCACAAACCTAAAATTCATTTTGCTCTTAAAGTTGAAAAATCTTTGACTCCATTCCACACTGGATTTTCAACATAAAAATTACAATCTTATTTTAACAGACAAACCAAAGTCATCTTTTTAACTGTGGGACGTCTGAAACGAATTGACTATATGCTCCACAGGAACCTTAAATCGCTTTCTATCATTCGGTTTTGTTTAAATTCTACAAACCACTTTTAGCTGAACAAACATTACAGAAAGGAGTTTGGCCTCTATCTCAGCTGTTTTTGCCAATTTAATTTGTTTTGTGGGAGTTTGTTTTGAAATTGCCATGTGAAATCAAAGAAAGCAAACGTTGTATAAGTGAGGCTAGCGCACTTGCAACACCCAGTAGTTACTGTTAGCTTGTAAGACCAATTTAACAGAATATCGCCAATCAAAAATCAGTTATTGCTGCAACTGGCTTATCTAACACAGAGTTGCCTTAAATATAATTTTGTGGCACATTCACTGGTTGTTAGATTGGTCGGACTGATATTCAGTCTTTACTAAAAGAATCATTTTGTGGGGCTGTGAGCTATGTTAGCTACTTGGAACATACTTTCATTATTCAAATGACGGTCCTATTAGTGAGGTAAATGCGTTGCTTCTCTAAGAATTTCGTATGTACGTTGTAATTTTTGTTTTTAGAGTAAAAAGACGTGAAAAAATTCGTAAGCGTCAAATCAAGGAAGAAAATCGTCTCGCTACCTTCCCGATGTTCTGTGATGGAAACTTGGAAGCAGGGGGCACTTGGGGTAATATGACAGACATTGGAGCGGCTTCTTCGGGGTCTGGAATGCCTCTGCTGGCGCAAAGAACAATTTCAAGACAGATCGAGGTTGTCCGTGAGATCGGTAGGGGGCGCTATGGAATGGTGAGTTTTTGGCAATGTCCGAAACTTAACAATAAGTTGCTAATTTCGGCTGATGACATCACAATATAAATTATTTTCGCTTATAAATTTGCAGTTGCTTGTTTCCACGCTTGATGTCACAGTTGTTTAATGTTGCTCATAACGTCACAATTTCAGGTGAAGCTTGGAAAATGGAGGGATGAAAATGTGGCGCTGAAGATCTTCTTTTCAAAAGACGAAGACAGCTGGTTCCGAGAGACCGAAATTTACCAGACTGTCATGCTGCGGCACGAGAACATACTGGGTGAGGTTTTGCTTTTCGTTTGTGTAGTGTCGAATCTAAGTTTAGAATGTAGTCCTGCCAATTTCTCGTGTTTTCACGTGTAACTTATTTTCGAAACAGCTTGGATATCGTCTTCACGTGCTTTGTTAAATCCCTATTGATATTTTCAAGTGAATTTTGTGTGACGAATAATTGGCTATGAAACAGGTTTCTATGACCTCTTATAAAACTATTCATTGCTGTATTATCCTTTTTCATAAAGGCAATATGTAACGAGCCGTACTTGGCATAAATTTTTACTTATTAACCGCGTGTCCCAAGCAGTACATTTTGAATTGTTATTGCTGGATTAATCCGATTGCCATTTTGATCAGATTTTGCTAAATTGTAAAAGGTCGAACAGACGGGGAACAAAAATTAGTGATAGGTCATCTCTCTCAGTTAAGTGACAGCTAGTTCGAGCGCCACATTTTTCTTTAAACACTCAAAGTTTTACTTGCGTCAATAGGAACCCATTTTCATTATGGCAAACCGTTTAGTTACTGCCCGTGCCGTGTGCAACTGTGCAAGCATAATAGCTTTTAACTCGAGTGCTGTTATTTCAATGTTGAACTTCACTTTCTAGTTGTAAGTCTGTGTCAAGAGCTTGACTCTTGTGTAAATACTCAAGTTGATTGTAAAACCTCACGTATCTAACTCGCTAATTTTGAAAAGTGTTTGCAATACAGCATCACCTTAGCGCACCGTCGTATCAAAAGCAAGGCGTCCTCGGGTGTTTTAAGCTTTATTTAGGCCCTACTGCTGTGGGGAGCTTACTTTCTACCTCTGACTTTTAATGTGCGTTAGTCAGGTTAGTTATTACTGCTGATTTTGTTAACTTTGTGTTCGCATGCTTTTTGTGTTGATATCTCTTTGGAGAAAGCTTTTTACCAGTTTTTCCGGTTTCTTACCGGCACTGCTTATGGTAGCAATGTGCTGTGACACCATTCGTTGTACTGACGTCTCCGAAGCGGATCTGAACACGAGTTGTTCGATACGTAACCGTTGTAACTTTCCCTGTGACCGTAAGATGATGCAACTCCAACATTACAGGTTTTATTGCTGCGGATATATCCGGCGCTGATTCATGGATGCAACTTTTCTTAATCACTGAATACCATGAAAATGGATCGCTTTATGATTATCTTCATGGGAAAGTCTTAGGTGTAGCCGAAGCGCTCAAGCTTGCATACACATCTTGTTGTGGTATGTAGTTCATGATGTGTGTATAAAATTGTAACTAATTGTCACTTAATTTAACAAGAACGTGAATAATAAAAATTACTTTTTCTCTTGCACATTGAACAGCAATATTGTTGATAAAACGGTTTGAATAAAGCTGGGGCTACGTTCTTTCTTTCTGTTTTAACAAGCGTTGATCGCCGGCTCAGTGTGTGTTTGCTTGTCTTGGCCTAAACCAATGTAGTTTCGAACTTCCTGGATTTCGTTTCGAATACTGCAACAATTCCCATTACTGTACTACTGTTTGCATAATCATAGTTAAACATTTTTTCTCTGTAATTATTTTAAATTTTTAACGCGGTAGATGCCGTGTGTTAGTAGCCACCACCCAAGCTGTCCGTCTTCTATGTCTGTTTTAGGAATACGTTTGAGCGTTAATTTATAACATTTTTTCTTGGCTATTTTCGATAAGGCTACCTCATCATCAATTTTCATTTCACAGGCTTGGCGCATTTGCACACTGAGATAACCGGCACTCAAGGCAAACCGGCGATCGCACATAGAGATGTGAAGTCAAAGAATATCTTGGTAAAGCGCGATGGTCAATGCTGCATTGCTGATATGGGGCTGGCCGTGCAATATTCCAGGTACACATAAAGCCTTTTTGATCAGAAACTAGTAGCAGGTGTGCGGCTCGGGCACAAGACATGCGGAGTGGTAGTTGATTAAGAGAAAGTTTTTCTTGGTTTTTCTCAAAAACAGTGGCTTCAAAATTGTGTCTAATTTTTTCCTGTTTCACTGTATTACTCATAAAGGTTTTGTTTAAATTTCTCACCAAATTCCTTTCTTCATGATGTTAAATTCTTCAAGTGGCCCGCTGTTACTTGATTTTCACTGCCAACTTTATAGCTTAACTTTTTTCATTAATGACTATTTCATTGTACTCTGAAAAAAGGTTTTCAAACTAAAAAAGAGTGCAACGAATATGTCGTTTAAAAAAATTTTGAAATTTTTTCACCAAGAGACTTGGCTTTTTTAGCTGAGTTATACGATCGTACAAAATTTCAAAACTGCTGTAAAAAACGACTCAATGTTGCACTCTTTAGCTTTTACTTAAAACATTCGTGCTGGTACACATAATATGTATCGTGTTATTTCAGCAAAACCTAGGTGCAAACGTGACAGTGGGAATATAGCAATGTGATAGCATTGAGATGCAATTCACACCAGTTATTGTCTCTTGAAACAGAGAGATCGGTTTTCACAGCCTGCGCAATCTGCTTTTTTGTTTTCAAACGATTTAAATTTGAAGTTACTGCGACTTAAGTTCTGTTGTTAATCTTGGCCTCAGGATTGCGGTCGCCGACGTGGACGAGAGGGTGAAAGCACTGATCGCAAAGTCACTTGTTCAAGCCTCACGATGAATGCTTTGAGCCCTAAAAACGCTCCACGGTAATTTTCCTATTTGGTTGCCTTCCATGCGTTAGAACGGCGCTGTGCCAGCCCCAACTGGTTTTGAACACAAATTTTATGTATAACCGACGTAAGGTTTTCCTGTGACTGAAAAATACAATAATGTGGCTCTGTTCTGACGTATTTGTTTGCGCAGGTCGACTGGAAAAGTGAATATCGGATCGTATGATAAGTCAAGAAGGCAAGGCACACACAGATACATGGCTCCCGAGGTTATAATGCAATCCTATCATCCCGATTCATTCGATGCGTACAAAGCATCGGACGTATACAGTTTTTCGCTTGTGATGTGGGAAATCGCAAACCGGACAATGATAAAAGGTATTGGTGTGTTTGTAAATTTTCCAGCCAGAGTTGGTGGGACACCAATCTGTGATTTCCATTTATGTCGGGTTCGCAATAGACTGCCGCTTTCCTTGATCCTGATCTCGATAAGGTTCGCGGTGTGAACCTTTAAAACAGTTACAGGGTTTTCCAAAAAATGTTTGCCTATATCTTACCTTAACAATTATTATTAGAGAAATTATTTTCAATGTTTTTTCCATAAACATGTTCTGGTCCCAGAATAAAAGTGTCGTGGAAGGAGTCTTTGAAGCACTTTGGCGTTGCATGTGGAATTCTTCTAATCTTTACCGAATGTTGATCTTCGGATCGTCTATGGTTTGGGGATTATTGGAGTACACCATGTAGTTTAGTCGCCTCCATAGAAAATAGTCTAGAGGAGAAAGATCTGTTGAGTGTGCAGGCTAAGAATTGTCCATACGACGGGAGATCATCATGTTTTCATCGAAGTGCTTATGGAGGTATTCAAGCGGCTTGTTAGAGCAATGCGGTGTTGCACCATTCTGCTAATACACTACAGTACTCTTGTTCACCCGTTGTTTTTTATCTTAGTACAGAAATATTGTTTTTCTTGAGTTTAACTTAGCGCTCTTAATTAACAGTTACTGGTTGTCCATCTGCATCCTCGATCCAATACGGTCTAATAATGCCATTGCAACCCAAAGTACACACAGTCCCACTCTCCGCACTTAATGATTGAAGCTGATGCGCACCTGGTTGGTTTTGGGCACAAAACCGCATATTTTTCTTTTTCACATGACCACTAAAGTGGAAATTTGTCTTGCCACTGTAAAAAAAATCAATTCCAAAAAATTGGAATAATTTTCAATACGTTGACTAATTGAAGTTTCCAGTGCAAGTCTCTTAGCCTTATTTTCATCTGTTTGACTTGGCAAAAATTGTATCTTGTGGGGGACATTTGCAGATCTTGATGCATTATGCGCAAAACGTAGCTTCTCAATAAGTCTGTCTCTTGTGATTAGCGTCTTGTTGATTTTTTTGGTGATTTCTCCAAACGCCATCTCACAAACTCAACATGATATTCCGTCCTAGCAGATTTTGGTCTGCATCTAGGACCGAAGTGATTATCTTGAACACTTTCTCTAACTTTATCAAGAAGACGATAGATTGTCGGTCTGCTGGGAGCTTTCTTCTCTCGATGCTTCCTGAGTTAACTGTCGTAGTGTATGGACAAATGATCTAGCAGCAAAATAAATTTCCACAATCTTGATTTTTTCTTTGATGAAATATCTTAATTGTGAATCAATTTAGGCTACCTTTTAAAATTTTATATCTATACAAGATACAGTACCTGCAACACACAAGTCTAGAATTGTGTTCTGAAACTAATTGCAAATTTAATATGCAAACATTTTTTGGAGCACTCTGTTAAAGCGGTGTGTGCATCCTAAGGAAGAAAAGAGGTGATCACAACAAGTACCGGATGAGGACAATTCAAGCTTTAATGTTGAAATTAATGTAAATGAATAATTAAATGTCTCAGGAGGAAACAAAGCGCTCGATTTAAGTAATTTTCCAAATTTTCGTTGCTCATTAGTTAAATCTGTGTAACGCGAATATTGCCGTGTCCTGACTAGATTAGAAATGATTGTACAACTGAAATGAAGCTACAGGTTGTAAAGGTTTCTCTGCAATTTTGGCTGCGTAGAGTGTAACACGGTGTAGGTAATGTGAAAAGTAATAGGTTAGTGTGGTGGGCAATCGTTTCAAACCTGCAGTTGAAAGTGGTAGCAGGGTAGAAATATACTTTTTGAAGGATTGCACCTTTATAAAAGAGAGTTTTCTTTAATTGTTCTGATCCTGTTCCCTCCAAAGAAAATCCTAAACTTGCATTTAGTTTAGAATGCAAAGTCAATTTTAAGTAGTATGTGACGTAACTTAGGCGGTCCGTCACTGGGTTTAGGTCTGGTGTACGCTGAGGCGAACCACGCACGGCTTGCGACTGAGTCAAAATAAAACAAAGAGTTAAGCCGCAGTTAGCCTCAGTGTAGTCCAGGCTTTGTGCTTTCACTACACCATGCACTCAGCTCCTGTGCAAGTGACTTAATGGTCATCACTCTTCCTCTTCTTTGGTATAAACGCACAGTATTGTGAAACTGACTCTCGTCTCAGTATGAGCTACTACTTTTTTTGCTCGTGCCTCTGAGCTTGTGCTGTTTACTAGACTTTGGTTAGATTGTATAATTGCGATGGGTGGCCCAGCTACCAGTCTCCCACATAAAGATAAAGGTATGTAGTTAATTGGCTTGCCCAAGGACACAGCAGGCGGACTTGTTGGATTTTTCTTCTCACTTTTCTTGCTCAGAGTCAAGCAGGGATGCTGTAAGCACTATTTTTACAATCTTTTGTAAGTCTCGACAAAGAAATTGAAGATAGGTGTACCTACTGCAAAAATCGTTTCTTTCTTTCATAAATGCAACATTCAGGCCTCGTATCGCAAACAGAAATTGGTGAGTAGAAACATGGCGATCGGGTTTGGTTAAAGGAAAGCTGCCGGCATTGCGAAGCAGTCAACTATCTACTGGTAGATGACTGTCACAAAGCCACTCACAAATCAGACGTCAGCCAACCTGTGGTTGAATAACTTCCGATCTTTACTTTTTTTCAGGCGAAGTTGACGAGTACCATCCTCCATATTATGACGTTGTTGGCTGTGATCCTGATATTGATGAAATGAAGAAAGTGGTCGTAGTTGAAAATATGCGACCTGAAGTACTGCCACAGTGGAACTGCCATGAGGTGAGAGCGCTTTGGCGTAAAACAAATGCATATCGTAGTGCTTCCCTGCACATGCGCAGAAAATGAAATCAAAGGTCAAGTCGCAATGGGTTGTTTATACTTTCATACATTTTGATAAGGTAAACCCAAACCTCTTGTGTTATCTCTGTAAGCTGATTTGTCGCGAACTTGGCACGTTTGGTTGTCAATAACTTTTGTGTGAGCGTTAATTTGGTTCGAGTACAATAGAAGAGAGGGTATGGAGGAAAAGAGCCGAGACGTAAACAAGCACAACGCTAGTCCGTTGGCTGCCACTCAATTTTTTACCGCCTTTTGGCAGAATCGGTAAAAACTAACCTCGGGTGAAATTCTGACCAAGACGCGTTGCAGTTATCCTGGACTATGAACCCAAGATTGTAGTAAATAAACATTATAGTTGCTTTGACCACTGACCCACCAA